>CM055956.1:34938599-35593070 GCA_029490685.1 Schizonepeta tenuifolia
CCAAAATAGTCACTTTTCGCTTGTTTTGGACTCTCACGAAGTTCTCGTAAAGCAAATTAATAGGAAAAGTGGATTTCGAATTTTTGGGGGATTGCCCTTGGAATAAGGTTTCCAACGCCGCTTGAATCGTCCAAATCGGACAAATAGCCTAGAAGATATGGCAAAAATAGTGGAACTGCGCAAAACGGGACCCGACGCAAAAAACTATTTTGGCCATAACTTCTTCATTTCTCGCCCGATTCGGTCGATCTTTATGTCGATGGAATCCTTATCTAAATGCCCAAGGCCCCGCATGATTAGAATTCCTATGCATCGTGCTGAACAAAGAGCTCCAATTTTTGGGCCGGGCCTAGAGGTACCCCTAGGGGCCCGGGCTAAAAACTATTTTGGCCATAACTTATTCGTTACTCGCCCGATTCGGCCGATCTTTAGGTCCACAGAATCCTTATCTAAAGGCCTAAGACCCCTAATAATCAAAATTCCTATCCATCATGCCGAGCAAAGAGTTTTAATTTTCGGGCCGGGCCCTTGGGTTACCACTAGGGGTTCGGGGGGCTGAAAAATAATCTGAAACAAAATGTTGATTTTTCGCACATTAGCACATTCATATGTACTGGTGGCATTTTAAGGTGAGCTTGCGTAATTTGAAGGCCTAGATCGCGGTTAAATCTGCCGAATACGCACCAAAATAGTCACTTTTTCGCTTGTTTTGGACTCTCACGAAGTTCTCATAAAGCAAATTAATAGGAAAAGTGGATTTCGACTTTTTTGGGGATAGCCCTTGGAATAAGGTTTCCAACGCCGCTTGAATCGGCCAAATCAGATAAATAGCCTAGAAGATATGTGAAAAATAGTGGAATTGCGCAAAACGGGACCCGACGCAAAATCTATTTTGGCCATAACTTCTTCGTTTCTCGCCAGATTCGGTCGATCTTTATGTCGACGGAATCCTTATCTAAATGCCCAAGACCCCGCATGATTGGAATTTCTATCCATCGAGCTGAACAAAGAGCTCCAATTTTGGGCCGGGCCCTAGTAGTACCCCCTAAGGGCCTGGCCTAAAAAACTATTTTGGTCATAACTTCTTCGTTACTCGCCCGATTCGGTCGATCTTTATGTCCACAGAATCCTTATCTAAAGGCCTAAGACCCCTAATGATCGGAATTCCTATCCATCGTGCCGAACAAAGAGTTTCAATTTTCGGGCCGGGCGCTAAAGATTCGGGGGCTGAAAAATCATCCGAAACGAAATGTTGATTTTTTCTCACATTAGCACATTCACATGTACTTATGGCATTTTAAAGTGAGCTTGCATTATTTGAAGGCCCAGATTAAGGATAAATCGGCCGAGTACGCCCTAAAATAGTCAATTTTTCGCTTGTTTTGGACTCACGAAGTTTTCGTAAAGAAAAATAATAGGAAAAGTGGATTTTTACCTTTTGGGGGATAGCCCTTGGAATAAAGTTTCCAACGCCGCTTGAATCGGCCAAATCGGACAAATAGCCTAGAAGATATGGCAAAAATAGTGGAATTGCGCAAAACGGGACCCGACGCAAAATCTATTTTGGCCATAACTTCTTCGTTTCTCGCCAGATTCGGTCGATCTTTATGTCGATGGAATCCTTATCTAAATGCACAAGACACCGCATGATTGGAATTTCTATCCATCGTGCTGAACAAAGAGCTCCAATTTTTGGGCCGGGCCCCAGGAGTACCCCCTAGGGGCCCGGGCTAAAAACTATTTTGGCCATAACTTATTCGTAACTCGCTAGATTCGGTCAATCTTTATGTCCACAGAATCCTTATCTAAAGGCCTAAGACCCCTAATGATCGGAATTCCTATCCATCGTGCCGAACAAAGAGTTTCAATTTTCGGGTCGGGCTCTAGGGTTACCACTAGGGGTTCGGGGGCTGAAAAATCATCCGAAACGAAATGTTGATTTTTTGCAAATTAGAACATTCATATGTACTGGTGGCATTTTAAAGTGAGCTTGCGTAATTTGAAGGCCCAGATCGCGGGTAAATCGGCTGAATACGCCCCAAAATAGTCACTTTTTCGCTTGTTTTGGACTCTCACGAAGTTCTCGTAAAGCAAATTAATAGGAAAAGTGGATTTCGAATTTTTGGGGGATTGCCCTTGGAATAAGGTTTCCAATGCCGCTTGAATCGTCCAAATCAGACAAATAGTCTAGAAGATATGGCAAAAATAGTGGAACTGCGCAAAACGGGACCCGACGCAAAAACTATTTTGGCCATAACTTCTTCGTTTCTCGCCCGATTCGGTCGATCTTTATGTCGATGGAATCCTTATCTAAATGCCCAAGGCCCCGCATGATTAGAATTCCTATGCATCGTGCTGAACAAAGAGCTCCAATTTTTGGGCCGGGCCCTAGAGGTACCCCCTAGGGGCCCGGGCTAAAAACTATTTTGGCCATAACTTATTCGTTACTCGCCCGATTCGGTCGATCTTTAGGTCCACAGAATCCTTATCTAAAGGCCTAAGACCCCTAATAATCAAAATTCCTATCCATCATGCCGAGCAAAGAGTTTTAATTTTCGGGCCGGGCCCTAGGGTTACCTCTAGGGGTTCGGGGGCTGAAAAATAATCCGAAACAAAATGTTGATTTTTTCGCACATTAGCACATTCATATGTACTGGTGGCATTTTAAGGTGAGCTTGCGTAATTTGAAGGCCTAGATCGCGGTTAAATCTGCCGAATACGCACCAAAATAGTCACTTTTTCGCTTGTTTTGGACTCTCACGAAGTTCTCATAAAGCAAATTAATAGGAAAAGTGGATTTCGACTTTTTTGGGGATAGCCCTTGGAATAAGGTTTCCAACGCCGCTTGAATCGGCCAAATCAGATAAATAGCCTAGAAGATATGGCAAAAATAGTGGAATTGCGCAAAACGGGACCCGACGCAAAATCTATTTTGGCCATAACTTCTTCGTTTCTCGCCAGATTCGGTCGATCTTTATGTCGACGGAATCCTTATCTAAATGCCCAAGACCCCGCATGATTGGAATTTCTATCCATCGAGCTGAACATAGAGCTCCAATTTTTGGGCCGGGCCCTAGTAGTACCCCCTAGGGGCCTGGCCTAAAAACTATTTTGGCCATAACTTCTTCGTTACTCGCCCGATTCGGTCGATCTTTATGTCCACAGAATCCTTATCTAAAGGCCTAAGACCCCTAATGATCGGAATTCCTATCCATCGTGCCGAACAAAGAGTGTCAATTTTCGGGCCCGGGCGCTAAAGGTCGGGGGGCTGAAAAATCATCCGAAACGAAATGTGATTTTTTCTCACATTAGCACATTCACATGTACCTTATGGCATTTTAAAGTGAGCTTGCATTATTTGAAGGCCCAGATTAAGGGTAAATCGGCCGAGTACGCCCTAAAATAGTCAATTTTTCGCTTGTTTTGGACTCACGAAGTTTTCGTAAAAGAAAAAATAATAGGAAAAGTGGATTTTACTTTTTGGGGGATAGCCCTTGGAATAAAGTTTCCAACGCCGCTTGAATCGGCCAAATCGGGCAAATAGCCTAGAAGATATGGCAAAAATAGTGGAATTGCGCAAAACGGGACCCGACGCAAAATCTATTTTTGCCATAACTTCTTCGTTTCTCGCAGATTCGGTCGATCTTTATGTCGATGGAATCCTTATCTAAATGCACAAGACACCGCATGATTGGAATTTCTATCCATCGTGCTGAACAAAGAGCTCCAATTTTTGGGCCGGGCCCCAGGAGTACCCCCTAGGGGCCCGGGCTAAAAACTATTTTGGCCATAACTTATTCGTAACTCGCCCGATTCGGTCAATCTTTATGTCCACAGAATCCTTATCTAAAGGACTAAGACCCCTAATGATCGGAATCCTATCCATCGGTGCCGAACAAAGAGTTTCAATTTTCGGGTCGGGCCCTAGGGTTACCACTAGGGGTTCGGGGGCTGAAAAATCATCCGAAACGAAATGTTGATTTTTTTGCAAATTAGAACATTCATATGTACTGGTGGCATTTTAAAGTGAGCTTGCGTAATTTGAAGGCCCAGATCGCGGGTAATATCGGCTGAATACGCCCCAAAATAGTCACTTTTTCGCTTGTTTGGACTCTCACGAAGTTCTCGTAAAGCAAATTAATAGGAAAAGTGGATTTCGAATTTTTGGGGGATTGCCCTTGGAATAAGGTTTCCAACGCCGCTTGAATCGTCCAAATCGGACAAATAGCCAAGAAGATATGGCAAAAATAGTGGAACTGTGCAAACGGGACCCGACGCAAAAACTATTTTGGCCATACTTCTTCGTTTCTCGCCCGATTCGGTCGATCTTTATGTCGATGGAATCCTTATCTAAATGCCCAAGGCCCCGCATGATTAGAATTCCTATGCATCGTGATGAACAAAGAGCTCCAATTTTTGGGCCGGGCCCTAGAGGTACCCCCTAGGGGCCCGGGCTAAAAACTATTTTGGCCATAACTTATTCGTTACTCGCCCGATTCGGTCGATCTTTAGGTCCACAGAATCCTTATCTAAAGGCCTAAGACCCCTAATAATCAAAATTCCTATCCATCATGCCGAGCAAAGAGTTTTAATTTTCGGGTCGGGGCCTAGGGTTACCACTAGGGGTTCGGGGGGCTGAAAAATAATCCGAAACAAAATGTTGATTTTTTCGCACATTCATATGTACTGGTGGCATTTTAAGGTGAGCTTGCGTAATTTGAAGGCCTAGATCGCGGTTAAATCTGCCGAATACGCACCAAAATAGTCACTTTTTCGCTTGTTTTGGACTCTCACGAAGTTCTCATAAAGCAAATTAATAGGAAAAGTGGATTTCGACTTTTTTGGGGATAGCCCTTGGAATAAGGTTTCCAACGCCGCTTGAATCGGCCAAATCAGATAAATAGCCTAGAAGATATGGCAAAAATAGTGGAATTGCGCAAAACGGGACCCGACGCAAAATCTATTTTGGCCATAACTTCTTCGTTTCTCGCCAGATTCGGTCGATCTTTATGTCGACGGAATCCTTATCTAAATGCCCAAGACCCCGCATGATTGGAATTTCTATCCATCGAGCTGAACATAGAGCTCCAATTTTTGGGCCGGGCCTAGTAGTACCCCCTAGGGGCCTGGCCTAAAAACTATTTTGGCCATAACTTCTTCGTTACTCGCCCGAATTCGGTCGATCTTTATGTCCACAGAATCCTTATCTAAAGGCCTAAGACCCCTAATGATCGGAATTCCCTATCCATCGTGCAGAACAAAGAGTTTCAATTTCGGGCCGGGCGCTAAAGGTTCGGGGGCTGAAAAATCATCCGAAACGAAATGTTGATTTTTTCTCACATTAGCACATTCACATGTACTTATGGCATTTTAAAGTGAGCTTGCATTATTTGAAGGCCCAGATTAAGGGTAAATCGGCCGAGTACGCCCTAAATAGTCAATTTTTCGCTTGTTTTGGACTCACGAAGTTTTCGTAAAGAAAAATAATAGGAAAAGTGGATTTTTACTTTTTGGGGGATAGCCCTTGGAATAAAGTTTCCAACGCCGCTTGAATCGGCCAAATCGGGCAAATAGCCTAGAAGATATGGCAAAAATAGTGGAATTTGCGCAAAACGGGACCCGACGCAAAATCTATTTTGCCATAACTTCTTCGTTTTCTCGCCAGATTCGGTCGATCTTTATGTCGATGGAATCCTTATCTAAATGCACAAGACACCGCATGATTGGAATTTCTATCCATCGTGCTGAACAAAGAGCTCCAATTTTTGGGCCGGGCCCCAGGAGTACCCCCTAGGGGCCCGGGCTAAAAACTATTTTGGCCATAACTTATTCGTAACTCGCCCGATTCGGTCAATCTTTTATGTCCACAGAATCCTTATCTAAAGGACTAAGACCCCTAATGATCGGAATTCCTATCCATCGTGCGAACAAAGAGTTTCAATTTCGGGTCGGGCCCTAGGGTTACCACTAGGGGTTCGGGGGCTGAAAAATCATCCGAAACGAAAATGTTGATTTTTTTGCAAATTAGAACATTCATATGTACTGGTGGCATTTTAAAGTGAGCTTGCGTAATTTGAAGGCCCAGATCGCGGGTAAATCGGCCTGAATACGCCCCAAAATAGTCACTTTTTCGCTTGTTTTGGACTCTCACGAAGTTCTCGTAAAGCAAATTAATAGGAAAAGTGGATTTCGAATTTTTGGGGGATTGCCCTTGGAATAAGGTTTCCAACGCCGCTTGAATCGTCCAAATCGGACAAATAGCCTAGAAGATATGGCAAAAATAGTGGAACTGTGCAAAACGGGACCCGACGCAAAAACTATTTGGCCATAACTTCTTCGTTTCTCGCCGATTCGGTCGATCTTTATGTCGATGGAATCCTTATCTAAATGCCAAGGCCCCGCATGATTAGAATTCCTATGCATCGTGATGAACAAAGAGCTCCAATTTTTGGGCCGGGCCCTAGAGGTACCCCCTAGGGGCCCGGGCTAAAAACTATTTTGGCCATAACTTATTCGTTACTCGCCCGATTCGGTCGATCTTTAGGTCCACAGAATCCTTATCTAAAGGCTAAGACCCCTAATAATCAAAATTCCTATCCATCATGCCGAGCAAAGAGTTTTAATTTTCGGGTCGGGCCCTAGGGTTACCACTAGGGGTTCGGGGGCTGAAAAATAATCCGAAACAAAATGTTGATTTTTCGCACATTAGCACATTCATATGTACTGGTGGCATTTTAAGGTGAGCTTGCGTAATTTGAAGGCCTAGATCGCGGCTAAATCTGCCGAATACGCACCAAAATAGTCACTTTTTCGCTTGTTTTGGACTCTCACGAAGTTCTCATAAAGCAAATTAATAGGAAAAGTGGATTTCGACTTTTTTGGGGATAGCCCTTGGAATAAGGTTTCCAACGCCGCTTGAATCGGCCAAATCAGATAAATAGCCTAGAAGATATGGCAAAAATATTGGAATTGCGCAAAACGGGACCCGACGCAAAATCAATTTTGGCCATAACTTCTTCGTTTCTCGCCCGATTCGGTCAATCTTTATGTCGACGGAATCCTTTAAATGCCCAAGACACCGCATGATTGGAATTTCTATCCATCGTGCTGAACAAAGAGCTCCAATTTTTGGGCCGGGCCCCAGGAGTACCCCGTAGGGGCCCGGGCTAAAAACTATTTTGGCCATAACTTATTCGTTACTCGCCCGATTCGGTCGATCTTTATGTCCATAGAATCCTTATCTAAAGGCCTAAGACCTTTTATAATCGGAAATCCTATCCATCGTGCCGAACAAAGAGTTTCAATTTTCGGGCCGGGCCCTAGGGTTACCACTAGGGGTTCGGGGGCTGAAAAATAATCCGAAACGAAAATGTTGATTTTTTCGCACATTAGCACATTCATATGTACTGGTGGCATTTTAAAGTGAGCTTGAGTAATTTGAAGGCCTAGATCGCGGTTAAATCTGCCGAATACGCACCAAAATAGTCACTTTTTCGCTTGTTTTGGACTCTCACGAAGTTCTCATAAAGCAAATTAATATGAAAAGTGGATTTCGACTTTTTTGGGGATAGCCCTTGGAATAAGGTTTCCAACGCCGCTTGAATAGGCCAAATCGGACAAATAGCCTAGAAGATATGGCAAAAATACTAGAATTGCGCAAAAACGGGACCCGACGCAAAATCTATTTTGGCCATAACTTCTTCGTTTCTCGCCAGATTAGGTCGATCTTTATGTCGACGGAATCCTTATCTAAATGCCAAGACCCGCATGATTGGAATTTCTATCCATCGTGCTGAACAAAGAGCTCCAATTTTTGGGCCGGGCTCTAGTAGTACCCCCTAGGGGCCTGGCCTAAAAACTATTTTGGCCATAACTTCTTCATTACTCGCCCGATTCGTTCGATCTTTATGTCCACAGAATCCTTATCTAAAGGCCTAAGACCCCTAATGATCGGAATTCCTATCCATCGTGCCGAACAAAGAGTTTCAATTTCGGGCCGGGCCCTAAAGGTTCGGGGGCTGAAAAATCATCCGAAACGAAATGTTGATTTTTTCTCACATTAGCACATTCACATGTACTTATGGCATTTTAAAGTGAGCTTGCATTATTTGAAGGCCCAGATTGCGGGTAAATCGGCCAAGTACGCCCTAAAGTAGTCAGTTTTTCGCTTGTTTGGACTCTCACAAAGTTTTTCATAAAGAAAAATAATAGGAAAATTGGATTTTTACTTTTTGGGTGATAGCCCTTGGAATAAGGTTTCCAACCCCGCTTGAATCGGCCAAATCGGACAAATAGCCTAGAAGTTATGGCAAAAATAGTGGAACTGCGCAAAACGGGACCCGACGCAAAAAACTATTTTGGCCATAACTTCTTCGTTTCTCGCACGATTCGGTCGATTTTTATGTAGACGGAATCCTTATCTCAAGGCCCAAGGCCCCGCATGATTGGAATTCCTATGCATCGTGCTGAACAAAAGAGCTCCAATTTTTGGGCCGGACCCTAGGAGTACCCCGTAGGGGCCCGGGCTAAAAACTATTTTGGCCATAACTTATTCGTTACTCGCCCGATTCGTTCGATCCTTATGTCCACAGAATCCTTATCTAAAGGCCTAAGACCCCTAATGATCGGAATTCCTATCCATCGTGCCGAACACAGAGTTTCAATTTTCGGGCCGAGCCCTAGGGTTACCACTAGGGGTTCGGGGGCTGAAAAAATAATCCGAAACGAAATGTTGATTTTTTCGCACATTACCACATTCATATGTACTGGTGGCATTTTAAAGTGAGCTTGCGTAATTTGAAGGCCCAGATCGCGGGTAAATCGGTCGAATACGCCCCAAAATATTCACTTTTTCGCTTGTTTTGGACTCTCACGAAGTTTTCGTAAAGCAAAATAATAGGAAAAGTGGATTTTTACTTTTTGGGGGATAGCCCTTGGAATAAGGTTTCCAACGCCGCTTGAATCGGCCAAATCGGACAAATAGCCTAGAAGATATGGCAAAAATAGTGGAACTGCGCAAAACGGGACCCGACGCAAAAACTATTTTGGCAATAACTTCTTCGTTTCTCGCCCCATTCGGTCGATCTTTATGTCGACGGAATCCTTATCTAAAGGCTCAAGGCCCCATATGATTGGAATTCCTATGTATCGTGCTGAACAAAGAGCTCCAATTTTTGGGCCGGGCCCTAGGAGTACCCCCTAGGGGCCCATGCTAAAAACTATTTTGGCCATAACTTATTCGTTACTCGCCCGATTCGGTCGATCTTTATGTCCACAGAATCCTTATCTAAAGGCCTAAGACCCCTAATGATCGGAATTCCAATCCATCATGCCGAACAAAGAGTTTCAATTTTCGGGCCGGGCCCTAGGATTACCACTAGGGGTTCGGGGGCTGAAAAATAATCCGAAACGAAATGATGATTTTTTCGCACATTAGCACATTCATATGTACTGGTGGCATTTTAAAGTGAGCTTGCGTAATTTGAAGGCCTAGATCGCGGGTAAATCTGCCGAATACGCACCAAAATAGTCACTTTTTCGCTTGTTTTGGACTCTCACGAAGTTCTCCTAAAGCAAATTAATAGGAAAAGTGGATTTCGACTTTTTGGGGGATAGCCCTTGGAATAAGGTTTCCAACGCCGCTTGAATCAGCCAAATCGGACAAATAGCCTAAAAGATATGACAAAAATAGTGGAATTGTGCAAAACGGGACCCGACGCAAAATTTATTTAGTCCATAACTTCTTCGTTTCTCGCCAGATTCGGTCGATCTTTATGTCGACGGAATCCTTATCTAAATGCCCAAAACACCGCATGATTGGAATTTTTATCCATCGTGCTGAACAAAGAGCTCCAATTTTTGGGCCGGGCCCTAGTAGTACCCCCTAGGGGCCTGGGCTAACAACTATTTTGGCCATAACTTATTCGTTACTCGCCCGATTCGGTCGATCTTTATGTCCACAGAATCCTTATCTAAAGGCCTAAGACCCCTAATGATCGGAATTCCTATTTATCGTGCCGAACAAAGAGTTTCAATTTTCGGGCCGGGCCCTAGGGGTTCGTGGGCTGAAAAATCATACGAAACGAAATGTTGATTTTTTCTCACATTAGCACATTCACATGTACTTATGGCATTTTAAAGTGAGCTTGCATTATTTGAAGGCCCAGATTGCGGGTAAATCGGCCGAGTACTTCCTAAAATAGTCAGTTTTTTCGCTTGTTTTTGACTCTCACGAAGTTTTCGTAAAGCAAAATAATAGGAATTGTGGATTTTTACTTTTTGAGGGATAGCCCTTGGTATAAGGTTTCCAACCCCGCTTGAATCGGTCAAATAGGACAAATAGCCTAGAAGTTATGGCAAAAATAGTGGAACTGCGCAAAACGGGACCCGACGCAAAAACTATTTTGGCCATAACTTCTTCGTTTCTCGCCCGATTCGGTTGATCTTTATGTCGACGGAATCCTTATCTAAAGGCCCAAGGCCCCGCATGATTGGAATTCCTATGCAAAATGCTGAACAAAGAGCTCCAATTTTTGGGCCGGGCCCTAGGAGTACCCCCTAGGGGCCCGGGCTAAAAACTATTTTGGACATAACTTATTCGTTACTCGCCCAATTCGGTCGATCTTTATGTCCACACAATCCTTATCTAAAGGCCTAAGACCCCTAATAAACGGAATTCCTATCCATTGTGCCAAACAAAGAGTTTCAATTTTCGGGCCGGGCCCTAGGGTTTCCACTAGGGGTTCGGGGGCTGAAAAATCATTCGAAACGAAATGTTTATTTTTTCGCACATTACCACATTCATATGTACTGGTGGCATTTTAAAGTGAGCTTGCGTAATTTGAAGGCCCAGATCGCGGGTAAATCGATCGAATACGCCCCAAAATAGTCACTTTTTTCGCTTGTTTTGGACTCTCATGAAGTTCTCGTAAAGCAAATTAATAGGAAAAGTGGATTTCGACTTTTTGGGGGATAGCCCTTGGAATAAGGTTTCCAACGCCACTTGAATCGGCCAAATCGGACAAATAGCCTAGAAGATATGGCAAAAATAGTGGAACTGCGCAAAATGGGACCCGACGCAAAAACTATTTTGGCCATAACTTCTTCGTTTCTCGCCCGATTCGGTCGAACTTTAAGGACACAGAATCCTTATCTAAAGGCCCAAGACCCCTAATGATCGGAATTCCTATCCATCGTGCCAAACAAAGAGTTTCAATTTTCGGGCCGGGCCCTAGGGTTACCACTAGGGGTTCGGGGGCTGAAAAATAATCCGAAACGAAATGTTGATTTTTTCGCACAATAGTACATTCATATGTACTGGTGGCATTTTAAAGTGAGCTTGCGTAATTTGAAGGCCTAGATCGAGGGTAAATCTGCCGAATACGCACCAAAATAGTCACTTTTTTGCTTGTTTTGGACTCTCACGAAGTTCTCATAAAGCAAATTAATAGGAAAAGTGGATTTCGACTTTTTGGGGGATTGCCCTTGGAATAAGGTTTCCAACGCCGCTTGAATCGGCCAAATTGGACAAATAGCCTAGAAGATATGGCAAAAATAGTGGAATTGCGCAAAACGGGACCCGACACAAAATCTATTTAGGCCATAACTTCTTCGTTTCTCGCCAGATTCGGTCGATCTTTATGTCGACGGAATCCTTAACTAAATGCCCAAGACCCCGCATGATTGGAATTTCTATCCATCGTGCTGAACAAAGAGCTCCAATTTTTGGGCCGGGACCTAGTAGTACCCCCTAGGGGCCTGGGCTAAAAACTATTTTGGCCATAACTTCTTCGTTACTTGCCCGATTCGGTCGATCTTTATGTCCACAGAATCCTTATCTAAAGGCCTAAGACCCCTAATGATCGGAATTCCTATCCATCGTGCCAAACAAAGAGTTTCAATTTTCGGGCCAGGCCCTAGGGGTTCGGGGGCTGAAAAATCATCCGAAACGAAACGTTGATTTTTTCTCACATTAGCACATTCACATGTACTTATGGTATTTTAAAGTGAGCTTGCATTATTTGAAGGCCCAGATTGCGGGTAAATCGGCCGAGTACGCCCTAAAATAGTCAATTTTTCGCTTGTTTTGGACTCTCACGAAGTTTTCGAAAAGTAAAATAATAGGAATAGTGGATTTTTACTTTTTGGGGATAGCCCTTGTAATAAGGTTTCCAACCTCGCTTGAATCGGCCAAATCGGACAAATAGCCTAGAAGTTATGGCAAAAATAGTGGAACTGCGCAAAACGGGACCCGACGCAAAAAACTATTTTGGCCATAACTTCTTCGTTTCTCGCCCGATTCGGTCGATCTTTAAGTCGACGGAATCCTTATCTAAAGGCCTAAGGCCCCGTATGATTGGAATTCCTATGCATCATGCTGAACAAAGAGCTCCAATTTTTGGGCCGGGCCCTAGGAGTACCCCCTAGGGGCCCGGGCTAAAAACTATTTTTGTCATAACTTATTCGTTACTCGCCCGATTCGGTCGATCTTTATGTCCACAGAATCCTTATCTAAAGGCCTAAGACCCCTAATAATCGGAATTCCTATCCGTTGTGCCAAATAAAGAGTTTCAATTTTCGGGCCGGGCCCTAGGGTTACCACTAGGGGTTCGGGGGCTGAAAAATCATCCGAAACGAAATGTTTATTTTTCGCACATTACCACATTCATATGTACTGGTGGCATTTTAAAGTGAGCTTGCGTAATTTGAAGGCCCAGATCGCGGGTAAATCGGTCGAATACGCCCAAAAATAGTCACTTTTTCGCTTGTTTCGGACTCTCTCGAAGTTCTCGTAAAGCAAATTAATAGGAAAAGTGGATTTCGACTTTTTGGGCGATAGCCCTTGGAATAAGGTTTCCGACGCCGCTTGTATCAGCAAAAACGGACAAATAGCCTAGAAGATATGGCAAAAATAGTGGAACTGCGCAAAATGGGACCCGACGCAAAAACTATTTTGGCCATAACTTCTTCGTTTCTCGCCCGATTCGGTCGATCTTTATGTCGATGGAATCCTTATCTAAATGCCCAAGGCCCCGCATGATTGGAATTCCTATGCATCGTGCTGAACAAAGAGCTCCAATTTTTGGGCCGGGCCCTAGGAGTACCCCTAGGGGCCTGGGCTAAAAACTATTTTGGCCATAACTTATTCGTTACTCGCCCGATTCGGTCGATCTTTATGTCCACAGAATCCTTATCTAAAGGCCTAATACCCCTAATGATCGGAATTCCTATCCATCGTACCGAACAAAGAGTTTCAATTTTCGGGCCGGGCCCTAGGATTACCACTAGGGGTTCGGGGGCTGAAAAATAATCCAAAACGAAATGATGATTTTTTCGCACATTAGCACATTCATATGTACTGGTGGCATTTTAAAGTGAGCTTGCGTAGCCTAGATCGCGGGTAAATCTGCCGAATACGCACCAAAATAGTCACTTTTTCGCTTGTTTTGGACTCTCACGAAGTTCTCATAAAGCAAATTAATAGGAAAAGTGGATTTCGACTTTTTGGGGGATAGCCCTTGGAATAAGGTTTCCAACGCCGCTTGAATCGGCCAAATCGGACAAATAGCCTAGAAGATATGGCAAAAATTGTGGAATTGCGCAAAACGGGACCCGACGGAAAATCTATTTAGGCCATAACTTCTTCGTTTCTCGCCAGATTCGGTCGATCTTTATGTCGACGGAATCCTTATCTAAATGCCCAAGACCCCGCATGATTGGAATTTCTATCCATCGTGCTGAACAAAGAGCTCCAATTTTTGGGCAGGGACCTAGTAGTACCCCCTAGGGGCCTGGGCTAAAAACTATTTTGGCCATAACTTCTTCGTTACTCGCCCGATTCGGTCTATCTTTATGTCCACAGAATCCTTATCGAAAAGCCTAAGACCCCTAATGATCGGAATTCCTATCCATCGTGCCAAACAAAGAGTTTCAATTTTCGGGCCGGGCCATAGGGGTTCGGGGGCTGAAAAATCATCCGAAACGAAATGTTGATTTTTTCTCACATTAGCACATTCACATGTACTTATGGCATTTTAAAGTGAGCTTGCATTATTTGAAGGCCCAGATTGCGGGTAAATCGGCCGAGTACGCCCAAAAATAGTCAGTTTTTCGCTTGTTTTGGACTCTCACGAAGTTTTCGTAAAGCAAAATAATAGAAAAAGTTGATTTTTACTTTTTGGGGGATAGCCCTTGGAATAACGTTTCCAACCCCGCTTGAATCGGCCAAATCGGACAAATAGCCTAGAAGTTATGGCAAAAATAGTGGAACTGCGCAAAACGGGACCCGACGCAAAAACTATTTTGGCCATAACTTCTTCGTTTCTCGCCCGATTCGGTCGATCTTTATGTCGACGGAATCCTTATCTAAAGGCCTAAGGCCCCGTATGATTGGAATTCCTATGCATCATGCTGAACAAAGAGCTCCAATTTTTGGGCCGGGCCCTAGGAGTACCCCCTAGGGGCCCGGGCTAAAAACTATTTTTGTCATAACTTATTCGTTACTCGCCCGATTCGGTCGATCTTTATGTCCACAGAATCCTTATCTAAAGGCCTAAGACCCCTAATAATCGGAATTCCTATCCATTGTGCCAAATAAAGAGTTTCAATTTTCGGGCCGGGCCCTAGGGTTACCACTAGGGGTTCGGGGGCTGAAAAATCATCCGAAACGAAATGTTTATTTTTCGCAGATTACCACATTCATATGTACTGGTGGTATTTTAAAGTGAGCTTGCGTAATTTGAAGGCCCAGATCGCGGGTAAATCGGTCGAATACGCCCAAAAATAGTCACTTTTTCGCTTGTTACGGACTCTCACGAAGTTCTCGTAAAGCAAATTAATAGGAAAAGTGGATTTCGACTTTTTGGGCGATAGCCCTTGGAATAAGGTTTCCAACGCCTCTTGTATCGGCCAAATCGGATAAATAGCCTAGAAGATATGGCAAAAATAGTGGAAATGCGCAAAATGGGACCCGACGCAAAAACTATTTTGGCCATAACTTCTTCGTTTCTCGCCCGATTCGGTCGATCTTTATGTCGACGGAATCCTTATCTAAAGGCCCAAGGCCCCTCATGACTGGGATTCCTATGCATCGTGCTGAACAAAGAGCTCCAATTTTCGGGCCGGGCCCTAGGAGTACCCCCTAGGGGCCCGGGCTAAAAACTATTTTGGCCATAACTTATTCGTTACTCGCCCGATTCGGTCGATCTTTATGTCCACAGAATCCTTATCTAAAGGCCTAAGACCCCTAATAATCGGAATTCCTATCCATTGTGCCGGACAAAGAGTTTCAATTTTCGGGCCGGGCCCTAGGGTTACCACTAGGAGTTCGGGGGCTGAAAAATCATCCGAAACGAAATGTTTATTTTTTCGCACATTAGCACATTCATATGTACTGGTGGCATTTTAAAGTGAGCTTGCGTAATTTGAAGGCCCAGATCGCGGGTAAATCGGCCGAATACGCCCCAAAATAGTCACTTTTTCGCTTGTTTTGGACTCTCACGAAGTTCTCATAAAGCAAATTAATAGGGAAAGTGGATTTCGACTTTTTGGGGGATAGCCCTTGGAATAAGGTTTCCAACGCCGCTTGAATCGGCCAAATCGGACAAATAGCCTAGAAGATATGGCAAAAATTGTGGAATTGCGCAAAACGGGACCCGACGCAAAATCTATTTAGGCCATAACTTCTTCGTTTCTCGCAAGATTCGGTCGATCTTTATGTCGACGGAATCGTTATCTAAATGCCCAAGATCCCGCATGATTGGAATTTCTATCCATCGTGCTGAACAAAGAGCTCCAATTTTTGGGCCGGGCCCTAGTAGTACCCCCTAGGGGCCTGGGCTAAAAACTATTTTGGCCATAACTTCTTCGTTACTCGCCCGATTCGGTCGATCTTTATGTCCACAGAATCCTTATATAAAGGCCTAAGACCACTAATGATCGGAATTCCTATGCATGGTGCCAAACAAAGAGTTTCAATTTTCGTGCCGGGCCCTAGGGGTTCGGGGGCTGAAAAATCATCCGAAACGAAATGTTGATTTTTTCTCACATTAGCACATTCACATGTACTTATGGCATTTTAAAGTGAGCTTACATTATTTGAAGGCCCAGATTGCGGGTAAATCGGCCGAGTACGCCCTAAAATAGTCAGTTTTTCGCTTGTTTTGGACTCTCACGAAGTTATCGTAAAGCAAAATAATAGAAAAAGTGGATATTTACTTTTTGGGGGATAGCCCTTGGAATAAGGTTTCCAACCTCGCTTGAATCGGCAAAATCGGACAAATAGCCTAGAAGTTATGGCAAAAATAGTGGAACTGCGCAAAACGGGACCCGACGCAAATACTATTTTGGCCATAATTTCTTCGTTTCTCGCCCGATTCGGTCGATCTTTATGTCGACGGAATTCTTATCTCAAGGCCCAAGGCCCCGCATGATTGGAATTCCTATGCATCGTGCTGAACAAAGAGCTCCAATTTTTGGGCCGGGCCCTAGGAGTACCCCCTAGGGGCCCGGGCTAAAAACTATTTTGGCCATAACTTATTCGTTACTCGCCCGATTCGGTCGATCTTTATGTCCACAGAATCCTTATCTAAAGGCCTAAGACCCCTAATAATCGGAATTCCTATCCATTGTGCCGAACAAAGAGTTTCAATTTTCGGGCCGGGCCCTAGGGTTACCACTAGGAGTTCGGGGGCTGAAAAATCATCCGAAACGAAATGTTTAGTTTTTTGCACATTAGCACATTCATATGTACTGGTGGCATTTTAAAGTGAGCTTGCGTAATTTGAAGGCCCAGATCGCGGATAAATCGGCCGAATACGCCCCAAAATAGTCACTTTTTTCGCTTGTTTTGGACTCTCACGAAGTTCTCGTAAAGCAAATTAATAGGAAAAGTGGATTTCAACTTTTTGGGGGATAGCCCTTGGAATAAGGTTTCCAACGCCGCTTGTATCGGCCAAATCGGACAAATAGCCTAGAAGATATGGCAAAAATAGTGGAATTGCGCAAAACGGGATCCGACGCAAAAACTATTTTGGCCATAACTTCTTCGTTTCTCGCCCAATTCGGTCGATCTTTATGTCGATGGAATCCTTATCTAAATGCCCAAGGCCCCGCATGATTGCAATTCCTATGCATCGTGCTGAACAAAGAGCTCCAATTTTTGTGTCGGGCCCTAGGAGTACCCCCCTAGGGGCCCGGGCTAAAAAACTATTTTGGCCATAACTTATTCGTTACTCGCCCGATTCGGTCGATCTTTATGTCCACAGAATCCTTATCTAAAGGCCTAAGACCACTAATGATCGGAATTCCTATACATCTTGTCGAACAAAGAGTTTCAATTTTCGGGCCGGGCCCTAGGCTTACCACTAGGGGTTCGGGGGCTGAAAAATAATCCGAAACGAAATGTTCATTTTTTCGCACATTAGCACATTCACATGTACTGGTGGCATTTTAAAGTGAGCTTGCGTAATTTGAAGGCCTAGATCGCGGGTAAATCTGCCGAATACGCACCAAAATAGTCACTTTTTCGCTTGTTTTGGACTCTCACGAAGTTCTCATAAAGCAAATTAATAGAAAAACTGGATTTCGACTTTTTGGGGAATAGCCCTTGGAATAAGGTTTCCAACGCCGCTTGAATCGGCCAAATCGGACAAATAGCCTAGAAGATATGGCAAAAATTGTGGAATTGCGCAAAACGGGACCCAACGCAAAATCTATTTAGGCCATAACTTCTTCGTTTCTCGCCAGATTCGGTCGATCTTTATGTCGACGGAATCCTTATCTAAATGCCCAAGACCCCGCATGATTGGAATTTCTATCCATCGTGCTGAACAAAGAGCTCCAATTTTTGGGCCGGGCCCTAGTAGTACCCCCTAGGGGCATGGGCTAAAAACTATTTTGGCCATAACTTCTTCGTTACTCGCACGATTCAGTCGATCTTTATGTCCACAGAATCCTTATCTAAAGGCCTTAGACCCCTAATGATCGGAATTCCTATCCATCGTGCCAAACAAAGAGTTTCAATTTTCGGGCCGGGCCTAGGGGTTAGGGGGCTGAAAAATCATCCGAAATGAAATGTTGATTTTTTCTCACATTAGCACATTCACATGTACTTATGGCATTTTAAAGTGAGCTTGCATTATTTGAAGGCCCAGATTGCGGGTAAATCGGCCGAGTACGCCCAAAAATAGTCAGTTTTTCGCTTGTTTTGGACTCTCACGAAGTTTTCGTAAAGCAAAATAATAGAAAAAGTTGATTTTTACTTTTTGGGGGATAGCCCTTGGAATAACGTTTCCAACCCCGCTTGAATCGGCCAAATCGGACAAATAGCCTAGAAGTTATGGCAAAAATAGTGGAACTGCGCAAAACGGGACCCGACGCAAAAACTATTTTGGCCATAACTTCTTCGTTTCTCGCCCGATTTGGTCGATCTTTATGTCGACGGAATCCTTATCTAAAGGCCTAAGGCCCCGTATGATTGGAATTCCTATGCATCATGCTGAACAAAGAGCTCCAATTTTTGGGCCGGGCCCTAGGAGTACCCCCTAGGGGCCCGGGCTAAAAACTATTTTTGTCATAACTTATTCGTTACTCGCCCGATTCGGTCGATCTTTATGTCCACAGAATCCTTATCTAAAGGCCTAAGACCCCTAATAATCGGAATTCCTATCCATTGTGCCAAATAAAGAGTTTCAATTTTCGGGCCGGGCCCTAGGGTTACCACTAGGGGTTCGGGGGCTGAAAAATCATCCGAAACGAAATGTTTATTTTTCGCAGATTACCACATTCATATGTACTGGTGGTATTTTAAAGTGAGCTTGCGTAATTTGAAGGCCCAGATCGCGGGTAAATCGGTCGAATACGCCCAAAAATAGTCACTTTTTCGCTTGTTACGGACTCTCACGAAGTTCTCGTAAAGCAAATTAATAGGAAAAGTGGATTTCGACTTTTTGGGCGATAGCCCTTGGAATAAGGTTTCCAACGCCTCTTGTATCGGCCAAATCGGATAAATAGCCTAGAAGATATGGCAAAAATAGTGGAAATGCGCAAAATGGGACCCGACGCAAAAACTATTTTGGCCATAACTTCTTCGTTTCTCGCCCGATTCGGTCGATCTTTATGTCGACGGAATCCTTATCTAAAGGCCCAAGGCCCCTCATGACTGGGATTCCTATGCATCGTGCTGAACAAAGAGCTCCAATTTTCGGGCCGGGCCCTAGGAGTACCCCCTAGGGGCCCGGGCTAAAAACTATTTTGGCCATAACTTATTCGTTACTCGCCCGATTCGGTCGATCTTTATGTCCACAGAATCCTTATCTAAAGGCCTAAGACCCCTAATAATCGGAATTCCTATCCATTGTGCCGGACAAAGAGTTTCAATTTTCGGGCCGGGCCCTAGGGTTACCACTAGGAGTTCGGGGGCTGAAAAATCATCCGAAACGAAATGTTTATTTTTTCGCACATTAGCACATTCATATGTACTGGTGGCATTTTAAAGTGAGCTTGCGTAATTTGAAGGCCCAGATCGCGGGTAAATCGGCCGAATACGCCCCAAAATAGTCACTTTTTCGCTTGTTTTGGACTCTCACGAAGTTCTCATAAAGCAAATTAATAGGGAAAGTGGATTTCGACTTTTTGGGGGATAGCCCTTGGAATAAGGTTTCCAACGCCGCTTGAATCGGCCAAATCGGACAAATAGCCTAGAAGATATGGCAAAAATTGTGGAATTGCGCAAAACGGGACCCGACGCAAAATCTATTTAGGCCATAACTTCTTCGTTTCTCGCAAGATTCGGTCGATCTTTATGTCGACGGAATCGTTATCTAAATGCCCAAGACCCCGCATGATTGGAATTTCTATCCATCGTGCTGAACAAAGAGCTCCAATTTTTGGGCCGGGCCCTAGTAGTACCCCCTAGGGGCCTGGGCTAAAAACTATTTTGGCCATAACTTCTTCGTTACTCGCCCGATTCGGTCGATCTTTATGTCCACAGAATCCTTATATAAAGGCCTAAGACCACTAATGATCGGAATTCCTATGCATGGTGCCAAACAAAGAGTTTCAATTTTCGGGCCGGGCCCTAGGGGTTCGGGGGCTGAAAAATCATCCGAAACGAAATGTTGATTTTTTCTCACATTAGCACATTCACATGTACTTATGGCATTTTAAAGTGAGCTTGCATTATTTGAAGGCCCAGATTGCGGGTAAATCGGCCGAGTACGCCCTAAAATAGTCAGTTTTTCGCTTGTTTTGGACTCTCACGAAGTTATCGTAAAGCAAAATAATAGAAAAAGTGGATATTTACTTTTTGGGGGATAGCCCTTGGAATAAGGTTTCCAACCTCGCTTGAATCGGCAAAATCGGACAAATAGCCTAGAAGTTATGGCAAAAATAGTGGAACTGCGCAAAACGGGACCCGACGCAAATACTATTTTGGCCATAATTTCTTCGTTTCTCGCCCGATTCGGTCGATCTTTATGTCGACGGAATTCTTATCTCAAGGCCCAAGGCCCCGCATGATTGGAATTCCTATGCATCGTGCTGAACAAAGAGCTCCAATTTTTGGGCCGGGCCCTAGGAGTACCCCCTAGGGGCCCGGGCTAAAAACTATTTTGGCCATAACTTATTCGTTACTCGCCCGATTCGGTCGATCTTTATGTCCACACAATCCTTATCTAAAGGCCTAAGACCACTAATGATCGGAATTCCTATACATCTTGTCGAACAAAGAGTTTCAATTTTCGGGCCGGGCCCTAGGCTTACCACTAGGGGTTCGGGGGCTGAAAAATAATCCGAAACGAAATGTTCATTTTTTCGCACATTAGCACATTCACATGTACTGGTGGCATTTTAAAGTGAGCTTGCGTAATTTGAAGGCCTAGATCGCGGGTAAATCTGCCGAATACGCACCAAAATAGTCACTTTTTCGCTTGTTTTGGACTCTCACGAAGTTCTCATAAAGCAAATTAATAGGAAAACTGGATTTCGACTTTTTGGGGAATAGCCCTTGGAATAAGGTTTCCAACGCCGCTTGAATCGGCCAAATCGGACAAATAGCCTAGAAGATATGGCAAAAATTGTGGAATTGCGCAAAACGGGACCCGACGCAAAATCTATTTAGGCCATAACTTCTTCGTTTCTCGCCAGATTCGGTCGATCTTTATGTCGACGGAATCCTTATCTAAATGCCCAAGACCCCGCATGATTGGAATTTCTATCCATCGTGCTGAACAAAGAGCTCCAATTTTTGGGCCGGGCCCTAGTAGTACCCCCTAGGGGCCTGGGCTAAAAACTATTTTGGCCATAACTTCTTCGTTACTCGCACGATTCAGTCGATCTTTATGTCCACAGAATCCTTATCTAAAGGCCTTAGACCCCTAATGATCGGAATTCCTATCCATCGTGCCAAACAAAGAGTTTCAATTTTCGGGCCGGGCCTAGGGGTTCGGGGGCTGAAAAATCATCCGAAATGAAATGTTGATTTTTTCTCACATTAGCACATTCACATGTACTTATGGCATTTTAAATTGAGCTTGCATTATTTTAAGGCCTAGATTGCGGGTAAATCGGCCGAGTACGCCCTAAAATAGTCAGTTTTTTGCTTGTTTTGGACTCTCACGAAATTATCGTAAAGCAAAAAAATAGGAAAAGTGGATTTTTACTTTTTGGGGGATAACCCTTGGAATAAGGTTTCCAACCCCGCTTGAATCGGCCAAATCGGACAAATAGCCTAGAAGTTATGGCAAAAATAGTGGAACTGCGCAAAACGGGACCCGACGCAAAAACTATTTTGGCCATAACTTCTTCGTTTCTCGTCCGATTCGGTCGATCTTTATGTCGACGGAATCCTTATCTCAAGGCCCAAGGCCCCGCATGATTGGAATTCCTATGCATCGTGCTGAACAAAGAGCTCCAATTTTTGGGCCGGGCCCTAGGAGTACCCCCTAGGGGCCCGGGCTAAAAACTATTTTGGCCATAACTTATTCGTTACTCGCCCGATTCGGTCGATCTTTATGTCCACAGAATCCTTATCTAAAGGCCTAAGACCCCTAATAATCGGAATTCCTATCCATTGTGCCGAACAAAGAGTTTCAATTTTCGGGCCGGGCCCTAGGGTTACCACTAGGAGTTCGGGGGCTGAAAAATCATCCGAAACGAAATGTTTATTTTTTCGCACATTAGCACATTCATATGTACTGGTGGCATTTTAAAGTGAGCTTGCGTAATTTGAAGGCCCAGATCGCGGGTAAATCGGCCGAATACGCCCCAAAATAGTCACTTTTTCGCTTGTTTTGGACTCTCACGAAGTTCTCGTAAAGCAAATTAATAGGAAAAGTGGATTTCAACTTTTTGGGGGATAGCCCTTGTAATAAAGTTTCCAACGCCGCTTGTATCGGCCAAATCGGACAAATAGCCTAGAAGATATGGCAAAAATAGTGGAACTGCGCGAAACGGGACCCGACGCAAAAACTATTTTGGCCATAACTTCTTCGTTTCTCGCCCAATTCGGTCGATCTTTATGTCGATGGAATCCTTATCTAAATGCCCAAGGGCCCGCATGATTGGAATTCCTATGCATCGTGCTGAACAAAGAGCTCCAATTTTTGGGCCGGGCCCTAGGAGTAACCCCTAGGGGCCCGGGCTAAAAACTATTTTGGCCATAACTTATTCGTTACTCGCCCGATTCGGTCGATCTTTATGTCCACAGAATCCTTTTCTAAAGGCCTAAGACCACTAATGATCGGAATTCCTATACATCTTGTCGAACAAAGAGTTTCAATTTTTGGGCCGGGCCCTAGGGTTACCACTAGGGGTTTGGGGGCTGAAAAATAATCCGAAACGAAATGTTCATTTTTTCGCACATTAGCACATTCACATGTACTGGTGGCATTTTAAAGTGAGCTTGCGTAATTTGAAGGCCTAGATCGCGGGTAAATCTGCCGAATACCCACCAAAATAGTCACTTTTTCGCTTGTTTTGGACTCTCACGAAGTTCTCATAAAGCAAATTAATAGGAAAACTGGATTTCGACTTTTTGGGGAATAGCCCTTGGAATAAGGTTTCCAACGCCGCTTGAATCGGCCAAATCGGACAAATAGCCTAGAAGATATGGCAAAAATTGTGGAATTGCGCAAAACGGGACCCGACGCAAAATCTATTTAGGCCATAACTTCTTCGTTTCTCGCCAGATTCGGTCGATCTTTATGTCGACGGAATCCTTATCTAAATGCCCAAGACCCCGCATGATTGGAATTTCTATCCATCGTGCTGAACAAAGAGCTCCAATTTTTAGGCCGGGCCCTAATAGTACCCCCTAGGGGCGTGGGCTAAAAACTATTTTGGCCATAACTTATTCGTTACTCGCACGATTCAGTCGATCTTTATGTCCACAGAATCCTTATCTAAAGGCCTAAGACCCCTAATGATCGGAATTCCTATCCATCGTGCCAAACAAAGAGTTTCAATTTTCGGGCCGGGCTTAGGGGTTCGGGGGCTGAAAAATCATCCGAAATGAAATGTTGATTTTTTCTCACATTAGCACATTCACATGTACTTATGGCATTTTAAAGTGAGCTTGCATTATTTTAAGGCCTAGATTGCGGGTAAATCGGCCGAGTACGCCCTAAAATAGTCAGTTTTTTGCTTGTTTTGGACTCTCACGAAGTTATCGTAAAGCAAAATAATAGGAAAAGTGGATTTTTACTTTTTGGGGGATAACCCTTGGAATAAGGTTTCCAACCCCGCTTGAATCGGCCAAATCGGACAAATAGCCTAGAAGTTATGGCAAAAATAGTGGAACTGCGCAAAACGGGACCCGACGCAAAAACTATTTTGGCCATAACTTCTTCGTTTCTCGTCCGATTCGGTCGATCTTTATGTCGACGGAATCCTTATCTCAAGGCCCAAGGCCCCGCATGATTGGAATTCCTATGCATCGTGCTGAACAAAGAGTTTCAATTTTCGGGCCGGGCCCTAGGGTTACCACTAGGGGTTCGGGCGCTGAAAAATAATCCGAAACGAAATGTTGATTTTTTCGCAGATTAGCACATTCATATGTACTGGTGGCATTTTAAAGTGAGCTTGCGTAATTTGAAGGCCTAGATCACGGGTAAATCTGCCGAATACGCACCAAAATAGTCACTTTTTCGCTTGTTTTGGACTCTCATGAAGTTCTCATAATGCAAATTAATAGGAAACGTGGATTTCGACTTTTTGGGGGATAGCTCTTGGAATAAGGTTTCTAACGCCGCTTGAATCGGCCATATCGGACAAATAGCCTAGAAGATATGGCAAAAATAATGGAATTGCGCAAAACGGGACCCGACGCAAAATCTATTTTGGCCATAACTTCTTCGTTTCTCGCCAGATTCGGTCGAACTTTATATCGACAGAATCCTTATCTAAATGCCCAAGACCCCGCATGATTGGAATTCCTATCCATCGTGCTGAACAAAGAGCTCCAATTTTTGGGCCGGGCCCTAGTATTACCCCCTAGGGGCCTGGGCTAAAAACTATTTTGGCCATAACTTCTTCGTTACTCGCCCGATTCGGTCAATCTTTATGTCCACAGAATCCTTATCTAAAGGCCTAAGACCCCTAATGATCGGAATTCCTATCCATCGTGCCGAACAAAGAGTTTCAATTTTCGGGCCGGGCCCTAGGGTTACCACTAGGGGTTCGGGGGCTGAAAAATCATCCGAAACGAAATGTTTATTTTTTCGCACATTAGCATATTCATATGTACTGGTGGCATTTTAAAGTGAGCTTGTGTAATTTGAAGGCCCAGATCGCGGGTAGATCGGCGGAATATGCCCCAAAATAGTCACTTTTTCGCTTGTTTTGGACTCTCACGAAGTTTTCGTAAAGCAAAATAATAGGAAAAGTGGATTTTTACTCTTTGGGGGATAGCCCTTGGAATAAGGTTTCCAACCCCGCTTGAATCGGCCAAATCGGACGAATAGCCTAGAAGTTATGGCAAAAATAGTGGAACTGCGCAAAACGGGACCTGACGCAAAAACTATTTTGGCCATAACTTCTTCGTTTCTCGCCAGATTCGGTCGATCTTTATGTCGACGGAATCCTTATCTAAAGGCCCAAGGCCCCGCATGATTGGAATACCTATGCATCGTGCTGAACAAAGAGCTCCAATTTTTGGGCCGAGCCCTAGGAGTACCCCCTAGGGGCCCGGGTTAAAAACTATTTTGGCCATAACTTATTCGTTACTCGCCCGATTCGGTCGATCTTTATGTCCACAGAATCCTTACCTAAAGGCCTAAGACCACTAATGATCGGAATTCCTATCCATCGTGCCGAACAAAGAGTTTCAATTTTCGGGCCGGGCCCTAGGGTTACCACTAGGGGTTCGGGGGCTGAAAAATCATCCGAAACGAAATGTTTATTTTTTCGCACATTAGCATATTCATATGTTCTGGTGGCATTTTATAGTGAGCTTGTGTAATTTGAAGGCCCAGATCGCGGGTAGATCGGCCGAATATGCCCCAAAATAGTCACTTTTTCGCTTGTTTTGGACTCTCACGAAGTTCTCGTAAAGCAAATTAATAGGAAAAGTGGATTTCGACTTTTTGGGGGATAGCCCTTGGAATAAGGTTTCCAACGCCGCTTTAATCGGCTAAATCGGACAAATAGCCTAGAAGATATGGCAAAAATAGTGGAACTGCGCAAAACGGGACCCGACGCAAAAACTATTTTGGCCATAACTTCTACGTTTCTTGCCCGATTCGGTCGATCTTTATGTCCATGGAATCCTTATCTAAATGCCCAAGGCCCCGCATGATTGTAATTCCTATGCATCGTGCTGAACAAAGAGCTCCAATTTTTGGGCCGGGCCCTAAGAGTACCCCCTAGGGGCCCGGGCTAAAAACTATTTTGGCCATAACTTATTCGTTACTCGCCCGATTCGGTCGATCTTTATGTCCACAGAATCCTTATCTAAAGGCCTAAGACCCCTAATGATCGAAATTCGTATCCATCGTGCCAAACAAAGAGTTTCAATTTTCGGGCCGGGCCCTAGGGTTACCACTAGGGGTTCGGTGTTGAAAAATAATTCGAAACGAAATGTTGATTTTTTCGCACATTAGCACATTCATATGTACTAGTGGCATTTTAAAGTGAGCTTGCATAATTTGAAGGCCTAGATCGCGGGTAAATCTGCCGAATACGCACCAAAATAGTCACTTTTTCGCTTGTTTTGGACTCTCACGAAGTTCTCATAAAGAAAATTAATAGGAAAAGTAGATTTCGACTTTTTGGGGGATAGCCATTGGAATAAGGTTTCCAACGCCGCTTGAATCGGCCAAATCGGACAAATAGCCTAGAAGATATGGCAAAAATAGTGGAATTGCGCAAAACTGGACCCGACGCAAAATCTATTTAGGCCATAACTTCTTCGTTTCTCGCCAGATTCGGTCAATCTCTATGTCGACGGAATCCTTATCTAAATGCCCAAGACCCCGCATGATTGAAATTTCTATCCATCGTGCTGAACAAAGAGCTCCAACTTTGGGCCGGGCCCTAGTAGTACCCCCTAGGAGCCTGGGCTAAAAACTATTTTGGCCATAATATCTTCGTTACTCGCCCGATTCGGTCGATCTTTATGTCCACAGAATCCTTATCTAAAGGCCTAAGATCCTTAATGATCAGAAATCCTATCCATCGTGCCGAACAAAGAGTTTCAATTTTCCGGCCGGGCCCTAGGGGTTCGGAGGCTCAAAAATCATCCGAAACGAAATGTTGATTTTTTCGCACATTAGCACATTCACAGGTACTGGTGGCTTTTTAAAGTGAGCTTGCGTAATTTGAAGGCCCAGATCGCGGGTAAATCGGCCGAATACTGCCCCAAAATAGTCACTTTTTTCGCTTGTTTTGGACTCTCACGAAGTTCTCGTAAAGCAAAATAATAGGAAAAGTGGATTTCGACTTTTTGGGGGATAGCCCTTGGAATAAAGTTTCCAACGCCGCTTGAATCGGCCAAATCGGACAAATAGCCTAGAAGATATGGCAAAAATAGTGGAACTGCGCAAAACGGGACCTGACGCAAAAACTATTTTGGCCATAACTTCTTCGTTTCTCGCCCGATTCGGTCGACCTTTATGTCGACGGAATCCTTATCTAAATGCCCAAGGCCCCGCATGATTGGAATTCCTATGCATCGTGCCGAACAAAGAGTTTCAATTTTCGGGCCGGGCCCTAGGGTTACCACTAGGGGTTCAGGGGCTGAAAAATCATCCGAAACGAAATGTTGATTTTTTCTCACATTAGCATATTCACATGTACTTATGGTATTTTAAAGTGAGCTTGCATTATTTGAAGGCCCAGATTGCGGGTTAATCGGCCGAGTACGCCCTAAAATAGTCAGTTTTTCGCTTGTTTTGGACTCTCACAAACTTTTCGTAAAACAAAATAATAGGAAAAGTGGATTTTTACTTTTTGGGGGATAGCCCTCTGAATAAGGTTTCCAACGCCGCTTGAATCGGCCAAATCGGACAAATAGCCTAGAAGTTATGGCAAAAATAGTGGAACTACGCAAAACGGGACACGACGCAAAAATTATTTTGGCCATAACTTCTTTGTTTCTTGCCCGATTCGGTCGATCTTTATGTCGATGAAATCCTTATCCAAAGGCCCAAGTCCCCGCATGATTGGAATTCCTATCCATCGTTCTGAAGAAAGAGCTCCAATTTTTGGGCCGGGCCCTATGAGTACCACCGAGGGGCCTGGGTTAAAAACTATTTTGGCCATAACTTCTTCGTTACTCGCCCGATTCGGTCGATCTTTATGTCCACAGAATCCTTATCTAAAGGCCTAAGACACCTAATGATCGGAATTCCTATCCATCGTGCCGAACAAAGAGTTTCAATTTTCGGGCATGGCCCAAGGGGTTCGGGGGCTGAAAAATCATCCGAAACGAAATGTTGATTTTTTCGCAGATTAGAACATTCAAATGTACTTATGGCATTTTATTGCGTAATTTGAAGGCCCAGATCGAGGGTAAATCGGCCGAATACGCCCCAAAATATTCACTTTTTCGCTTGTTTTGGACTCTCACAAAGTTCTCGTAAAGCAAAATAATAGGAAAAGTGGATTTCGACTTTTTGGGGGATAGCCCTTGGAATAAGGTTTCCAACGCCGCTTGAATCGGCCAAATCGGACAAATAGCCTAGAAGTTATGGCAAAAATAGTGGAATTGCCCAAAACGGGACCCGACGCAAAATCTATTTTGGCCATAACTTCTTTGTTTCTCGCCAGATTCGGTCGATCTTTATGTCGACGGAATCCATCGTGCTGAACAAAGAGCTCCAATTTTTGGGCCGGGCCCTATGAGTAACCTCTAGGGGCCTGGGTTAAAAACTATTTTGGCCATAACTTCTTCGTTACTCGCCCGATTCGGTCGATCTTTATGTCCACAGAATCCTTATCTAAAGGCCTAAGACCCCTAATGATCGGAATTCCTATCCATCGTGCCGAACAAAGAGTCTCAATTTTTGGATCTGGCCCTAGGGGTATCCCTAGGGGTTCGTGGGCTGAAAAATCATCCGAAACGAAATGTTGATTTTTTCGCACATTAGCACATTCACATGTACTAGTGGCATTTTAAAGTGAGCTTGCGTAATTTGAATGCCCAGATCGCGGGTAAATCGGCCGAATACGCCCCAAAATAGTCACTTTTTCGCTTGTTTGGACTCTCACGAAGTTCTCGTAAAGCAAATTAATAGGAAAAATGGATTTTGACTTTTTGGGAGATAGCCCTTGGAATAAGGTTTCCAACGCCGCTTGAATCGGCCAAATCGGACAAATAGCCTAGACGTTACGGCTAAAATAGTGGAACTGCGCAAAATGGAACCCGACGCAAAAACTATTTTGGCCATAATATCTTCGTTACTCGCCCGATTCGGTCGATCTTTATGTCCACAGAATCCTTATCTAAAGGCCTAAGATCCCTAATGATCAGAAATCCTATCCATCGTGCCGAACAAAGAGTTTCAATTTTCCGGCCGGGCCATAGGGGTTCGGAGGCTCAAAAATCATCCGAAACGAAATGTTGATTTTTTCGCACATTAGCACATTCACAGATACTGATGGCTTTTTAAAGTGAGCTTGCGTAATTTGAAGGCCCAGATCGCGGGTAAATCGGCCGAATACTGCCCCAAAATAGTCACTTTTTTCGCTTGTTTTGGACTCTCACGAAGTTCTCGTAAAGCAAAATAATAGGAAAAGTGGATTTCGACTTTTTGTGGGATAGCCCTTGGAATAAGGTTTCCAACGCCGCTTGAATCGGCCAAATCGGACAAATAGCCTTGAAGATATGGCAAAAATAGTGGAACTGCGCAAAACGGGACCCGACGCAAAAACTATTTTGGCCATAACTTCTTCGTTTCTCGCCCGATTCGGTCGACCTTTATGTCGACGGAATCCTTATCTAAATGCCCAAGACCCCGCATGATTGGAATATCTATCCATCGTGCTGAACAAAGAGCTCCAATTTTTGGGCTGGGCCCTAGTAGTACCCCCTTGGGGAATTGGCTAAAAACTATTTTGGCCATAACTTTTTCGTTACTCGCCCAATTCGGTCGATGTTTATGTCCACAGAATCCTTATCTAAAGGCCTAAGACCCCTAATGATCGGAATTCCTATCCATCGTGCCGAACAAAGAGTTTCAATTTTCGGGCCGGGCCCTAGGGTTACCACTAGGGGTTCGGAGGCTCAAAAATCATCCGAAATGAAATGTTGATTTTTTCGAACATTAGCACATTCACATGTACTGGTGGCATTTTATAGTGAGCTTGCGTAATTTGAAGGCCCAGATCTCGGATAAATCGGCCGAATACGCCCCAAAATAGTCACTTTTTCTCTTGTTTTGGACTCTCACGAAGTTCTCGTAAAGCAAAATCATAGGAAAAGTGGATTTCGACTTTTTGGGGGATAGCCCTTGGAATAAGGTTTCCAATGCCGCTTGAATCGGCCAAATCGGACAAATAGCATAGACTGCGCAAAACGGGACCCGACGCAAAAATTATTTTGGCCATAACTTCTTCTTTTCCCGCCCGATTCGGTCGAAATTTATGTCGACGGAATCCTTATCTAAAGGCCCAAGATCCCGCATGATTGGAATTCCTATCCATCGTGCTGAACCAAGAGCTCCAATTTTTGGGCTGGGCCCTAGGAGTACCCCCTAGGGGCCTGGGCTAAAAACTATTTTGGCCATAACTTCTTCGTTACACGCCCGATTCAGTTGATCTTTATGTCCAGAGAATCCTTATCTAAAGGCCTAAGACCCCTAATGATCAGAATTCCTATCCATCGTGCCGAACAAAGAGTTTCAATTTTCGGGCCGGGCGCTAGGGGTTCGTAGGCTAAAAAATCATCCGAAATGAAATGTTGATTTTTTCGCACATTAGCACATTCACATGTACTTATGGCATTTTAAAGTGAGCTTGCGTAATTTGAAGGCCCAGATCGCGGGTAAATCGGCCGAATACGCCCCAAAATAGTCACTTTTTCGCTTGTTTTGGACTCTCACGAAGTTCTCGTAAAGCAAAATAATAGGAAAAGTGGATTTCGACTTTTTGGGGGATAGCCCTTGGAATAAGGTTTCAAACGCCGCTTAAATCGGCCAAATCGGATAAATAGCCTAGAAGATATGGCAAAAATAGTGGAACTGCGCAAAACGGGACCCGACGCAAAAACTATTTTGGCCATAACTTCTTCGTTTCTCGCCCAATTCGGTCGATCTTTATGTCGACAGAATCCTTATCTAAATGCCCAAGACCCCGCATGATTGGAATTTCTATCCATCGTGCTGAACAAAGAGCTCCAATTTTTGGGCCGGGCCCTAGGGGCGTGGGTTAAAAACTATTTTGGCCATAACTTCTTCGTTACTCGCCCGATTCGGTCGATATTTATGTCCACAGAATCCTTATCTAAAGGCCTAAGATCTCTAATGATCGGAATTCCAATCCATCGTGCCGAACAAAGAGTTTCAATTTTCGGGCCGGGCGCTAGGGGTTCGGAGGCTCAAAAATCATCCGAAATGAAATGTTGATTTTTTCGCACATTAGCACATTCACATATACTGGTGGCATTTTAAAGTGAGCTTGAGTAATTTGAAGGCCCAGATCGCGGGTAAATCGGCCGAATACGCCCCAAAATAGTCACTTTTTCGCTTGTTTTGGACTCTCACGAGGTTCTCGTAAAGCAAAATAATAGGAAAAGTGGATTTCGACTTTATGGGGAATAGCCCTTGGAATAAGGTTTCCAACGCCGTTTAAATCGGAAAAATCGGAAAAATAGCCTAGAAGATATGGCAAAAATAGTGGAACTGCGCAAAACGGGACCCGACGCAAAAACTAACTTGGCCATAACTTCTTCGTTTCTCGCCCGATTCGGTCGATCTTTATGTCGACGAAATCCTTATCTAAATGCCCAAGACCCCGTATGATTGGAATTCCTATCCATCGTGCTGAACAAAGAGCTCCAATTTTTGGGCCGGGCCCTAGTAGTACCCCCTAGGGGCCTGGGCTAAAAACTATTTTGGCCATAACTTGTTCGTTACTCGCCCGATTCGGTCGATATTTATGTCCACAGAATCCTTATCTAAAGGCCTAAGATCCCTAATAATCGGAATTCATATCCATCGTGCCGAACAAAGAGTTTCAATTTTCGGGCCGGGCGCTAGAGGTTCGGAGGCTCAAAAATCATCCGAAATGAAATGTTGATTTTTTCGCACATTAGCACATTCACATGTACTGGTGGCATTTAATAGTGAGCTTGCGTAATTTGAAGGCCCAGATCACGGGTAAATCGGCCGAATACGCCCCAAAATAGTCACTTTTTCGCTTGTTTTGGACTCTCACGAAGTTCTCGTAAAGCAAAATAATAGGAAAAGTGGATTTCGACTTTTTGGGGATAGCCCTTGGAATAAGGTTTCCAACGCCGCTTGAATCGGCCAAATTGGACAAATAGCATAGAAGTTATGGCAGAAATAGTGGAACTGCGCAAAACGGGACCCGACGCAAAAATTATTTTGGCCATAACTTCTTCTTTTCCCGCCCGATTCGGTCGATATTTATGTCGACGGAATCCTTATCTAAAGGCCCAAGATCCCGCATGATTGGAATTCCTATCCATCGTGCTGAACAAAGAGCTCCAATTTTTGGGCCGGGCCCTAGGAGTACCCCCTAGGGGCCTGGGCTAAAAACTATTTTGGCCATAACTTCTTCGTTACACGCCCGATTCAGTTGATCTTTATGTCCAGAGAATCCTTATCTAAAGGCCAAAGACCCCTAATGATCAGAATTCCTATCCATCGTGCCGAACAAAGAGTTTCAATTTTCGGGCCGGGCGCTAGGGGTTCGTAGGCTAAAAAATCATCCGAAATGAAATGTTGATTTTTTCGCACATTAGCACATTCACATGTACTTATGGCATTTTAAAGTGAGCTTGCGTAATTTGAAGGCCCAGATCGCGGGTAAATCGGCCGAATACGCCCCAAAATAGTCACTTTTTCGCTTGTTTTGGACTCTCACGAAGTTCTCGTAAAGCAAAATAATAGGAAAAGTGGATTTCGACTTTTTGGGGGATAGCCCTTGGAATAAGGTTTCAAACGCCGCTTAAATCGGCCAAATCGGATAAATAGCCTAGAAGATATGGCAAAAATAGTGGAACTGCGCAAAACGGGACCCGACGCAAAAACTATTTTGGCCATAACTTCTTCGTTTCTCGCCCGATTCGGTCGATCTTTATGTCGACAGAATCCTTATCTAAATGCCCAAGACCCCGCATGATTGGAATTTCTATCCATCGTGCTGAACAAAGAGCTCCAATTTTTGGGCCGGGCCCTAGGGGCCTGGGTTAAAAACTATTTTGGCCATAACTTCTTCGTTACTCGCCCGATTCGGTCGATATTTATGTCCACAGAATCCTTATCTAAAGGCCTAAGATCTCTAATTATCGGAATTCCAATCCATCGTGCCGAACAAAGAGTTTCAATTTTCGGGCCGGGCGCTAGGGGTTCGGAGGCTCAAAAATCATCCGAAATGAAATGTTGATTTTTTCGCACATTAGCACATTCACATATACTGGTGGCATTTTAAAGTGAGCTTGCGTAATTTGAAGGCCCAGATCGCGGGTAAATCGGCCGAATACGCCCCAAAATAGTCACTTTTTCGCTTGTTTTGGACTCTCACGAGGTTCTCGTAAAGCAAAATAATAGGAAAAGTGGATTTCGACTTTTTGGGGGATAGCCCTTGGAATAAGGTTTCCAACGCCGTTTGAATCGGCAAAATCGGAAAAATAGCCTAGAAGATATGGCAAAAATAGTGGAACTGCGCAAAACGGGACCCGACGCAAAAACTAACTTGGCCATAACTTCTTCGTTTCTCGCCCGATTCGGTCGATCTTTATGTCGACGAAATCCTTATCTAAATGCCCAAGACCCCGTATGATTGGAATTCCTATCCATCGTGCTGAACAAAGAGCTCCAATTTTTGGGCCGGGCCCTAGTAGTACCCCTAGGGGCCTGGGCTAAAAACTATTTTGGCCATAACTTCTTCGTTACTCGCCCGATTCGGTCGATATTTATGTCCACAGAATCCTTATCTAAAGGCCTAAGATCCCTAATAATCGGAATTCCTATCCATCATGCCGAACAAAGAGTTTCAATTTTCGGGCCGGGCGCTAGGGGTTCGGAGGCTAAAAAATCATCCGAAATGAAATGTTGATTTTTTCGCACATTAGCACATTCACATGTACTTATGGCATTTTAAAGTGAGCTTGCGTAATTTGAAGGCCCAGATCGCGGGTAAATCGGCCGAATACGCCCCAAAATAGTCACTTTTTCGCTTGTTTTGGACTCTCACGAAGTTCTCGTAAAGCAAAATAATAGGAAAAGTGGATTTCGACTTTTTGGGGGATAGCCCTTGGAATAAGGTTTCAAACGCCGCTTGAATCGGCCAAATCGGATAAATAGCCTAGAAGATATGGCAAAAATAGTGGAACTGCGCAAAACGGGACCCGACGCAAAAACTATTTTGGCCATAACTTCTTCGTTTCTCGCCCGATTCGGTCGATCTTTATGTCGACGGAATCCTTATCTAAATGCCCAAGACCCCGCATGATTGGAATTTCTATCCATCGTGCTGAACAAAGAGCTCCAATTTTTGGGCCGGGCCCTAGGGGCCTGGGCTAAAAACTATTTAGGCCATAACTTCTTCGTTACTCGCCCGATTCGGTCGATCTTTATGTCCACAGAATCCTTATCTAAAGGCCTAAGATCCCTAATGATCGGAATTCCAATCCATCGTGCCGAACAAAGAGTTTCAATTTTCGGGCCGGGCGTTAGGGGTTCGGAGGCTAAAAAATCATCCGAAATGAAATGTTGATTTTTTCGCACATCAGCACATTCACATATACTGGTGGCATTTTAAAGTGAGCTTGCATAATTTGAAGGCCCAGATCGCGGGGAAATCGGCCGAATACGCCCCAAAATAGTCACTTTTTCGCTTGTTTTGGACTCTCACGAGGTTCTCGTCAAGCAAAATAATAGGAAAAGTGGATTTCGACTTTTTGGGGGATAGCCCTTCGAATAAGGTTTCCAACGCCGCTTGATTCGGCCAAATCGGACAAATAGCCTAGAAGATATGGCAAAAATAGTGGAACTGCGCAAAACGGGACCCGACGCAAAAACTATTTTGGCCATAACTTCTTCGTTTCTCGCTCGATTCAGTCGATCTTTATGTCGACGGAATCCTCATCTAAATGCCCAAGACCCCGCATGATTGGAATTTCTATCCATCGTGCTAAACAAAGAGCTACAATTTTTGGGTCGGGCCCTAGGGGCCTGGGCTAAAAACTATTTTGGCCATAACTTCTTCGTTACTCGCCCGATTCGGTCGATCTTTATGTCCACAGAATCCTTATCTAAAGGCCTAAGATCCCTAATGATCGGAATTCCTATCCATCGTGCCGAACAAAGAGTTTCATTTTCGGGAGGGGTTCGGAGGCTCAAAAATCATCCGAAATGAAATGTTGATTTTTTCGCACATTAGCACATTCACATATACTGGTGGCATTTTAAAGTGAGCTTGCGTAATTTGAAGGCCCAGATCGCGGGTAAATCGGCCGAATACGCCCCAAAATAGTCACTTTTTCGCTTGTTTTGGACTCTCACGAAGTTCTTGTAAAGCAAAATAATAGGAAAAGTGGATTTCGACATTTTGAGGGATAGCCCTTGGAATAGGGTTTCAAACGCCGCTTGAATCGGCCAAATCGGATAAATAGCCTAGAAGATATGGCAAAAATAGTGGAACTGCGCAAAACGGGACCCGACGCAAAAACTATTTTGGCCATAACTTTTTCGTTTCTCGCTCGATTCGGTCGATCTTTATGTCGACGGAATCCTCATCTAAATGCCCAAGACCCCGCATGATTGGAATTCCTATCCATCGTGCCGAACAAAGAGTTTCAATTTTCGGGCCGGGCGCTAGGCGTTCGTAGGCTCAAAAATCATCCGAAATGAAATGTTGATTTTTTCGCACATTAGCACATTCACATATACTGGTGGCATTTTAAAGTGAGCTTGCGTAATTTGAAGGCCCAGATCGCAGGTAAATCGGCCGAATACGCCCCAAAATAGTCACTTTTTCGCTTGTTTTGGACTCTCACGAAGTTCTCGTAAAGCAAAATAATAGGAAAAGTGGATTTCGACTTTTTGGGGGATAGCCCTTGGAATAAGGTTTCCAACGCCGCTTGAATCGGCCAAATTTGACAAATAGCATAGAAGTTATGGCAAAAATAGTGGAACTGCGCAAAACGGGACCCGACGCAAAAATTATTTTGGCCATAACTTCTTCTTTCCCCGCCCGATTCGATCGATCTTTATGTCGACGGAATCCTTATCTAAATGCCCAAGGCTCCGCATGATTGGAATTCCTATGCATCGTGCTGAACAAAGAGCTCCAATTTTTGGGCCGGGCCCAAGGAGTACCCCTTAGGGGCCCGGGCTAAAAACTATTTTGGCCATATCTTATTCGTTACTCGCCCTATTCGGTCGATCTTTATGTCCACAGAATCCTTATCTAAAGGCCTAAGACCCCTAATGATCGGAATTCCTATCCATCGTGCCGAACAAAGAGTTTCAATTTTCGGGTCGGGCCCTAGGGTTACCACTAGGGGTTCGGGTGCTGAAAAATCATCCGAAACGAAATGTTGATTTTTTCGCACATTAGCACATTCACATATACTGGTGGCATTTTAAAGTGAGCTTGCGTAATTTGAAGTCCCAGATCGCGGGTAAATCGGCCGAATACGCCCCAAAATAGTCACTTTTTCGCTTGTTTTGGACTCTCACGAAGTTATAGTAAAGCAAAATTATAGGAAAAGTGGATTTCGACTTTTTGGGGGATAGCCCTTGGAATAAGGTTTCCAACGCCGCTTGAATCGGCCAAATCGGACAAATAGCCTAGAAGTTATGGCAAAAATAGTGGAATTGCCCAAAACGGGACCCGACGCAAAATCTATTTTGGCCATAACTTCTTTGTTTCTCGCCAGATTCGGTCGATCTTTATGTCGACGGAATCCTTATCTAAATACCCAAGACCCCGCATGATTGGAATTTCTATCCATCGTGCTGAACAAAGAGCTCCAATTTTCGGGCCGGGCCCTATGAGTAACCTCTAGGGGCCTGGGTTAAAAACTATTTTGGCCATAACTTCTTCGTTACTCGCCCGATTCGGTCGATCTTTATGTCCACAGAATCCTTATCTAAAGGCCTAAGACACCTAATGATCGGAATTCCTATCCATCGTGCCGAACAAAGAGTTTTAATTTTCGGGCAGGGCCCAAGGGGTTCGGGGGCTGAAAAATCATCCGAAATGAAATGTTGATTTTTTCGCACATTAGCACATTCACATGTACTTATGGCATTTTAAAGTGAGCTTGCGTAATTTGAAGGCCCAGATCGCGGGTAAATCGGCCGAATACGCCCCAAAATAGTCACTTTTTCGCTTGTTTTGGACTCTCACGAAGTTATAGTAAAGCAAAATTATAGGAAAAGTGGATTTCGACTTTTTGGGGGATAGCCCTTGGAATAAGGTTTCCAACGCCGCTTGAATCGGCCAAATCGGACAAATAGCCTAGAAGTTATGGCAAAAATAGTGGAATTGCTCAAAACGGGACCCGACGCAAAATCTATTTTGGCCATAACTTCTTTGTTTCTCGCCAGATTCGGTCGATCTTTATGTCGACGGAATCCTTATCTAAATACCCAAGACCCCGCATGATTGGAATTTCTATCCATCGTGCTGAACAAAGAGCTCCAATTTTCGGGCCGGGCCCTATGAGTAAACCTCTAGGGGCCTGGGTTAAAAACTATTTTTGCCATAACTTCTTCGTTACTCGCCCGATTCGGTCGATCTTTATGTCCACAGAATCCTTATCTAAAGGCCTAAGACACCTAATGATCGGAATTCCTATCCATCGTGCCGAACAAAGAGTTTCAATTTTTGGGTCGGGCCCTAGGGGTATCCCTAGGGGTTCGTGGGCTGAAAAATCATCCGAAACGAAATTTTGATTTTTTCTCACGTTAGCACATTCACATGTACTTATGGCATTTTAAAGTGAGCTTGCGTAATTTGAAGGCCCAGATTGCGGGTAAATCGGCAGAGTACGCCCCAAAATAGTCAGTTTTTTGCTTGTTTTGGACTTCCACGAAGTTCTCGTAAAGAAAAATAATAGGAAAAGTGGATTTTTACTTTTTGGGGGATAGCCCTTGGAATAAGGTTTCCAACGCCGCTTGAATCGGCCAAATTGGACAAATAGCCTAGAAGATATGGCAAAAATAGTGGAACTGCGCAAAACGGGACCCGATGCAAAAACTGTTTTGGCCATAACTTTTTCGTTTCTCACCCGATGAGGTCGATCTTTATGTCGACGGAATCCTTATCTAAAGGCCCAAGACCCCGCATGATTGGAATTCCTATCCATCGTACTGAACAAAGAGCTCCAATTTTTGGGTCGGGCCCTAAGAGAACCCCCTAGGGGCCTGGGCTAAAAACTATTTTGGCCATAAATTCTTCGTTACTCGCCCGATTCGGTCGATCTTTATGTCCACAAAATTCTTATCTAAAGGCCTAAGATCCCTAATGATCGGAATTCATATCCATCGTGCCGAACAAAGAGTTTCAATTTTCGGGCCGGGCCCTAGGGGTTCGGGGGCTAAAAAATCATCCGAAACGAAATGTTGATTTTTTCGCACATTAGCACATTCACATGTACTGGTGGAATTTTAAAGTGAGCTTGCATAATTTGAAGGCCCAGATCGCGGGTAAATCGGCCGAATACGCCCCAAAATAGTCACTTTTTCGCTTGTTTTGGACTCTCACGAAGTTCTCGTAAAGCAAATTAATAGGAAAAGTGGATTTCGACTTTTGGGAGGATTGCCCTTGGAATAAGGTTTCCAACGCCGCTTGAATCGGCCAAATCGGACAAATAGCCTAGAAGTTATGGCTAAAATAGTGGAACTACGCAAAACGGGACCCGACGCAAAAATTATTTTGGCCATAACTTCTTCGTTTCTTGCCCGATTCGGTTGATCGTTATGTCGACGAAATCCTTATCCAAAGGCCCAAGACCCCGCATGATTGGAATTCCTATCCATCGTGCTGAAGAAAGAGCTCCAATTTTTGGGCCGGGCCCTAGGAGTACCACCTAGGGGCCTGGGTTAAAAACTATTTTGGCCATAACTTTTTCGTTACTCGCCCGATTCGGTCGATCTTTATGTCCACAGAATCCTTATCTAAAGGCCTAAGACACCTAATGATCGGAATTCCTATCCATCGTGCCGAACAAAGAGTTTCAATTTTCGGGCAGGGCCCAAGGGGTTCGGGGGCTGAAAAATCATCCGAAACGAAATGTTGATTTTTTCGCACATTAGCACATTCACATGTACTTATGGCATTTTAAAGTGAGCTTGTGTAATTTGAAGGCCCAGATCGCGGGTAAATCGGCCGAATACGCCCCAAAATAGTCACTTTTTCGCTTGTTTTGGACTCTCACGTAGTTATAGTAAAGCAAAATTATAGGAAAAGTGGATTTCGACTTTTTGGGGGATAGCCCTTGGAATAAGGTTTCCGAAGCCGTTTGAATTGGCAAAATCGGACAAATAGCCTAGAAGATATGGCAAAAATAGTGGAACTGCGCAAAACGGGACCCGACGCAAAAACTAATTTGGCCATAACTTCTTCGTTTCTCGCCCGATTCGGTCGATCTTTATGTCGACGAAATCCTTATCTAAATGCCCAAGACCCCGCATGATTGGAATTCCTATCCATCGTGCTGAACAAAGAGCTCCAATTTTTGGGCCGGGCCCTATGAGTAAACTCTAGGGGCCTGGGTTAAAAACTATTTTGGCCATAACTTCTTCGTTACTCGCCCGATTCGGTCGATCTTTATTTCCACAGAATCCTTATCTAAAGGTCTAAGACCCCTAATGATCGGAATTCCTATCCATCGTGCCGAACAAAGAGTTTCAATTTTATGGTCGGGCCCTAGGGGTATCCCTAGGGGTTCGTGGGCTGAAAAATCATCCGAAATGAAATTTTGATTTTTTCTCACGTTAGCACATTCACATGTACTTATGGCATTTTAAAGTGAGCTTGCGTAATTTGAAGGCCCAGATTGCGGGTAAATCGGCAGAGTACGCCCCAAAATAGACAGTTTTTTGCTTGTTTTGGACTTCCACAAAGTTCTCGTAAAGAAAAATAATAGGAAAAGTGGATTTTTACTTTTTGGGGGATAGCCCTTGGAATAAGGTTTCCAACGCCGCTTGAATCGGCCAAATTGGACAAATAGCCTAGAAGATATGGCAAAAATAGTGGAACTGCGCAAAACGGGAACCGACGCAAAAACTATTTTGGCCATAACTTCTTCGTTTCTCACCCGATGAGGTCATCTTTATGTCGACGAAATCCTTATCTAAGTGCCCAAGACCCCGCATGATTGGAATTTCTATCCATCGTGCTGAACAAAGAGCTCCAATTTTTGGACCGGGCCCTAGTAGTACCCCCTAGGGGGCTGGGCTAAAAACTATTTTGGCCATTACTTCTTCGTTACTCGCCCGATTCGGTCGATCTTTATGTCCACAGAATCCTTATCTAAAGGCCTAAGACACCTAATGATCGGAATTCCTATCCATCGTGCCGAACAAAGAGTTTCAATTTTCGGGCAGGGCCCAAGGGGTTCGGGGGCTGAAAAATCATCCGAAACGAAATGTTGATTTTTTCGCACATTAGCACATTCACATGTACTTATGGCATTATAAAGTGAGCTTGTGTAATTTGAAGGCCCAGATCGCGGGTAAATCGGCCGAATACGCCCCAAAATAGTCACTTTTTCGCTTGTTTTGGAATCTCACGAAGTTATAGTAAAGCAAAATTATAGGAAAAGTGGATTTCGACTTTTTGGGGGATAGCCCTTGGAATAAGGTTTCCAACGCCGCTTAAATCGGCCAAATCGGACAAATAGCCTAGAAGTTATGGCAAAAATAGTGGAATTGCCCAAAACGGGACCCGACGCAAAATCTATTTTGGCCATAACTTCTTTGTTTTTCGCCAGATTCGGTCGATCTTTATGTCGACGGAATCCTTATCTAAATACCTAAGACCCCTAATGATCGGAATTCCTATCCATCGTGCCGAACAAAGAGTTTCAATTTTTGGGTCGGGCCCTAGGGGTATCCCTAGGGGTTCGTGGGCTGAAAAATCATCCGAAACGAAATTTTGATTTTTTCTCACGTTAGCACATTCACATGTACTTATGGCATTTTAAAGTGAGCTTGCATAATTTGAAGGCCCAGATTGCGGGTAAATCGGCAGTGTACGCCCCAAAATAGTCAGTTTTTTGCTTGTTTTGGACTTCCACGAAGTTCTCGTAAAGAAAAATAATAGGAAAAGTGGATTTTTACTTTTTGGGGGATAGCACTTGGAATAAGGTTTCCAAAGCCGCTTGAATCGGCCAAATTGGACAAATAGCCTAGAAGATATGGCAAAAATAGTGGAACTGCGCAAAACGGGACCCGAGGCAAAAACTGTTTTGGCCATAACTTCTTCGTTTCTCACCCGATGAGGTCGATCTTTATGTCGACGGAATCCTTATCTAAAGGCCCAAGACCCCGCATGATTGGAATTCCTATCCATCGTACTGAACAAAGAGCTCCAATTTTTGGGTCGGGCCCTAAGAGTACCCCTAGGGGCATGGGCTAAAAACTATTTTGGCCATAACTTCTTCGTTACTCGCCCGATTCGGTCGATCTTTATGTCCACAAAATTCTTATCTAAAGGCCTAAGATCCCTAATGATCGGAATTCATATCCATCTTGCCGAACAAAGAGTTTCAATTTTCGGGCCGGGCCCTAGGGGTTCGGGGGCTGAAAAATCATCCGAAACGAAATGTTGATTTTTTCGCACATTAGCACATTCACATGTACTGGTGTCATTTTAAAGTGAGCTTGCGTAATTTGAAGGCCCAGATCGCGGGTAAATCGGCCGAATACGCCTCAAAATAGTCACTTTTTCGCTTGTTTTGGACTCTCACGAAGTTATCGTAAAGCAAATTAATAGGAAAAGTGGATTTCGACTTTTGGGAGGATAGCTTTTGGAATAAGGTTTCCAACGCCGCTTGAATCGGCCAAATCGGACAAATAGCCTAGAAGTTATGGCAAAAATAGTGGAACTACGCAAAACGGGACCCAACGCAAAGATTATTTTGGCAATAACTTCTTCGTTTCTTGCCCGATTCGGTCGATCTTTATGTCGACGTAATCCTTATCCAAAGGCCCAAGACCCCGCATGATTGGAATTCCTATCTATCGTGCTGAAGAAAGAGCTCCAATTTTTGGGCCGGGCCCTAGGAGTACCCCCTAGAGGCCTGGGTTAAAAACTAGTTTGGCCATAACTCTTCGTTACTCGCCCGATTCGGTCGATCTTTATGTCCACAGAATCCTTATCTAAAGGCCTAAGACACCTAATGATCGGATTTCCTATCCATCGTGCCGAACAAAGAGTTTCAATTTTCGGGCCGGGCCCAAGGGGTTCGGGGGCTGAAAAATCATCCGAAACGAAATGTTGATTTTTTCACACATTAGCACATTCACATGTACTTATGGCATTTTAAAGTGAGCTTGCGTAATTTGAAGGCCTAGATCGCGGGTAAATCTGCCGAATACGCACCAAAATAGTCAATTTTTCGCTTGTTTTGGACTCTCACGAAGTTCTCATAAAGCAAATTAATAGGAAAAGTGGATTTCGACTTTTTGGGAGATAGCCCTTAGAATAAGGTTTCCAACGCCGCTTGAATCGGCCAAATCGGACAAATAGCCTAGAAGATATGGCAAAAATAGTAGAATTGCACAAAACGGGACCCGACGCAAAATCTATTTTGGCCATAACTTCTTTGTTTCTCGCCAGATTCGGTCGATCTTTATGTCGACGGAATCCTTATCTAAAGGCCTAAGACCCCTAATGATCGGAATTCCTATCCATCGTGCCGAACAAAGAGTTTCAATTTTTGGGTCGGGCCCTAGGGGTATCCCTAGGGGTTCGTGGGCTGAAAAATCATCCGAAACGAAATTTTGATTTTTTCTCACATTAGCACATTCACATGCACTTATGGCATTTTAAAGTGAGCTTGCATAATTTGAAAACCCAGATTGCGGGTAAATCGGCAGAGTACGCCCTAAAATAGTCAGTTTTTTGCTTGTTTTGGACTTCCACGAAGTTCTCGTAAAGAAAAATAATAGGAAAAGTGGATTTTTACTTTTTGGGGGATAGCCCTTGGAATAAGGTTTCCAATGCCGCTTGAATCGGCCAAATTGGACAAATAGCCTAGAAGATATGGCAAAAATAGTGGAACTGCGCAAAACGGGACCCGACGCAAAAACTGTTTTGGCCATAACTTCTTCGTTTCTCGCCCGATGAGGTCGATCTTTATGTCGACGGAATCCTTATCTAAAGGCCCAAGACCCTACATGATTGGAATTCCTATCCATCGTACTGAACAAAGAGCTCCAATTTTTGGGTCGGGCCCTAAGAGTACGCCTTAGGGGCCTGGGCTAAAAACTATTTTGGCCATAACTTCTTCGTTACTCGCCCGATTCGGTCGATCTTTATGTCCACAAAATTCTTATCTAAAGGCCTAAGATCCCTAATGATCGGAATTCATATCCATCGTGCCGAACAAAGAGTTTCAATTTTCGGGCCGGGCCCTAGGGGTTCGGGGGCTGAAAAATCATCCGAAACGAAATGTTGATTTTTTCGCACATTAGCACATTCACATGTACTGGTGGCATTTTAAAGTGAGCTTGCGTAATTTGAAGCCCAGATCGCGGGTAAATCGGCCGAATACGCCCCAAAATAGTCACTTTTTCGCTTGTTTTGGACTCTCACGAAGTACTCGTAAAGCAAATTTATAGGAAAAGTGGATTTCGACTTTTGGGAGGATAGCTTTTGGAATAAGGTTTCCAACACCGCTTGAATCGGCCAAATCGGACAAATAGCCTAGAAGTTATGGCAAAAATAGTAGAATTGCACAAAACGGGACGCGACGCAAAATCTATTTTGGCCATAACTTCTTCGTTTCTCGCCAGATTCGGTCGATCTTTATGTCGATGAAATCCTTATCCAAAGGCCCAAGACCCCGCATGATTGGAATTCCTATCCATCGTGCTGAACAAAGAGCTCCAATTTTTGGGCCGGGCCCTAGGAGTACCCCCTAGGGGCCTGGGTTAAAAACTATTTTGGCCATAACTTCTTCGTTACTCGCCCGATTCGGTCGATTTTTATGTCCACAGAATCCTTATCTAAAGGCCTAAGACACCTAATGATCGGATTTCCTATCCATCGTGCCGAGCAAAGAGTTTCAATTTTCGGGCCGGAACCTAGGGGTTCGGGGGCTGAAAAATCATCCGAAATGAAATGTTGATTTTTTCTCACATTAGCACATTCACATGTACTTATGGCATTTTAAAGTGAGCTTGCCTAATTTGAAGGCCTAGATTGCGGGTAAATCTGCCGAATACGCACCAAAATAGTCACTTTTTCGCTTGTTTTGGACTCTCACGAAGTTCTCATAAATCAAATTAATAGGAAAAGTGGATTTCGACTTTTTGGGGGATAGCCCTTGGAATAAGGTTTCCAACGCTGCTTGAATCGGCCAAATCGGACAAATAGCCTAGAAGTTATGGCAAAAATAGTGGAACTACGCAAAACGGGACCCGACGCAAAAATTATTTTGGCCATAACTTCTTCGTTTCTTGCCCGATTCGGTCGATCTTTATGTCGACGAAATCCTTATCCAAAGGCCCGAGACCCCGCATGATTGGAATTCCTATCCATCGTGCTGAAGAAAGAGCTCCAATTTTTGGGGCGGGCCCTATGAGTATCACCTAGGGGCCTGGGTTAAAAACTATTTTGGCCATAACTTCTTCGTTACTCGCCCGATTCGGTCGATCTTTATGTCCACAGAATCCTTATCTAAAGGCCTAAGACCCTTAATGATCGGAATTCCTATCCATCGGGGCGAACAAAGAGTTTCAATTTTCGGGCCGGGCCCTAGGGGTTCGGGGGCTGAAAAATCATCCGAAACGAAATGTTAATTTTCTCTCACATTAGCACATTCACATGTACTTATGACATTTTAAAGTGAGCTTGTGTAATTTGAAGGCCCAGATTGCGGGTAAATCGGCAGAGTACGCCCCAAAATAGTCAGTTTTTTGCTTGTTTTGGACTTCCACGAAGTTCTCGTAATGCAAAATAATAGGAAATGTGGATTTTTACTTTTTGGGGGATAGCCCTTGGAATAAGGTTTCCAACGCCGCTTGAATCGGCAAAATCGGACAAATAGCCTAGAAGATATGGCAAAATAGTGGAACTGTGCAAAACGGGACCCGACACAAAAACTATTTTGGCCATAACTTCTTCGTTTCTCTCCCGATTCGGTCGATCTTTATGTCAACGGAATCCTTATCTAAAGCCCCAAGGCACCGAATGATTTGAATTCCTATGCATCGTGCTGAACAAAGAGCTCCAATTTTTGGGCCGGGTCCTAAGAGTACCCCCTAGGGGCCCGGGCTAAAAACTATTTTGGCCATAACTTATTCGTTACTCGCCCGATTCGGTCGATCTTTATGTCCACAGAATCCTTATCTAAAGGCCTAAGAGCCCTAATGATCGGAATTCCTATCCATCGTGCCGAATAAAGAGTTTCAATTTTTGGGCCGGGCCCTAGGGTTACCACTAGGGGTTCGGGGGCTGAAAAATCATCCCAAACGAAATGTTGATTTTTTCGCATATTAGCACATTCACATGTACTGGTGGTATTTTAAAGTGAGGTTGCGTAATTTGAAGGCCCAGATCGCGGGTAAATCGGCCGAATACTCCCCAAAATAGTCACTTTTTCGCTTGTTTTGGACTCTCACGAAGTTCTTGTAAAGATAATTAATAGGAAAAGTGGATTTCGACTTTTTGGGGGGATAGCCCTTTTAATAAGGTTTCCAACGCCGCTTGAATCAGCCAAATAGGAAAAATAGCCTAGAAGATATGGCAAAAATAGTGGAACTGCGCAAAACGGGAACCGACGCAAAAACTATTTTGGCCATAACTTCTTCTTTTCCCGCCCGATTCGGTCGTCTTTATGTCAACGGAATCCTTTTCTAAATGCCCAAGACCCCGCATGATTGGAATTTCTATCCATCGTGCTGAACAAAGAGCTCCAATTTTTGGGCCGGGCCCTAGTAGTACCCCCTAGGGGGCTGGGCTAAAAACTATTTGGGCCATAACTTCTTCGTTACTCGCCCGATTCGGTCGATCTTTATGTCCACAGAATCTTTATCTAAAGGCCTAAGACCCCTAATGATCGGAATTCCTATCCATCGTGCCGAACAAAGAGTTTCAATTTTCGGGCCGGGCCCTAGGGGTTCGGGGGCTGAAAAATCTTCCGAAACGAAATGTTGATTTTTTCTCACAGTAGCACATTCACATGTACTTATGGCATTTTAAAGTGAGCTTGCGTTATTTGAAGGCCCAGATTGCGGGTAAATCGGCCGAGTACGCCCTAAAATAGTCAGTTTTTCGCTTGTTTTGGACTCTCACGAAGTTTTCGTAAATCAAAATAATAGGAAAAGTGGATTTTTACTTTTTAAGAGATAGCCCTTGGAAAAAGGTTTCCAATGCCGCTTGAATCGGCCAAATCGGACAAATAACCTAGAAGTTATGGCAAAAATTGTGGAACTGCGCAAAACGGGACCCGACGCAAAAATTATTTTGGCCATAACTTCTTCTTTTCCCGCCCGATTTGGTCGATCTTTATGTCGACGGAATCCTTATCTAAATGCCCAAGATCCCGCATGATAGGAATTTCTATCCATCGTGCTGAACAAAGAGCTCCAATTTTTGGGCCGGGCCCTATGACTAACCTCTAGGGGCCTGGGTTAAAAACAATTTTGGCCATAACTTCTTCGTTACTCGCCTGATTCGGTCGATCTTTATGTCCACATAATCCTTATCTAAATGCCCAAGACCCCGCATGATTGGAATTCCTCTCCATCGTGCTGAACAAAGAGCTCCAATTTTTGGGCCGGGCCCTAGTAGTACCCCCTAGGGGCCTGGGCTAAAAACTATTTTGGCCATAACTTCTTCGTTACTCGCCCGATTCGGTCGATCTTTATGTCCACAGAATCCTTATCTAAAGGCCTAAGACCCCTAATGATCGGAATTCCTATCTATCGTGCCGAAAAAAGAGTTTTAATTTTCGGGTCGGGCCCTAGGGGTTCGGGGGATGAAAAATCATCCGAAATGAAATGTTTTTTTCCGCACATTAGCACATTCACATGTACTTATGGCATTTTAAAGTGAGCTTGCGTAATTTGAAGGTTTAGATTGTGGGTAAATCGGCCGAGTACGCCCCAAAATAATCAGTTTTACGCTTGATTTGGACTCTCACGAAGTTCTCGTAAAGCAAAATAATAAGAAAAGTGGATTTTTACTTTTTGGGGGATAGCCCTTGGAATAAGGTTTCCAACGCTACTTGAATCGGCAAAATCGGACAAATAGCCTAGAAGATATGGCAAAAATAGTGGAACTGCGCAAAACGGGACCCGATGCAAAAACTATTTTGGCCATAACTTCTTCGTTTCTCGCTTGATTCGGTCGATCTTTATGTCAACGGAATCCTTATCTAAATGACCAAGACCCCGCATGATTGGAATTCCTATCCATCGTGCTAAACAAAGAGCTCCAATTTTTGGGCTGGGCCCTAGTAGTACCCCCTAGGGGCCTGGGCTAAAAACTATTTTGGCCATAACTTCTTCGTTACTCGCCCGATTCGGTCGATCTTTATGTCCACAGAATCCTTATCTAAAGGCCTAAGATCCCTAATGATCGGAATTCCTATCCATCGTGTCGAACAAAGAGTTTCAATTTTCGGGCCAGGCCCTAGGGGTTCGGAGTCTGAATAATCATCCGAAACGAAATGTTGATTTTTTTGCACATTAGCACATTCACATGTACTGGGGGCATTTTAAAGTGAGCTTGCGTAATTTGAAGGCCCAGATCGAGGGTAAATCGGCCAAATACGCCCCAAAATAGTCACTTTTTCGCTTGTTTTGGACTCTCACGAAGTTCTCGTAAAGCAAAATAATAGGAAATGTGGATTTTTACTTTTTGGGGGATAGCCCTTGGAAAAAGGTTTCCAACGCTGCTTGAATCGGCAAAATCGGACAAATAGCCTAGAAGATATGGCAAAAATAGTGGAACTGCGCAAAACGGGAGATGACACAAAAACTATTTTGGCCATAACTTCTTCGTTTCTCGCCCGATTCGGTCGATCTTTATGTCGACGAAATCCTTATCTAAAGCCCCAATGCACCGCATGATCTGAATTCCTATGCATCGTGCTGAACAAAGAGCTCCAATTTTTGGGCCGGGCCCTAAGAGTACCCCCTAGGGGCCCGGGCTAAAAACTATTTTGGCCATAACTTATTCGTTACTCGCCCGATTCGGTCGATCTTTATGTCCACAGAATCCTTATCTAAAGGCCTAAGAGCCCTAATGATCGGAATTCCTATCCATCGTGCCGAATAAAGAGTTTCAATTTTTGAGCCGGGCCCTAGGGTTACCACTAGGGGTTCGGGGGCTGAAAAATCATCCCAAACAAAATGTTGATTTTTTCGCACATTAGCACATTCACATGTACTGGTGGTATTTTAAAGTGAGCTTGCGTAATTTGAAGGCCCAGATCGCGGGTAAATCGGCCGAATACGCCCCAAAATAGTCACTTTTTCGCTTGTTTTGGACTCTCACGAAGTTCTTGTAAAGATAATTAATAGGAAAAGTGGATTTCGACTTTTTGGGGGGATAGCCCTTTTAATAAGGTTTCCAACGCTGCTTGAATCAGCCAAATCGGAAAAATAGCCTAGAAAATATGGCAAAAATAGTGGAACTGCGCAAAACGGGAACCGACGCAAAAACTATTTTGGCCATAACTTCTTCTTTTCCCGCCCGATTCGGTCGTCTTTATGTCGATGGAATCCTTATCTAAATGCCCAAGACCCCGCATGATTGGAATTTCTATCCATCGTGCTGAACAAAAGGCTCCAATTTTTGGGCCGGGCCCTAGTAGTACCCCCTAGGGGGCTGGGCTAAATCCTTTTTTGGCCATTACTTCTTCGTTACTCGCCCGATTCGGTCGATCTTTATGTCCACAGAATCCTTATCTAAAGGCCTAAGACCCCTAATGATCGGAATTCCTATCCATCGTGCCGAACAAAGAGTTTCAATTTTCGGGCCGGGCCCTAGGGGTTCGGGGGCTGAAAAATCTTCCGAAACGAAATGTTGATTTTTTCTCACAGTAGCACATTCACATGTACTTATGGCATTTTAAAGTGAGCTTGCGTTATTTGAAGGCCCAGATTGCGGGTAAATCGGCCGAGTACGCCCTAAAATAGTCAGTTTTTCGCTTGTTTTGGACTCTCACGAAGTTTTCGTAAAGCAAAATAATAGGAAAAGTGGATTTTTACTTTCTAAGAGATAGCCCTTGGAATAAGGTTTTCAACCCCGCTTGAATCGGACAAATCGGACAAATAGCCTAGAAGATATGGCAAAAATAGTGGAACTGCGCAAAACGGGACGCGATGCAAAAACTATTTTGGCCATAACTTTTTCGTTTTCTCGCCCGATTCGGTCGATCTTTATGTCGACGGAATCCTTATCTAAATGCCCAAGATCCTGCATGATAGGAATTTCTATCCATCGTGCTGAACAAAGAGCTCCAATTTTTGGGCCGATCCTAGTAGTACCCCCTAGGGGCCTGGGCTAAAAACTATTTTGGCCATAACTTCTTCGTTACTCGCCCGATTCAGTCGATCTTTATGTCCACAGAATCCTTATCTAAAGGCATAAGACCCTAATGATTGGAATTCCTATCCATCGTGCCGAATAAAGAGTTTCAATTTTTGGGCCGGGCCCTAGGGTTACCACTAGGGGTTCTGGGGCTGAAAAATCATCCCAAACGAAATGTTGATTTTTTCGCTCATTAACATATTCACATGTAGTGGTGGTATTTTAAAGTGAGCTTGCGTAATTTGAAGGCCCAGATCGCGGGTCAATCGGCCGAATACGCCCCAAAATAGTCACCTTTTCGCTTATTTTGGACTCTCACGAAGTTCTTGTAAAGAAAATTAATAGGAAAAGTGGATTTCGACTTTTTGGGGGATAGCCCTTTTAATAAGGTTTCCAACGCCGCTTGAATCAGCCAAATCGGAAAAATAGCCTAGAAGATATTGCAAAAATAGTGGAACTGCGCAAAACGGGAACCGACGCAAAAACTATTTTGGCCATAACTTCTTCTTTTCCCGCCCGATTCGGTCGTCTTTATGTCGACGGAATCCTTATCTAAATGCCCAAGACCCCGCATGATTGGAATTTCTATCCATCGTGCTGAACAAAGAGCTCCATTTTTTGGACCGGGCCCTAGTAGTACCCCCTAGGGGGCTGGGCTAAAAACTATTTTGGCCATTACTTCTTCGTTACTCGCCCGATTCGGTCGATCTTTATGTCCACAGAATCCTTATCTAAAGGCCTAAGACCCCTAATGATCGGAATTCCTATCCATCGTGCCGAACAAAGAGTTTCAATTTTCGGACCCGGCCCTAGGGGTTCGGGTGCTGAAAAATCTTCCGAAACGAAATGTTGATTTTTTCTCACAGTAGCACATTCACATGTACTTATGACATTTTAAAGTGAGCTTGCGTTATTTGAAGGCCCAGATTGCGGGTAAATCGGCCGAGTACGCCCTAAAATAGTCAGTTTTTCGCTTGTTTTGGACTCTCACGAAGTTTTCGTAAAGCAAAATAATAGGAAAAGTGGATTTTTACTTTTTAAGAGAGAGCCCTTGGAATAAGGTTTTCAACCCCGCTTGAATCGGCCAAATCGGATAAATAGCCTAGAAGATATGGCAAAAATAGTGGAACTGCGCAAAACGGGAACCGACGCAAAAACTATTTTGGCCATAACTTCTTCTTTTCCCGCCCGATTCGGTCGATCTTTATGTCGACGGAATCCTTATCTAAATGCCCAAGACCCCGCATGATAGGAATTTCTATCCATCGTGCTGAACAAAGAGCTCCAATTTTTGGGCCGGGCCCTAGTAGTACCCCTAGGGGCATGGGCTAAAAACTATTTTGGCCATAACTTCTTCGTTATTCACCCGATTCGGTTGATCTTTATGTCCACAGAATCCTTATCTAAAGGCCTAAGACCCCTATTGATCGGAATTCCTATCTATCGTGCCGAACAAAGAGTTTCAAATTTCGGGTCGGGCCCTAGGGGTTCGGGGGATGAAAAATCATTCGAAATGAAATGTTTTTTTTCGCACATTAGCACATTCACATGTACTTATGGCATTTTAAAGTGAGCTTGCGTAATTTGAAGGCCCAGATTGCGGGTAAATCGGCCGAGTACGCCCCAAAATAGTCAGTTTTTCGCTTGTTTTGGACTCTCACGAAGTTCTCGTAAAGCAAAATAATAGGAAAACTGGATTTTTACTTTTTAGGGAATAGCCCTTGGAATAAGGTTTCCAACTCCGCTTGAATCGGCAAAATCGGACAAATAGCCTAGAAGATATGGCAAAAATAGTGGAACTGCGCAAAACGGGACCCGACGCAAAAAATATTTTGGCCATAACTTTTTCGTTTCTCGCCCGATTCGGTCGATCTTTATGTCGACGGAATCCTTATCTAAATGCCCAAGACCCCACATGACAGGAATTTCTATCCATCATGCTGAACAAAGAGCTCCAATTTTTGGGATGGGCCCTAGAAGTACCCCCTAGGGGCCTGGGCTAAAAACTATTTTGGCCATAACTTCTTCGTTACTCGCCCGATTCGGTCGATCTTTATGTCCACAGAATCCTTATCTAAAGGCCTAATACCCTAATGATTGGAATTCCTATCCATCGTGCCGAATAAAGAGTTTCAATTTTTGGGCCGGGCCCTAGGGTTACCACTAGGGGTTCTGGGGCTGAAAAATCATCCCAAACGAAATGTTGATTTTTTCGCTCATTAACATATTCACATGTAGTGGTGGTATTTTAAAGTGAGCTTGCGTAATTTGAAGGCCCAGATCGCGGGTCAATCGGCCGAATACGCCCCAAAATAGTCACCTTTTCGCTTATTTTGGACTCTCACGAACTTTTTGGGGGATAGCCTTTTGAATAAGGTTTCCAACGCCGCTTGAATCAGCCAAATCGGAAAAATAGCCTAGAAGATATGGCAAAAATAGTGGAACTGCGCAAAACGGGAACCGACGCAAAAACTATTTTGGCCATAACTTCTTCTTTTCCCGCCCGATTTGGTCGTCTTTATGTCGACGGAATCCTTATCTAAATGCCCAAGACCCCGCATGATTGGAATTTCTATCCATCGTGCTGAACAAAGAGCTCCATTTTTTGGACCGGGCCCTAGTAGTACCCCCTAGGGGGCTGGGCTAAAAACTATTTTGGCCATTACTTCTTCGTTACTCGCCCGATTCGGTCGATCTTTATGTCCACAGAATCCTTATCTAAAGGCCTAAGACCCCTAATGATCGGAATTCCTATCCATCGTGCCGAACAAAGAGTTTCAATTTTCGGGCCCGGCCCTAGGGGTTCGGGTGCTGAAAAATCTTCCGAAACGAAATGTTGATATTTTCTCACAGTAGCACATTCACATGTACTTATGGCATTTTAAAGTGAGCTTGCATTATTTGAAGGCCCAGATTGCGGGTAAATCGGCCGAGTACGCCCTAAAATAGTCAGTTTTTCGCTTGTTTTGGACTCTCACGAAGTTTTCGTAAAGCAAAATAATAGGAAAAGTGGATTTTTACTTTTTAAGAGAGAGCCCATGGAATAAGGTTTTCAACCCCGCTTGAATCGGCCAAATCGGATAAATAGCCTAGAAGATATGGCAAAAATAGTGGAACTGCGCAAAACGCGAACTGACGCAAAAACTATTTTGGCCATAACTTCTTCTTTTCCCGCCCGATTCGGTCGTCTTTATGTCGACAGAATCCTTATCTAAATGCCCAAGACCGCGCATGATTGGAATTTCTATCCATCGTGCTGAACAAAGAGCTCCAATTTTTGGGCCGGGCCCTAGTAGTACCCCCTAGGGGCCTGGGCTAAAAACTATTTTGGCCATTACTTCTTCGTTACTCGCCCGATTTGGTCGATCTTTATGTCCACAGAATCCTTATCTAAAGGCCTAAGACCCCTAATTATCGGAATTCCTATCCATCGTGCCGAACAAAGAGTTTCAATTTTCGGGCCGGGCCCTAGGGGTTCGGGGGCTGAAAAATCTTCCGAAACGAAATGTTGATTTTTTCTCACAGTAGCACATTCACATGTACTTATGGCATTTTAAAGTGAGCTTGCGTTATTTGAAGGCCCAAATTGCGGGCAAATCGGCCGAGTACGCCCTAAAATAGTCAGTTTTTTCACTTGTTTTGGACTCTCACGAAGTTTTCGTAAAGCAAAAAAATAGGAAAAGTGGATTTTTACTTTTTGGGAGATAGCCCTTGGAATAAGGTTTTCAACCCCGCTTGAATCGGCCAAATCGGACAAATAGCCTAGAAGATATGGCAAAAATAGTGGAACTGCGCAAAACGGGACCCGATGCAAAAACTATTTTGGCCATAACTTTTTCGTTTCTCGCCCGATCGGTCGATCTTTATGTCGACGGAATCCTTATCTAAATGCCCAAGACCCCGCATGATAGGAATTTCTATCCATCGTGCTGAACAAAGAGCTCCAATTTTTGGGCTGGGCCCTAGAAGTTCCCCCTAGGGGCCTGGGCTAAAAACTATTTTGGCCATAACTTTTTCGTTACTCGCCCGATTCGGTCGATCTTTATGTCCACAAAATCCTTATCTAAAGGCCTAAGACCTCTAATGATCGGAATTCCTATCCATCGTGCCGAACATAGAGTTTCAATTTTCGGGCCGGGCCCTAGGTGTTCGGGGGCTGAAAAATCATTCGAAACGAAATGTTGATTTTTTCTCACAGTAGCACATTCACATGTACTTATGGCATTTTAAAGTGAGCTTGCGTTATTTGAAGGCCCAGATTGCGGGTAAATCGGCCGAGTACGCCCTAAAATAGTCAGTTTTTCGCTTGTTTTGGACTCTCACGAAGTTTTCGTAAACCAAAATAATAGGGAATGTGGATTTTTACTTTTTGGGAGATAGCCCTTGGAATAAGGTTTTCAACCCCGGTTGAATCGGCCAAATCGGACAAATAGCCTAGAAGATATGGCAAAAATAGTGGAACTGCGCAAAACGGGACCTGATGCAAATACTATTTTGGCCATAACTTTTTCATTTCCCGCCCGATTCGGTCGATCTTTATGTCGACGGAATCCTTATCTAAATGCCCAAGACCCCGCATGATAGGAATTTCTATCCATCGTGCTGAACAAAGAGCTCCAATTTTTGGGCCGGGCCCTAGTAGTACCCCTAGGGGCCTGGGCTAAAAACTATTTTGGCCATAACTTCTTCGTTATTCACCCGATTCGGTTGATCTTTATGTCCACAGAATCCTTATCTAAAGGCCTAAGACCCCTATTGATCGGAATTCCTATCTATCGTGCCGAACAAAGAGTTTCAAATTTCGGGTCGGGCCCTAGGGGTTCGGGGGATGAAAAATCATCCGAAATGAAATGTTTTTTTTCGCACATTAGCACATTCACATGTACTTATGGCATTTTAAAGTGAGCTTGCGTAATTTGAAGGCCCAGATTGCGGGTAAATCGGCCGAGTACGCCCCAAAATAGTCAGTTTTTCGCTTGTTTTGGACTCTCACGAAGTTCTCGTAAAGCAAAATAATAGGAAAACTGGATTTTTACTTTTTAGGGAATAGCCATTGGAATAAGGTTTCCAACTCCGCTTGAATCGGCAAAATCGGACAAATAGCCTAGAAGATATGGCAAAAATAGTGGAACTGCGCAAAACGGAACCCGACGCAAAAAATATTTTGGCCATAACTTTTTCGTTTCTCGCCCGATTCGGTCGATCTTTATGTCGACGGAATCCTTATCTAAATGCCCAAGACCCCACATGACAGGAATTTCTATCCATCATGCTGAACAAAGAGCTCCAATTTTTGGGATGGGCCCTAGAAGTACCCCCTAGGGGCCTGGGCTAAAAACTATTTTGGCCATAACTTCTTCGTTACTCGCCCGATTCGGTCGATCTTTATGTCCACAGAATCCTTATCTAAAGGCCTAAGACCCTAATGATTGGAATTCCTATCCATCGTGCCGAATAAAGAGTTTCAATTTTTGGGCCGGGCCCTAGGGTTACCACTAGGGGTTCGGGGGATGAAAAATCATCCCAAACGAAATGTTGATTTTTTCGCACATTAGCACATTCACATGTGCTGGTGGTATTTTAAAGTGAGCTTGCATAATTTGAAGGCGCAGATCGCGGGTAAATCGGCCGAGTACGTCCTAAAATAGTCAGTTTTGCGCATGTTTTGGAATCTCACGAAGTTTTTGTAAAGCAAAATAATAGGAAAAGTAGATTTTTAGTTTTTGGGAGATAGCCCTTGGAATAAGGTTTTCAACCCCGCTTGAATCGGCCAAATCGGACAAATAGCCTAGAAGATATGGCAAAAATAGTGGAACTGCGCAAAACGGGACCCGATGCAAAAACTATTTTGGCCATAACTTTTTCGTTTCTCGCCCGATTCGGTCGATCTTTATGTCGACGGAATCCTTATCTAAATGCCCAAGACCCCGAATGATAGGAATTTCTATCCATCGTGCTGAACAAAGAGCTCCAATTTTTGGGCTGGGCCCTAGAAGTACCCCCTAGGGGCCTGGGCTAAAAACTATTTTGGCCATAACTTTTTCGTTACTCGCCCGATTCGGTCGATCTTTATGTCCACAAAATCCTTATCTAAAGGCCTAAGACCTCTAATGATCGGAATTCCTATCCATCGTGCCGAACATAGAGTTTCAATTTTCGGGCCGGGCCCTAGGGGTTCGGGGGCTGAAAAATCATTCGAAACGAAATGTTGATTTTTTCTCACAGTAGCACATTCACATGTACTTATGGCATTTTAAAGTGAGCTTGCATTATTTGAAGGCCAAGATTGCGGGTAAATCGGCCGAGTACGCCCTAAAATAGTCAGTTTTTCGCTTGTTTTGGACTCTCACGAAGTTTTCGTGAAGCAAAATAATAGGGAATGTGGATTTTTACTTTTTGGGAGATAGCCCTTGGAATAAGGTTTTCAACCCCGGTTGAATCGGCCAAATCGGACAAATAGCCTAGAAGATATGGCAAAAATAGTGGAACTGCGCAAAACGGGACCCGATGCAAAAACTATTTTGGCCATAACTTTTTCATTTCTCGCCCGATTAGGTCGATCTTTATGTCGACGGAATCGTTATCTAAATGCCCAAGACCCCGCATGATAGGAATTTCTATCCATCGTGCTGAACAAAGAGCTCCAGTTTTTGGGCCGGGCCCTAATAGTACCCCTAGGGGCCTGGGCTAAAAACTATTTTGGCCATAACTTCTTCGTTACTCACCCGATTCGGTTGATCTTTATGTCCACAGAATCCTTATGTAAAGGCCTAAGACCCCTAATGATCGGAATTCCTATCTATTGTGCCGTACAAAGAGTTTCAAATTTCGGGTCGGCCTAGGGGTTCGGGGGATGAAAAATCATCCGAAATGAAATGTTTTTTTTCGCACATTAGCACATTCACATGTACTTATGGCATTTTAAAGTGAGCTTGCGTTATTTGAAGGCCCAGATTGCGGGTAAATCGGCCGAGTACGCCCTAAAATAGTCAGTTTTTCGCTTGTTTTGGACTCTCACAAAGTTTTCGTAAAGCAAAATAATAGGAAAAGTTGATTTTTACTTTTTGGGGGATAGCCCTTGGAATAAGGTTTCCAACCCCGCTTGAATCGGCCAAATCGGATAAATAGCTTAGAAGTTATGTCAAAAATAGTGGAACTGCGCAAAAAGAGACCCGACGCAAAAACTATTTTGGCCATAACTTCTTTGTTTCTCGCCCGATTCGGTCGATCTTTATGTCGACGAAATCCTTATCTAAAGACCCAAGGCCCCGCATGATTGGAATTCCTATGCATCGTGCTGAACAAAGAGCTCTAATTTTTGGGCCGGGCCCTACGAGTACCCCCTAGGGACCGGGATAAAAACTATTTTGGCCATAACGTCTTCATTACTCGCCCGATTCGGTCGATCTTTATGTCCTCAGAATCCTTATCCAAAGGCCTAAGACCCCTAATGATCGGAATTCCTATCCATCGTGCCGAACAAAGAGTTTCAATTTTCGGGCTGGGCCCTAGGGGTTCGGGGACTGAAAAATCATCCGAAACGAAATGTTGATTTTTTCTCACATTAGCACATTCACATGTACTTATGGCATTTTAAAGTGAGCTTGCGTTAGTTGAAGGCCCAGATTGCGGGTAAATCGGCCGAGTATGCCCTAAAATAGTCAGTTTTTCGCTTGTTCTGGACTCTCACAAAGTTTTCGTAAAGCAAAATAATAGGAAAAGTGGATTTTTACTTTTTGGGGGATAGCCCTTGGAATAAGTTTTCCAACCCCGCTTGAATCGGCCAAATCGGATAAATAGCTTAGAAGTTATGTCAAAAATAGTGGAACTGCGCAAAACGGGACTTGATGCAAAAACTATTTTGGCCATAACTTCTTCGTTTCTCGCCCGATTCGGTCGATCTTTATGTCGACGGAATCCTTATCTAAAGACCCAAGGCCCCGCATGATTGGAATTCCTATGCATCATGCTGAACAAAGAGCTCCAATTTTTGGGCCGGGCCCTAAGAGTACCCCCTAGGAGCCCGGGCTAAAAACTATTTTGGCCATAACTTATTCGTTACTCGCCCGATTCGGTCGATATTTATGTCCACAGAATCCTTATCTAAAGGCCTAACAGCCCTAATGATCGGAATTCCTATCCATCGTGCCGAACAAAGAGTTTCAATTTTCGGGCCGGGCCCTAGGGTTACCACTAGGGGTTCGGGGGCTGAAAAATCATCCAAAACGAAATGTTAATTTTTTCGCACATTAGCACATTCACATGTACTTATGGCATTTTAAAGTGAGCTTGCGTAATTTGAAGGCACAGATTGTGGGTAAATCGGCCGAGTACGCCCCAAAATAGTCAGTTTTTCGCTTGTTTTGGACTCTCACGAAGTTCTCGTGAAGCAAATTAATAGGAAAAGTGGATTTCGACTTTTTGGGGGATAGCCCTTGGAATAAGGTTTCCAACGCCGCTTGAATCAGCCAAATCGGACAAATAACCTAGAAGATATGGCAAAAATAGTGGAACTGCGCAAAACGGGACCCGACGTAAAAACAATTTTGGCCATAACTTCCTCGTTTCTCGCCCGATTCGGTCGATCTTTATGTCGACGGAATCCTTATCTAAATGCCCAAGACCCCGCATGATTAGAATTTCTATCCATCGTGCTGAACAAAGAGCTCCAATTTTTGGGCTGGGCCCTAGTAGTGCCCCCTAGGGGGCTGGGCTAAAAACTATTTTGGCCATAACTTCTTCGTTACTCGCGCGATTCGGTCGATCTTTATGTCCACAGAATCCTTATCTAAAGGCCTAAGACCCCTAATGATCGGAATTCCTATCCATCGTGCCGAACAAAGAGTTTCAATTTTCGGGCCGGGCCCTAGGGTTACCACTAGGGGTTTGGGGGATGAAAAATCATTCGAAACGAAATGTCGATTTTTTCGCACATTAGCACATTCACATGTACTGGTGGCATTTTAAAGTGAGCTTGCGTAATTTGAAGGCCCAGATCGCGGGTAAATCGGCCGAATACGCCCCAAAATAGTCACTTTTTCGCTTGTTTTGGAGTCTCATGAAGTTCTCGTAAAGAAAAATAATAGGAAAAGTGGATTTCGACTTTTTGGGGGATAGCCCTTGGAATAAGGTTTCCAACGCTGCTTGAATCAGCCAAATCGGACAAATAGCCTAGAAGTTATGGCAAAAATAGTGGAACTGCGCAAAACGGGACCCGACGCAAAAATTATTTTGGCCATAACTTCTTCTTTTCCCGCCCGATTCGGTCGATCTTTATGTCGACAGAATCCTTATCTAAAGGCCCAAGACCCTGCATGATTGGAATTCCTATCCATCGTGCTGAACAAAGAGCTCCAATTTTTGGGCCGGGCCCTAGGAGTACCCCCTAGGGGCCTAGGCTAAAAACTATTTAGGCCATAACTTCTTCGTTACTTGCCCGATTCGGTTGATCTTTATGTCCACAGAATCCTTATCTAAAGGCCTAAGACCCCTAATGATCGGAATTCCTATCCATCGTGTCGAACAAAGAGTTTAAATTTTCGGGTCGGGCCCTAGGGGTTCGACGGATGAAAAATCATCCGAAATGAAATGTTTTTTTTCGCACATTAGCACATTCACATGTACTTATGGCATTTTAAAGTGAGCTTGCGTAATTTGAAGGCACAGATTGTGGGTAAATCGGCCGAGTACGCCCCAAAATAGTCAGTTTTTCGCTTGTTTTGGACTCTCACGAAGTTCTCGTAAAGCAAAATAATACAAAAACTGGATTTTTACTTTTTGGGGGATAGCCCTTGGAATAAGGTTTCCAACGCCGCTTGAATCGGCAAAATCGGACAAATAGCCTAGAAGATATGGCAAAAATAGTGGAACTGCGCAAAACGGGACGCGACGCAAAAACTATTTTGGCCATAACTTCTTCGTTTCTCGCCCGATTCGGTCGATCTTTATGTCGACAGAATCCTTATCTAAATGCCCAAGACCCCGCATGATTGGAATTTCTATCCATCGTGCTGAACAAAGAGCTCCAATTTTTGGGCTGGGCCCTAGTAGTACCCCCTAGGGGGCTGGGCTAAAAACTATTTTGGCCATAACTTCTTCGTTACTCGCCCGATTCGGTTGATCTTTATGTCCACATAATCCTTATCTAAAGGCCTAAGACCCCTAATGATCGGAATTCCTATCCATCGTGCCGAACAAAGAGTTTCAATTTTCGGGCCGGGCCCTAGGGTTACCACTAGGGGTTCGGGGGCTGAAAAATCATCCGAAACAAAATGTTGATTTTTTCTTACATTAGCACATACAAATGTACTTATGGCATTTTAAAGTGAGCTTGCGTTATTTGAAGGCCCAGATTGCGGGTAAATCGGCCGAGTACGCCCTAAAATAATCAGTTTTTCGCTTGTTTTGGACTCTCACGAAGTTTTCGTAAAGCAAAATAATAGGAAAAGTGGATTTTTACTTGTTGGAGGATAGCCCTTGGAATAAGGTTTCCAACGCCGCTTGAATCGGCAAAATCGGACAAATAGCCTAGAAGATATGGCAAAAATAGTGGAACTGCGCAAAACGGGACCCGACGCAAAAACTATTTTGGCCATAACTTCTTCGTTTCTCGCCCGATTCGGTCGATCTTTATGTTGACGGAATCCTTATCTAAATGCCCAAGACCACGCATGATTGGAATTCCTATCCATCGTGCTGAACAAAGAGCTCCAATTTTTGGGCCGGGCCCTAGTAGTACCCCCTAGAGGCCTGGGCTAAAAACAATTTTGGCCATAACTTCTTCGTTAGTCGCCCGATTCGGTCGATCTTTATGTCCACAGAATCCTTATCTAAAGGCCTAAGACCCCAATTGATTGGAATTCCTATCCATCGTGCCGAACAAAGAGTTTCAATTTTCGTGCCGGGCCCTAGGGTTACCACTAGGGGTTTGGGGGATGAAAAATCATTCGAAACAAAATGTCGATTTTTTCGCACATTAGCACATTCACATGTACTGGTGGTATTTTAAAGTGAGCTTGCGTAATTTGAAGGCCTAGATCGCGGGTAAATAGGCCGAATACGCCCCAAAATAGTCACTTTTTCGCTTGTTTTGGACTCTCACGAAGTTCTTGTAAAGCAAAATAATAGGAAAAGTGGATTTCGACTTTTTGGGGGATTGCCCTTGGAATAAGGTTTCCAACGCCGCTTGAATCGGCCAAATCGGACAAATAGCATAGAAGTTATGGCAAAAATAGTGGAACTGCGGAAAACGGGACCCGACGCAAAAACTATTTTGGCCATAACTTCTTCTTTTCCCGCCCGATTCGGTCGATCTTTATGTCGACGGAATCCTTATCTAAAGGCCCAAGACCCCGCATGATGTGAATTCCTATCCATCGTGCTGAACAAAGAGCTCCAATTTTTGGGCCGGGCCCTAGGAGTACGCCCTAGGGGCTTGGGCTAAAAACTATTTTGGCCATAACTTCTTCGTTACTCGCCCGATTCAGTTGATCTTTATGTCCACAGAATCCTTATCTAAAGGCCTAAGACCCCTAATGATCGGAATTCCTAACAATCGTGCCGAACAAAGAGTTTCAATTTTCGGGTCGGGCCCTAGGGGTTCGGGGGATGAAAAATCATCCGAAATGAAATGTTTTTTTCGCACATTAGCACATTCACATGTACTTATGGCATTTTAAAGTGAGCTTGCGTAATTTGAAGGCCCAGATTGCGAGTAAATCGGCCGAGTACGCCCCAAAATAATCAGTTTTTTGCTTGTTTTGGACTCTCATGAAGTTCTCGTCAAGCAAAATAATAGGAAAAGTGGATTTTTACATTTTGGGGGATAGCCATTGTAATAAGGATTCCAACGCCGCTTGAATCGGCAAAATCGGACAAATAGCCTAGAAGATATGGCAAAAATAGTGGAACTGCGGAAAACGGGACCCGACGCAAAAACTATTTTGGCCATAACTTCTTCGTTTCTCGCCCGATTCGGTCGATCTTTATGTCGACGGAATCCTTATCTAAATACCCAAGACCCCGCATGATGGGAATTTCTATCCATCGTGCTGAACAAAGAGCTCTAATTTTTGGGCCGGGCCCAAGTAGTACCCCCTAGAGGCTTGGGCCAAAAACTATTTTGGCCATAACTTCTTCGTTACTCGCCCGATTCGGTCGATCTTTAGGTCCACAGAATCCTTATCTAAAAACCTAAGACCCCTAATGATCGGAATTCCTATCCATCGTGCCGAACAAAGAGTTACAATTTTTGGGCCGGGCCCTAGGGGTTCGGGGGTTGAAAAATCATCCGAAACGAAATGTTGATTTTTTCTTACATTAGCACATACACATGTACTTATGGCATTTTAAAATGAGCTTGCGATATTTGAAGGCCCAGATTGCGGGTAAATCGGCCGAGTACGCCCTAAAATAGTTAGTTTTTCGCTTGTTTTGGACTCTCACAAAGTTTACGTAAAGCAAAATAATAGGAAAAGTGGATTTTTACTTTTTGGGGGATAGCCCTTGGAATAAGGATTCCAACGCCGCTTGAATCGGCAAAATCGGACAAATAGCCTAGAAGATATGGCAAAAATAGTGGAACTGCGCAAAACGGGACCCGACGCAAAAACTATTTTGGCCATAACTTCTTCGATTCTCGCTCGATTCGGTCGATCTTTATGTCGACGGAATCCTTATCTAAATACCCAAGACCCCGCATGATTGGAATTCCTATCCATCATGCTGAACAAAGAGCTCCAATTTTTGGGCCGGGCCCTTGGAGTACGCCCTAGGGGCTTGGGCAAAAAACTATTTTGGCCATAACTTCTTCGTTACTCGCCCGATTCGGTCGATCTTTACGTCCACAGAATCCTTATCTAAAAAGCTAAGACCCCTAATGATCGGAATTCCTATCCATCGTGCCGAACAAAGAGTTTCAATTTTCGGGCCGGGCCCTAAGGGTTCGGGGGCTGAAAAATCATCCGAAATGAAATGTTGATTTTTTCTTACATTAGCACATACACATGTACTTATGGCATTTTAAAGTGAGCTTGCGTTATTTGAAGGCCCAGATTGCGGGTAAATCGGCCGAGTACGCCCCAAAATAATCAGTTTTTTGCTTGTTTTGGACTCTTACGAAGTTCTCGTAAAGAAAAATAATAGGAAAAGTGGATTTTTACTTTTTGGGGGATAGCCCTTGGAATAAGGATTCCAACGCCGCTTGAATCGGAAAAATCGGACAAATAGCCTAGAAGATATGGCAAAAATAGTGGAACTGCGCAAAACGGGACCCGACGCAAAAACTATTTTGGCCATAACTTCTTCGTTTCTCGCCCGATTCGGTCGATCTTTATGTCGACGGAATCCTTATCTAAATACCCAAGACCCCGCATGATTGGAATTTCTATCCATCGTGCTGAACAAAGAGCTCCAATTTTTGGGCCGGGCCCAAGTAGTACCCCCTAAGGGCTTGGGCTAAAAACTATTTTGGCCATAACTTCTTCGTTACTCGCCCGATTCAATTGATTTTTATGTCCACAGAATCCTTATCTAAAGGCCTAAGACCCCTAATGATCGGAATTCCTAACCATCGTGCCGAACAAAGAGTTTCAATTTTCGGGTCGGGCCCTAGGGGTTCGGGGGATGAAAAATCATCCGAAATGAAATGTTTTTTTTCGCACATTAGCACATTCACATGTACTTATGGCATTTTAAAGTGAACTTGCGTAATTTGAAGGCCCAGATTGCGGGTAAATCGGCCGAGTACGCCCCAAAATAATCAGTTTTTTGCATGTTTTGGACTCTCACAAAGTTCTCGTAAAGCAAAATAATAGGAAAAGTGGATTTTTACTTTTTGGAGGATAGCCCTTGGAATAAGGATTCCAACGCCGCTTGAATCGGCAAAATCGGACAAATAGCCTAGAAGATATGGAAAAAATAGTGGAACTGCGCAAAACGGGACCCGACGCAAAAACTATTTTGGCCATAACTTCTTCGTTTCTCGCCCGATTCGGTCGATCTTTATGTCGACGGAATCCTTATCTAAATACCCAAGACCCCGCATGATTTGAATTTCTATCCATCGTGCTGAACAAAGAGCTCCAATTTTTGGGCCGGGCCCTAGTAGTACCCCCTAAGGGCTTGGGCTAAAAACTATTTTGGCCATAACTTCTTCGTTACTCGCCCGATTCGGTCGATCTTTACATCCACAGAATCCTTATCTAAAAAGCTATGACCCCTAATGATCGGAATTCCTATCCATCGTGCCCAACAAAGAGTTTCAATTTTCGGGCCGGGCCCTAAGGGTTCGGGGGCTGAAAAATGATCCGAAATGAAATGTTGATTTTTTCTTACATTAGCACATACTCATGTACTTATGGCATTTTAAAGTGAGCTTGCGTTATTTGAAGGCCCAGATTGCAGGTAAATCGGCCGAGTACGCCCTAAAATAGTCAGTTTTTCGCTTGTTTTGGACGCTCACAAAGTTTTCGTAAAGCAAAATAATAGGAAAAGTGGATTTTTACTTTTTTGGGGATAGCCCTTGGAATAAGGTTTCCAACGCCGCTTGAATCGGCAAAATCGGACAAATAGCCTAGAAGATATGGCAAAAATAGTGGAACTGCGCAAAACGGGACCCGACGCAAAAACTATTTTGGCCATAACTTCTTCGTTTCTCGCCCGATTCGGTCGATCTTTATGTCGACGGAATCCTTAACTAAATTCCCAAGACCCCGCATGATTGGAATTCCTATCCATCGTTCTGAACAAAGAGCTCTAATTTTTGGGCCGGGCCCTAGTAGTACCCCCTAGGGGCCTGGGCTAAAAACTATTTTGGCCATAACTTCTTCGTTACTCGCCCGATTCGGTCAATCTTTATGTCCACAGAATCCTTATCTAAAAACCTAAGACCCATAATGATCGGAATTCCTATCCATCGTGCCGAACAAAGAGTTTCAATTTTCGGGCCGGGCCCTAGGGGTTCGGGGGATGAAAAATCATTCGAAATGAAATGTTTTTTTCGCACATTAGCACATTCACATTTACTTATGGCATTTTAAAGTGAGCTTGCGTAATTTGAAGGCCCAGATTGCGGGTAAATCGGCCGAGTACGCCCCAAAATAGTCAGTTTTTCGCTTGGTTTGGACTCTCATGAAGTTCTCGTAAAGCAAAATAATAGGAAAACTGGATTTTTACTTTTTAGGGAATAGCCCTTGGAATAAGGTTTCCAACTCCGCTTGAATCAGCAAAATCGGACAAATAGCCTAGAAGATATGGCAAAAATAGTGGAACTGCGCAAAATGGGACCCGACGCAAAAAATATTTTGGCCATAACTTTTTCGTTTCTCGCCCGATTCAGTCGATCTTTATGTCGACGGAATCCTTATCAAAATGCCCAAGACCCCGCATGATTGGAATTCCATCCATCGTGCTGAACAAAGAGCTCCAATTTTTGGGCCGGGCCCTAGTAGTATTCCCTAGGGGCTTGGGCTAAAAACTATTTTGGCCATAACTTCTTCGTTACTCGCCCGATTCGGTCGATCTTTATGTCCTCAGAATCCTTATCTAAAGGCCTAAGACCCCTAATGATCGGAATTCCTATCCATCGTGCCGAACAAAGAGTTTCAATTTTCGGGCCGGGCCCTAGGGGTTCGGGGGCTGAAAAATCATCAGAAACGAAAATGTTGATCTTTTCTCACATTAGCACATTCACATGTACTTATGGCATTTTAAAGTGAGCTTGCGTTATTTGAAGGCCCAGATTGCGGGTAAATCGGCCGAGTACGCCGTAAAATAGTCAGTTTTTCGCTTGTTTTGGACTCTCACAAAGTTTTCGTAAAGCAAAATAATAGGAAAAGTGGATTTTTACTTCTTGGGGGATAGCCCTTGGAATAAGGTTTCCAACGCCGCTTGAATCGGCAAAATCGGACAAATAGCCTAGAAGATATGGCAAAAATAGTGGAACTGCGCAAAACGGGACTCGACGCAAAAACTATTTTGGCCATAACTTCTTCGTTTCTCGCCCGATTCGGTCGATCTTTATGTCGACGGAATCCTTATCTAAATACCCAAGACCCCGCATGATTGGAATTTCTATCCATCGTGCTGAACAAAGAGCTCCAATTTTTGGGCCGGGCCCAAGTAGTACCCCCTAGGGGCTTGGGCTAAATACTATTTTGGCCATAACTTCTTCGTTACTCGCCCGATTCAGTTGATTTTTATGTCCACAGAATCCTTATCTAAAGGCCTAAGACCCCTAACCATCGTGCCGAACAAAGAGTTTCAATTTTCGGGTCGGGCCCTAGGGGTTCGGGGGATGAAAAATCATCCGAAATGAAATGTTTTTTTTCGCACATTAGCACATTCACATGTACTTATGGCATTTTAAAGTGAGCTTGCGTAATTTGAAGGGCCAGATTGCGGGTAAATCGGCCGCGTACGCCCCAAAATAATCAGTTTTTTGCATGTTTTGGACTCTCACAAAGTTCTCGTAAAGCAAAATAATAGGAAAAGTGGATTTTTACTTTTTGGGGGATAGCCCTTGGAATAAGGATTCCAACGCCGCTTGAATCGGCAAAATCGGACAAATAGCCTAGAAGATATGGAAAAAATAGTGGAACTGCGCAAAACGGGACCCGACGCAAAAACTATTTTGGCCATAACTTCTTCGTTTCTCGCCCGATTCGGTCGATCTTTATGTCGACGGAATCCTTATCTAAATACCCAAGACCCCGCATGATTGGAATTTCTATCCATCGTGCTGAAGAAAGAGCTCCAATTTTTGGGCCGGGCCCTAGTAATACCCTCTAGGGGCTTGGGCTAAAAACTATTTTGGCCATAACTTCTTCGTTACTCGCCCGATTCGGTCGATCTTTACGTCCACAGAATCCTAATCTAAAAACCTAAGACCCCTAATGATCGGAATTCCTATCCATCGTGCCCAACAAAGAGTTTCAATTTTCGGGCCGGGCCCTAAGGGTTCGGGGGCTGAAAAATCATCCGAAACGAAATGTTGATTTTTTCTTACATTACCACATACACATGTACTTATGGCATTTTAAAGTGAGCTTGCGTAATTTGAAGGCCCAGATTGCGGGTAAATCGGCCGAGTACGCCCTAAAATAATCAGTTTTTTGCTTGTTTTGGACTCTCACGAAGTTCTCGTAAAGCAAAATAATAGGAAAAGTGGATTTTTACTTTTAGGGGGATAGCCCTTGGAATAAGGATTCCAACGCCGCTTGAATCGGAAAAATCGGACAAATAGCCTAGAAGATATGGAAAAAATAGTGGAACTGCGCAAAACAGGACCCGACGCAAAAACTATTTTGGCCATAACTTCTTCGTTTCTCGCCCGATTCGGTCGATCTTTATGTCGAAGGAATCCTTATCTAAATACCCAAGACCCTGCATGATTGGAATTTCTATCCATCGTGCTGAACAAAGAGCTCCAATTTTTGGGCCGGGCCCTAGTAGTACCCCCTAGGGGCTTGGGCTAAAAACTATTTTGGCCATAACTTCTTCGTTACTCGCCCGATTCGGTCGATCTTTACGTCCACAGAATCCTTATCTAAAAACCTAAGACCCCTAATGATCGGAATTCCTATCCATCGTGCCGAACAAAGAGTTTCAATTTTCGGGACGGGCCCTAGGGGTTCGGGGGCTGAAAAATAATCCGAAACGAAATGTTGATTTTTTCTTACATTAGCACATACACATGTACTTATGGCATTTTAAAGTGAGCTTGCGTTATTTGAAGGCCCAGATTGCGGGTAAATCGGCCGAGTACGCCCTAAAATAGTCAGTTTTTCGCTTGTTTTGGACTCTCACAAAGTTTTCGTAAAGCAAAATAATAGGAAAAGTGGATTTTTACTTCTTGGGGGATAGCCCTTGGAATAAGGTTTCCAACGCCGCTTGAATCGGCAAAATCGGACAAATAGCCTAGAAGATATGGCAAAAATAGTGGAACTGCGCAAAACGGGACCCGACGCAAAAACTATTTTGGCCATAACTTCTTCGTTTCTCGCCCGATTCGGTCGATCTTTATGTCGACGGAATCCTTATCTAAATACCCAAGACCCCGCATGATTGGAATTTCTATCCATCGTGCTGAACAAAGAGCTCCAATTTTTGGGCCGGGCCCTAGTAGTACCCCCTAGGGGCCTGGGCTAAAAACTATTTTGGCCATAACTTCTTCGTTACTCGCCCGATTCGGTCGATCTTTATGTCCACAGAATCCTTATCTAAAGGCCTAAGATCCCTAATGACCGGAATTCCTATCCATCGTGCCGAACAAAGAGTTTCAATTTTCGGGCCGGGCCCTAGGGGTTCGGGGGCTGAAAAATCATCCGAAACGAAATGTTGATTTTTTCTTACATTAGCACATACACATGTACTTATGGCATTTTAAAGTGAGCTTGTGTTATTTGAAGGCCTAGATTGCGGGTAAATCGTTCGAGTACGCCCTAAAATAGTCAGTTTTTCGCTTGTTTTGGACTCTCACGAAGTTTTCGTAAAGAAAAATAATAGGAAAAGTGGATTTTTACTTTTTGGGGGATAGCCCTTGGAATAAGGTTTCCAACCCCGCTTGAATCGGCCAAATTGGACAAATAGCCTAGAAGTTATGGCAAAAATAGTGGAACTGCGCAAAACGGGACCCGACGCAAAAACTATTTTGGCCATAACTTCTTAGTTTCTCGCCCGATTCGGTCGATCTTTATGTCGACGGAATCCTTATCTAAAGGCCCAAGGCCCCACATGATTGGAATTCCTATACATCGTGCTGAACAAAGAGCTCCAATTTTGGGGCCGGGCCCTAGGATTACCCCCTAGGGGCCCGGGCTAAAAACTATTTTGGCCATAACTTATTCGTTACTCGCCCGATTCGGTCGATCTTTATGTCCTCAGAATCATTATCTAAAGGCCTAAGAGCCCTAATGATCGGAATTCCTATTCATCGTGCCGTACAAAGAGTTTCAATTTTCGGGCCGGGCCCTAGGGTTACCACTAGGGGTTCGGTGGCGGAAAAATCATCCGAAACGAAATGTTTATTTTTTCGCACATTAGCACATTCACATGTACTGATGGCATTTTAAAGTGAGCTTGCGTTATTTGAAGGCCCAGATTGCGGGTAAATCGGCCGAATACGCCCCAAAATAGTCACTTTTTCGCTTGTTTTGGACTCTCACGAAGTTCTCGTAAAGCAAATTAATAGGAAAAATGGATTTTAACTTTTTGAGGGATAGCCCTTGGAATAAGGTTTCCAACGCCGCTTGAATCGGCCAAATCGGACAAATAGCCTAGAAGATATGGCAAAAATAGTGGAACTGCGCAAAACGGGACCCGACGCAAAAACTATTTTGGCCATAACTTCTTCGTTTCTCGCCCGATTCGGTCGATCTTTATGACGACGGAATCCTTATCTAAATACCCAAGACCCCGCATGATTGGAATTTCTATCCATCGTGCTGAACAAAGAGCTCCAATTTTTGGGCCGGGCCCAAGTAGTACCCCCTAGGGGCTTGGGCTAAAAACTATTTTGGCCATAACTTCTTCGTTACTCGCCCGATTCGGTCGATCTTTACGTCCACAGAATCCTTATCTAAAAACCTAAGACCCCTAATGATCGGAATTCCTATCCATCGTGCCGAACAAAGAGTTTCAATTTTCGGGCCGGGCCCTAGGGGTTCGGGGGCTGAAAAATCATCCGAAACGAAAAGTTAATTTTTTCTTACATTAGCACATACACATGTACTTATGGCATTTTAAAGTGAGCTTGCGTTATTTGAAGGCCCAGATTACGGGTAAATCGGCCGAGTACGCCCTAAAATAGTCAGTTTTTCGCTTGTTTTGGACTCTCACAAAGTTTTCGTAAAGCAAAATAATAGGAAAAGTGGATTTTTACTTTTTGGGGGATAGCCCTTGGAATAAGGTTTCCAACGCCGCTTAAATCAGCAAAATCGGACAAATAGCCTAGAAGATATGGCAAAAATAGTGGAACTGCGCAAAACAGGACCCGACGCAAAAACTATTTTGGCCATAACTTCTTCGTTTCTCGCCCGATTCGGTCGATCTTTATGACGACGGAATCCTTATCTAAATTCCCAAGACCCCGCATGATTGGAATTTCTATCCATCGTGCTGAACAAAGAGCTCCAATTTTTGGGCCGGGCCCTAGTAGTACCCCCTAGGGGCCTGGGCTAAAAACTATTTTGGCCATAACTTCTTCGTTACTCGCCAGATTCGGTCGATCTTTATGTCCACAGAATCCTTATCTAAAGGCCTAAGATCCCTAATGATCGGAATTCCTATCCATCATGCCGAACAAAGAGTTTCAATTTTCGGGCCGGGCGCTAGGGGTTCAGAGGCTCAAAAATCATCCGAAATGAAATGTTGATTTTTTCGCACATTAGCACATTCACATGTACTGGTGGCATTTTAAAGTGAGCTTGCGTAATTTGAAGGCCCAGATCGCGGGTAAATCGGCCGAATACGCCCCAAAATAGTCACTTTTTCGCTTATTTTGGACTCTCACGAAGTTCTCGTAAAGCAAAATAATAGGAAAAGTTGATTTCGACTTTTTGGGGGATAGCCCTTGGAATAAGGTTTCCAACGCCGCTTGAATCGGCCAAATCGGACAAATAGCATAGAAGTTATGGCAAAAATAGTGGAACTGCGCAAAACGGGACCCGACGCAAAAATTATTTTGGCCATAACTTCTTCTTTTCCCGCCCGATTCGGTCGATCTTTATGTCGACGGAATCCTTATCTAAAGGCCCAAGACCCCGCATGATTGGAATTCCTATCCATCGTGCTGAACAAAGAGCTCCAATTTTTGGGCCGGGCCCTAGGAGTACCCCCTAGGGGCCTGGGCTAAAAACAATTTTGGCCCTAACTTCTTCGTTTCTCGCCCGATTCGGTCGATCTTTATGTCGACGGAATCCTTATCTAAATACCCAAGACCCCACATGATTGGAATTTCTATCCATCGTGCTGAACAAAGAGCTCCAATTTTTGGGCCGGGCCCAAGTAGTACCCCCTAGGGGCTTGGGCTAAAAACTATTTTGGCCATAACTTCTTCGTTACTCGCCCGATTCGGTCGATCTTTACGTCCACAGAATCCTTATCTAAAAACCTAAGACCCCTAATGATCGGAATTCTTATCCATCGTGCCGAACAAAGAGTTTCAATTTTCGGGCCGGGCCCTAGGGGTTCGGGGGCTGAAAAATCATCCGAAACGAAATGTTGATTTTTTCTTACATTAGCACATACACATGTACTTATGGCATTTTAAAGTGAGCTTGCGTTATTTGAAGGCCCAGATTGCGGGTAAATCGGCCGAGTACGCCCTAAAATAGTCAGTTTTTCGCTTGTTTTGGACTCTCACAAAGTTTTCGTAAAGCAAAATAATAGGAAAAGTGGATTTTTACATTTTGGGGGATAGCCCTTGGAATAAGGATTCCAACGCCGCTTGAATCGGCAAAATCGGACAAATAGCCTAGAAGATATGGCAAAAATATTGGAACAGCGCAAAACGGGACCCGACGCAAAAACTATTTTGGCCATAACTTCTTCGTTTCTCGCCCGATTCGGTCGATCTTTATGTCGACGGAATCCTTATCTAAATAACCAAGACCCCGCATGATTGGAATTCCTATCCATCATGCTGAACAAAGAGCTCCAATTTTTGGGCCGGGCCCTAGGAGTACGCCCTAGGGGCTTGGGCTAAAAACTATTTTGGCCATAACTTCTTCGTTACTTGCCCGATTCAATTGATCTTTATGTCCACATAATCCTTATCTAAAGGCCTAAGACCCCTAATGATCGGAATTCCTAACCATCGTGCCGAACAAAGAGTTTCAATTTTCGGGTCGGGCCCTTGGGGTTCGGGGGATGAAAAATCATCCGAAATGAAATGTTTTTTTTCGCACATTAGCACATTCACATGTACTTATGGGATTTTAAAGTGAGCTTGCATAATTTGAAGGCCCAGATTGCGGGTAAATCGACCGAGTACGCCCAAAAATAATCAGTTTTTTTCATGTTTTGGACTCTCACGAAGTTTTCGTAAAGCAAAATAATAGGAAAAGTGGATTTTTACTTTTTGGGGATAGCCCTTGGAATAAGGATTCCAACGCCGCTTGAATCGGCAAAATCGGACAAATAGCCTAGAAGATATGGCAAAAATAGTGGAACTGCGCAAAACGGGACCCGACGCAAAAACTATTTTGGCCATAACTTCATCGTTTCTCGCCCGATTCGGTCGATCTTTATGTCGACGGAATCCTTATCTAAATACCCAAGACCCCGCATGATTGGAATTTCTATCCATCGTGCTGAACAAAGAGCTCTAATTTTTGGGCCGGGCCCTAGTAGTACCCCCTAGGGGCTTGGGCTAAAAACTATTTTGGCCATAACTTCTTCGTTACTCGCCCGATTCGGTCGATCTTTACGTCCACAGAATCCTTATCTAAAAACCTAAGACCCCTAATGATCGGAATTCCTATCCATCGTGCCGAACAAAGAGTTTCAATTTTCGGGCCGGGCACTAGGGGTTCGGGGGCTGAAAAATCATCCGAAACGAAAAGTTAATTTTTTCTTACATTAGCACATACACATGTACTTATGGCATTTTAAAGTGAGCTTGCGTTATTTGAAGGCCCAGATTACGGGTAAATCGGCCGAGTACGCCCTAAAATAGTCAGTTTTTCGCTTGTTTTGGACTCTCACAAAGTTTTCGTAAAGCAAAATAATAGGAAAAGTGGATTTTTACTTTTTGGGGGATAGCCCTTGGAATAAGGTTTCCAACGCCGCTTAAATCAGCAAAATCGGACAAATAGCCTAGAAGATATGGCAAAAATAGTGGAACTGCGCAAAACGGGACCCGACGCAAAAACTATTTTGGCCATAACTTCTTCGTTTCTCGCCCGATTCGGTCGATCTTTATGACGACGGAATCCTTATCTAAATTCCCAAGACCCCGCATGATTGGAATTTCTATCCATCGTGCTGAACAAAGAGCTCCAATTTTTGGGCCGGGCCCTAGTAGTACCCCCTAGGGGCCTGGGCTAAAAACTATTTTGGCCATAACTTCTTCGTTACTCGCCAGATTCGGTCGATCTTTATGTCCACAGAATCCTTATCTAAAGGCCTAAGAGCCCTAATGATCGGAATTCCTATCCATCATGCCGAACAAAGAGTTTCAATTTTCGGGCCGGGCGCTAGGGGTTCAGAGGCTCAAAAATCATCCGAAATGAAATGTTGATTTTTTCGCACATTAGCACATTCACATGTACTGGTGGCATTTTAAAGTGAGCTTTCGTAATTTGAAGGCCCAGATCGCGGGTAAATCGGCCGAATACGCCCCAAAATAGTCACTTTTTCGCTTATTTTGGACTCTCACGAAGTTCTCGTAAAGCAAAATAATAGGAAAAGTTGATTTCGACTTTTTGGGGGATAGCCCTTGGAATAAGGTTTCCAACGCCGCTTGAATCGGCCAAATCGGACAAATAGCATAGAAGTTATGGCAAAAATAGTGGAACTGCGCAAAACGAGACCCGACGCAAAAATTATTTTGGCCATAACTTCTTCTTTTCCCGCCCGATTCGGTCGATCTTTATGTCGACGGAATCCTTATCTAAAGGCCCAAGACCCCGCATGATTGGAATTCCTATCCATCGTGCTGAACAAAGAGCTCCATCTTTTGGGCCGGGCCCTAGGAGTACCCCCTAGGGGCCTGGGCTAAAAACAATTTTGGCCCTAACTTCATCGTTTCTCGCCCGATTCGGTCGATCTTTATGTCGACGGAATCCTTATCTAAATACCCAAGACCCCGCATGATTGGAATTCCTATCCATCGTGCTGAACAAAGAGCTCCAATTTTTAGGCCGGGCCCTAGGAGTACGCCCTAGGGGCTTGGGCTAAAAACTATTTTGGCCATAACTTCTTCGTTACTCGCCCGATTCAGTTGATCTTTATGTCCACAGAATCCTTATCTAAAGGCCTAAGACCCCTAATGATCGGAATTCCTAACCATCGTGCCGAACAAAGAGTTTCAATTTTCGGGTCGGGCACTAGGGGTTCGGGGGATGAAAAATCATCCGAAATGAAATGTTTTTTTTCGCACATTAGCACATTCACATGTACTTATGGCATTTTAAAGTGAGCTTGCGTAATTTGAAGGCCCAGATTGCGGGTAAATCGGCCAAGTACGCCCTAAAATAATCAGTTTTTAGCTTGTTTTGGACTCTCACGAAGTTCTCGTAAAGCAAAATAATAGAAAAAGTGTATTTTTACTTTTTGGGGGATAGCCCTTGGAATAAGGATTCCAACGCCGCTTGAATCGGCAAAATCGGACAAATAGCCTAGAAGATATGGCAAAAATAGTGGAATTGCGCAAAACGGGACCCGACGCAAAAACTATTTTGGCCATAACTTCTTCGTTTCTCGCCCGATTCGGTCGATCTTTATGTCGACGGAATCCTTATCTAAATACCCAAGACCCTGCATGATTGGAATTTATATCCATCGTGTTGAATAAAGAGCTCCAATTTTTGGGCCGGGCCCTAGTAGTACCCCCTAGGGGCTTGGGCTAAAAACTAATTTGGCCATAACTTCTTCGTTACTCGCCCGATTCGGTCGATCTTTACGTCCACAGAATCCTTATCTAAAAACCTAAGACCCCTAATGATCGGAATTCCTATCCATCGTGCCGAACAAAGAGTTTCAATTTTCGGGCCGGGCCCTAGGGGTTCGGGGGCTGAAAAATCATCCGAAACGAAATGTTGATTTTTTCTTACATTAGCACATACACATGTACTTATGGCCTTTTAAAGTGAGCTTGCGTTATTTGAAGGCCCAGATTGCGGGTAAATCGGCCGAGTTCGCCCTAAAATAGTCAGTTTTTCGCTTGTTTTGGACTCTCACAAAGTTTTCGTAAAGCAAAATAATAGGAAAAGAGGATTTTTACTTCTTGGGGGATATCCCTTGGAATAAGGTTTCCAACGCCGCTTGAATCGGCAAAATCGGACAAATAGCCTAGAAGATATGGCAAAAATAGTGGAACTGCGCAAAACGGGACCCGACGCAAAAACTATTTTGGCCATAACTTCTTCGTTTCTCGCCCGATTCGGTCGATCTTTATGTCAACGGAATCCTTATCTAAATTCCCAAGACCCCGCATGATTGGAATTCCTATCCATCGTGCTGAACAAAGAGCTCCAATTTTTTGGCCGGGCCCTAGTAGTACCCCCTAGGGGCCTGGGCTAAAAACTATTTTGGCCATAACTTCTTCGTTACTCGCCCGATTCGGTCGATCTTTATGTCCACAGAATCCTTATCTAAAGGCCTAAGATCCCTAATGATCGGAATTCTATCTATCCTTCCGAACAAAGAGTTTCAATTTTCGGGCCGGGCGCTAGGGGTTCGGAGGCTCAAAAATCATCCGAAAGGAAATGTTGATTTTTTCGCACATTAGCACATTCACATGTACTGGTGGCATTTTAAAGTGAGCTTGCGTAATTTGAAGGCCCAGATCGCGGGTAAATCGGTCGAATACGCCCCAAAATAGTCACTTTTTCGCTTGTTTTGGACTCTCATGAAGTTCTCGTAAAGCAAATTAATAGGAAAAATGGATTTCGACTTTTTGGGGGATAGCCCTTGGAATAAGGTTTCCAACGCCGCTTGAATCGGCCAAATCGGACAAATAGCCTAGAAGATATGGCAAAAATAGTGGAACTGCGCAAAACGGGACCCGACGCAAAAACTATTTTGGCCATAACTTCTTCGTTTCTCGCCCGATTCAGTCGATCTTTATGTGGACGGAATCCTTATCTAAATGCCCAAGACCCCGCATGATTGTAATTTCTATCCATCGTGCTGAACAAAGAGCTCCAATATTTGGGCCGGGCCCTAGTAGTACCCCCTAGGGGCCTGGGCTAAAAACTATTTTGGCCATAACTTCTTCGTTACTCGCCCGATTCGGTCGATCTTTATGTCCACAGAATCCTTATCTAAAGGCCTAAGATCCCTAATGATCGGAATTCCTATCCATCGTGCCGAACAAAGAATTTCAATTTTCGGGCCGGGTCCTAGGGGTTTGGCGGCTGAAAAATCATCCGAAACGAAATGTTGATTTTTTCGCACATTAGCACATTCACATGTACTGGTGGCATTTTAAAGTGAGCTTGCGTTATTTGAAAGCCCAGATCGCGGGTAAATCGGCCGAATACGCCCCAAAATAGTCACTTTTTCGCTTGTTTTGGACTCTCATGAAGTTCTCGTAAAGCAAATTAATAGGAAAAATGGATTTCGACTTTTTGGGGGATAGCCCTTGGAATAAGGTTTCCAACGCCGCTTGAATCGGCCAAATCGGACAAATAGCCTAGAAGATATGGCAAAAATAGTGGAACTGCGCAAAACGGGACCCGACGCAAAAACTATTTTGGCCATAACTTCTTCGTTTCTCGCCCGATTCAGTCGATCTTTATGTGGACGGAATCCTTATCTAAATGCCCAAGACCCCGCATGATTGTAATTTCTATCCATCGTGCTGAACAAAGAGCTCCAATTTTTGGGCCGGGCCCTAGTAGTACCCCCTAGGGGCCTGGGCTAAAAACTATTTTGGCCATAACTTCTTCGTTACTCGCCCGATTCGGTCGATCTTTATGTCCACAGAATCCTTATCTAAAGGCCTAAGATCCCTAATGATCGGAATTCCTATCCATCGTGCCGAACAAAGAATTTCAATTTTCGGGCCGGGTCCTAGGGGTTTGGCGGCTGAAAAATCATCCGAAACGAAATGTTGATTTTTTCGCACATTAGCACATTCACATGTACTGGTGGCATTTTAAAGTGAGCTTGCGTTATTTGAAAGCCCAGATCGCGGGTAAATCGGCCGAATACGCCCCAAAATAGTCACTTTTTCGCTTGTTTTGGACTCTCATGAAGTTCTCGTAAAGCAAATTAATAGGAAAAATGGATTTCGACTTTTTGGGGGATAGCCCTTGGAATAAGGTTTCCAACGCCGCTTGAATCGGCCAAATCGGACAAATAGCCTAGAAGATATGGCAAAAATAGTGGAACTGCGCAAAACGGGACCCGATGCAAAAACTATTTTGGCCATAACTTCTTCGTTTCTCGCCCGATTCGGTCGATCTTTATGTCGACGGAATCCTTATCTAAATGCCCAAGACCCCGCATGATTGGAATTTCTATCCATCGTGCTGAACAAAGAGCTCCAATTTTTGGGCCGAGCCCTAGTAGTACCCACTAGGGGCCTGTGCTAAAAACTATTTTGGCCATAACTTCTTCGTTACTCGCCCGATTCGGTCGATCTTTATGTCCACAGAATCCTTATCTAAAGGCCTAAGATCCCTAATGATCGGAATTCCTATCCATCGTGCCGAACAAAGAGTTTCAATTTTCGGGCCGGGTCCTAGGGGTTCGGGGGCTGAAAAATCATCCGAAACGAAATGTTGATTTTTTCTTACATTAGCACATACACATGTACTTATGGCATTTTAAAGTGATCTTACGTTATTTGAAGGCCTAGATTGCGGGTAAATCGGTCGAGTACGCCCTAAAATAGTCAGTTTTTCGCTGGTTTTGGACTCTCACGAAGTTTTCGTAAAGAAAAATAATAGGAAAAGTGGATTTTTACTTTTTGGGGGATAGCCCTTGGAATAAGGTTTCCAACCCCGCTTGAATCGGCCAAATTGGACAAATAGCCTAGAAGTTATGGCAAAAATAGTGGAACTGCGCAAAACGGGACGCGACGCAAAAACTATTTTGGCCATAACTTCTTAGTATCTCGCCCGATTCGGTCGATCTTTATGTCGACGGCATCCTTATCAAAAGGCCCAAGGCCCCACATGATTGGAATTCCTATGCATCGTGCTGAACAAAGAGCTCCAATTTTTGGGCCGGGCCCTAGGAGTACCCCCTAGGGGCCCGGGCTAAAAACTATTTTGGCCATAACTTATTCGTTACTCGCCCGATTCGGTCGATCTTTATGTCCTCAGAATCCTTATCTAAAGGCCTAAGAGCCCTAATGATCGGAATACCTATTCATCGTGCCGTACAAAGAGTTTCAATTTTCGGGCCGGGCCCTAGGGTTACCACTAGGGGTTCGGTGGCGGAAAAATCATCCGAAACGAAATGTTGATTTTTTCGCACATTAGCACATTCACATGTACTGATGGCATTTTAAAGTGAGCTTGCGTTATTTGAAGGCCTAGATTGCGGGTAAATCGGCCGAATACGCCCCAAAATAGTCACTTTTTCGCTTGTTTTGGACTCTCACGAAGTTCTCGTAAAGCAAATTAATAGGAAAAATGGATTTTGACTTTTTGAGGGATAGCCCTTGGAATAAGGTTTCCAACGCCGCTTGAATCGGCCAAATCGGACAAATAGCCTAGAAGATATGGCAAAAATAGTGGAACTGCGCAAAACGGGACCCGACGCAAAAACTATTTTGGCCATAACTTCTTCGTTTCTCGCCCGATTCAGTCGATCTTTATGTCGACGGAATCCTTATCTAAATACCCAAGACCCTGCATGATTGGAATTTATATCCATCGTGTTGAATAAAGAGCTCCAATTTTTCGCCATAACTTCTTCGTTACTTGCCCGATTCGGTTGATCTTTATGTCCAAAGAATCCTTATCTAAAGGCCTAAGATCCCTAATGATCGGAATTCCTATCCATCGTTCCGAACAAAGAGTTTCAATTTTCGGGCCGGGCCCTAGGGGTTTGGGGGCTGAAAAATCATCCGAAACGAAATGTTGATTTTTTCGCACATTAGAACATTCACATGTACTGATGGCATTTTAAAGTGAGGTTGCGTAATTTGAAGGCCCAGATCGCGGGTACATCGGCCGAATACGCCCCAAAATAGTCACTTTTTCGCTTGTTTTGGACTCTCACGAAGTTCTTGTAAAGCAAATTAATAGGAAAAATGGATTTCGACTTTTTGAGGAATAGCCCTTGGAATAAGGTTTCCAATGCCGCTTGAATCGGCCAAATCGGACAAATAGCCTAGAAGATATGGCAAAAATAGTGGAATTGCGCAAAACGGGACCCGACGCAAAAACTATTTTGGCCATAACTTCTTCGTTTCTCGCCCGATTCGGTCGATCTTTATGTCGACGGAATCCTTATCTAAATGCCCAAGACCCCGCATGATTGGAATTTCTATCCATCGTGCTGAACAAAGAGCTCTAATTTTTGGGCCGGGCCCTAGTAGTGCCCCCTAGGGGCCTGGGCTAAAAACTATTTTGGCCATAACTTCTTCGTTACTCGCCCGATTCGGTTGACCTTTATGTCCACAGAATCCTTATCTAAAGGCCTAAGATCCCTAATGATCGGAATTCCTATCCATCGTGCCGAACAAAGAGTTTCAATTTTCGGGCCGGGCCCTAGGGGTTTGGGGGCTGAAAAATCATCCGAAAAGAAATGTTGATTATTTCGCACATTAGCACATTCACATGTACTGGTGGCATTTTAAAGTGAGCTTGCGTAATTTGAAGGCCTAGATCGAGGGTAAATCGGCCGAATACGCCCCAAAGTAGTCACTTTTTCTCTTGTTTTGAACTCTCACGAAGTTCTCGTAAAGCAAAAAAATAGGAAAAGTGGATTTCGACTTTTTGAGTAATAGCCCTTGGAATAAGGTTTCCAACGCCGCTTGAATCGGCCAAATCGGACAAATAGCCTAGAAAATATGGCAAAAATAGTGGAACTGCGCAAAACGGGACCCGACGCAAAAACTATTTTGGCCATAACTTCTTCGTTTCTCGCCCGATTCGGTCGATCTTTATGTCGACGGAATCCTTATCTAAATGCCCAAGACCCCGCATGATTGAAATTTCTATCCATCGTGCTGAACAAAGAGCTCCAATTTTTGGGCCGGGCCCTAGTAGTGCCCCCTAGGGGCCTGGGCTAAAAACTATTTTGGCCATAACTTCTTCGTTACTCACCCGATTCGGTTGACCTTTATATCCACAAAATCCTTATCTAAAGGCCTAAGATCCCTAATGATCGGAATTCCTATCCATCGTGCCGAACAAAGAGTTTCAATTTTCGGGCCGGGCCCTAGGGGTTTGGGGGCTGAAAAATCATCCGAAAAGAAATGTTGATTATTTCGCACATTAGCACATTCACATGTACTGGTGGCATTTTAAATTGAGCTTGCGTAATTTGAAGGCCTAGATCGAGGGTAAATCGGCCGAATACGCCCCAAAGTAGTCACTTTTTCGCTTGTTTTGGACTCTCACGAAGTTCTCGTAAAGCAAAAAAATAGGAAAAGTGGATTTCGACTTTTTGGGGGATAGCCCTTGGAATAAGGTTTCCAACGCCGCTTGAATCGGCCAAATCGGACAAATTGCCTAGAAGTTATGGCAAAAATAGTGGAACTGCGCAAAACGGGACTCGACGCAAAAATTATTTTGGCCATAACTTCTTCTTTTCCAGCCCGTTTCGGCCGATCTTTATGTCGACGGAATCCTTATCTAAAGGGCCAAGACCTCGCATGATTGGAATTCCTATCCATCAGGCTGAACAAAGAGCTCCAATTTTTGGGCCGGGCCCTAGGAGTACCCCCTAGGGGCTTGGGCTAAAAACTATTTTGGCCATAACTTCTTCGTTACTCGCCCGATTAAGTCGATCTTTATGTCCGCAGAATCCTTATCTAAAGGCCTAAGATCCCTAATGATCGGAATTCCTATCCATCGAGCCGAATAAAGAGTTTCAATTTTCGGGCCGGGCCCTAGGGGTTCGGGGGCTGAAAAATAATCCGAAACGAAATGTTGATTTTTTCGCACATTAGCACATTCACATGTATTGGTGGCATTTTAAAGTGAGCTTGCGTAATTTGAAGGCCCAGATCGCGGGTAAATCGGCCGAATACGCCCCAAAATAGACATTTTTTCGCTTATTTTGGACTCTCACGAAGTTCTCGTAAAGAAAAATAATAGGAAAATTGGATTTCGACTTTTTGGGGGATTGCCGTTGGAATAAGGTTTCCAACGCCGCTAGAATCAGCCAAATTGGACAAATAGCCTTGATGTTATGGCAAAAATAGTGGAATTGCGCAAAACGGGACCCGACGCAAAAATTATTTTGGCCATAACTTCTTCTTTTCCCGCCCGATTCGGTCGATCTTTATGTCGACGGAATCCTTATCTAAAGGCCCAAGACCCCGCATGATTGGAATTCCTATCCATCGTGCTGAACAAAGAGCTCTAATTTTTGGGCCGGGCCCTAGGAGTACTCCCTAGGGGCCTGGGCTAAAAACTATTTTTGCCATAACTTCTTCGTTACTCGCCCGATTTGGTCGATCTTTATGTCCACAGAATCCTTATCTAAAGGCCTAAGATCCCTAATGATCGGAATTCCTATCCATCGTGCCGAATAAAGAGTTTCAATTTTCGGGCCGGGCCCTTGGGGTTCGGGGGCTGAAAAATCATCCGAAACGAAATGTTGATTTTTTCGCACATTAGCACATTCACATGTACTGGTGGCATTTTAAAGTGAGCTTGCGTAATTTGAAGGCCCAGATCGCTGGTAAATTGGCCGAATACGCCCCAAAATAGTCATTTTTTCATTTTTTATGGACTCTCACGAAGTTCTCGTAAAGAAAAATAATAGGAAAAGTGGATTGCGACCTTTTTGGAGGATAGCCCTTGGAATAAGGTTTCCAACGCCGCTTGAATCGGCCAAATCGGACAAATAGCCTAGAAGTTATGGCAAAAATAGTGTAACTGCGCAAAACGGGACCCGACGCAAAAATTATTTTGGCCATAACTTCTTCATTTCCCACCCGATTCGGTCGATCTTTATGTCAACGGAATCCTTATCTAAAGGCCCAAGATCCCGCATGATTTGAATTCCTATCCATCGTGCTGAACAAAGAGCTCCAATTTTTGGGCCGGGCCCTAGGAGTACCCCCTAGGGGCCTGGGCTAAAAACTATTTTGGCCATAACTTCTTCGTTACTCGCCCGATTCGGTTGATCTTTATGCCCACAGAATCCTTATCTAAAGGACTAAGACCCCTAATGATCGGAATTCCTATCTATCGTGCCGAATAAAGAGTTTCAATTTTCAGGTCGGGCATTAGGGGTTCGGTGGCTGAAAAATAATCCGAAACGAAATGTCGATTTTTTCGCAAATTAGCACATTCAAATGTACTGATGGCATTTTAAAGTGAGCTTGCGTTATTTGAAGGCCCAGATTGCGGGTAAATCGGCCGAATACGCCCCAAAATAGTCATTTTTTCGCTTGTTTTGGACTCTCACGAAGTTCTCGTAAAGCAAATTAACAAGAAAAATGGATTTCGACTTTTTGAGGGATAACCCTTGGAATAAGGTTTCCAACGCCGCTTGAATCGGCCAAATCGGACAAATAGCCTAGAAGATATGGCTAAAATAGTGGAACTGCGCAAAACGGGACCCGACGCAAAAACTATTTTGGCCATAACTTCTTCGTTTCTCGCCCGATTCGGTCGATCTTTATGTCGACGGAATCCTTATCTAAATGCCCAAGACCCTGCATGATTGGAATTTCTATCCATCGTGCCGAACAAAGAGCTCCAATTTTTGGGCCGGGCCCTAGTAGTGCCCTTTAGGGGCCTGGGCTAAAAACTATTTTGGCCATAACTTCTTCGTTACTCGCCCGATTCGGTTGATCTTTATGTCCACAGAATCCTTATCTAAAGGCCTAAGATCCCTAATGATCGGAATTTCTATCCATTGTGCCGAACAAAGAGTTTCAATTTTCGGGCCGGCCCTAGGGGTTTGGGGGCTGAAAAATCATCCGAAACGAAATGTTAATTTTTTCGCAAATTAGCACATTCACATGTACTTATGGCATTTTAAAGTGAGCTTGCGTAATTTGAAGGCCCAGATTGCGGGTAAATCGGCCGAGTACGCCCCAAAATAGTCAGTTTTTCGCTTGTTTGGACTCTCACGAAGTTCTCGTAAAGCAAAATAATAGGAAAAGTGGATTTTTACTTTTTTGGGGATAGCCCTTGGAATAAGGTTTCCAACGCCGCTTGAATCGGGAAAATCGGACAAATAGCCTAGAAGATATGGCAAAAATAATGGAACTGCGCAAAATGGGACCCGACGCAAAAACTATTTTAGCCATAACTTCTTCGTTTCTCGCCCGATTCGGTCGATATTTATGTCAACGGAATCCTTATCTAAATGCCCAAGACCCCGCATGATTGGAATTTCTATCCATCGTGTTGAACAAAGAGCTCTAATTTTTGGGTCGGGCCCTAGTAGGGCCCCCTAGGTGCCTGGGCTAAAAACTATTTTCGCCATAACTTCTTCGTTACTTGCCCGATTCGGTTGATCTTTATGTCCAAAGAATCCTTATCTAAAGGCCTAAGATCCCTAATGATCGGAATTCCTATCCATCGTTCCGAACAAAGAGTTTCAATTTTCGGGCCGGGCCCTAGGGGTTTGGGGGCTGAAAAATCATCCGAAACGAAATGTTGATTTTTTCGCACATTAGCACATTCACATGTATTGGTGGCATTTTAAAGTGAGCTTGCGTAATTTAAAGGCCCAGATCGCGGGTAAATCGGCCGAATACGCCCCAAAATAGTCATTTTTTTGCTTATTTTTGACTCTCACGAAGTTCTCGTAAAGAAAAATAATAGGAAAATTGGATTTCGACTTTTTGGGGGATTGCCGTTGGAATAAGGTTTCCAACGCCGCTAGAATCAGCCAAATCGGCCAAATAGCCTAGATGTTATGGCAAAAATAGTGGAACTGCGCAAAACGGGACCCGACGCAAAAATTATTTTGGCCATAACTTCTTCTTTTCCCGCCCGATTCGGTCGATCTTTATGTCGACGGAATCCTTATCTAAAGGCCCAAGACCCCGCATGATTGGAATTCCTATCCATCGTGCTGAACAAAGAGCTCCAATTTTTGGGCCGGGCCCTAGGAGTACTCCCTAGGGGCCTGGGCTAAAAACTATTTTTGCCATAACTTCTTCGTTACTCGCCCGATTTGGTCGATCTTTATGTCCACAGAATCCTTATCTAAAGGCCTAAGATCCCTAATGATCGGAATTCCTATCCATCATGCCGAATAAAGAGTTTCAATTTTCGGGCCGGGCTCTTGGGGTTCGGGGGCTGAAAAATCATCCGAAACGAAATGTTGATTTTTTCGCACATTAGCACATTCACATGTACTGGTGGCATTTTAAAGTGAGCTTGCGTAATTTGAAGGCCCAGATCGCTGGTAAATCGGCCGAATACGCCCCAAAATAGTCATTTTTTCATTTTTTATGGACTCTCACGAAGTTCTCGTAAAGAAAAATAATAGGAAAAGTGGATTGCGATCTTTTTGGAGGATAGCCCTTGGAATAAGGTTTCCAACGCCGCTTGAATCGGCCAAATCGGACAAATAGCCTAGAAGTTATGGCAAAAATAGTGTAACTGCGCAAAACGGGACCCGACGCAAAAATTATTTTGGCCATAACTTCTTCATTTCCCACCCGATTCGGTCGATCTTTATGTCAACGGAATCCTTATCTAAAGGCCCAAGATCCCGCATGATTTGAATTCCTATCCATCGTGCTGAACAAAGAGCTCCAATTTTTGGGCCGGGCCCTAGGAGTACCCCCTAGGGGCCTGGGCTAAAAACTATTTTGGCCATAACTTCTTCGTTACTCGCCCGATTCGGTTGATCTTTATGCCCACAGAATCCTTATCTAAAGGACTAAGACCCCTAATGATCGGAATTCCTATCTATCGTGCCGAATAAAGAGTTTCAATTTTCAGGTCGGGCATTAGGGGTTCGGTGGCTGAAAAATAATCCGAAACGAAATGTCGATTTTTTCGCAAATTAGCACATTCAAATGTACTGATGGCATTTTAAAGTGAGCTTGCGTTATTTGAAGGCCCAGATTGCGGGTAAATCGGCCGAATACGCCCCAAAATAGTCATTTTTTCGCTTGTTTTGGACTCTCACGAAGTTCTCGTAAAGCAAATTAACAAGAAAAATGGATTTCGACTTTTTGAGGGATAACCCTTGGAATAAGGTTTCCAACGCCGCTTGAATCGGCCAAATCGGACAAATAGCCTAGAAGATATGGCTAAAATAGTGGAACTGCGCAAAACGGGACCCGACGCAAAAACTATTTTGGCCATAACTTCTTCGTTTCTCGCCCGATTCGGTCGATCTTTATGTCGACGGAATCCTTATCTAAATGCCCAAGACCCTGCATGATTGGAATTTCTATCCATCGTGCCGAACAAAGAGCTCCAATTTTTGGGCCGGGCCCTAGTAGTGCCCTTTAGGGGCCTGGGCTAAAAACTATTTTGGCCATAACTTCTTCGTTACTCGCCCGATTCGGTTGATCTTTATGTCCACAGAATCCTTATCTAAAGGCCTAAGATCCCTAATGATCGGAATTTCTATCCATTGTGCCGAACAAAGAGTTTCAATTTTCGGGCCGGCCCTAGGGGTTTGGGGGCTGAAAAATCATCCGAAACGAAATGTTAATTTTTTCGCAAATTAGCACATTCACATGTACTTATGGCATTTTAAAGTGAGCTTGCGTAATTTGAAGGCCCAGATTGCGGGTAAATCGGCCGAGTACGCCCCAAAATAGTCAGTTTTTCGCTTGTTTGGACTCTCACGAAGTTCTCGTAAAGCAAAATAATAGGAAAAGTGGATTTTTACTTTTTTGGGGATAGCCCTTGGAATAAGGTTTCCAACGCCGCTTGAATCGGGAAAATCGGACAAATAGCCTAGAAGATATGGCAAAAATAATGGAACTGCGCAAAATGGGACCCGACGCAAAAACTATTTTAGCCATAACTTCTTCGTTTCTCGCCCGATTCGGTCGATATTTATGTCAACGGAATCCTTATCTAAATGCCCAAGACCCCGCATGATTGGAATTTCTATCCATCGTGTTGAACAAAGAGCTCTAATTTTTGGGTCGGGCCCTAGTAGGGCCCCCTAGGTGCCTGGGCTAAAAACTATTTTCGCCATAACTTCTTCGTTACTTGCCCGATTCGGTTGATCTTTATGTCCAAAGAATCCTTATCTAAAGGCCTAAGATCCCTAATGATCGGAATTCCTATCCATCGTTCCGAACAAAGAGTTTCAATTTTCGGGCCGGGCCCTAGGGGTTTGGGGGCTGAAAAATCATCCGAAACGAAATGTTGATTTTTTCGCACATTAGCACATTCACATGTATTGGTGGCATTTTAAAGTGAGCTTGCGTAATTTAAAGGCCCAGATCGCGGGTAAATCGGCCGAATACGCCCCAAAATAGTCATTTTTTTGCTTATTTTTGACTCTCACGAAGTTCTCGTAAAGAAAAATAATAGGAAAATTGGATTTCGACTTTTTGGGGGATTGCCGTTGGAATAAGGTTTCCAACGCCGCTAGAATCAGCCAAATCGGCCAAATAGCCTAGATGTTATGGCAAAAATAGTGGAACTGCGCAAAACGGGACCCGACGCAAAAATTATTTTGGCCATAACTTCTTCTTTTCCCGCCCGATTCGGTCGATCTTTATGTCGACGGAATCCTTATCTAAAGGCCCAAGACCCCGCATGATTGGAATTCCTATCCATCGTGCTGAACAAAGAGCTCCAATTTTTGGGCCGGGCCCTAGGAGTACTCCCTAGGGGCCTGGGCTAAAAACTATTTTTGCCATAACTTCTTCGTTACTCGCCCGATTTGGTCGATCTTTATGTCCACAGAATCCTTATCTAAAGGCCTAAGATCCCTAATGATCGGAATTCCTATCCATCATGCCGAATAAAGAGTTTCAATTTTCGGGCCGGGCTCTTGGGGTTCGGGGGCTGAAAAATCATCCGAAACGAAATGTTGATTTTTTCGCACATTAGCACATTCACATGTACTGGTGGCATTTTAAAGTGAGCTTGCGTAATTTGAAGGCCCAGATCGCTGGTAAATCGGCCGAATACGCCCCAAAATAGTCATTTTTTCATTTTTTATGGACTCTCACGAAGTTCTCGTAAAGAAAAATAATAGGAAAAGTGGATTGCGACCTTTTGGGGGATAGCCCTTGGAATAAGGTTTCCAACGCCGCTTGAATCGGCCACATCGGACAAATAGCCTAGAAGTTATGGCAAAAATAGTGTAACTGCGCAAAACGGGACCCGACGCAAAAATTATTTTGGCCATAACTTCTTCATTTCCCGCCCGATTCGGTCGATCTTTATGTCAACGGAATCCTTATCTAAATGCCCAAGACCCCGCATGATTGGAATTTCTATCCATCGTGCTGATTAAAGAGCTCCAATTTTTGGGCCGGGCCCTAGTAGTGCCCTTTAGGGGCCTGGGCTAAAAACTATTTTGGCCATAACTTCTTCGTTACTCGCCCGATTCGGTTGATCTTTATGTCCACAGAATCCTTATCTAAAGGCCTAAGATCCCTAATGATCGGAATTTCTATCCATTGTGCCGAACAAAGAGTTTCAATTTTCGGGCCGGCCCTAGGGGTTTGGGGGCTGAAAAATCATCCGAAACGAAATGTTAATTTTTTCGCACATTAGCACATTCACATGTACTTATGGCATTTTAAAGTGAGCTTGCGTAATTTGAAGGCCCAGATTGCGGGTAAATCGGCCGAGTACGCCCCAAAATAGTCAGTTTTTCGCTTGTTTGGACTCTCACGAAGTTCTCGTAAAGCAAAATAATAGGAAAAGTGGATTTTTACTTTTTTGGGGATAGCCCTTGGAATAAGGTTTCCAACGCCGCTTGAATCGGGAAAATCGGACAAATAGCCTAGAAGATATGGCAAAAATAATGGAACTGCGCAAAATAGGACCCGACGCAAAAACTATTTTAGCCATAACTTCTTCGTTTCTCGCCCGATTCGGTCGATATTTATGTCAACGGAATCCTTATCTAAATGCCCAAGACCCCGCATGATTGGAATTTCTATCCATCGTGCTGATTAAAGAGCTCCAATTTTTGGGCCGGGCCCTAGTAGTACCCCCTAGGGGCCTGGGCTAAAAACTATTTTGGCCATAACTTCTTCGTTACTCGCCCGATTCGTTCGATCTTTATGTCCACAGAATCCTTATCTAAAGGCCTAAGATCCCTAATGATCGGAATTCCTATCCATCGTGCCAAACAAAGAGTTCAATTTTCGGGCCGGACCCTAGGGGTTCGGGGGCTGAAAAATCATCCGAAACGAAATGTTGATTTTTTCGCACATTAGCACATTCACATATACTGGTGGCATTTTAAAGTGAGCTTGCGTAATTTGAAGGCCCAGATCGCGGGTAAATCGGCCGAATACGCCCCAAAATAGTCATTTTTTCATTTTTTTGGACTCTCACGAAGTTCTCGTAAAGAAAAATAATAGGAAAAGTAAATTGCGACTTTATGGGGGATAGCCCTTGGAATAAGGTTTCCAACGCCGCTTAAATCGGCAAAATCGGACAAATAGCCTAGAAGATATGGAAAAAATAGTGGAACTGCGCAAAACGGGACCCGACGCAAAAACTATTTTGGCAATAACTTCTTCGTTTCTCGCCCGATTCGGTCGATCTTTATGTCGACGGAATCCTTATGTAAATGCCCAAGACCCCGCATGATTGGAATTTCTATCCATCGTGCTGATTAAAGAGCTCCAATTTTTGGGCCGGGCCCAAGTAGTACCCTCTTAGGGCCTGGGCTAAAAACTATTTTGGCCATAACTTCTTCGTTACTCGCCCGATTCGGTCGATCTTTATGTCCACAGTATCCTTATCTAAAGGCCTAAGATCCCTAATGATCGGAATTCCTATCCATCGTGCCGAACAAAGAGTTTCAATTTTCGGGCCGGGCCCTAGGGGTTCGGGGGCTGAAAAATCATCCGAAACGAAATGTTGATTTTTTCGCACATTAGCACATTCACATGTACTGGTGGCATTTTAAAGTGAGCTTGCGTAATTTGAAGGCCCAGATCGCGGGTAAATCGGCCGAATACGCCCCAAAATTGTCACTTTTTCGCTTGTTTTGGACTCTCACTAAGTTCTCGTAAAGAAAAATAATAGGAAAAGTTGATTTCGACTTTTTGGGGGATTGCCCTTGGAATAAGGTTTCCAATGCCGCTTGAATCAGCCAAATGGGACAAATAGCCTAGAAGTTATGGCTAAAATAGTGGAATTGCACAAAACGAGACCCGACGCAAAAATTATTTTGGCCATAACTTCTTCTTTTCCCGCCCGATTCGGTCGATATTTATGTCGACAGAATCCTTATCTAAAGGCCCAAGACCCCGCATGATTGGAATTCCTATCCATCGTGCTGAACAAAGAGCTCCAATTTTTGGATCGGGCCCTAGGAGTACCCCCTAGGGGCCTGGGCTAAAAACTATTTTAGCCATAACTTCTTCGTTACTCGCCCGATTCGGTTGATCTTTATGTCCAGGGAATCCTTATCTAAAGGCCTAAGACCCCTAATGATCGGAATTCCTATCCATCGTGCCGAACAAAGAGTTTCAATTTTTGGGTCGGGCCCTAGGGGTTCGGTGGCTGAAAAATCATCCGAAACGAAATGTTGATTTTTTCGAAAATTAGCACATTCACATGTACTGATGGCATTTTAAAGTGAGCTTGCGTAATTTGAAGGCCCAGATCGCGGGTAAATCGGATGAATACGCCCCAAAATAGTCACTTTTTCGCTTGTTTTGGACTCTCACGAAGTTCTCGTAAAGCAAATTAACAAGAAAAATGGATTTCGACTTTTTGAGTGATAACCCTTGGAATAAGGTTTCCAACGCCGCTTGAATCGGCCAAATCGGACAAATAGCATAGAAGATATGGCAAAAATAGTGGAACTGCGCAAAACGGGACCCGACGCAAAAACTATTTTGGCCATAACTTCTTCGTTTCTCGCCCGATTCGGTCGATCTTTATGTCGATGGAATCCTTATCTAAATGCCCAAGACCCCGCATGATTGGAATTTCTATCCATCGTGCTGATTAAAGAGCTCCAATTTTTGGGTCGGGCCCAAGTAGTACCCTCTTGGGGCCTGGGCTAAAAACTATTTTGGCCATAACTTCTTCGTTACTCGCCCGATTCGGTCGATCTTTATGCCCATAGAATCCTTATCTAAAGGACTAAGACCCCTAATGATCGGAATTCCTATCTATCGTGCCGAACAAAGAGTTTCAATTTTCGGGTCGGGCCCTAGGGGTTCGGTGGCTGAAAAATCATCCGAAACGAAATGCTGATTTTTTCGCAAATTAGCACATTCACATGTACTGATGGCATTTTAAAGTGAGCTTGCGTAATTTGAAGGCCCAGATCGCGGGTAAATCGGCCGAATACGCCCCAAAATAGTCACTTTTTTGCTTGTTTTGGACTCTCACGAAGTTCTCGTAAAGCAAATTAACAAGAAAAATGGATTTCGACTTTTTGAGGGTTAACCCTTGGAATAAGGTTTCCAACGCCGCTTGAATCGGCCAAATCGGACAAATAGCCTAGAAGATATGGCAAAAATAGTGGAACTGCGCAAAACGGGACCCGACGCAAAAACTATTTTGGCCATAACTTCTTCGTTTCTCGCCCGATTCGGTCGATCTTTATGTCGACGGAATCCTTATCTAAATGCCCAAGACCCTGCATGATTGGAATTTCTATCCATCGTGCCGAACAAAGAGCTCCAATTTTTGGGCCGGGCCCTAGTAGTGCCCCCTAGGGGCCTGAGCTAAAAACTATTTTGGCCATAACTTCTTCGTTACTCGCCCGATTCGGATGATCTTTATGTCCACAGAATCCTTATCTAAAGGCCTAAGATCCCTAATGATCGGAATTTCTATCCATCGTGCCGAACAAAGAGTTTCAATTTTCGGGCCGGCCCTAGGGGTTTGGGGGCTGAAAAATCATCCGAAACGAAATGTTAATTTTTTCGCACATTAGCACATTCACATATACTGGTGGCATTTTGAAGTGAGCTTGCGTAATTTGAAGGCCCAGATCGCGGGTAAATCGGCCGAATACGCCCCAAAATAGTCATTTTTTCATTTTTTTGGACTCTCACGAAGTTCTCGTAAAGAAAAATAATAGGAAAAGTGGATTGCGACTTTTTGGGGGATAGCCCTTGGAATAAGGTTTCCAACGCCGCTTAAATCGGCAAAATCGGACAAATAGCCTAGAAGATATGGAAAAAATAGTGGAACTGCGCAAAACGGGACCCGACGCAAAAACTATTTTGGCCATAACTTCTTTGTTTCTCGCCCGATTCGGTCGATCTTTATGTCGACGAAATCCTTATCTAAATGCCCAAGACCCCGCATGATTGGAATTTCTATCCATCGTGCTGAACAAAGAGCTCCAATTTTTGGGCCGGGCCCTAGTAGTACCCCCCTAGGGGCCTGGGCTAAAAACTATTTTGGCCATAACTTCTTCGTTACTCGCCCGATTCGGTCGATCTTTATGTCCACAGAATCCATATCTAAAGGCCTAAGACCCCTAATGATCGGAATTCCTATCCATCGTACCGAACAAAGAGTTTCAATTTTCGGGCCGGGCCCTAGGGGTTCGGGGGCTGAAAAATCATCCGAAACGAAATGTTGATTTTTTCTCACATTAGCACATTCACATGTACTTATGGCATTTTAAAGTGAGCTTGCGTTATTTGAAGGCCCAGATTGCGGTAAATCGGCCGAGTACGCTCTAAAATAGTCAGTTTTTCTCTTGTTTTGGACACTCACAAAGTTTTCGTAAAGCAAAATAATAGGAAAAGTGGATTTTTACTTTTTGGGGGATAGCCCTTGGAATAAGGTTTCCAAGCCCGCTTGAATCGGCCAAATCGGATAAATAGCCTAGAAGTTATGGCAAAAATAGTGGAACTGCGCAAAACGGCACCCGACGCCAAAACTATTTTGGCCATAACTTCTTCGTTTCTCGCCCAATTCGGTCGGTCTATATGTCGACGGAATTCTTATTTAAAGGCCTAAGATCCCTAATGATCGTAAATTCCTATCCATCGTGCCGAACAAAGAGTTTCAATTTTCGGGCCGGGCCCTAGGGGTTCGGAGGCTGAAAAATCATCCGGAACGAAATGTTGATTTTTTCGCACATTAGCATATTCACATGTACTGGTGGCATTTTAAAGTGAGCTTGCGTAATTTAAAGGCCCAGATCGAGGGTAAATCGGCCGAAGACGCCCCAAAATAGTCACTTTTTCGCTTGTTTTGGACTCTCACGAAGTTCTCGCAAAGCAAAATAATAGGAAAAGTGGATTTTTACTTTTTGGGGGATAGCCCTTGGAATAAGGTTTCCAACCCCGCTTGAATCGGCCAAATCGGATAAATAGCCTAGAAGTTATGGCAAAAATAGTGGAACTGCGCAAAACGGCACCAGACGCCAAAACTATTTTGGCCATAACTTCTTCGTTTCTCGCCCAATTCGGTCGGTCTATATGTCGACGGAATCCTAATCTATAGGCCCAAGGCCCCGTATGATTGGAATTCCAATGCATCGTGCTGAACAAAGAGCTCCAATTTTTGGGCCGGGCCCTAAGAGTACCCCCTAGGGGCCTGGGCTAAAAACTATTTTGGCCATAACTTATTCGTTACTCGCCAGATTCGGTCGATCTTTATGTCCACAGAATCCTTATCTAAAGGCCTAAGAGCCCTAATGATCGTAATTTCTATCCATCGTGCCGAACTAAGAGTTTCAATTTTCGGGCCGGGCCCTACGGTTACCACTAAGGATTCAGGGGCTGAAAAATCATCCGAAACGAAATGTTGATTTTTTCGCACATTAGCACATTCACATGTACTGGTGGTATTTGAAAGTGAGCTTGCGTAATTTGAAGGCCCAGATCGCGGGTAAATCGACCGAATACGCCCTAAAATAGTCACTTTTTCGCTTGTTTTGGACTCTCACGAAGTTCTCGTAAAGCAAATTAATAGGAAAAGTGGATTTCGACTTTTTGGAGGATAGCCCTTGGAATAAGGTTTCCAACGCCGCTTGAATCGGCCAAATCGGACAAATAGCCTAGAAGATATGGCAAAAATAGTGGAACTGCGCAAAACGGGACCCGAAGCAAAAACTATTTTGGCCATAACTTCTTCGTTTCTCGCCCGATTCGGTCGATCTTTATGTCGACAGAATCCTTATCTAAATGCCCAAGACCCCGCATGATTGGAATTTCTATCCAACGTGCTGAACAAAGAGCTCCAATTTTTGGGCCGGGCCCTAGTAGTACCCCCTAGGGGGCTGGGCTAAAAACTATTTTGGCCATAACTTATTCGTTACTCGCCCTATTCGGTCGATCTTTATGTCCACAGAATCCTTATTTAAAGGCCTAAGACACCTAATGATTGGAATTCCTATCCATCGTGCCGAACAAAGAGTTTCAATTTTCGGGCCGGGCCCTAGGGGTTCGGGGGCTGAAAAATCATCCGGAACGAAATGTTGATTTTTTCTCATAGTTGCACATTCACATGTACTTATGGCATTTTAAAGTGAGCTTGCGTCATTTGAAGGCCCAGATTGCGGGTAAATCGGCCGAGTACGCCCTAAAATAGTCAGTTTTTCGCTTGTTTTGGACTCTCACGAAGTTTTCGTAAAGCAAAATAATAGGAAAAGTGGATTTTTACTTTTTGAGGGATAGCCCTTGGAATAAGGTTTTCAACCCCGCTTGAATCGGCCAAATCGGACAAATAGCCTAGAAGATATGGCAAAAATAGTGGAACTGCGCAAAACGGGACCCGACGCAAAACCTATTTTGGCCATAACTTCTTCGTTTCTCGCCCGATTCGATCGATCTTTATGTCGACGGAATCCTTATCTAAATGCAGAAGACCCCGCATGATAGGAATTTCTATCCATCGTGCTGAACAAAGAGCTCCAATTTTTGGGCCGGGCCCTCCTAAGTGTACCCCCTTAGGGGCTCGGGCTAAAAACTATTTTGGCCATAACTTATTCGTTACTCGCCCGATTGGGTCGATCTTTATGTCCACAGAATCCTTATCTAAAGGCCTAAGAGCCCTAATGATCGGAATTCCTATCCATCGTGACGAACAAAGAGTTTCAATTTTCGGGCAGGGCCCTAGAGTAACCACTAGGGGTTCGGGGGCTGAAAAATCATCCGAAACGAAATGTTGATTTTTTCGCACATTAGCACATTCACATGTACTGGTGGTATTTTAATGTGAGCTTGCGTAATTTGAAGGCCCAGATCGCGGGTAAATCGGCCGAATACGCCCCAAAATAGTCACTTTTTCGCTGGTTTTGGACTCTCACGACGTTCTCGTAAAGCAAAATAATAGGAAAAGTGGATTTTTACTTTTTGGGGGATAGCCCTTGGAATAAGGTTTCCAACCCCGCTTGAATCGGCCAAATCGGATAAATAGCCTAGAAGTTATGGCAAAAATAGTGGAACTGCGCAAAACGGCACCAGACGCCAAAACTATTTTGGCCATAACTTCTTCGTTTCTCCCCCAATTCGGTCGGTCTTTATGTCCACGGAATCTTTATATATAGGCCCAAGGCCCCGCATGATTGGAATTCCAATGCATCGTGCTGAACAAAGAGCTCCAATTTTTGGGCCGGGCCCTAAGAGTACCCCCTAGGGGCCTGGGCTAAAAACTATTTTGTCCATAACTTATTCGTTACTCGCCCGATTCGGTCGATATTTATGTCCACAGAATCCTTATCTAAAGGCCTAAGAGCCCTAATGATCGTATCCTATCCATCGTGCCGAACAAAGAGTTTCAATTTTCGGGCCGGGCCCTACGGTTACCACTAGGGATTCGGGGGCTGAAAAATCATCCGTAACGAAATGTTGATTTTTTCGCACATTAGCACATTCACATGTTCTGGTGGTATTTTAAAGTGAGCTTGCGTAATTTGAAGGCCCAGATCGCAGGTAAATCGGCCGAATACGCCCTAAAATAGTCACTTTTTCGCTTGTTTTGGACTCTCACGAAGTTCTCGTAAAGAAAATTAATAGGAAAAGTGTATATCGACTTTTTGGGGGATAGCCCATGGAATAAGGTTTCCAACGCCGCTTCAATCGGCCAAATCGGACAAATAGCCTAGAAGATATGGAAAAAATAGTGGAACTGCGCAAAACGGGACCCGAAGCAAAAACTATTTTGGCCATAACTTCTTCGTTTCTCGCCCGATTCGGTCGATCTTTATGTCGACGGAATCCTTATCTAAATGCCCAAGACCCCGCATGATTGGAATTTCTATCCATCGTGCTGAACAAAGAGCTCCAATTTTTGGGCCGGGCCCTAGTAGTACCCCTTAGAGGGCTGGGCTAAAAACTATTTTGGCCATAACTTCTTCGTTACTCGCCCTATTCGGTCGATCTTTATGTCCACAGAATCCTTATTTAAAGGCCTAAGACCCCTAATGAACGGAATTCCTATCCATCGTGCCGAACAAAGAGTTTCAATTTTCGGGCCGGGCCCTAGGGGTTCGAGGGCTGAAAAATCATCCGAAACGAAATGTTGATTTTTTCTCACAGTTGCACATTCACATGTACTTATGGCATTTTAAAGTGAGCCTGCGTCATTTGAAGGCCCAGATTGCGGGTAAATCGGCCGAGTACGCCCTAAAATAGTCAGTTTTTCGCTTGTTATGGAGTCTCACGAAGTTTTCGTAAAGCAAAATAATAGGAAAAGTGGATTTTTACTTTTTGGGGGATAGCCCTTGGAATAAGGTTTTTAACCCCGCTTGAATCGGCCAAATCGGACAAATAGCCTAGAACATATGGCAAAAATAGTGGAACTGCGCAAAACGGGACCCGACGCAAAACCTATTTTGGCCATAACTTCTTCGTTTCTCGCCCGATTCGGTCGATCTTTATGTCGACGGAATCCTTATCTAAATGCACAAGACCCCGCATGATAGGAATTTCTATCCATCGTGCTGAACAAAGAGCTCCAATTTTTGGGCCGGGCCCTAAGTGTAGCCCCTTAGGGGCTCGGGCTAAAAATTATTTTGGCCATAACTTATTCGTTACTCGCCCGATTGGGTCGATCTTTATGTCCACAGAATCCTTATCTAAAGGCCTAAGAGCCCTAATGATCGGAATTCCTATCCATCGTGCCGAACAAAGAGTTTCAATTTTCGGGCCGGGCCATAGAGTAACTACTAGGGGTTCGGGGGCTGAAAAATCATCCGAAACGAAATGTTGATTTTTTCGCACATTAGCACATTCACATGTACTGGTGGTATTTTAATGTGAGCTTGCGTAATTTGAAGGCCCAGATCGCGGGTAAATCGGCCTAATACGCCCCAAAATAGTCACTTTTTCGCTTGTTTGGGAGTCTCAGGAAGTTCTCGTAAAGCAAAATAATAGGAAAAGTGTATTTCGACTTTTTGGGGGATAGCCCTTGGAATAAGGTTTCCAACGCCGCTTGAATCGGCCAAATCGGACAAATAGCCTAGAAGATTTGGCAAAAATAGTGGAATTGCGCAAAACGGGACCCGACGCAAAAATTATTTTGGCCATAACTTCTTCCTTTCCCGCCCGATTCGGCCGATCTTTATATCGACGGAATTCTTATCTAACTAAGATCCCTAATGAACGGAATTCCTATCCATCGTGCCGAACAAAGAGTTTCAATTTTCGGGCCGGGCCCTAGGGGTTCGGGGGCTGAAAAATCATCCGAAACGAAATGTTGATTTTTTCGCACATTAGCACATTCACATGTTCTGGTGGAATTTCAAAGTGAGCTTGCGTAATTTGAAGGCCCAGATCGCGGGTAAATCGGCCGAATACGCCCTAAAATAGTCACTTTTTCGCTTGTTTTGGACTCTCACGAAGTTCTCGTAAAGCAAATTAATAGGAAAAGTGGATTTCAACTTTTTGGGGGATAGCCCTTGGAATAAGGTTTCTAACGCCGCTTGAATCGGCCAAATCGGACAAATAGCCTAGAAGATATGGAAAAAATAGTGGAACTGCGCAAAACGGGACCCGAAGCAAAAACTATTTTGGCCATAACTTCTTCGTTTCTCGCCCGATTCGGTCGATCTTTATGTCGACGGAATCCTTATCTAAATGCCCAAGACCCCGCATGATTGGAATTTCTATCCATCGTGCTGAACAAAGAGCTCCAATTTTTGGGCCGAGCCCTAGTAGTCCCCCCTAGAGCTGGGCTAAAAACTATTTTCGCCATAACTTCTTCGTTACTCGCCCTATTCGGTCGATCTTTATGTCCACAGAATCCTTATTTAAAGGCCTAAGACCCCTAATGATCGGAATTCCTATCCATCGTGCCGAACAAAGAGTTTCAATTTTCGGGCCGGGCCCTAGGGGTTCGGGGGCTGAAAAATCATCCGAAACGAAATGTTGATTTTTTCTCACAGTTGCACATTCACATGTACTTATGGCATTTTAAAGTGAGCTTGCGTCATTTGAAGGCCCAGATTGCGGGTAAATCGGCCGAGTACGCCCTAAAATAGTCAGTTTTTCGCTTGTTTTGGAGTCTCACGAAGTTTTCGTAAAGCAAAATAATAGGAAAAGTGGATTTTTACATTTTGGGGGATAGCCCTTGGAATAAGGTTTTCAACCCCGCTTGAATCGGCCAAATCGGACAAATAGCCTAGAAGATATGGCAAAAATAGTGGAACTGCGCAAAACGGGACCCGACGTAAAACCTATTTTGGCCATAACTTCTTCGTTTCTCGCCCGATTCGGTCGATCTTTATGTCGACGGAATCCTTATCTAAATGCACAAGACCCCGTATGATAGGAATTTCTATCCACGTGCTGAACAAAGAGCTCCAATTTTTGGGCCGGGCCCTAAGTAGGGGCTCGGGCTAAAAACTATTTTGGCCATAACATATTCGTTACTCGCCCGATTGGGTCGATCTTTATGTCCACAGAATGCTTATCTAAAGGCCTAAGAGCCCTAATGATCGGAATTCCTATCCATCGTGCCGAACAAAGAGTTTCAATTTTCGGGCCGGGCCCTAGAGTAACCACTAGGGGCTCGGGGGCTGAAAAATCATCCGAAACGAAATGTTTATTTTTTCGCACATTAGCACATTCACATGTACTGGTGGTATTTTAATGTGAGCTTGCGTAATTTGAAGGCCCAGATCGCGGGTAAATCGGCCTAATACGCCCCAAAATAGTCACTTTTTCGCTGGTTTTGGACTCTCACGACGTTCTCGTAAAGCAAAATAATAGGAAAAGTGTATTTCGACTTTTTGGGGGATAGCCCTTGGAATAAGGTTTCCATCGCCGCTTGAATCGGCCAAATCGGACAAATAGCCTAGAAGATTTGGCAAAAATAGTGGAATTGCGCAAAACGGGACCCGACGCAAAAATTATTTTGGCCATAACTTCTTCTTTTCCCGCCCGATTCGGCCGATCTTTATATCGACGGAATTCTTATCTAAAGGCCTAAGATCCCTAATGATCGGAATTCCTATCCATCGTGCCAAACAAAGAGTTTCAATTTTCGGGCCGGGCCCTAGGAGTTCGGGGGCTGAAAAATCATCCGAAATGAAATGTTGATTTTTTCGCACATTAGCACATTCACATGTACTGGTGGAATTTTAAAGTGAGCTTGCGTAATTTGAAGGCCCAGATCGAGGGTAAATCGGCCGAATACGCCCCAAAATAGTCACTTTTTCGCTTGTTTTGGACTCTCACGAAGTTCTCGTAAAGCAAAATAATAGGAAAAGTGGATTTCAACTTTTTGGGGGATAGCCCTTGGAGTACCCCCTAGGGGCCTGGGCTAAAAACTATTTTGGCCATAACTACTTCGTTACTCGCCCGATTCGGTTGATCTTTATGCCCACAAAATCCTTATCTAAAGGCCTAAGACCCCTAATGATCGGAATTCCTATCCATCGTGCCGAACAAAGAGTTTCAATTTTCGGGTCGGGCCCTAGGGGTTCGGGGGATGAAAAATCATTCGAAATGAAATGTTTTTTTTCACACATTAGCACATTCACATGTACTTATGGCATTTTAAAGTGAGCTTGCATAATTTGAAGGCCCAGATTGCGAGTAAATCGGCCGAGTACAACCCAAAATAGTCAGTTTTTGCTTGTTTTGGACTCTCACGAAGTTCTCGTAAAGCAAAATAATAGGAAATGTGGATTTTTACTTTTTAGGGGATAGACCTTTGAATATGGTTTCCAACGCCGCTTGAATCGGCAAAATCGGACAAATAGCCTAGAAGATATGGCAAAAATAGTGGAACTGCGCAAAACGGGACCCGACGCAAAAACTATTTTGGCCATAACTTCTTCGTTTCTCGCCCGATTCGGCCGATCTATATGTCGACGGAATCCTTATCTAAATGCCCAAGACCCCGCATGATTGAAATTCCTATCCATCGTGCTGAAAAAAGAGCTCCAATTTTTGGGCCGGGCCCTAGTATTACCCCCTAGGGGCCTGTGCTAAAAACTATTTTGGCCATAACTTCTTCGTTACTCGCCCGATTGGGTCGATCTTTATGTCCACAGAATCCTTATCTAAAGGCCTAAGACCCCTAATGATCGGAATTCCTATTCATCGTGCCGAAAAAAGAGCACCAATTTTTGGGCCGGGCCCTAGTAGTACTCCCTAGGGGCCTGGGCTAAAAACTATTTTGGCCATAACTTCTTCGTTACTCGCCCGATTCGGTCGATCTTTATGTCCACAGAATCCTTATCTAAAGGCCAAAGACCCTTAATGATCGAAATTCCTATCCATCGTGTCGAACAAAGAGTTTCAATTTTCGGGCCGGGCCCTAGGGGTTCGGGGGCTGAAAAATCATCCGAAACGAAATGTTGATTTTTTCTCACATTAGCACATTCACATGTACTTATGGCATTTTAAAGTGAGCTTGCGTTATTTGAAGGTCCTGATTGCGGGTAAATCGGCCGAGTACGCTCTAAAATAGTCAGTTTTTCGCTTGTTTTGGACTCTCACAAAGTTTTCGTAAAGCAAAATAATAGGAAAAGTGGATTTTTACTTTTTGGGGGATAGCCCTTGGAATAAGGTTTCCAACCCCGCTTGAATCGGCCAAATCGGATAAATAGCTAGAAGTTATGCCAAAAATAGTGGAACTGCGCAAAACGGGACCCGACGCAAAAACTATTTTGGCCATAACTTCTTCGTTTCTCGCCCAATTCGGTCGGTCTTTATGTCGACGGAATCCTTATCTAAAGGCCCAAGGCCCCGTATGATTGGATTTCCAATGCATCGTGCTGAACAAAGAGCTCCAATTTTTGAGCCGGGCCCTAAGAGTACACCCTAGGGGCCCGGGCTAAAAACTATTTTGGCCATAACTTATTCGTTACTCGCCCGATTCGGTCGATCTTTATGTCCACAAAATCCTTATCTAAAGGCCTAAGAGCCCTATTGATCGTAATTCCTATCCATCGTGCCGAATGAAGAGTTTTAATTTTCGGGCCGGGCCCTACGGTTACCACAAGGGATTCGGGGGCTGAAAAATCATCCGAAACGAAATGTTGATTTTTTCGCACATTAGCACATTCACATGTCCTGGTGGTATTTTAAAGTGAGCTTGCGTAATTTGAAGGTCCAGATCGCGGGTAAATCGGCCGAATACGCCCCAAAATAGTCACTTTTTCGCTTGTTTTGGACTCTCACGAAGTTCTCGTAAAGCAAATTAATAGGAAAAGTGGATTTCGACTTTTTGGGGGATAGCCCTTGGAATAAGGTTTCCAACGCCGCTTGAATCAGCCAAATCGGACAATTAGCCTAGAAGATATGGCAAAAATAGTGGTACTACGCAAAACGGGACCCGACGCAAAAACTATTTTGGCCATAACTTCTTTGTTTCTCGCCCGATTCGGTCGATCTTTATGTCGACGGAATCCTTATCTAAATGCCCAAGACCCCGCATGATTGGAATTTCTATCCATCGTGCTGAACAAAGAGCTCCAATTTTTGGGCCGGGCCCTAGTAGTACCCCTAGGGGGCAGGGCTAAAAACTATTTTGGCCATAACTTTTTCGTTACTCGCCCGATTCGGTCGATCTTTATGTCCACAGAATCCTTATCTAAAGGCCTAAGACCTCTAATGATCGGAATTCCTATCCATCGTGCCGAACAACGAGTTTCAATTTTCGGGCCGGGCCCTAAGGGTTCGGGGGCTGAAAAATCATCCGAAACGAAATGTTGATTTTTTCTCACAGTAGCACATTCACATGTACTTATGGCATTTTAAAGTGAGCTTGCGTTATTTGAAGGCCCAGATTGCGGGTAAATCGGCCGAGTATGCCCCAAAATAGTCAGTTTTTCGCTTGTTTTGGACTCTCACGAAGTTCTCGTAAAGCAAAATAATAGGAAAAGTAGATTTTTACTTTTTGGGGGATAGCCCTTGGTATAAGGTTTCCAACGCCGCTTGAATCGGCAAAATCGGATAAATAGCCTAGAAGATATGGCAAAAATAGTGGAACTGTGCAAAACGGGAACCGACGCAAACACTATTTTGGCCATAACTTCTTCGTTTCTTGCCCGATTCGGTCGATCTATATGTCGACGGAATCCTTATCTAAATGCCCAAGACCCCACATGATTGGAATTCCTATCCATCGTGCTGAAAAAAGAGCTCCAATTTTTGGGCCGGGCCCTAGTAGTACCCCCAAGGGGCCTGGGCTAAAAACTATTTTGGCCATAACTTCTTCGTTATTCGCCCGATTCGGTCGATCTTTTTGTCCACAGAATCCTTATCTAAAGGCCTAAGACCCTTAATGATCGGAATTCCTATCCATCGTGCCGAACAAAGAGTTTCAATTTTCGGGTCGGGCCCTAGGGGTTCGGGGGATGAAAATAATCCGAAACGAAATGTTGATTTTTTCTCAAATTAGCACATTCACATGTACTTATGGCATTTTAAAGTGAGCTTGCGTTATTTGAAGGCCCAGATTGCGGGTAAATCGGCCGAGTACGCCCCAAAATAGTCAGTTTTTCGCTTGTTTTGGACTCTCACAAAGTTTTCGTAAAGCAAAATAATAGGAAAAGTGGATTTTTACTTTTTGGGGGATAGCCCTTGGAATAAGGTTTCCAACCCTTCTTTAATCGGCCAAATCGGATAAATAGCCTAGAAGTTATGGCAAAAATAGTGGAACTGCGCAAAACGGGACCCAACGCAAAAACTATTTTGGCCATAACTTCTTCGTTTCTCGCCCAATTCGGTCGGTCTTTATGTCGACGGATCCTTATCTAAAGGCCCAAGGCCCCACATGATTGGAATTCCAATGCATCGTGCTGAACAAAGAGCTCCAATTTTTGGGCCGGGCCCTAAGAGTACCCCCTAGGGGCCCGGGCTAAAAACTATTTTGGCCATGACTTATTCGTTACTCGCCCGATTCGGTCGATCTTTATGTCCACAGAATCCTTATCTAAAGGCCTAAGAGCCCTAATAATCGTAATTCCTATCCATCCTGCCGAACAAAGAGTTTCAATTTTCGGGCCGGGCCCTACGGTTACCACTAGGGATTCGGGGGATGAAAATAATCCGAAACGAATTGTTGATTTTTTCGCACATTAGCACATTCACATGTACTGGTGGTATTTTAAAGTGAGCTTGCGTAATTTGAAGGCCCAGATCGCGGGTAAATCGGCCAAATATGCCCCAAAATAGTCACTTTTTCGCTTGTTTTGGACTCTCACGAAGTTCTCGTAAAGAAAATTAATAGGAAAAGTGGATTTCGACTTTTTGGGGGATAGCCCATGGAATAAGGTTTCCAACGCCACTTGAATCGGCCAAATCGGACATATAGCCTAGAAGATATGGCAAAAATAGTGGAACTGCGCAAAACGGGACCCGACGCAAAAACTATTTTGGCCATAACTTCTTCGTTTCCCGCCCGATTCGGTCGATCTATATGTCGACGGAATCCTTATCTAAATGCCCAAGACCCCGCATGATTGGAATTCCTATCCATCGTGCTGAAAAAAGAGCTCCAATTTTTGGGCCGGGCCCTAGTATTACCCCCTAGGGGCCTGGGCTAAAAACTATTTTGGCCATAACTTCTTCGTTACTCGCCCGATTGGGTCGATCTTTATGTCTACAAAATCCTTATCTAAAGGCCTAAGACCCCTAATGATCGGAATTCCTATTCATCGTGCCGAAAAAAGAGCACCAATTTTTGGGCCGGGCCCTAGTAGTACTCCCTAGGGGCCTGGGCTAAAAACTATTTTGGCCATAACTTCTTCGTTACTCGCCCGATTCGGTCGATCTTTATGTCCACAGAATCCTTATCTAAAGGCCAAAGACCCTTAATGATCGGAATTCCTATCCATCGTGTCGAACAAAGAGTTTCAATTTTCGGGCCGGGCCCTAGGGGTTCGAGGGCTGAAAAATCATCCGAAACGAAATGTTGATTTTTTCTCACATTAGCACATTCACATGTATTTATGGCATTTTAAAGTGAGCTTGCGTTATTTGAAGGTCCAGATTGCGGGTAAATCGGCCGAGTACGCTCTAAAATAGTCAGTTTTTCGCTTGTTTTGGACTCTCACAAAGTTTTCGTAAAGCAAATTAATAGAAAAAGTGGATTTTTACTTTTTGGGGGATAGCCCTTGGAATAAGGTTTCCAAGCCCGCTTGAATCGGCCAAATCGGATAAATAGCTAGAAGTTATGGCAAAAATAGTGGAACTGCGCAAAACGGGACCCGACGCAAAAATTATTTTGGCCATAACTTCTTCGTTTCTCGCCCAATTCGGTCGGTCTTTATGTCGACGGAATCGTTATCTAAAGGCCCAAGGCCCCGCATGATTGGATTTCCAATGCATCGTTCTAAACAAAGAGCTCCAATTTTTGGGCCGGGCCCTAAGAGTACCCCCTAGGGGCCCGGGCTAAAAACTATTTTGGCCATAACTTATTCGTTACTCGCCCGATTCGGTCGATCTTTATGTCCACAAAATCCTTATCTAAAGGCCTAAGAGCCCTATTGATCGTAATTCCTATCCATCGTGCCGAATAAAGAGTTTCAATTTTCGGGCCGGGCCCTACGGTTACCACTAGGGATTCGGGGGCTGAAAAATCATCCGAAACGAAATGTTGATTTTTTCGCACATTAGCACATTCACATGTACTGGTGGTATTTTAAAGTGAGCTTGCGTAATTTGAAGGCCCAGATCGCGGGTAAATCGGCCGAATATGCCCCAAAATAGTCACTTTTTCGCTTGTTTTGGACTCTCACGAAGTTCTCGTAAAGAAAATTAATAGGAAAAGTGGATTTCGACTTTTTGGGGGATAGCCCTTGGAATAAGGTTTCCAACGCCGCTTGAATCAGCCAAATCGGAAAAATAGCCTAGAAGATATGGCAAAAATAGTGGAACTACGCAAAACGGGACCTGACGCAAAAACTATTTTGGCCATAACTTCTTCGTTTCTCGCCCGATTCGGTCGATCTTTATGTTGACGGAATCCTTATCTAAATGCCCAAGACCCCGCATGATTGGAATTTCTATCCATCGTGCTGAACAAAGAGCTCCAATTTTTGGGCCGGGCACTAGTAGTACCCCTAGGGGGCTGGGCTAAAAACTATTTTGGCCATAACTTCTTTGTTACTCGCCCGATTCGGTCGATCTTTATGTCCACAGAATCCTTATCTAAAGGCCTAAGACCTCTAATGATCGGAATTCCTATCCATCGTGCCGAACAACGAGTTTCAATTTTCGGGCCGGGCCCTAGGGTTTCGGGGGCTGAAAAATCATCCGAAACGAAATGTTGATTTTTTCTCACAGTAGCACATTCACATGTACTTATGGCATTTTAAAGTGAGCTTGCGTTATTTGAAGGCCCAGATTGCGGGTAAATCGGCCGAGTATGCCCCAAAATAGTCAGTTTTTCGCTTGTTTTGGACTCTCACGAAGTTCTCGTAAAGCAAAATAATAGGAAAAGTAGATTTTTACTTTTTGGGGGATAGCCCTTGGTATAAGGTTTCCAACGCCGCTTGAATCGGCAAAATCGGACAAATAGCCTAGAAGATATGGCAAAAATAGTGGAACTGTGCAAAACGGGAACCGAGGCAAAAACTATTTTGGCCATAACTTCTTCGTTTCTTGCCCGATTCGGTCGATCTATATGTCGACGGAATCCTTATCTAAATGCCCAAGACCCCACATGATTGGAATTCCTATCCATCGTGCTGAAAAAAGAGCTCCAATTTTTGGGCCGGGCCCTAGTAGTACCCCCTAGGGGCCTGGGCTAAAAACTATTTTGGCCATAACTTCTTCATTATTCACCCGATTCTGTTGATCTTTTTGTCCACAGAATCCTTATCTAAAGTCCTAAGACCCCTAATGATCGGAATTCCTATCCATCGTGCCGAACAACGAGTTTCAATTTTCGGGTCGGGCCCTAGGGGTTCGGGGGATGAAAATAATCCGAAACGAAATGTTGATTTTTTCTCAAATTAGCACATTCACATGTACTTATGGCATTTTAAAGTGAGCTTGCGTTATTTGAAGGCCCAGATTGCGGGTAAATCGGCCGAGTACGCCCCAAAATAGTCAGTTTTTCGCTTGTTTTGGACTCTCACAAAGTTTTCGTAAAGCAAAATAATAGGAAAAGTGGATTTTTACTTTTTGGGGGATAGCCCTTGGAATAAGGTTTCCAACCCTTCTTGAATCGGCCAAATCGGATAAATAGCCTAGAAGTTATGGCAAAAATAGTGGAACTGCGCAAAACGGGACCCAACGCAAAAACTATTTTGGCCATAACTTCTTCGTTTCTCGCCCAATTCGGTCGGTCTTTATGTCGACGGAATACTTATCTAAAGGCCCAAGGCCCCGCATGATTGGAATTCCAATGCATCGTGCTGAACAAAGAGCTCCAATTTTTGGGCCGGGCCCTAAGAGTACCCCCTAGGGGCCCGGGCTAAAAACTATTTTGGCCATAACTTATTCGTTACTCGCCCGATTCGTTCGATCTTTATGTCCACAGAATCCTTATCTAAAGGCCTAAGAGCCCTAATGATCGTAATTCCTATCCATCCTGCCGAACAAAGAGTTTCAATTTTCGGGCCGGGCCCTACGGTTACCACTAGGGATTCGGGGGCTGAAAATAATCCGAAACGAAATGTTGATTTTTTCGCACATTAGCACATTCACATGTACTGGTGGTATTTTATAGTGAGCTTGCGTAATTTGAAGGCCCAGATCGCGGGTAAATCGGCCGAATATGCCCCAAAATAGTCACTTTTTTGCTTGTTTTGGACTCTTACGAAGTTCTCGTAAAGAAAATTAATAGGAAAAGTGGATTTCGACATTTTGGGGGATAGCCCTTGGAATAAGGTTTCCAGCGCCACTTGAATCGGCCAAATCGGACAAATAGCCTAGAAGATATGGCAAAAATAGTGGAACTGCGCAAAACGGGACCCGACGCAAAAACTATTTTGGCCATAACTTCTTCGTTTCTCGCCCGATTCGGTCGATCTATATGTCGACGGAATCCTTATCTAAATGCCCAAGACCCCGCATGATTGCAATTCCTATCCATCGTGCTGAAAAAAGAGCTCCAATTTTTGGGCCGGGCCCTAGTAGTACCCCCTAGGGGCCTGGGCTAAAAACTATTTTGGCCATAACTTCTTCGTTACTCGCCCGATTCGGTCGATCTTTATGTCTATAGAATCCTTATCTAAAGGCCTAAGACCGATAATGATCGGAATTCCTATCCATCGTGCCGAACAAAGAGTTTCAATTTTCAAGCCTGGCCCTAGGGGTTCGTGGGCTGAAAAATCATCCGAAACGAAATGTTGATTTTTTCTCACAGTAGCACATTCACATGTACTTAGGGCATTTTAAAGTGAGCTTGCGTTATTTGAAGGCCCAGATTGCGGGTAAATCGGCCGAGTACGCCCTAAAATAGTCAGTTTTTGGCTTGTTTTGGACTCTCACGAAGTTTTCGTAAAGCAAAATAATAGGAAAAGTGGATTTTTACTTTTTGAGGGATAGCCCTTGGAATAAGGTTTTCAACCCCGCTTGAATCGGCCAAATCGGACAAATAGCCTAGAAGATATGGCAAAAATAGTGGAACTGCGCAAAATGGGACCCGACGCAAAAACTATTTTGGCCATAACTTCTTCGTTTCTCGCCCGATTCGGTCGATCTTTATGTCGACGGAATCCTTATCTAAATGCCCAAGACCCCGCATGATTGGAATTCCTATCCATCGTGCTGAAAAAAGAGCTCCAATTTTTGGGCCGGGCCCTAGTAGGGGGCATGGGCGAAAAACTATTTTGGCCATAACTACTCCGTTACTCGCCCGATTCGGTTGATCTTTATGCCCACAGAATCCTTATCTAAAGGCCTAAGACCCCTAATGATCGGAATTCCTATCCATCGTGTCGAACAAAGAGTTTCAATTTTCTGGTTGGGCCCTAAGGGTTCGGGGGATGAAAAATCATCCGAAATGAAATGTTTTTTTTGCAACATTAGCACATTCACATGTACTTATGGCATTTTAAAGTGAGCTTGCGTAATTTGAAGGCCTAGATTGCGGGTAAATCGGCCGAGTACGCCCCAAAGTAGTTAGTTTTTCGCTTGTTTTGGACTCTCACGAAGTTCTCGTAAAGCAAAATAATAGGAAAAGTGGATTTTTACTTTTGGGGGGATAGCCCTTGGAATAAGGTTTCCAACGCTGCTTGAATCGGCAAAATCAGACAAATAGCCTAGAAAATATGGCAAAAATAGTGGAACTGCGCAAAACGGGACCCGACGTAAAAACTATTTTGGCCATAACTTCTTCGTTTCTCGCCCGATTCGGTCGATCTTTATGTCGACGGAATCCTTATCTAAATGCCCAAGACCCCGCATGATTGGAATTTCTATCCACCGTGATGAACAAAGAGCTCCAATTTTTGGGCCGGGCTCTAGTAGTACCCCCTAGGGGCCTGGGCTAAAAACTATTTTTGCCATAACTTCTTCGTTACTCGCCCGATTCGGTCGATCTTTGTGTCCACAGAATCCTTATCTAAAAGCCTAAGAGCCCGAATGATAGGAATTCCTATTCATCGTGCCGAACAAAGAGTTTCAATTTTCGGGTCGGGCCCTAAGGGTTCGGGGGATGAAAAATCATCCGAAATGAAACGTTTTTTTTCGCACATTAGCACATTCACATGTACTTATGGCATTTTAAAGTAAGCTTACGTAATTTGAAGGCCCAGATTGCGGGTAAATTGGCTGAGTACGCCCCAAAATAGTTAGTTTTTCGCTTGTTTTGGACTCTCACGAAGTTCTCGTAAAGCAAAATTATAGGAAAATTGGATTTCGAATTTTTGGGGGATAGCCCTTGGAATAAGGTTTCCAACGCCGCTTGAATAGGCCAAATCGGACAAATAGCCTAGAAGATATGGCAAAAATAGTGGAACTGCGCAAAACGGGACCCAACGCAAAAACTGTTTTGGCCATAACTTCTTCGTTTCTCGCCCGATTTGGTCGATCTTTATGTCGACGGAATCCTTATCCAAATGCCCAAGACCCCGCATCATTGGAATTCCTATCCATCGTGTTGAACAAAGTGCTCCAATTTTTGGGTCGGGCCCTAAGAGTACCCCCTGGGGCCTGGGCTAAAAACTATTTTTGCCATAACTTCTTCGTTACTCGCCCGATTCGGTCGATCTTTATGTCCACAGAATCATTATCTAAAGGCCTAAGATCCTTTACGATCGGAATTCCTATCCATCGTGCCGAACAAAGAGTATCAATTTTCGGGCCGGGACCTAGGGGTTCGGTGGCTGAAAAATCAACCGAAGCGAAATATTGATTTTTTCGCACATTAGCACATTCACATTTACTGGTGGCATTTTAAATTGAGCTTGCGTAATTTGAAGGCCCAGATCGCAGGTAAATCAGCCGAATACACCCCAAAATAGTCACTTTTTCGCTTCTTTTGGACTCTCACGAAGTTCTCATAAAGCAAAATAATAGGATAAGTGGATTTCAACTTTTTGGGGGATAGCCCTTGGAATATGGTTTCCAACGCCGCTTGAATTTGCCAAATCAGACAAATAGCCTAGAAGTTATGGCAAAATAGTGGAACTGCGCAAAACGGGATCTGACGCAAAAATTATTTTGGCCATAACTTCTTCTTTTCCCGCCCGATTCGGTCGAACTTTATGTCGACGGAATCCTTATCTAAAGGCCCAAGACCCCGCATGATTGGAATTCCTATCCATCGTGCTGAACAAAGAGCTCCAATTTTTGGGCCGGGCCCTAGGAGTACCCCCTAGGGGCTTGGGCTAAAAACTATTTTGGCCATAACTTTTTCGTTACTCGCCCGATTCGGTTGATCTTTATGTCCACTGAATCATTATCTAAAGGCCTAAGACCCCTAATGATCGGAATTCCTATCCATCGTGCCGAACAAAGAGTTTCAATTTTCGGGCCGGGCCCTAGGGGTTCGGGGGCTGAAAAATCATTCGATACAAAATGTTAATTTTTTCGCACATTAGCACATTCACATGTACTTATAGCATTTTAAAGTGAGCTTGTGTAATTTGAAGGCCCAGATCGCGGGTAAATCGGCCGAATACGACACAAAATAGTCACTTTTTCGCTTGTTTTGGACTCTCACGAAGTTGTCGTAAAGAAAAATTATAGGAAAAGTGGATTTTTACTTTTTTGAGATTAGCCCTTGGAATAAGGTTTCCAACGCCGCTTAAATCGGCCAAATCGGACAAATAGCCTAGAAGATATGGCAAAAATAGTGGAACTGCGCAAAACGGGACGCGACGCAAAAACTTTTCTGGCCATAACTTCTTCGTTTCTCGCCCGATTCGGTCGATCTTTATGTCGACGGAATCCTTATCTAAAGGCCCAAGACCCCGCATGATTGGAATTCCTATCCATCGTGCTGAACAAAGAGCTCCAATTTTTGGGTCGGGTCCTAAGAGTACCCTCTAGGGGCCTAGGATAAAAACTATTTTGGCCATAACTTCTTCGTTACTCGCTTGATTTGGTCGATCTTTATGTCCGCAGAATCCTTATCTAAAGGCCTAAGATCCCTAATAATCGGAATTCTTATCCATCATGCCGAACAAAGAGTTTCAATTTTTGTGCCAGGCCCTAAGGGTTCGGGGGCTGAAAAATCATCCGAAACGAAATGTTGATTTTTTCGCACATTAGCACATTCACATGTACTGGTGGTATTTTAAAGTGAGCTTGCGTTATTTGAAGGCCCAGATTGCGGGTAAATCGGCCGAGTACGCCCTAAAATACTCAGTTTTTCGCTTGTTTCGGACTCTCACGAAGTTCTCGTAAAGCAAATTAATAGGAAAAGTGGATTTCGACTTTTTGGGGGATAGCCCTTGGAATAAGGTTTTCAACCCCGCTTGAATCGGCCAAATCGGACAAATAGCCTAGAAGATATGGCAAAAATAGTGGAACTGCGCAAAATGGGACCCGACGCAAAAACTATTTTGGCCATAACTTCTTCGTTTCTCGCCCGATTCGGTCAATCTTTATGTCGACGGAATCCTTATCTAAATGCCCAAGACCCCGCATGATTGGAATTCCAATCCATCGTGCTGAAAAAAGAGCTCCAATTTTTGGGCCGGGCCCTAGTAGGGGGCATGGGCGAAAAACTATTTTGGCCATAACTACTCCGTTACTCGCCCGATTCGGTTGATCTTTATGCCCACAGAATCCTTATCTAAAGGCCTAAGACCCCTAATGATCGGAATTCCTATCCATCGTGCCGAACAAAGAGTTTCAATTTTCTGGTTGGGCCCTAGGGGTTCGGGGGATGAAAAATCATCCGAAATGAAATGTTTTTTTTGCAACATTAGAACATTCACATGTACTTATGGCATTTTAAAGTGAGCTTGCGTAATTTGAAGGCCTAGATTGCGGGTAAATCGGCCGAGTACGCCCCGAAGTAGTTAGTTTTTCGCTTGTTTTGGACTCTCACGAAGTTCTCGTAAAGCAAAATAATAGGAAAAGTGGATTTTTACTTTTGGGGGGATAGCCCTTGGAATAAGGTTTCCAACGCTGCTTGAATCGGCAAAATCAGACAAATAGCCTAGAAGATATGGCAAAAATAGTGGAACTGCGCAAAACGGGACCCGACGTAAAAACTATTTTGGCCATAACTTCTTCGTTTCTCGCCCGATTCGGTCGATCTTTATGTCGACGGAATCCTTATCTAAATGCCCAAGACCCCGCATGATTGGAATTTCTATCCACCGTGATGAACAAAGAGCTCCAATTTTTGGGCCGGGCTCTAGTAGTACCCCCTAGGGGCCTGGGCTAAAAACTATTTTGGCCATAACTTCTTCGTTACTCGCCCGATTCGGTCGATCTTTGTGTCCACAGAATCCTTATCTAAAGGCCTAAGTGCCCGAATGATCGTAATTCCTATCCATCGTGCCGAACAAAGAGTTTCAATTTTCGGGCCGGGCCCTACGGTTACCACTAGGGATTCGGGGGCTGAAAAATCATCCGAAACGAAATGTTGATTTTTTCGCACATTAGCACATTCACATGTACTGGTGGTATTTCAAAGTGAGGTTGCGTAATTTGAAGGCCCAGATTGCGGGTAAATCGGCCCAATACGCCCCAAAATAGTCACTTTTTCGCTTGTTTTGGACTCTCACAAAGTTCTCGTAAAGTAAATTAATAGGAAAAGTGGATTTCGCCTTTTTGGGGGATAGCCCTTGGAATAAGGTTTCCGACGCCGCTTGAATCGGCCAAATCGGACAAATAGCCTAGAAGATATGGCAAAAATCGTGGAACTGCGCAAAACGGGACCCGACGCAAAAACTATTTTGCCATAACTTCTTCGTTTCTCGCCCGATTCGGTCGATCTTTATGTCCACAGAATCCTTATCTAAAGGCCTAAGACCCCTAATGATCGGAATTCCTATCCATCGTGCCGAACAAAGAGTTTCAATTTTCGGGTCGGGCCCTAGGGGTTCGGGGGCTGAAAAATCATCCGAAACGAAATGTTGATTTTTTCTCACAGTAAATCGGCCGAGTACGCCCTAAAATAGTCAGTTTTTCTCTTGTTTTGGACTCTCACGAAGTTTTCGTAAAGCAAAATAATAGGAAAAGTGGATTTTTACTTTTTGGGGGATAGCCCTTGGAATAAGGTTTTCAACCCCGCTTGAATCGGCCAAATAGGACAAATAGCCTAGAAGATATGGCAAAAATAGTGGAACTGCGCAAAACGGGACCCGACGCAAAAACTATTTTGGCCATAACTTCTTCGTTTCTCGCCCGATTTGGTCGATCTTTATGTCGACGGAATCCTTATCTAAATGCCCAAGACCCCGCATGATAGGAATTTCTATCCATCGTGCTGAACAAAGAGCTCCAATTTTTGGGCCGGGCCCTAGTAGTACCCCCTAGGGGCCTGGGCTAAAAACTATTTTGGCCATAACGTCTTCGTTACTCGCCCGATTCGGTCGATCTTTATGTCCACAGAATCCTTATCTAAAGGCCTAAGACCCGTAATGATCGGAATTCCTATCCATCGTGCCGAACAAAGAGTTTCAATTTTCGGGCCGGGCCCTAGGGTTTCGGGGGCTGAAAAATCATTCGTAACAAAATGTTGATTTTTTTCTCACATTAGCACATTCACATGTACTTATGGCATTTTAAAGTGAGCTTGCGTTATTTGAAGGCCGAGATTGCGGGTAAATCGGCCGAGTACGCTCTACAATAGTCAGTTTTTCGCTTGTTTTGGACTCTCACAAAGTTTTCGTAACGCAAAATAATAGAAAAAGTTGATTTTTAATTTTTGGGGGATAGCCCTTGGAATAAGGTTTCCTACCCCGCTTGAATCGGCCAAATCGGATTAATAGCCTAGAAGTTATGGCAAAAATAGTGGAACTGCGCAAAACGGGACCCGACGCAAAAACTATTTTGGCCATAACTTCTTCGTTTCTCGCCCGATTCGGTCGATCTTTATGTCGACGGAATCCTTATCTAAATGCCCAAGACCCCGCATGATAGGAATTTCTATCCATCGTGCTGAACAAAGAGCTCCAATTTTTGGGCCGGGCCCTAAGAGTTCGCCCTAGGGGCTTGGGCTAAAAACTATTTTGGCCATAACTTCTTCGTTACTCGCCCGATTCGGATGATCTTTATGTCCACAGAATCCTTATCTAAAGGCCTAAGACCCCTAATGATCGGAATTCCTATTCATCGTGCCGAACTAAGAGTTTCAATTTTCGGGTCGGGCCCTAGGGGTTCGGGGGATGAAAAATCATCCGAAATGAAACGTTTTTTTTTCGCACATTAGCACATTCACATGTACTTATGGCATTTTAAAGTAAGCTTACGTAATTTGAAGGCCCAGATTTCGGGTAAATTGGCTGAGTACGCCCCAAAATAGTTAGTTTTTCGCTTGTTTTGGACTCTCACGAAGTTCTCGTAAAGCAAAATTATAGGAAAATTGGATTTCGACGTTTTGGGGGATAGCCCTTGGAATAAGGTTTCCAACGCTGCTTGAATAGGCCAAATCGGACTAATAGCCTAGAAGATATGGCAAAAATAGTGGAACTGCGCAAAACGGGACCCAACGCAAAAACTGTTTTGGCCATAACTTCTTCGTTTCTCGCCCGATTCGGTCGATCTTTATGTCGACGGAATCCTTATCTAAATGCCCAAGACCCCGCATCATTGGAATTCCTATCCATCGTGTTGAACAAAGTGCTCCAATTTTTGGGTCGGGCCCTAAGAGTACCCCTTGGGGCCTGGGCTAAAAACTATTTTGGCCATAACTTCTTCGTTACTCGCCCGATTCGGTCGATCTTTATGTCCACAGAATCATTATCTAAAGGCCTAAGATCCTTTACGATCGGAATTCCTATCCATCGTGCCGAACAAAGAGTATCAATTTTCGGGCCGGGACCTAGGGGTTCGGTGGCTGAAAAATCAACCGAAACGAAATATTGATTTTTTCGCACATTAGCACATTCACATTTACTGGTGGCATTTTAAAGTGAGCTTGCGTAATTTGAAGGCCCAGATCGCAGGTAAATCAGCCGAATACGCCCCAAAATAGTCACTTTTTCGCTTCTTTTGAACTCTCACGAAGTTCTCATAAAGCAAAATAATAGGAAAAGTGGATTTCAACTTTTTGGGGGATAGCCCTTGGAATATGGTTTCCAACGCCGCTTGAATTTGCCAAATCAGACAAATAGCCTAGAAGTTATGGCAAAATAGTGGAACTGCGCAAAACGGGACCTGACGCAAAAATTATTTTGGCCATAACTTCTTCTTTTCCCGCCCGATTCGGTCGATCTTTATGTCGACGGAATCCTTATCTAAAGGCCCAAGAGCCCGCATGATTGGAATTCCTATCCATCGTGCTGAACAAAGAGCTCCAATTTTTGGGCCGGGCCCTAGGAGTACCCCCTAGGGACTTGGGCTAAAAACTATTTTGGCCATAACTATTTCGTTACTCGCCCGATTCGGTTGATCTTTATGTCCACTGAATCATTATCTAAAGGCCTAAGACCCCTAATGATCGGAATTCCTATCCATCGTGCCGAGCAAAGAGTTTCAATTTTCGGGCCGGGCCCTAGGGGTTCGGGGGATGAAAAATCATCCGAAATGAAATGTTTTTTTTTCGCACATTAGCATAATCACATGTACTTATGGCATTTTAAAGTGAGCTTGCGTAATTTGAAGGCCCACATTACGGGTAAATCGGCCGAGTACGCCCCAAAATAGTCAGTTTTTCGCTTGTTTTGGACTCTCATGAAGTTCTCGTAAAGCAAAATTATAGGAAAAGTGGATTTCAACTTTTTGGGGGATAGCCCTTGGAATATGGTTTTCAATGCCGCTTGAATCGGCCAAATCGGACAAATAGCCATTAGATATGGCAAAAATAGTGGAACTGCGCAAAAAAGGACCCGACACAAAAACTGTTTTGGCCATAACTTCTTCGTTTCTCGCCCGATTCGGTCGTTCTTTATGTCGACGGAATACTTATCTAAAGGCCCAAGACCCCGCATTATTGGAATTCCTATCCATCGTGCTGAACAAAGAGCTCCAATTTTTGGATCGGGCCATAAGAGTACCCCTTAGGGGCCTGGGCTAAAAACTATTTTGGCCATAACTTCTTCGTTACTCGCCCGATTCGGTCGATCTTTATGTCCATAGAATCCTTATCTAAAGTCCTAAGATTCCTAATGATTGGAATTCCTATCCATCGTGCCGAACAAAGAGTTTCAATTTTCGGGCCGGGCCCTAGGGGTTCGGGGGCTGAAAAATCATCCGAAATGAAATGTTGATTTTTTCGCACATTAGCACATTCACATGTACTGGCGGCATTTTAAAGTGAGCTTGCGTAATTTGATGGCCCAGATCGCGGCTAAATCAGCCGAATACGGCAAAAAATAGTCACTTTTTCGCTTGTTTTGGACTCTCACGAAGTTCTCGTAAAGCAAAATAATAGGAAAAGTGGATTTCGACTTTTTTGGAGATAGCCCTTGGAATAAGGTTTCCAACGCCGCTGGAATCGGCAAAATCGGACAAATAGCCTAGAAGTTATGGCAAAAATAGTGGAACTGCGCAAAACGGGACCCGACGCAAAAATTATTTTGGCCAAAACTTCTTCTTTTCCCACCCGATTCGGTCTATCTTTATGTCGACAGAATCCTTATCTAAAGGCCCAAGACCTTGCATGATTGGAATTCCTATCCATCGTGCTGAACAAAGAGATCCAATTTTTGGGCCGGGCCCTAGGAGTACCCCCTAGGGGCTTGGGCTAAAAACTATTTTGGCCATAACTTCTTCGTTACTCGCCCAATTCGGTTGATCTTTATGTCCACTGAATCCTTATCTAAAGGCCTAAGACCCCTAATGATCGGAATTCCTATTCATTGTGCCGAACAAAGAGTTTCAATTTTCGGGTGGGGCCCTAGGGGTGTCCCTAGGGGTTCGGGGGATGAAAAATCATCCGAAATGAAATGTTTTTTTTCGCACATTAGCACATTCACATGTACTTATGGCATTTTAAAGTGAGCTTGCGTTATTTGAAGGCCCAGATTGCGGGTAAATCGGCCGAGTATGCCCTAAAATAGTCAGTTTTTCACTTGTTTCGGACTCTCACGAAGTTTTCGTAAAGCAAAATAATAGGAAAAGTGGATTTTTACTATTTGGGGATTAGCCTTGGAATAAGGTTTCCAACCTCGCTTGAATCGGCCAAATCGGACAAATAGCCTAGAAGTTATGGCAAAAATAGTGGAACTGCGCAAAACGGGACCCGACACAAAAACTATTTTGGCCATAACTTCTTCGTTTCTCACCCGATTCGGTCGATCTTTATGTCGACGGAATCCTTCTCTAAAGGCCCAAGGCCCCGCATGATTGAAATTCCTATGCATCGTGCTGAACAAAGAGCTCCAATTTTTGGGCCTGGCCCTAGGAGTCCCCCCCTAGGGGCCCGAACTAAAAACTATTTTGGCCATAACTTATTCGTTACTCGATGGATTCGGTCGATCTTTATGTCCACAGAATCCTTATCTAAAGGCCTAACACCACTAATGATCGGAATTCATATCCATCGTGCCGAACAAAGAGTTTCAATTTTCGGGCCGGGCCCTAGGGTTACCACTAGGGGTTCGGGGGCTGAAAAATCATTCGAAACGAAATGTTGATTTTTTCGCACATTAGCACATTCACATGTACTGGTGGCATTTTAAAGTGAGCTTGCATAATTTGAAGGCCACGATCGCGGGTAAATCGGCCGAATACGCCCCAAAATAGTCACTTTTTCGCTTGTTTTGGACTCTCACGAAGTTCTCATAAAGCAAATTAATAGAAAAAGTGGATTTCGACTTTTTGGGGGATAGCCCTTGGAATAAGGTTTCCAACGCCGCTTGAATCGGCCAAATCGGAAAAACAGCCTAGAAGATATAGCAAAAATAGTGGAACTGCGCAAAACGGAACCCGACGCAAAAATTATTTTGGCCATAACTTCTTCTTTTCCCGCCCGATTTGGTCGATCTTTATGTCGACGGAATCCTTATCTAAAGGCCCAAGACCCCGCATGATCGGAATTCATATCCATCGTGCCGAACAAAGAGTTTCAATTTTCGGGCCGGGCCCTAGGGTTACCACTAGGGGTTCGGGGGCTGAAAAATCATCCGAGACGAAATGTTGATTTTTTCGCACATTAGCACATTCACATGTACTTATGGCATTTTAAAGTGAGCTTGCGTAATTTGAAGGCCCAGATTGCGGGTAAATCGGCCGAGTACGCCCCAAAATAGTCAGTTTTTCGCTTGTTTTGGATTCTCACGAAGTTCTCGTAAAGCAAAATAATAGGAAAAGTGTATTTTTACTTTTGGGGGATAGTCCTTGGAATAAGGCTTCCAACGCCGCTTGAATCGGCCAAATCGGATAAATAGCCTAGAAGTTATGGAAAAAATAGTGGAACTGCGCAAAACGGGACCCGACGCAAAAATTATTTTGGCCATAACTTCTTCTTTTCCCGCCCGATTCGGTCGATCTTTATGTCGACGGAATCCTTATTATCTAAAGGCCCAAGACCCCGCATGATTGGAATTCCTATCCATCGTGCTGAACAAAGAGCTCCAATTTTTGGGCCGGCCCTTAGGAGTACCCCCTAGGGGCCTGGGCTAAAAACTATTTTGGCCATAACTTCTTCGTTACTCGCCCGATTCGGTTGATCTTTATGTCCACAGAATCCTTATCTAAAGGCCTAAGACCCCTAATGATCGGAATTCCTATCCATAGTGCCGAACAAGGAGTTTCAATTTTCGGGTCGGGCCCTAGGGGTATCCCTAGGGGTTCGGGGGATGAAAAATCATCCGAAATGAAATGTTTTTTTTCGCACATTAGCACATTCACATGTACTTATGGCATTTTAAAGTGAGCTTGCGTTATTTGAAGGCCCAGATTGCGGGTAAATCGGCCGAGTACGCCCTAAAATAGTCAGTTTTTCGCTTGTTTCGGACTCTCACAAAGTTTTCGTAAAGCAAAATAATAGGAAAAGTGGATTTTTACTTTTTGGGGATTAGCCTTGGAATAATGTTTCCAACCTCGCTTGAATCGGCCAAATCGGACAAATATCGTACAAGTTATGGCAAAAATAGTGGAACTGCGCAAAACGGGACCAGACACAAAAACTATTTTGGCCATAACTTCTTCGTTTCTCACCCGATTTGGTCGATCTTTATGTCGACGGAATCCTTCTCTAAAGGTCCAAGGCCCCGCATGATTGAAATTCCTATGCATCGTGCTGAACAAAGAGCTCCAATTTTTGGGCCGGGCCCTAGGAGTTACCCCCTAGGGGCCCGAACTAAAAACTATTTTGGCCATAACTTCTTCATTACTCGCCCGATTCGGTTGATCTTTATGTCCACTGAATCCTTATCTAAAGGCCTAAGACCCCTAATGATCGGAATTTCTATCCATAGTGCCGAAGAAGGAGTTTCAATTTTCGGGTCGGGCCCTAGGGGTATCCCTAGGGGTTCGGGGGATGAAAAATCATCCGAAATGAAATGTTTTTTTTCGCACATTAGCACATTCACATGTACTTATGGCATTTTAAAGTGAGCTTGCGTTATTTGAAGGCCCAGATTGCGGGTAAATCGGCCGAGTACGCCCTAAAATAGTCAGTTTTTCGCTTGTTTCGGACTCTCACAAAGTTTTCGTAAAGCAAAATAATAGGAAAAGTGGATTTTTACTTTTTGGGGATTAGCCTTGGAATAATGTTTCCAACCTCGCTTGAATCGGCAAAATCGGACAAATATCCTAGAAGTTATGGCAAAAATAGTGGAACTGCGCAAAACGGGACCAGACACAAAAACTATTTTGGCCATAACTTCTTCGTTTCTCACCCCATTTGGTCGATCTTTATGTCGATGGAATCCTTCTCTAAAGGCCCAAGGCCCCGCATGATTGAAATTCCTATGCATCGTGCTGAACAAAGAGCTCCAATTTTTGGGCCGGGCCCTAGGAGTTACCCCCTAGGGGCCCGAACTAAAAACTACTTTGGCCATAACTTCTTCGTTACTCGCTCGATCTTTATGTCCACAGAATCCTTATCTAAAGGCCTTAGACCTCTAATGATCGGAATTCATATCCATCGTGCCGAACAAAGAGTTTCAATTTTCGGGCCGGGCCCTAGGGTTACCACTAGGGGTTCGGGGGCTGAAAAATCATCCGAAACGAAATGTTGATTTTTCGCACATTAGCACATTCACATGTACTGGTGGCATTTTAAAGTGAGCTTGCGTAATTTGAAGACCACGATCGCGGGTAAATCGGCCGAATACGCCCCAAAATAGTCACTTTTTCGCTTGTTTTGGACTCTCACGAAGTTCTCATAAAGCAAATTAATAGGAAAAGTGGATTTCGAATTTTTGGGGGATAGCCCTTGGAATAAGGTTTCCAACGCCGCTTGAATCGGCCAAATCGGAAAAATAGCCTAGAAGATATGGCAAAAATAGTGGAACTGCGCAAAACGGGACCCGACGCAAAAACTATTTTGGCCATAACTTCTTCGTTTCTCGCCCGATTCGGTCGATCTTTATGTCCACAGAATCCTTATCTAAAGGCCTTAGACCCCTAATGATCGGAATTCATATCCATCGTGCCGAACAAAGAGTTTCAATTTTCGGGCCGGGCCCTAGGCCCACTAGTGGTTCGGGGGCTGAAAAATCATCCGAAACGAAATGTTGATTTTTTCTCACATTTGCACATTCACATGTACTGGTGGCATTTTAAAGTGAGCTTGCGTAATTTGAAGACCACGATCGCGGGTAAATCGGCCGAATACGCCCCAAAATAGTCACTTTTTCGCTTGTTTTGGACTCTCACGAAGTTCTCATAAAGCAAATTAATAGGAAAAGTGGATTTCGACTTTTTGGGGATTAGCCTTGGAATAATGTTTCCAACCTCGTTTGAATCGGCCAAATTGGACAAATAGCCTAGAAGTTATGGCAAAAATAGTGGAACTGCACAAAACGGGACCAGACACAAAAACTATTTTGGCCATAACTTCTTCGTTTCTCACCCGATTTGGTCGATCTTTATGTTGACGGAATCCTTCTCTAAAGGCCCAAGGCCCCGCATGATTGAAATTCCTACGCATCGTGCTGAACAAAGAGCTCCAATTTTTGGGCCGGGCCCTAGGAGTTACCCCCTAGGGGCCCGAAATAAAAACTACTTTGGCCATAACTTCTTCGTAACTCGCCCGATTCGGTCGATCTTTATGTCCACAGAATCCTTATCTAAAGGCCTTAGACCCCTAATGATCGGAATTCATATCCATCGTGCCGAACAAAGAGTTTCAATTTTCGGGCCGGGCCCTAGGCTTACCACTAGGGGTTCGGGGGCTGAAAAATCATCCGAAACGAAATGTTGATTTTTTCTCACATTTGCACATTCACATGTACTGGTGGCATTTTAAAGTGAGCTTGCGTAATTTGAAGACCACGATCGCGGGTAAATCGGCCGAATACGCCCCAAAATAGTCACTTTTTCGCTTGTTTTGGACTCTCACGAAGTTCACATAAAGCAAATTAATAGGAAAAGTGGATTTCGACTTTTTGGGGGATAGCCCTTGGAATAAGATTTCCAACGCCGCTTGAATCGGCCAAATCGGAAAAATAGCCTAGAAGATATGGCAAAAATAGTGGAACTGCGCAAAACGGGACCCGACGCAAAAACTATTTTGGCCATAACTTCTTCGTTTCTCGCCCGATTCGGTCGATCTTTATGTCGACGGAATCCTTATCTAAATGCCCAAGACCCTGCATGATTGGAATTCCTATCCACCGTGCTGAACAAAGAGCTCCAATTTTTGGGCCGGGCCCTAGTAGTACCCCTTAGGGGCCTGGGCTAAAAACTATTTTGGCCATAACTTCTTCGTTACTCGTCCGATTTTGTCGATATTTATGTCCACAGAATCCTTATCTAAAGGCCTAAGACCCCTAAATATCGGAATTCCTATCCATCGTGCCGAACAAAGAGTTTCAATTTTCGAGCCAGGCCCTAGGGGTTCGGGGGCTGAAAAATCATCCGAAACGAAATGTTGATTTTTTCGCACATTAGCACATTCACATGTACTGGTGGCATTTCAAAGTGAGCTGGCGTAATTTGAAGGCCCAGATTGCGGGTAAATCGGCCGAGTACGCCCCAAAATAGTCAGTTTTTCGCTTGTTTTGGATTCTCACGAAGTTCTCGTAAAGCAAAATAATAGGAAAAGTGGATTTTTACTTTTTGGGGGATAGCCCTTGGAATAAGGTTTCCAACGCCGCTTGAATCGGCCAAATCGGACAAATAGCCTAGAAGTTATGGCAAAAATAGTGGAACTCCGCAAAACGGGACCCGACGCAAAAATTATTTTGGCCATAACTTCTCCTTTTCCTGCCCGATTTGGTCGATCTTTATGTCGACGGAATCCTTATCTAAAGGCCCAATACCCCGCATGATTGGAATTCCTATCCATCGTGCTGAACAAAGAGCTCCAATTTTTGGGCCGGGCCCTAGGAGTACCCCCTAGGGGCCTGGGCTAAAAAATATTTTGGCCATAACTTCTTCGTTACTCGCCCGATTCGATTGATCTTTATGTCCACAGAATCCTTATCTAAAGGCCTAAGACCCCTAATGATCGGAATTCCTATCCATCGTGCCGAACAAAGAGTTTCAATTTTCGGGCCGGGCCCTAGGGGTATCCCTAGGGGTTCGGGGGATGAAAAATCATCCGAAATGAAATGTTTTTTTTCGCACATTAGCACATTCACATGTACTTATGGCATTTTAAAGTGAGCTTGCGTAATTTGAATGCCCAGATTGCGGGTAAATCGGCCGAGTACGCCCCAAAATAGTCAGTTTTTCGCTTGTTTTGGACTCTCATTAAGTTCTCGTAAAGCAAATTTATAGGAAAAGTGGATTTCGACTTTTTGGGGGATAGCCTTTGGAATATGGTTTCCAACGCTGCTTGAATCGGCCAAATCGGACAAATAGCCTAGAAGATATGGCAAAAATAGTGGAACTGCGCAAAACGGAACCCGACGCAAAAACTGTTTTGGCCATAACTTCTTCGTTTCTTGCCCGATTCGGTCGATCTTTATGTCGACGGAATACTTATCTAAAGGCCCAAGACCCCGCATTATTGGAATTCCTATCCATCGTGCTGAACAAAGAGCTCCAATTTTTGGGTCGGGCCCTAAGAGTACCCCCTAGGGTCCTGGGCTAAAAACTATTTTGGCCATAACTTCTTCGTTACTCGCCCGATTCGGTCGATCTTTATGTCCACAGAATCCTTATCTAAAGTCCTAAGATCCCTAATAATCGGAATTCCTATCCATCGTGCCGAACAAAGAGTTTCAATTTTTGGGTCGGGCTCTAGGGGTATCCCTAGGGTTTCGGGGGATGAAAAATCATCCGAAATGAAATGTTTTTTTTCGCACATTAGCACATTCACATGTACTTATGGCATTTTAAAGTGAGCTTGCGTAATTTGAAGGCCCAGATTGCAGGTAAATCGGCCCAGTACGCCCCAAAATAGTCAGTTTTTCGCTTGTTTCGGACTCTCACAAAGTTTTCGTAAAGCAAAATAATAGGAAAAGTGGATTTTTACTTTTTGGGGATTAGCCTTGGAATAATGTTTCCAACCTCGCTTGAATCGGCCAAATCGGACAAATAGCCTAGAAGTTATGGCAAAAATAGTGGAATTGCACAAAACGGGACCAGACACAAAAACTATTTTGGCCATAACTTCTTCGTTTCTCACCCGATTTGGTCGATCTTTATGTCGACGGAATCCTTCTCTAAAGGCCCAAGGCCCCGCATGATTGAAATTCCTATGCATCGTGCTGAACAAAGAGCTCCAATTTTTGGGCCGAGCCCTAGGAGTTACCCCCTAGGGGCCCGAAATAAAAACTACTTTGGCCATAACTTCTTCGTTACTCGCTCGATTCGGTCGATCTTTATGTCCACAGAATCCTTATCTAAAGGCCTTACACCCCTAATGATCGGAATTCATATCCATCGTGCCGAACAAAGAGTTTCAATTTTCGGGCCGGGCCCTAGGGTTACCACTAGGGGTTCGGGGGCTGAAAAATCATCCGAAACGAAATGTTGATTTTTTCGCACATTAGCACATTCACATGTACTGGTGGCATTTTAAAGTGAGCTTGCGTAATTTGAAGGCCCAGATTGCGGGTAAATCGGCCGAGTACGTCCCAAAATAGTCAATTTTTCGCTTGTTTTGGATTCTCACGAAGTTCTCGTAAAGCAAATTAATAGGAAAAGTGGATTTCGACTTTTTGGGGGATAGCCCTTGGAATAAGATTTCCAACGCCGCTTGAATCGGCCAAATCGGACAAATAGCCTAGAAGTTATGGCGAAAATAGTGGAACTGCGCAAAACGGGACCCGACGCAAAAACTATTTTGGCCATAACTTCTTCGTTTCTCGCCCGATTCGGTCGATCTTTATGTCGACGGAATCCTTATCTAAATGCCCAAGACCCTGCATGATTGGAATTCCTATCCACCGTGCTGAACAAAGAGCTCCAATTTTTGGGCCGGGCCCTAGTAGTACCCCTTAGGGGCCTGGGCTAAAAACTATTTTGGCCATAACTTCTTCGTTACTCGTCCGATTTTGTCGATATTTATGTCCACAGAATCCTTATCTAAAGGCCTAAGACCCCTAAATATCGGAATTCCTATCCATCGTGCCGAACAAAGAGTTTCAATTTTCGAGCCAGGCCCTAGGGGTTCGGGGGCTGAAAAATCATCCGAAACGAAATGTTGATTTTTTCGCACATTAGCACATTCACATGTACTGGTGGCATTTTAAAGTGAGCTTGCGTAATTTGAAGGCCCAGATTGCGGGTAAATCGGCCGAGTACGCCCCAAAATAGTCAGTTTTTCGCTTGTTTTGGATTCTCACGAAGTTCTCGTAAAGCAAAATAATAGGAAAAGTGGATTTTTACTTTTTGGGGGATAGCCCTTGGAATAAGGTTTCCAACGCCGCTTGAATCGGCCAAATCGGACAAATAGCCTAGAAGTTATGGCAAAAATAGTGGAACTCCGCAAAACGGGACCCGACGCAAAAATTATTTTGGCCATAACTTCTCCTTTTCCCGCCCGATTTGGTCGATCTTTATGTCGACGGAATCCTTATCTAAAGGCCCAATACCCCGCATGATTGGAATTCCTATCCATCGTGCTGAACAAAGAGCTCCAATTTTTGGGCCGGGCCCTAGGAGTACCCCCTAGGGGCCTGGGCTAAAAAATATTTTGGCCATAACTTCTTCGTTACTCGCCCGATTCGATTGATCTTTATGTCCACAGAATCCTTATCTAAAGGCCTAAGACCCCTAATGATCGGAATTCCTATCCATCGTGCCGAACAAAGAGTTTCAATTTTCGGGCCGGGCCCTAGGGGTATCCCTAGGGGTTCGGGGGATGAAAAATCATCCGAAATGAAATGTTTTTTTTCGCACATTAGCACATTCACATGTACTTATGGCATTTTAAAGTGAGCTTGCGTAATTTGAATGCCCAGATTGCGGGTAAATCGGCCGAGTACGCCCCAAAATAGTCAGTTTTTCGCTTATTTTGGACTCTCATTAAGTTCTCGTAAAGCAAATTTATAGGAAAAGTGGATTTCGACTTTTTGGGGGATAGCCCTTGGAATATGGTTTCCAACGCTGCTTGAATCGGCCAAATCGGACAAATAGCCTAGAAGATATGGCAAAAATAGTGGAACTGCGCAAAACGGAACCCGACGCAAAAACTGTTTTGGCCATAACTTCTTCGTTTCTTGCCCGATTCGGTCGATCTTTATGTCGACGGAATACTTATCTAAAGGCCCAAGACCCCGCATTATTGGAATTCCTATCCATCGTGCTGAACAAAGAGCTCCAATTTTTGGGTCGGGCCCTAAGAGTACCCCCTAGGGTCCTGGGCTAAAAACTATTTTGGCCATAACTTCTTCGTTACTCGCCCGATTCGGTCGATCTTTATGTCCACAGAATCCTTATCTAAAGTCCTAAGATCCCTAATAATCGGAATTCCTATCCATCGTGCCGAACAAAGAGTTTCAATTTTTGGGTCGGGCTCTAGGGGTATCCCTAGGGTTTCGGGGGATGAAAAATCATCCGAAATGAAATGTTTTTTTTCGCACATTAGCACATTCACATGTACTTATGGCATTTTAAAGTGAGTTTGCGTAATTTGAAGGCCCAGATTGCAGGTAAATCGGCCCAGTACGCCCCAAAATAGTCAGTTTTTCGCTTGTTTCGGACTCTCACAAAGTTTTCGTAAAGCAAAATAATAGGAAAAGTGGATTTTTACTTTTTGGGGATTAGCCTTGGAATAATGTTTCCAACCTCGCTTGAATCGGCCAAATCGGACAAATAGCCTAGAAGTTATGGCAAAAATAGTGGAACTGCACAAAACGGGACCAGACACAAAAACTATTTTGGCCATAACTTCTTCGTTTCTCACCCGATTTGGTCGATCTTTATGTCGACGGAATCCTTCTCTAAAGGCCCAAGGCCCCGCATGATTGAAATTCCTATGCATCGTGCTGAACAAAGAGCTCCAATTTTTGGGCCGAGCCCTAGGAGTTACCCCCTAGGGGCCCGAAATAAAAACTACTTTGGCCATAACTTCTTCGTTACTCGCTCGATTCGGTCGATCTTTATGTCCACAGAATCCTTATCTAAAGGCCTTACACCCCTAATGATCGGAATTCATATCCATCGTGCCGAACAAAGAGTTTCAATTTTCGGGCCGGGCCCTAGGGTTACCACTAGGGGTTCGGGGGCTGAAAAATCATCCGAAACGAAATGTTGATTTTTTCGCACATTAGCACATTCACATGTACTGGTGGCATTTTAAAGTGAGCTTGCGTAATTTGAAGGCCCAGATTGCGGGTAAATCGGCCGAGTACGTCCCAAAATAGTCAATTTTTCGCTTGTTTTGGATTCTCACGAAGTTCTCGTAAAGCAAATTAATAGGAAAAGTGGATTTCGACTTTTTGGGGGATAGCCCTTGGAATAAGATTTCCAACGCCGCTTGAATCGGCCAAATCGGACAAATAGCCTAGAAGTTATGGCGAAAATAGTGGAACTGCGCAAAACGGGACCCGACGCAAAAACTATTTTGGCCATAACTTCTTCGTTTCTCGCCCGATTCGGTCGATCTTTATGTCGACGGAATCCTTATCTAAATGCCCAAGACCCTGCATGATTGGAATTCCTATCCACCGTGCTGAACAAAGAGCTCCAATTTTTGGGCCGGGCCCTAGTAGTACCCCTTAGGGGCCTGGGCTAAAAACTATTTTGGCCATAACTTCTTCGTTACTCGTCCGATTTTGTTGATATTTATGTCCACAGAATCCTTATCTAAAGGCCTAAGACCCCTAAATATCGGAATTCCTATCCATCGTGCCGAACAAAGAGTTTCAATTTTCGAGCCAGGCCCTAGGGGTTCGGGGGCTGAAAAATCATCCGAAACGAAATGTTGATTTTTTCGCACATTAGCACATTCACATGTACTGGTGGCATTTTAAAGTGAGCTTGCGTAATTTGAAGGCCCAGATTGCGGGTAAATCGGCCGAGTACGCCCCAAAATAGTCAGTTTTTCGCTTGTTTTGGATTCTCACGAAGTTCTCGTAAAGCAAAATAATAGGAAAAGTGGATTTTTACTTTTTGGGGGATAGCCCTTGGAATAAGGTTTCCAACGCCGCTTGAATCGGCCAAATCGGACAAATAGCCTAGAAGTTATGGCAAAAATAGTGGAACTCCGCAAAACGGGACCCGACGCAAAAATTATTTTGGCCATAACTTCTCCTTTTCCCGCCCGATTTGGTCGATCTTTATGTCGACGGAATCCTTATCTAAAGGCCCAATACCCCGCATGATTGGAATTCCTATCCATCGTGCTGAACAAAGAGCTCCAATTTTTGGGCCGGGCCCTAGGAGTACCCCCTAGGGGCCTGGGCTAAAAAATATTTTGGCCATAACTTCTTCGTTACTCGCCCGATTCGATTGATCTTTATGTCCACAGAATCCTTATCTAAAGGCCTAAGACCCCTAATGATCGGAATTCCTATCCATCGTGCCGAACAAAGAGTTTCAATTTTCGGGCCGGGCCCTAGGGGTATCCCTAGGGGTTCGGGGGATGAAAAATCATCCGAAATGAAATGTTTTTTTTCGCACATTAGCACATTCACATGTACTTATGGCATTTTAAAGTGAGCTTGCGTAATTTGAATGCCCAGATTGCGGGTAAATCGGCCGAGTACGCCCCAAAATAGTCAGTTTTTCGCTTGTTTTGGACTCTCATTAAGTTCTCGTAAAGCAAATTTATAGGAAAAGTGGATTTCGACTTTTTGTGGGATAGCCCTTGGAATATGGTTTCCAACGCTTCTTGAATCGGCCAAATCGGACAAATAGCCTAGAAGATATGGCAAAAATAGTGGAACTGCGCAAAACGGAACCCGACGCAAAAACTTTTTTGGCCATAACTTCTTCGTTTCTTGCCGGATTTGGTCGATCTTTATGTCGACGGAATACTTATCTAAAGGCCCAAGACCCCGCATTATTGGAATTCCTATCCATCGTGCTGAACAAAGAGCTCCAATTTTTGGGTCGGGCCCTAAGAGTAACCCCTAGGGGCCTGGGCTAAAAACTATTTTGGCCATAACTTCTTCGTTACTCGTCCGATTTTGTCGATATTTATGTCCACAGAATCCTTATCTAAAGGCCTAAGACCCCTAAATATCGGAATTCCTATCCATCGTGCCGAACAAAGAGTTTCAATTTTCGAGCCAGGCCCTAGGGGTTCGGGGGCTGAAAAATCATCCGAAACGAAATGTTGATTTTTTCGCACATTAGCACATTCACATGTACTGGTGGCATTTTAAAGTGAGCTTGCGTAATTTGAAGGCCCAGATTGCGGGTAAATCGGCCGAGTACGTCCCAAAATAGTCAGTTTTTCGCTTGTTTTGGATTCTCACGAAGTTCTCGTAAAGCAAAATAACAGGAAAAGTGGATTTTTACTTTTTGGGGGATAGCCCTTGGAATAAGATTTCCAACGCCGCTTGAATCGGCCAAATCGGACAAATAGCCTAGAAGTTATGGCGAAAATAGTGGAACAGCGCAAAACGGGACCCGACGCAAAAACTATTTTGGCCATAACTTCTTCGTTACTCGTCCGATTTTGTCGATATTTATGTCCACAGAATCCTTATCTAAAGGCCTAAGACCCCTAAATATTGGAATTCCTATCCATCGTGCCGAACAAAGAGTTTCAATTTTCGGGCCAAGCCCTAGGGTTTCGGGGGCTGAAAAATCATCCGAAACGAAATGTTGATTTTTTCGCACATTAGCACATTCACATGTACTGGTGGCATTTTAAAGTGAGCTTGCGTAATTTGAAGGCCCAGATTGCGGGTAAACCGGCCGAGTACGTCCCAAAATAGTCAGTTTTTCGCTTGTTTTGGATTCTCACGAAGTTCTCGTAAAGCAAAATAATAGGAAAAGTGGATTTTTACTTTTTGGGGGATAGCCCTTGGAATAAGATTTCCAACGCCGCTTGAATCGGCCAAATCGGACAAATAGCCTAGAAGTTATGGCAAAAATAGTGGAACTACGCAAAACGGGACACGACGCAAAAATTATTTTGGCCATAACTTCTTCTTTTCCCGTCCGATTCGGTCGATCTTTATGTCGACGGAATCCTTATCTAAATGCCCAAGACCCCGCATGATTGTAATTCCTATCCATCGTGCTGAACAAAGAGCTCCAATTTTTGGGCCGGGCCCTAGGAGTACCCCCTAGGGGCCTGGGCTAAAAACTATTTTGGCCATAACTTCTTCGTTACTCGCCCGATTCGATTGATCTTTATGTCCGCAGAATCCTTATCTAAAGGCCTAAGACCCCTAATGATCGGAATTCCTATCCATCGTGCCGAACAAAGAGTTTCAATTTTCGGGCCGGGCCCTAGGGGTATTTCTAGGGGTTCGGGGGATGAAAAATCATCCGAAATGAAATGTTTTTTGTCGCACATTAGCACATTCACATGTACTTATGCCATTTTAAAGTAAGCTTGCGTAATTTGAAGGCCCAGATTGCGGGTAAATCGGCCGACTACGCCCCAAAATAGTCAGTTTTTCGCTTGTTTTGGACTCTCATTAAGTTCTCGTAAAGCAAATTTATAGGAAAAGTGGATTTCGACTTTTTGTGGGATAGCCCTTGGAATATGGTTTCCAACGCTTCTTGAATCGGCCAAATCGGACAAATAGCCTAGAAGATATGGCAAAAATAGTGGAACTGCGCAAAACGGAACCCGACGCAAAAACTTTTTTGGCCATAACTTCTTCGTTTCTTGCCGGATTTGGTCGATCTTTATGTCGACGGAATACTTATCTAAAGGCCCAAGACCCCGCATTATTGGAATTCCTATCCATCGTGCTGAACAAAGAGCTCCAATTTTTGGGTCGGGCCCTAAGAGTAACCCCTAGGGGCCTGGGCTAAAAACTATTTTGGCCATAACTTCTTCGTTACTCGCCCGATTCGGTCGATCTTTATGTCCACAGAATCCCTATCTAAAGTCCTAAGATCCCTAATAATCGGAATTCCTATCCATCGTGCTGAATAAAGAGTTTCAATTTTCGGGCCGGGCCCTAGGGGTTCGGGGGCTGAAAAATCATCTGAAATGAAATGTTGATTTTTTCGCACATTAGCACATTCACATGTACTGGTGGTATTTTAAAGTGAGCTTGCGTTATTTGAAGGCCCAGATTGCGGGTAAATCGGCCGAGTACGCCCTAAAATAGTCAGTTTTTCGCTTGTTTCGGACTCTCACGAAGTTCTCGTAAAGCAAATTAATAGGAAAAGTGGATTTCGACTTTTTGGGGGATAGACCTTGGAATAAGGTTTCCAACGCCGCTTGAATCGGCCAAATCGGACAAATAGCCTAGAAGATATGGCAAAAATAGTGGAACTGCGCAAAACGGGACCCGACGCAAAAACTATTTTGGCCATAACTTCTTCGTTTCTCGCCCGATTCGGTCGATCTTTATGTCTACGGAATCCTTATCTAAATGCCCAAGACCCCACATGATTGGAATTCCTATCCATCGTGCTGAACAAAGAGCTCCAATTTTTGGGCCGGGCCCAAGTAGTACCCCCTAGGGGCCTGGGCCAAAAACTATTTTGGCCATAACTTCTTCGTTACTCGCCCGATTCGGTCGATCTTTATGTCCACAGAATCCTTATCTAAAGGCCTAAGACCCCTAATGATCGTAATTCCTATCCATCGTGCCGAACAAAGAGTTTCAATTTTCGGGCCGGGCCCTAGGGGTTCGGGGGCTGAAAAATCATCCGAAACAAAATGTTGATTTTATCGTACATTAGCACATTCACATGTACTGGTGGCATTTTAAAGTGAGCGTGCGTAATTTGAAGGCCCAAATCGCGGGTAAATCGGCCGAATACGCCCCAAAATAGTCACTTTTTCGATTGTTTTGGACTCTCACGAAGTTCTCGTAAAGCAAATTAATAGAAAAAGTGGATTTCGACTTTTTGGGGGATAGTCCTTGGAATAAGGTTTCCAACGCCGCTTGAATCGGCAAAATCGGACAAATAGCCTAGAAGATATGGCAAAAATAGTGGAACTGCGCAAAACGGGACCCGACGCAAAAACTATTTTGGCCATAACTTCTTCGTTTCTCGCCCGATTCGGTCGATCTTTATGTCGACGGAATCCTTATCTAAATGCCCAAGACCCCGTATGATTTGAATTCCTTTCCATCGTGCTGAACAAAGAGCTCCAATTTTCGGGCCGGGCCCTAGGGTTACCACTAGGGGTTCGGGGCTGAAAAATCATCCGAAATGAAATGTTGATTTTTTCTCACATTCGCACATGCACATGTACTTATGCATTTTAAAGTGAGCTTGCATTATTTGAAGGACCAGATTGCGGGTAAATCGGCCGAGTACGCCTTAAAATAGTCAGGTTTTCGCTTGTTTCGGACTCTCACGAAGTTTTCGTAAAGCAAAATAATAGGAAAAGTGGATTTTTACTTTTTGGGGATTAGCCTTGGAATAAGGTTTCCAACCTCGCTTAAATCGGCCAAATCGGACAAATAGCCTAGAAGTTATGGCAAAAATAGTGGAACTGCGCAAAACGGGACCCGACACAAAAACTATTTTGGCCATAACTTCTTCGTTTCTCACCCGATTCGGTCGATCTTTATGTCGACGGAATCCTTATCTAAAGGCCCAAGGCCCCGCATGATTGAAATTCCTATGCATCGTGCTGAACAAAGAGCTCCAATTTTTGGGCCGGGCCCTAGGAGTACCCCCTAGGGGCCCGAACTAAAAACTATTTTGGCCATAACTTATTCGTTACTCGCCGGATTCGGTCGATTTTTATGTCCACAGAATCCTTATCTAAAGGCCTAAGACCCCTAATGATCGGAATTCATATCCATCGTGCCGAACAAAGAGTTTCAATTTTCGGGCCGGGACCTAGGGGTTCGGGGGCTGAAAAATCATCCGAAACGAAATGTTGATCTTTTCGTACATTAGCACATTCACATGTACTGGTGGCATTTTAAAGTGAGCGTACGTAATTTGAAGGCCCAAATCGCGGGTAAATCGGCCGAATACGCCCCAAAATAGTCACTTTTTCGATTGTTTTGGACTCTCACGAATTTCTCGTTAAACAAATTAATAGCAAAAGTGGATTTCGACTTTTTGGGGGATAGCCCTTGGAATAAGGTTTCCAACGCCGCTTGATACGGTCAAATCGGACAAATAGCCTAGAATATATGGCAAAAATAGTGGAACTGCGCAAAATGGGACCCGACGCAAAAACAATTTTGGCCATGACTTCTTCATTTCTCGCCCGATTCGGTCGATCTTTATGTCGACGGAATCCTTATCTAAAGGCCCAAGATCCCGCATGATTGGAATTCCTATCCATCGTGCTGAAGAAAGAGCTCCAATTTTTGGGCCGGGCCCTATAAGTAACCTTTAGGGGCCTGGGTTAAAAACTATTTTGGCCATAACTTCTTCGTTACTCGCCCGATTCGGTCGATCTTTATGTCCACAGAATCATTATCTAAATGCCTAAGACCCTTAATGATCGGAATTCCTATCCATTGTGCCGAACAAAGAGTTTCAATTTTCGGGCCGGGCCCTAGGGGTTCGGGGGCTGAAAAATCATCCGAAACGAAATGTTGATTTTTTTGCACATTAGCACATTCACATGTACTTATGGCATTTTAAAGTGAGCTTGTGTAATTTGAAGGCCCAGATCGCGGGTAAATCGGCGGAATACGCCACAAAATAGTCACTTTTTCGCTTGTTTTGGACTCTTACGAAGTTATCATAAAGCAAAATTATAGGAAAAGTGGATTTCGACTTTTTGGGGGATAGCCCTTGGAATAAGGTTTCCAACGCCGCTTGAATCGGCCAAATCGGACAAATAGCCTAGAAGATATGGCAAAAATAGTGGAACTGCGCAAAACGGGACCCGACGCAAAAACTATTTTGGCCATAACTTCTTCGTTTCTCGCCCGATTCGGTCGATCTTTATGTCGACGGAATCCTTATCTAAATGCCCAAGACCCCGTATGATTTGAATTCCTATCCATCGTGCTGAACAAAGAGCTCCAATTTTCGGGCCGGGCCCTAGGGTTACCACTAGGGGTTCGGGGCTGAAAAATCATCCGAAATGAAATGTTGATTTTTTCTCACATTCGCACATGCACATGTACTTATGCATTTTAAAGTGAGCTTGCATTATTTGAAGGACCAGATTGCGGGTAAATCGGCCGAGTACGCCTTAAAATAGTCAGGTTTTCGCTTGTTTCGGACTCTCACGAAGTTTTCGTAAAGCAAAATAATAGGAAAAGTGGATTTTTACTTTTTGGGGATTAGCCTTGGAATAAGGTTTCCAACCTCGCTTAAATCGGCCAAATCGGACAAATAGCCTAGAAGTTATGGCAAAAATAGTGGAACTGCGCAAAACGGGACCCGACACAAAAACTATTTTGGCCATAACTTCTTCGTTTCTCACCCGATTCGGTCGATCTTTATGTCGACGGAATCCTTATCTAAAGGCCCAAGGCCCCGCATGATTGAAATTCCTATGCATCGTGCTGAACAAAGAGCTCCAATTTTTGGGCCGGGGGCCCTAGGAGTACCCCCTAGGGGCCCGAACTAAAAACTATTTTGGCCATAACTTATTCGTTACTCGCCGGATTCGGTCGATTTTTATGTCCACAGAATCCTTATCTAAAGGCCTAAGACCCCTAATGATCGGAATTCATATCCATCGTGCCGAACAAAGAGTTTCAATTTTCGGGCCGGGACCTAGGGGTTCGGGGGCTGAAAAATCATCCGAAACGAAATGTTGATCTTTTCGTACATTAGCACATTCACATGTACTGGTGGCATTTTAAAGTGAGCGTACGTAATTTGAAGGCCCAAATCGCGGGTAAATCGGCCGAATACGCCCCAAAATAGTCACTTTTTCGATTGTTTTGGACTCTCACGAATTTCTCGTTAAACAAATTAATAGCAAAAGTGGATTTCGACTTTTTGGGGGATAGCCCTTGGAATAAGGTTTCCAACGCCGCTTGATACGGTCAAATCGGACAAATAGCCTAGAATATATGGCAAAAATAGTGGAACTGCGCAAAATGGGACCCGACGCAAAAACAATTTTGGCCATGACTTCTTCATTTCTCGCCCGATTCGGTCGATCTTTATGTCGACGGAATCCTTATCTAAAGGCCCAAGATCCCGCATGATTGGAATTCCTATCCATCGTGCTGAAGAAAGAGCTCCAATTTTTGGGCCGGGCCCTATAAGTAACCTTTAGGGGCCTGGGTTAAAAACTATTTTGGCCATAACTTCTTCGTTACTCGCCCGATTCGGTCGATCTTTATGTCCACAGAATCATTATCTAAATGCCTAAGACCCTTAATGATCGGAATTCCTATCCATTGTGCCGAACAAAGAGTTTCAATTTTCGGGCCGGGCCCTAGGGGTTCGGGGGCTGAAAAATCATCCGAAACGAAATGTTGATTTTTTTGCACATTAGCACATTCACATGTACTTATGGCATTTTAAAGTGAGCTTGTGTAATTTGAAGGCCCAGATCGCGGGTAAATCGGCGGAATACGCCACAAAATAGTCACTTTTTCGCTTGTTTTGGACTCTTACGAAGTTATCATAAAGCAAAATTATAGGAAAAGTGGATTTCGACTTTTTGGGGGATAGCCCTTGGAATAAGGTTTCCAACGCCGCTTGAATCGGCCAAATTGGACAAATAGCCTAGAAGATATGGCAAAAATAGTGGAACTGCGTAAAACGGGACCCGACGCAAAAACTATTTTGGCCATAACTTCTTCGTTACTCGCCCGATTCGGTCGATCTTTATGTCCACAGAATCCTTATCTAAAGGCCTAAAACCTCTAATGATCGGAATTCCTATCCATCGTGCCGAAAAAAGAGTTTCAATTTTCGGGCCAGGCCCTAGGGGTTCGGGGGCTGAAAAATCATCCGAAACGAAATGTTGATTTTTTCGCACATTAGCACATTCACATGTCCTGGTGGCATTTTAAAGTGAGCGTGCTTAATTTGAAGGCCCAAATTGCGGGTAAATCAGCCGAATACGCCCAAAAATAGTCACTTTTTCGCTTGTTTTGGACTCTCACGAAGTTCTCGTAAAGCAAATTAATAGCAAAAGTGGATTTCGACTTTTTGGGGGATAGCCCTTGGAATAAGGTTTCCAACGCCGCTTGAATCGGCCAAATCGGACAAATAGCCTAGAAGATATGGCAAAAATAGTGGAACTGCGTAAAACGGGACCCGACGCAAAAACTATTTTGGCCATAACTTCTTCGTTACTCGCCCGATTTGGTCGATCTTTATGTCCACAGAATCCTTATCTAAAGGCCTAAAACCCCTAATGATCGGAATTCCTATCCATCGTGCCGAAAAAAGAGTTTCAATTTTCGGGCCAGGCCCTAGGGGTTCGGGGGCTGAAAAATCATCCGAAACGAAATGTTGATTTTTTCGCACATTAGCACATTCACATGTCCTGGTGGCATTTTAAAGTGAGCGTGCTTAATTTGAAGGCCCAAATTGCGGGTAAATCAGCCGAATACGCCCAAAAATAGTCACTTTTTCGCTTGTTTTGGACTCTCACGAAGTTCTCGTAAAGCAAATTAATAGCAAAAGTGGATTTCGACTTTTTGGGGGATAGCCCTTGGAATAAGGTTTCCAACGCCGCTTGAATCGGCCAAATCGGACAAATAGCCTAGAAGATATGGCAAAAATAGTGGAACTGCGTAAAACGGGACCCGACGCAAAAACTATTTTGGCCATAACTTCTTCGTTACTCGCCCGATTCGGTCGATCTTTATGTCCACAGAATCCTTATCTAATGGCCTAAAACCCCTAATGATCGGAATTCCTATCCATCGTGCCGAAAAAAGAGTTTCAATTTTCGGGCCAGGCCCTAGGGGTTCGGGGGCTGAAAAATCATCCGAAACGAAATGTTGATTTTTTCGCACATTAGCACATTCACATGTCCTGGTGGCATTTTAAAGTGAGCGTGCTTAATTTGAAGGCCCAAATTGCGGGTAAATCAGCCGAATACGCCCAAAAATAGTCACTTTTTCGCTTGTTTTGGACTCTCACGAAGTTCTCGTAAAGCAAATTAATAGCAAAAGTGGATTTCGACTTTTTGGGGGATAGCCCTTGGAATAAGATTTCCAATGCCGCTTGAATCGGCCAAATCGGACAAATAGCCTAGAAGATATGGCAAAAATAGTGGAACTGCGCAAAACGGGACCCGACGCAAAAACTATTTTGGCCATAACTTCTTCGTTTCTCGCCCGATTCGGTCGATCTTTATGTTTACGGAATCCATATCTTAATGCCCAAGACCCCGCATGATTGGAATTCCTATCCATCATGCTGAACAAAGAGCTCCAATTTTTGGGCCGGGCCCTAGTAGTACCCTAGGGGCCTGGGCTAAAAACTATTTTGGCCATAACTTCTTCGTTACTCGCCCGATTCGGTCGATCTTTATGTCCACAGAATCCTTATCAAAAGGCCTAAGACACCTAATGATCGGAATTCCTATCCATCGTGCCGAACAAAGAGTTTTAATTTTCGGGCCAAGCCCTAGGGGTTCGGGGGCTGAAAAAACATCCGAAACGAAATGTTGATTTTTTCGCACATTAGCACATTCACATGTACTGGTGGCATTTTAAAGTGAAAGTGCTTAATTTGAAGGCCCAAATTTCGGGTAAATCGGCCGAATACGCCCCAAAATAGTCACTTTTTCGCTTGTTTTGGACTCTCACGAAGTTCTCGTAAAGCAAATTAACAGGAAAAGTGGATTTCGACTTTTTGGGGGATAGCCCTTGGAATAAGATTTCCAAGGCCGCTTGAATCGGCCAAATCGGACAAATAGCCTAGAAGATATGGCAAAAATAGTGGAACTGCGCAAAACGGGACCCGACGCAAAAACTATTTTGGCCATAACTTCTTCGTTTCTCGCCCGATCGGTCGATCTTTAAGTTTACGGAATCCATATCTAAATGCCCAAGACCCCGCATGATTGGAATTCCTATCCATCATGCTGAACAAAGAGCTCTAATTTTTGGGCCGGGCCCTAGTAGTACCCCCTAGGGGCCTGGGCTAAAAACTATTTTGGCCATAACTTCTTCATTTCTCGCCCGATTCGGTCGATCTTTATGTTTACGGAATCCATATCTAAATGCCCAAGACCCCGCATGATTGGAATTCCTATCCATCATGCTGAACAAAGAGCTCCAATTTTTGGGCCGGGCCCTAGTAGTACCCCCTAGGGGCCTGGGCTAAAAATTATTTTGGCCATAACTTCTTCGTTACTCGCCCGATTCGGTCGATCTTTATGTCCACAGAATCCTTATCTAAAGGCCTAAGACCCGTAATGATCGGAATTCCTATCCATCGTGCCGAAAAAAGAGTTTCAATTTTCGGGCCAGGCCCTAGGGATTCGGGGGCTGAAAAATCATCCGAAACGAAATGTTGATTTTTTCGCACATTAGCACATTCACATGTACTGGTGGCATTTTAAAGTGAGCGTCCTTAATTTGAAGGCCCAAATTGCGGGTAAATCGGCCGAATACGCCCCAAAATAGTCACTTTTTCGCTTGTTTTGGACTCTCACGAAGTTCTCGTAAAGCAAATTAATAGGAAAAGTGGATTTCGACTTTTTGGGGGATAGCCCTTGGAATAAGATTTCCAATGCCGCTTGAATCGGCCAAATCGGACAAATAGCCTAGAAGATATGGCAAAAATAGTGGAATTGCGCAAAACGGGACCCGACGCAAAAACTATTTTGGCCATAACTTCTTCGTTTCTCGCCCGATTCGGTCGATCTTTATGTTTACGGAATCCATATCTAAATGCCCAAGACCCCGCATGATTGGAATTCCTATCCATCATGCTGAAAAAAGAGCTCCAATTTTTGGGCCGGGCCCTAGTAGTACCCCCTAGGGGCCTGGGCTAAAAACTATTTTGGCCATAACTTCTTCGTTTCTCGCCCGATTCGGTCGATCTTTATGTTTACAGAATCCATATCTAAATGCCCAAGACCCCGCATGATTGGAATTCCTAACCATCATGCTGAACAAAGAGCTCCAATTTTTGGGCCGGGCCCTAGTAGTACCCCCTAGGGGCATGGGCTAAAAACTATTTTGGCCATAACTTCTTCGTTACTCGCCCGATTCGGTCGATATTTATGTCCACAGAATCCTTATCTAAAGGCCTAAGACCCGTAATGATCGGAATTCATATCCATCGTGCCGAAAAAAGAGTTTCAATTTTCGGGCCAGGCCCTAGGGATTCGGGGGTTGAAAAATCATCCGAAACGAAATGTTGATTTTTTCGCACATTAGCACATTCACATGTACTGGTGGCATTTTAAAGTGAGCGTCCTTAATTTGAAGGCCCAAATTGCGGGTAAATCGGCCGAATACGCCCCAAAATAGTCACTTTTTCGCTTGTTTTGGACTCTCACGAAGTTCTCGTAAAGCAAATTAATAGGAAAAGTGGATTTCGACTTTTTGGGGGATAGCCCTTGGAATAAGATTTCCAATGCCGCTTGAATCGGCCAAATCGGACAAATAGCCTAGAAGATATGGCAAAAATAGTGGAATTGCGCAAAACGGGACCCGACGCAAAAACTATTTTGGCCATAACTTCTTCGTTTCTCGCCCGATTCGGTCGATCTTTATGTCGACGGAATCCATATCTAAATGCCCAAGACCCCGCATGATTGGAATTCCTATCCATCATGCTGAACAAAGAGCTCCAATTTTTGGGCCGGGCCCTAGTAGTACCCCCTAGGGGCCTGGGATAAAAACTATTTTGGCCATAACTTCTTCGTTACTCGCCCGATTCGGTCGATCTTTATGTTTACGGAATCCATATCTAAATGCCCAAGACCCCGCATGATTGGAATTCCTATCCATCATGCTGAACAAAGAGCTCCAATTTTTGGGCCGGGCCCTAGTAGTACCCCCCTAGGGGCCTGGGCTAAAAACTATTTTGGCCATAATTTCTTCGTTACTCGCCCGATTCGGTCGATCTTTATGTCCACAGAATCCTTATCTAAAGGCCTAAGACCCGTAATGATCGGAATTCCTATCCATCGTGCCGAAAAAAGAGTTTCAATTTTCGGGCCAGGCCCTAGGGATTCGGGGGCTGAAAAATCATCCGAAACGAAATGTTGATTTTTTCGCACATTAGCACATTCACATGTACTGGTGGCATTTTAAAGTGAGCGTCCTTAATTTGAAGGCCCAAATTGCGGGTAAATCGGCCGAATACGCCCCAAAATAGTCACTTTTTCGCTTGTTTTGGACTCTCACAAAGTTCTCGTAAAGCAAATTAATAGGAAAAGTGGATTTCGACTTTTTGGTGGATAGCCCTTGGAATAAGATTTCCAAGGCCGCTTGAATCGGCCAAATCGGACAAATAGCCTAGAAGATATGGCAAAAATAGTGGAACTGCGCAAAACGGGACCCGACGCAAAAACTATTTTGGCCATAACTTCTTCGTTTCTCGCCCGATTCGGTCGATCTTTATGTTTACGGAATCCATATCTAAATGCCCAAGACCCCGCATGATTGGAATTCCTATCCATCATGCTGAACAAAGAGCTCTAATTTTTTGGCCGGGCCCTAGTAGTACCCCCTAGGGGCCTGGGCTAAAAACTATTTTGGCCATAACTTCTTCGTTTCTCGCCCGATTCGGTCGATCTTTATGTTTACGGAATCCATATCTAAATGCCCAAGACCCCGCATGATTGGAATTCCTATCCATCATGCTGAACAAAGAGCTCCAATTTTTGGGCCGGGCCCTAGTAGTACCCCCTAGGGGCCTGGGCTAAAAACTATTTTGGCCATAACTTCTTCGTTACTCGCCCGATTCGGTCGATCTTTATGTCCACAGAATCCTTATCTAAAGGCCTATGACCCGTAATGATCGGAATTCCTATCCATCGTGCCGAAAAAAGAGTTTCAATTTTCGGGCCAGGCCCTAGGGATTCGGGGGCTGAAAAATCATCCGAAACGAAATGTTGATTTTTTCACACATTAGCACATTCACATGTACTGGTGGCATTTTAAAGTGAGCGTCCTTAATTTGAAGGCCCAAATTGCGGGTAAATCGGCCGAATACGCCCCAATATAGTCACTTTTTCGCTTGTTTTGGACTCTCACGAAGTTCTCGTAAAGCAAATTAATAGGAAAAGTGGATTTCGACTTTTTGGGGGATAGCCCTTGGAATAAGATTTCCAATGCCGCTTGAATCGGCCAAATCGGACAAATAGCCTAGAAGATATGGCAAAAATAGTGGAACTGCGCAAAACGGGACCCGACGCAAAAACTATTTTGGCCATAACTTTTTCGTTTCTCGCCCGATTCGGTCGATCTTTATGTTTACGGAATCCATATCTAAATGCCCAAGACCCCGCATGATTGGAATTCCTATCCATCATGCTGAACAAAGAGCTCCAATTTTTGGGCCGGGCCCTAGTAGTACCCCCTAGGGGCCTGGGCTAAAAACTATTTTGGCCATAACTTCTTCGTTACTCGCCCGATTCGGTCGATCTTTATGTCCACAGAATCCTTATCTAAAGGCCTAAGACCCCTAATGATCGGAATTCCTATCCATCGTGCCGAAAAAAGAGTTTCAATTTTCGGGCCAGGCCCTAGGGATTCGGGGGCTGAAAAATCATCCGAAACGAAATGTTGATTTTTTCGCACATTAGCACATTCACATGTACTGGTGGCATTTTAAAGTGAGCGTCCTTAATTTGAAGGCCCAAATTGCGGGTAAATCGGCCGAATACGCCCCAAAATAGTCACTTTTTCGCTTGTTTTGGACTCTCACGAAGTTCTCGTAAAGCAAATTAATAGGAAAAGTGGATTTCGACTTTTTGGGGGATAGCCCTTGGAATAAGATTTCCAAGGACGCTTGAATCGGCCAAATCGGACAAATAGCCTAGAAGATATGGCAAAAATAGTGGAACTGCGCAAAACGGGACCCGACGCAAAAACTATTTTGGCCATAACTTCTTCGTTTCTCGACCGATTCGGTCGATCTTTATGTTTACGGAATCCATATCTAAATGCCCAAGACCCCGCATGATTGGAATTCCTATCCATCATGCTGAACAAAGAGCTCTAATTTTTGGGCCGGGCCCTAGTAGTACCCCCTAGGGGCCTGGGCTAAAAACTATTTTGGCCATAACTTCTTCGTTTCTCGCCCGATTCGGTCGATCTTTATGTTTACGGAATCCATATCTAAATGCCCAAGACCCCGCATGATTGGGATTCCTATCCATCATGCTGAACAAAGAGCTTCAATTTTTGGACCGGGCCCTAGTAGTACCCCCTAGGGGCCTGGGCTAAAAACTATTTTGGCCATAACTTCTTCGTTTCTCGCCCGATTCAGTCGATCTTTATGTTTACGGAATCCATATCTAAATGCCCAAGACCCCGCATGATTGGAATTCCTATCCATCATGCTGAACAAAGAGCTCCAATTTTTGGGCCGGGCCCTAGTAGTACCCCCTTGGGGCCTGGGCTAAAAACTATTTTGGCCATAACTTCTTCGTTACTCGCCCGATTCGGTCGATCTTTATGTCCACAGAATCCTTATCTAAAGGCCTAAGACCCGTAATGATCGGAATTCCTATCCATCGTGCCAAAAAAAGAGTTTCAATTTTCGGGCCAGGCCCTAGGGATTCGGGGGCTGAAAAATCATCCGAAACGAAATGTTGATTTTTTCGCACATTAGCACATTCACATGTACTGGTGGCATTTTAAAGTGAGCGTCCTTAATTTGAAGGCCGAAATTGCGGGTAAATCGGCCGAATACGCCCCAAAATAGTCACTTTTTCGCTTGTTTTGGACCCTCACGAAGTTCTCGTAAAGCAAATTAATAGCAAAAGTGGATTTCGACTTTTTGGGGGATAGCCCTTGGAATAAGATTTCCAATGCCGCTTGAATCGGCCAAATCTGACAAATAGCCTAGAAGATGTGGCAAAAATAGTGGAACTGCGCAAAACGGGACCCGACGCAAAAACTATTTTGGCCATAACTTCTTCGTTTCTCGCCCGATTCGGTCGATCTTTATGTTGACGGAATCCATATCTAAATGCCCAAGACCCCGCATGATTGGAATTCCTATCCATCATGCTGAACAAAGAGCTCCAATTTTTGGGCCGGGCCCTAGTAGTACCCTAGGGGCCTGGGCTAAAAACTATTTTGGCCATAACTTCTTCGTTACTCGCCCGATTCGGTCGATCTTTATGTCCACAGAATCCTTATCAAAAGGCCTAAGACACCTAGTGATCGGAATTCCTATCCATCGTGCCGAACAAAGAGTTTTAATTTTCGGGCCAAGCCCTAGGGGTTCGGGGGCTGAAAAAACATCCGAAACGAAATGTTGATTTTTTCGCACATTAGCACATTCACATGTACTGGTGGCATTTTAAAGTGAGCGTGCTTAATTTGAAGGCCCAAATTTCGGGTAAATCGGCCGAATACGCCCCAAAATAGTCACTTTTTCACTTGTTTTGGACTCTCACGAAGTTCTCGTAAAGCAAATTAACAGGAAAAGTGGATTTCGACTTTTTGGGGGATAGCCTTTGGAATAAGATTTCCAAGGCCGCTTGAATCGGCCAAATCGGACAAATAGCCTTGAAGATATGGCAAAAATAGTGGAACTGCGCAAAACGGGACCCGACGCAAAAACTATTTTGGCCATAACTTCTTCGTTTCTCGCCCGATTCGGTCGATCTTTATGTTTACGGAATCCATATCTAAATGCCCAAGACCCCGCATGATTGGAATTCCTATCCATCATGCTGAACAAAGAGCTCCAATTTTTGGGCCGGGCCCTAGTAGTACCCCCTAGGGGCCTGGGCTAAAAACTATTTTGGCCATAACTTCTTCGTTTCTCGCCCGATTCGGTCGATCTTTATGTTTACGGAATCCATATCTAAATGCCCAAGACCCCACATGATTGGAATTCCTATCCATCATGCTGAACAAAGAGCTCCAATTTTTGGGCCGGGCCCTAGTAGTACCCCCTAGGGGCCTGGGCTAAAAACTATTTTGGCCATAACTTCTTCGTTACTCGCCCAATTTGGTCGATCTTTATGTCCAATGAATCCTTATCTAAATGCCTAAGACCCGTAATGATCGGAATTCCTATCCATCGTGCCGAAAAAAGAGTTTCAATTTTCGGGCCAGGCCCTAGGGATTCGGGGGCTGAAAAATCATCCGAAACGAAATGTTGATTTTTTCGCACATTAGCACATTCACATGTACTGGTGGCATTTTAAAGTGAGCGTCCTTAATTTGAAGGCCCAAATTGCGGGTAAATCGGTCGAATACGCCCCAAAATAGTCACTTTTTCGCTTGTTCTGGACTCTCACGAAGTTCTCGTAAAGCAAATTAATAGCAAAAGTGGATTTCGACTTTTTAGGGGATAGCCCTTGGAATAAGATTTCCAATGCCGCTTGAATCGGCCAAATCGGACAAATAGCCTAGAAGATATGGCAAAAATAGTGGAACTGCGCAAAACGGGACCCGACGCCAAAAACTAACTTCTTCGTTTGTCGCCCGATTCGGTCGATCTTTATGTCGACGGAATCCATATCTAAATGCCCAAGACCCCGCATGATTGGAATTCCTATCCATCATGCTGAACAAAGAGTTCAAATTTTTGGGCCGGGCCCTAGTAGTACCCTAGGGGCCTGGGCTAAAAACTATTTTGGCTATAACTTCTTCGTTACTCGCCCGATTCGGTCGATCTTTATTTCCACAGAATCCTTATCAAAAGGCCTAAGACACCTAATGATCAGAATTCCTATCCATCATGCCGAACAAAGAGTTTTAATTTTCGGGCCAAGCCCTAGGGGTTCGGGGGCTGAAAAAACATCCGAAACGAAATGTTGATTTTTTCGCACATTAGCACATTCACATGTACTGGTGGCATTTTAAAGTGAGCGTGCTTAATTTGAAGGCCCAAATTTCGGGTAAATCGGCCGAATACGCCCCAAAATAGTCACTTTTTCGCTTGTTTTGGACTCTCACAAAGTTCTCGTAAAGCAAAGTAATAGGAAAAGTGGATTTCGACTTTTTGGGGGATAGCCCTTGGAATAAGATTTCCAATGCCGCTTGAATCGGCCAAATCGGACAAATAGCCTAGAAGATATGGCAAAAATAGTGGAATTGCGCAAAACGGGACCCGACGCAAAAACTATTTTGGCCATAACTTCTTCGTTTCTCGCCCGATTCGGTCGATCTTTATGTCGACGGAATCCATATCTAAATGCCCAAGACCTCGCATGATTGGAATTCCTATCCATCATGCTGAACAAAGAGCTCCAATTTTTGGGCCGGGCCCTAGTAGCCCCCTAGGGGCCTAGGCTAAAAACTATTTTGGCCATAACTTCTTCGTTACTCGTCCGATTCGGTCGATCTTTATGTCCACAGAATCCTTATCTAAAGGCCTAAGACCCCTAATGATCGGAATTCCTATCCATCGTGCCGAAAAAAGTGTTTCAATTTTCGGGCCAGGCCCTAGGGATTCGGGGGCTGAAAAATCATCCGAAACGAAATGTTGATTTTTTCGCACATTAGCACATTCACATGTACTGGTGGCATTTTAAAGTGAGCGTCCTTAATTTGAAGGCCCAAATTGCGGGTAAATCGGCCGAATACGCCCCAAAATAGTCACTTTTTCGCTTGTTTTGGACTCTCACGAAGTTCTCGTAAAACAAATTAATAGGAAAAGTGGATTTCGACTTTTTGGGGGATAGCCCTTGGAATAAGATTTCCAAGGCCGCTTGAATCGGCCAAATCGGACAAATAGCCTAGAAGATATGGCAAAAATAGTGGAACTGCGCAAAACGGGACCCGACGCAAAAACTATTTTGGCCATAACTTCTTCGTTTCTCGCCCGATCGGTCGATCTTTAAGTTTACGGAATCCATATCTAAATGCCCAAGACCCCGCATGATTGGAATTCCTATCCATCATGCTGAACAAAGAGCTCTAATTTTTGGGCCGGGCCCTAGTAGTACCCCCTAGGGGCCTGGGCTAAAAACTATTTTGGCCATAACTTCTTCATTTCTCGCCCGATTCGGTCGATCTTTATGTTTACGGAATCCATATCTAAATGCCCAAGACCCCGCATGATTGGAATTCCTATCCATCATGCTGAACAAAGAGCTCCAATTTTTGGGCCGGGCCCTAGTAGTACCCCCTAGGGGCCTGGGCTAAAAATTATTTTGGCCATAACTTCTTCGTTACTCGCCCGATTCGGTCGATCTTTATGTCCACAGAATCCTTATCTAAAGGCCTAAGACCCGTAATGATCGGAATTCCTATCCATCGTGCCGAAAAAAGAGTTTCAATTTTCGGGCCAGGCCCTAGGGATTCGGGGGCTGAAAAATCATCCGAAACGAAATGTTGATTTTTTCGCACATTAGCACATTCACATGTACTGGTGGCATTTTAAAGTGAGCGTCCTTAATTTGAAGGCCCAAATTGCGGGTAAATCGGCCGAATACGCCCCAAAATAGTCACTTTTTCGCTTGTTTTGGACTCTCACGAAGTTCTCGTAAAGCAAATTAATAGGAAAAGTGGATTTCGACTTTTTGGGGGATAGCCCTTGGAATAAGATTTCCAATGCCGCTTGAATCGGCCAAATCGGACAAATAGCCTAGAAGATATGGCAAAAATAGTGGAATTGCGCAAAACGGGACCCGACGCAAAAACTATTTTGGCCATAACTTCTTCGTTTCTCGCCCGATTCGGTCGATCTTTATGTTTACGGAATCCATATCTAAATGCCCAAGACCCCGCATGATTGGAATTCCTATCCATCATGCTGAACAAAGAGCTCCAATTTTTGGGCCGGGACCTAGTAGTACCCCCTAGGGGCCTGGGCTAAAAACTATTTTGGCCATAACTTCTTCGTTACTCGCCCGATTCGGTCGATCTTTATGTCCACAGAATCATTATCTAAATGCCTAAGACCCTTAATGATCGGAATTCCTATCCATTGTGCCGAACAAAGAGTTTCAATTTTCGGGCCGGGCCCTAGGGATTCGGGGGCTGAAAAATCATCCGAAACGAAATGTTGATTTTTTTGCACATTAGCACATTGACATGTACTTATGGCATTTTAAAGTGAGCTTGTGTAATTTGAAGGCCCAGATCGCGGGTAAATCGGCCGAATACGCCACAAAATAGTCACTTTTTCGCTTGTTTTAGACTCTTACGAAGTTATCATAAAGCAAAATTATAGGAAAAGTGGATTTCGACTTTTTGGGGGATAGCCCTTGGAATAAGGTTTCCAACGCCGCTTGAATCGGCCAAATCGGACAAATAGACTAGAAGATATGGCAAAAATAGTGGAACTGCGTAAAACGGGACCCGACGCAAAAACTATTTTGGCCATAACTTCTTCGTTACTCTCCCGATTCGGTCGATCTTTATGTCCACAGAATCCTTATCTAAAGGCCTAAGACCCCTAATGATCGGAATTCCTATCCATCATGCCGAAAAAAGAGTTTCAATTTTCGGGCCAGGCCCTAGGGGTTCGGGGGCTGAAAAATCATCCGAAACGAAATGTTGATTTTTTCGCACATTAGCACATTCACATGTACTGGTGGCATTTTAAAGTGAGCGTGCTTAATTTGAAGGCCCAAATTGCGGGTAAATCGGCCGAATACGCCCAAAAATAGTCACTTTTTCGCTTGTTTTGGACTCTCACGAAGTTCTCGTAAAGCAAATTAATAGCAAAAGTGGATTTCGACTTTTTGGGGGATAGCCCTTGGAATAAGATTTCCAATGCCGCTTGAATCGGCCAAATCGGACAAATAGCCTAGAAGATATGGCAAAAACAGTGGAACTGCGCAAAACGGGACCCGACGCAAAAACTATTTTGGCCATAACTTCTTCGTTTCTCGCCCGATTCGGTCGATCTTTATGTCGACGGAATCCATATCTAAATGCCCAAGACCCCGCATGATTGGAATTCCTATCCATCATGCTGAACAAAGAGCTCCAATTTTTGGGCCGGGCCCTAGTAGTACCCTAGGGGCCTGGGCTAAAAACTATTTTGGCCATAACTTCTTCGTTACTCGCCCGATTCGGTCGATCTTTATGTCCACAGAATCCTTATCAAAAGGCCTAAGACACCTAATGATCGGAATTCCTATCCATCGTGCCGAACAAAGAGTTTTAATTTTCGGGCCAAGCCCTAGGAGTTCGGGGGCTAAAAAAACATCCGAAACGAAATGTTGATTTTTTCGCACATTAGCACATTCACATGTACTGGTGGCATTTTAAAGTGAGCGTGCTTAATTTGAAGGCCCAAATTTCGGGTAAATCGGCCGAATACGCCCCAAAATAGTCACTTTTTCGCTTGTTCTGGACTCTCACGAAGTTCTCGTAAAGCAAATTAACAGGAAAAGTGGATTTCGACTTTTTGGGGGATAGCCCTTGGAATAAGATTTCCAAGGCCGCTTGAATCGGCAAAATCGGACAAATAGCCTAGAAGATATGGCAAAAATAGTGGAACTGCGCAAAACGGGACCCGACGCAAAAACTATTTTGGCCATAACTTCTTCGTTTCTCGCCCGATTCGGTCGATCTTTATGTTTACGGAATCCATATCTAAATGCCCAAGACCCCGCATGATTGGAATTCCTATCCATCATGCTGAACAAAGAGCTCCAATTTTTGGGCCGGGCCCTAGTAGTACCCCCTAGGGGCGTGGGCTAAAAACTATTTTGGCCATAACTTCTTCGTTTCTCGCCCGATTCGGTCGATCTTTATGTTTACGGAATCCATATCTAAATGCCCAAGAACCCGCATGATTGGAATTCCTATCCATCATGCTGAACAAAGAGCTCCAATTTTTGGGCCGGGCCCTAGTACCCTAGGGGCCTGGGCTAAAAACTATTTTGGCCATAACTTCTTCGTTACTAGCCCGATTCGGTCGATCTTTATGTCCACAGAATCCTTATCTAAAGGCCTAAGACCCGTAATGATCTGAATTCCTATCCATCGTGCCGAAAAAAGAGTTTCAATTTTCGGGCCAGGCCCTAGGGATTCGGGGGTTGAAAAATCATCCGAAACGAAATGTTGATTTTTTCGCACATTAGCACATTCACATGTACTGGTGGCATTTTAAAGTGAGCGTCCTTAATTTGAAGGCCCAAATTGCGGGTAAATCCGCGGAATACGCCCCAAAATAGTCACTTTTTCGCTTGTTTTGGACTCTCACGAAGTTCTCGTAAAGCAAATTAATAGCAAAAGTGGATTTCGACTTTTTGGGGGATAGCCCTTGGAATAAGATTTCCAATACCGCTTGAATCGGCCAAATCGGACAAATAGCCTAGAAGATATGGCAAAAATAGTGGAATTGCGCAAAACGGGACCCGACGCAAAAACTATGTTGGCCATAACTTCTTCGTTTCTCGCCCGATTCGGTCGATCTTTATGTCGACGGAATCCATATCTAAATGCCCAAGACCCCGCATGATTGGAATTCCTATCCATCATGCTGAACAAAGAGCTCCAATTTTTGGGCCGGGACCTAGTAGTACCCCCTAGGGGCCTGGGCTAAAAACTATTTTGGCCATAACTTCTTCGTTACTCGCCCGATTCGGTCGATCTTTATGTTTACGGAATCCATATCTAAATGCCCAAGACCCCGCATGATTGGAATTCCTATCCATCATGCTGAACAAAGAGCTCCAATTTTTGGGCCGGGCCCTAGTAGTACCCCCTAGAGGCCTGGGCTAAAAACTATTTTGGCCATAACTTCTTCGTTACTCGCCCGATTCGGTCGATCTTTATGTCCACAGAATCCTTATCTAAAGGCCTAAGACCCGTAATGATCGGAATTCCTATCCATCGTGCCGAAAAAAGAGTTTCAATTTTCGGGCCAGGCCCTAGGGATTCGGGGGCTGAAAAATCATCCGAAACGAAATGTTGATTTTTTCGCACATTAGCACATTCACATGTACTGGTGGCATTTTAAAGTGAGCGTCCTTAATTTGAAGGCCCAAATTGCGGGTAAATCGGCCGAATACGCCCCAAAATAGTCACTTTTTCGCTTGTTTTGGACTCTCACGAAGTTCTCGTAAAGCAAATTAATAGGAAAAGTGGATTTCGACTTTTTGGGGGATAGCCCTTGGAATAAGATTTCCAATGCCGCTTGAATCGGCCAAATCGGACAAATAGCCTAGAAGATATGGCAAAAACAGTGGAACTGCGCAAAACGGGACCCGACGCAAAAACTATTTTGGCCATAACTTCTTCGTTTCTCGCCCGATTCGGTAGATCTTTATGTCGACGGAATCCATATCTAAATGCCCAAGACCCCGCATGATTGGAATTCCTATCCATCATGCTGAACAAAGAGCTCCAATTTTTGGGCCGGGCCCTAGTAGTACCCTAGGGGCCTGGGCTAAAAACTATTTTGGCCATAACTTCTTCGTTACTCGCCCGATTCGGTCGATCTTTATGTCCACAGAATCCTTATCAAAAGGCCTAAGACACCTAATGATCGGAATTCCTATCCATCGTGCCGAACAAAGAGTTTTAATTTTCGGGCCAAGCCCTAGCGGTTCGGGGGCTGAAAAAACATCCGAAACGAAATGTTGATTTTTTCGCACATTAGCACATTCACATGTACTGGTGGCATTTTAAAGTGAGCGTGCTTAATTTGAAGGCCCAAATTTCGGGTAAATCGGCCGAATACGCCCCAAAATAGTCACTTTTTCGCTTGTTCTGGACTCTCACGAAGTTCTCGTAAAGCAAATTAACAGGAAAAGTGGATTTCGACTTTTTGGGGGATAGCCCTTGGAATAAGATTTCCAAGGCCGCTTGAATCGGCCAAATCGGACAAATAGCCTAGAAGATATGGCAAAAATAGTGGAACTGCGCAAAACGGGACCCGACGCAAAAACTATTTTGGCCATAACTTCTTCGTTTCTCGCCCGATTCGGTCGATCTTTATGTTTACGGAATCCATATCTAAATGCCCAAGACCCCGCACGATTGGAATTCCTATCCATCATGCTGAACAAAGAGCTCCAATTTTTGGGCCGGGCCCTAGTAGTACCCCCTAGGGGCCTGGGCTAAAAACTATTTTGGCCATAACTTCTTCGTTTCTCGCCCGATTCGGTCGATCTTTATGTTTACGGAATCCATATCTAAATGCCCAAGACCCCGCATGATTGGAATTCCTATCCATCATGCTGAACAAAGAGCTCCAATTTTTGGGCCGGGCCCTAGTACCCTAGGGGCCTGGGCTAAAAACTATTTTGGCCATAACTTCTTCGTTACTAGCCCGATTCGGTCGATCTTTATGTCCACAGAATCCTTATCTAAAGGCCTAAGACCCGTAATGATCTGAATTCCTATCCATCGTGCCGAAAAAAGAGTTTCAATTTTCGGGCCAGGCCCTAGGGATTCGGGGGCTGAAAAATCATCCGAAACGAAATGTTGATTTTTTCGCACATTAGCACATTCACATGTACTGGTGGCATTTTAAAGTGAGCGTCCTTAATTTGAAGGCCCAAATTGCGGGTAAATCGGCGGAATACGCCCCAAAATAGTCACTTTTTCGCTTGTTTTGGACTCTCACGAAGTTCTCGTAAAGCAAATTAATAGCAAAAGTGGATTTCGACTTTTTGGGGGATAGCCCTTGGAATAAGATTTCCAATGCCGCTTGAATCGGCCAAATCGGACAAATAGCCTAGAAGATATGGCAAAAATAGTGGAATTGCGCAAAACGGGACCCGACGCAAAAACTGTTTTGGCCATAACTTCTTCGTTTCTCGCCCGATTCGGTCGATCTTTATGTCGACGGAATCCATATCTAAATGCCCAAGACCCTGCATGATTGGAATTCCTATCCATCATGCTGAACAAAGAGCTCCAATTTTTGGGCCGGGACCTAGTAGTACCCCCTAGGGGCCTGGGCTAAAAACTATTTTGGCCATAACTTCTTCGTTACTCGCCCGATTCGGTCGATCTTTATGTTTACGGAATCCATATCTAAATGCCCAAGACCCCGCATGATTGGAATTCCTATCCATCATGCTGAACAAAGAGCTCCAATTTTTGGGCCGGGCCCTAGTAGTACCCCTAGAGGCCTGGGCTAAAAACTATTTTGGCCATAACTTCTTCGTTACTCGCCCGATTCGTCGATCTTTATGTCCACAGAATCCTTATCTAAAGGCCTAAGACCTGTAATGATCGGAATTCCTATCCATCGTGCCGAAAAAAGAGTTTCAATTTTCGGGCCAGGCCCTAGGGATTCGGGGGCTGAAAAATCATTTGAAACGAAATGTTGATTTTTTCGCACATTAGCACATTCACATGTACTGGTGGCATTTTAAAGTGAGCGTCCTTAATTTCAAGGCCCAAATTGCGGGTAAATCGGCCGAATACGCCCCAAAATAGTCACTTTTTCGCTTGTTTTGGACTCTCACGAAGTTCTCGTAATGCAAATTAATAGGAAAAGTGTATTTTTACTTTTTGGGGGATAGCCCTTGGAATAAGATTTCCAAGGCCGCTTGAATCGGCCAAATCGGACAAATAGCCTAGAAGATATGGCAAAAATAGTGGAACTGCGCAAAACGGGACCCGATGCAAAAACTATTTTGGCCATAACTTCTTCGTTTCTCGCCCGATTCGGTCGATCTTTATGTCGACTGAATCCATATCTAAATGCCCAAGACCCCGCATGATTGGAATTCCTATCCATCATGCTGAACAAAGAGCTCTAATTTTTGGGCCGGGCCCTAGTAGTACCCCCTAGGGGCCTGGGCTAAAAACTATTTTGGCCATAACTTCTTCGTTTCTCGCCCGATTCGGTCGATCTTTATGTCGACGGAATCCATATCTAAATGCCCAAGACCCCGCATGATTGGAATTCCTATCCATCATGCTGAACAAAGAGCTCCAATTTTTGGGCCGGGCCCTAGTAGTACCCCCTAGGGGCCTGGGCTAAAAACTATTTTGGCCATAACTTCTTCGTTACTCGCCCGATTCGGTCGATCTTTATGTCCACAGAATCCTTATCTAAAGGCCTAAGACCCGTAATGATCGGAATTCCTATCCATCGTGCCGAAAAAAGAGTTTCAATTTTCGGGCCAGGCCATAGGGATTCGGGGGCTGAAAAATCATCCGAAACGAAATGTTGATTTTTTTGCACATTAGCACATTCACATGTACTGGTGGCATTTTAAAGTGAGCGTCCTTAATTTGAAGGCCCAAATTGCGGGTAAATCGGCCGAATACGCCCCAAAATAGTCACTTTTTCGCTTGTTTTGGACTCTCACGAAGTTCTCGTAAAGCAAATTAATAGGAAAAGTGGATTTCGACTTTTTGGGGGATAGCCCTTGGAATAAGATTTCCAAGGCTGCTTGAATCGGCCAAATCGGACAAATAGCCTAGAAGATATGGCAAAAATAGTGGAACTGCGCAAAACGGGACCCGACGCAAAAACTATTTTGGCCATAACTTCTTCGTTTCTCGCACGATTCGGTCGATCTTTATGTCGACGGAATCCATATCTAAATGCCCAAGACCCCGCATGATTGGAATTCCTATCCCTCATGCTGAACAAAGAGCTCTAATTTTTGGGCCGGGCCCTAGTAGTACCCCCTAGGGGCCTGGGCTAAAAACTATTTTGGCCATAACTTCTTCGTTTCTCGCCCGATTCGGTCGATCTTTATGTCGACGGAATCCATATCTAAATGCCCAAGACCCCGCATGATTGGAATTCCTATCCATCATGCTGAACAAAGAGCTCCAATTTTTGGGCCGGGCCCTAGTAGTACCCCCTAGGGGCCTGGGCTAAAAACTATTTTGGCCATAACTTCTTCGTTACTCGCCCGATTCAGTCGATCTTTATGTCCACAGAATCCTTATCTAAAGGCCTAAGACCCGTAATGATCGGAATTCCTATCCATCGTGCCGAAAAAAGAGTTTCAATTTTCGGGCCAGGCCATAGGGATTCGGGGGCTGAAAAATCATCCGAAACGAAATGTTGATTTTTTCGCACATTAGCACATTCACATGTACTGGTGGCATTTTAAAGTGAGCGTCCTTAATTTGAAGGCCCAAATTGCGGGTAAATCGGCCGAATACGCCCCAAAATAGTCACTTTTTCGCTTGTTTTGGACTGTCACGAAGTTCTCGTAAAGCAAATTAATAGGAAAAGTGGATTTCGACTTTTTGGGGGATAGCCCTTGGAATAAGATTTCCAATGCCGCTTGAATCGGCCAAATCGGACAAATAGCCTAGAAGATATGGCAAAAATAGTGGAATTGCGCAAAACGGGACCCGACGCAAAAACTATTTTGGCCATAACTTCTTCGTTTCTCGCCCGATTCGGTCGATCTTTATGTTTACGGAATCCATATCTAAATGCCCAAGACCCCGCATGATTGGAATTCCTATCCATCATGCTGAACAAAGAGCTCCAATTTTTGGGCCGGGCCCTAGTAGTACCCCCTAGGGGCGTGGGCTAAAAACTATTTTGGCCATAACTTCTTCGTTTCTCGCCCGATTCGGTCGATCTTTATGTTTACGGAATCCATATCTAAATGCCCAATAACCCGCATGATTGGAATTCCTATCCATCATGCTGAACAAAGAGCTCCAATTTTTGGGCCGGGCCCTAGTACCCTAGGGGCCTGGGCTAAAAACTATTTTGGCCATAACTTCTTCGTTACTAGCCCGATTCGGTCGATCTTTATGTCCACAGAATCCTTATCTAAAGGCCTAAGACCCGTAATGATCTGAATTCCTATCCATCGTGCCGAAAAAAGAGTTTCAATTTTCGGGCCAGGCCCTAGGGATTCGGGGGTTGAAAAATCATCCGAAACGAAATGTTGATTTTTTCGCACATTAGCACATTCACATGTACTGGTGGCATTTTAAAGTGAGCGTCCTTAATTTGAAGGCCCAAATTGCGGGTAAATCGGCGGAATACGCCCCAAAATAGTCACTTTTTCGCTTGTTTTGGACTCTCACGAAGTTCTCGTAAAGCAAATTAATAGCAAAAGTGGATTTCGACTTTTTGGGGGATAGCCCTTGGAATAAGATTTCCAATACCGCTTGAATCGGCCAAATCGGACAAATAGCCTAGAAGATATGGCAAAAATAGTGGAATTGCGCAAAACGGGACCCGACGCAAAAACTATGTTGGCCATAACTTCTTCGTTTCTCGCCCGATTCGGTCGATCTTTATGTCGACGGAATCCATATCTAAATGCCCAAGACCCCGCATGATTGGAATTCCTATCCATCATGCTGAACAAAGAGCTCCAATTTTTGGGCCGGGACCTAGTAGTACCCCCTAGGGGCCTGGGCTAAAAACTATTTTGGCCATAACTTCTTCGTTACTCGCCCGATTCGGTCGATCTTTATGTTTACGGAATCCATATCTAAATGCCCAAGACCCCGCATGATTGGAATTCCTATCCATCATGCTGAACAAAGAGCTCCAATTTTTGGGCCGGGCCCTAGTAGTACCCCCTAGAGGCCTGGGCTAAAAACTATTTTGGCCATAACTTCTTCGTTACTCGCCCGATTCGGTCGATCTTTATGTCCACAGAATCCTTATCTAAAGGCCTAAGACCCGTAATGATCGGAATTCCTATCCATCGTGCCGAAAAAAGAGTTTCAATTTTCGGGCCAGGCCCTAGGGATTCGGGGGCTGAAAAATCATCCGAAACGAAATGTTGATTTTTTCGCACATTAGCACATTCACATGTACTGGTGGCATTTTAAAGTGAGCGTCCTTAATTTGAAGGCCCAAATTGCGGGTAATCGGCCGAATACGCCCCAAAATAGTCACTTTTTCGCTTGTTTTGGACTCTCACGAAGTTCTCGTAAAGCAAATTAATAGGAAAAGTGGATTTCGACTTTTTGGGGGATAGCCCTTGGAATAAGATTTCCAATGCCGCTTGAATTGGCCAAATCGGACAAATAGCCTAGAAGATATGGCAAAAATAGTGGAACTGCGCAAAACGGGACCCGACGCAAAAACTATTTTGGCCATAACTTCTTCGTTTCTCGCCCGAATCGGTCGATCTTTATGTCGACGGAATCCATATCTAAATGCCCAAGACCCCGCATGATTGGAATTCCTATCCATCATGCTGAACAAAGAGCTCCAATTTTTGGGCCGGGCCCTAGTAGTACCCCCTAGGGGCCTGGGCTAAAATCTATTTTGGCCATAACTTCTTCGTTACTCGCCCGATTCGTCGATCTTTATGTCCACAGAATCCTTATCTAAAGGCCTAAGACCCTTAATGATCGGAATTCCTATCCATTGTGCCGAACAAAGAGTTTCAATTTTCGGGCCGGGCCCTAGGGATTCGGGGGCTGAAAAATCATCCGAAACGAAATGTTGATTTTTTTGCACATTAGCACATTGACATGTACTTATGGCATTTTAAAGTGAGCTTGTGTAATTTGAAGGCCCAGATCGCGGGTAAATCGGCCGAATACGCCACAAAATAGTCACTTTTTCGCTTGTTTTAGACTCTTACGAAGTTATCATAAAGCAAAATTATAGGAAAAGTGGATTTCGACTTTTTGGGGGATAGCCCTTGGAATAAGGTTTCCAACGCCGCTTGAATCGGCCAAATCGGACAAATAGCCTAGAAGATATGGCAAAAATAGTGGAACTGCGTAAAACGGGACCCGACGCAAAAACTATTTTGGCCATAACTTCTTCGTTACTCGCCCGATTCGGTCGATCTTTATGTCCACAGAATCCTTATCTAAAGGCCTAAGACCCCTAATGATCGGAATTCCTATCCATCGTGCCGAAAAAAGAGTTTCAATTTTCGGGCCAGGCCCTAGGGGTTCGGGGGCTGAAAAATCATCCGAAACGAAATGTTGATTTTTTCGCACATTAGCATATTCACATGTACTGGTGGCATTTTAAAGTGAGCGTGCTTAATTTGAAGGCCCAAATTGCGGGTAAATCGGCCGAATACGCCCAAAAATAGTCACTTTTTCGCTTGTTTTGGACTCTCACGAAGTTCTCGTAAAGCAAATTAATAGCAAAAGTGGATTTCGACTTTTTGGGGGATAGCCCTTGGAATAAGATTTCCAATGCCGCTTGAATCGGCCAAATCGGACAAATAGCCTAGAAGATATGGCAAAAACAGTGGAACTGCGCAAAACGGGACCCGACGCAAAAACTATTTTGGCCATAACTTCTTCGTTTCTGGCCCGATTCGGTCGATCTTTATGTCGACGGAATCCATATCTAAATGCCCAAGACCCCGCATGATTGGAATTCCTATCCATCATGCTGAACAAAGAGCTCCAATTTTTGGGCCGGGCCCTAGTTGTACCCTAGGGGCCTGGGCTAAAAACTATTTTGGCCATAACTTCTTCGTTACTCGCCCGATTCGGTCGATCTTTATGTCCACAGAATCCTTATCAAAAGGCCTAAGACACCTAATGATCGGAATTCCTATCCATCGTGCCGAACAAAGAGTTTTAATTTTCGGGCCAAGCCCTAGCGGTTCGGGGGCTGAAAAAACATCCGAAACGAAATGTTGATTTTTTCGCACATTAGCACATTCACATGTACTGGTGGCATTTTAAAGTGAGCGTGCTTAATTTGAAGGCCCAAATTTCGGGTAAATCGGCCGAATACGCCCCAAAATAGTCACTTTTTCGCTTGTTCTGGACTCTCACGAAGTTCTCGTAAAGCAAATTAACAGGAAAAGTGGATTTCGACTTTTTGGGGGATAGCCCTTGGAATAAGATTTCCAAGGCCGCTTGAATCGGCCAAATCGGACAAATAGCCTAGAAGATATGGCAAAAATAGTGGAACTGCGCAAAACGGGACCCGACGCAAAAACTATTTTGGCCATAAATTCTTCGTTTCTCGCCCGATTCGGTCGATCTTTATGTCGACTGAATCCATATCTAAATGCCCAAGACCCCGCATGATTGGAATTCCTATCCATCATGCTGAACAAAGAGCTCTAATTTTTGGGCCGGGCCCTAGTAGTACCCCCTAGGGGCCTGGGCTAAAAACTATTTTGGCCATAACTTCTTCGTTTCTCGCCCGATTCGGTCGATCTTTATGTCGACGGAATCCATATCTAAATGCCCAAGACCCCGCATGATTGGAATTCCTATCCATCATGCTGAACAAAGAGCTCCAATTTTTGGGCCGGGCCCTAGTAGTACCCCCTAGGGGCCTGGGCTAAAAACTATTTTGGCCATAACTTCTTCGTTACTCGCCCGATTCGGTCGATCTTTATGTCCACAGAATCCTTATCTAAAGGCCTAAGACCCGTAATGATCGGAATTCCTATCCATCGTGCCGAAAAAAGAGTTTCAATTTTCGGGCCAGGCCATAGGGATTCGGGGGCTGAAAAATCATCCGAAACGAAATGTTGATTTTTTCGCACATTAGCACATTCACATGTACTGGTGGCATTTTAAAGTGAGCGTCCTTAATTTGAAGGCCCAAATTGCGGGTAAATCGGCCGAATACGCCCCAAAATAGTCACTTTTTCGCTTGTTTTGGACTCTCACGAAGTTCTCGTAAAGCAAATTAATAGGAAAAGTGGATTTCGACTTTTTGGGGGATAGCCCTTGGAATAAGATTTCCAAGGCTGCTTGAATCGGCCAAATCGGACAAATAGCCTAGAAGATATGGCAAAAATAGTGGAACTGCGCAAAACGGGACCCGACGCAAAAACTATTTTGGCCATAACTTCTTCGTTTCTCGCACGATTCGGTCGATCTTTATGTCGACGGAATCCATATCTAAATGCCCAAGACCCCGCATGATTGGAATTCCTATCCCTCATGCTGAACAAAGAGCTCTAATTTTTGGGCCGGGCCCTAGTAGTACCCCCTAGGGGCCTGGGCTAAAAACTATTTTGGCCATAACTTCTTCGTTTCTCGCCCGATTCGGTCGATCTTTATGTCGACGGAATCCATATCTAAATGCCCAAGACCCCACATGATTGGAATTCCTATCCATCATGCTGAACAAAGAGCTCCAATTTTTGGGCCGGGCCCTAGTAGTACCCCCTAGGGGCCTGGGCTAAAAACTATTTTGGCCATAACTTCTTCGTTACTCGCCCGATTCAGTCGATCTTTATGTCCACAGAATCCTTATCTAAAGGCCTAACACCCGTAATGATCGGAATTCCTATCCATCGTGCCGAAAAAAGAGTTTCAATTTTCGGGCCAGGCCATAGGGATTCGGGGGCTGAAAAATCATCCGAAACGAAATGTTGATTTTTTCGCACATTAGCACATTCACATGTACTGGTGGCATTTTAAAGTGAGCGTCCTTAATTTGAAGGCCCAAATTGCGGGTAAATCGGCCGAATACGCCCCAAAATAGTCACTTTTTCGCTTGTTTTGGACTGTCACGAAGTTCTCGTAAAGCAAATTAATAGGAAAAGTGGATTTCGACTTTTTGGGGGATAGCCCTTGGAATAAGATTTCCAATGCCGCTTGAATCGGCCAAATCGGACAAATAGCCTAGAAGATATGGCAAAAATAGTGGAATTGCGCAAAACGGGACCCGACGCAAAAACTATTTTGGCCATAACTTCTTCGTTTCTCGCCCGATTCGGTCGATCTTTATGTCGACGGAATCCATATCTAAATGCCCAAGACCCCGCATGATTGGAATTCCTATCCATCATGCTGAACAAAGAGCTCCAATTTTTGGGCCGGGCCCTAGTAGTACCACCTAGGGGCCTGGGCAAAAAACTATTTTGGCCATAACTTCTTCGTTACTCGCCCGATTCGGTCGATCTTTATGTCCACAGAATCCTTATCTAAAGGCCTAAGACCCCTAATGATCGGAATTCCTATCCATCGTGCCGAACAAAGAGTTTTAATTTTCGGGCCAAGCCCTAGAGGTTCGGGGGCTGAAAAATCATCCGAAACGAAATGTTGATTTTTTCGCACATTAGCACATTCACATTTATTTATGGCATTTTAAAGTGATCTTGCATAATTTGAAGGCCCAGATTGCGGGTAAATCGGCCGAATACGCCCAAAAATAGTCACTTTTTCGCTTGTTTTGGACTCTCACGAAGTTCTCGTAAAGCAAATTAATAGCAAAAGTGGATTTCGACTTTTTGGGGGATAGCCCTTGGAATAAGATTTCCAATGCCGCTTGAATCGGCCAAATCGGACAAATAGCCTAGAAGATATGGCAAAAACAGTGGAACTGCGCAAAACTGGACCCGACGCAAAAACTATTTTGGCCATAACTTCTTCGTTTCTCGCCCGATTCGGTCGATCTTTATGTCGACGGAATCCATATCTAAATGCCCAAGACCCCGCATGATTGGAATTCCTATCCATCATGCTGAACAAAGAGCTCCAATTTTTGGGCCGGGCCCTAGTAGTACCCTAGGGGCCTGGGCTAAAAACTATTTTGGCCATAACTTCTTCGTTACTCGCCCGATTCGGTCGATCTTTATGTCCACAGAATCCTTATCAAAAGGCCTAAGACACCTAATGATCGGAATTCCTATCCATCGTGCCGAACAAAGAGTTTTAATTTTCGGGCCATGCCCTAGCGGTTCGGGGGCTGAAAAAACATCCGAAACGAAATGTTGATTTTTTCGCACATTAGCACATTCACATGTACTGGTGGCATTTTAAAGTGAGCGTGCTTAATTTGAAGGCCCAAATTTCGGGTAAATCGGCCGAATACGCCCCAAAATAGTCACTTTTTCGCTTGTTCTGGACTCTCACGAAGTTCTCGTAAAGCAAATTAACAAGAAAAGTGGATTTCGACTTTTTGGGGGATAGCCCTTGGAATAAGATTTCCAAGGCCGCTTGAATCGGCCAAATCGGACAAATAGCCTAGAAGATATGGCAAAAATAGTGGAACTGCGCAAAACGGGACCCGACGCAAAAACTATTTTGGCCATAACTTCTTCGTTTCTCGCCCGATTCGGTCGATCTTTATGTTTACGGAATCCATATCTAAATGCCCAAGACCCCGCATGATTGGAATTCCTATCCATCATGCTGAACAAAGAGCTCCAATTTTTGGGCCGGGCCCTAGTAGTACCCCCTAGGGGCCTGGGCTAAAAACTATTTTGGCCATAACTTCTTCGTTTCTCGCCCGATTCGGTCGATCTTTATGTTTACGGAATCCATATCTAAATGCCCAAGACCCCGCATGATTGGAATTCCTATCCATCATGCTGAACAAAGAGCTCCAATTTTTGGGCCGGGCCCTAGTACCCTAGGGGCCTGGGCTAAAAACTATTTTGGCCATAACTTCTTCGTTACTAGCCCGATTCGGTCGATCTTTATGTCCACAGAATCCTTATCTAAAGGCCTAAGACCCGTAATGATCTGAATTCCTATCCATCGTGCCGAAAAAAGAGTTTCAATTTTCGGGCCAGGCCCTAGGGATTCGGGGGCTGAAAAATCATCCGAAACGAAATGTTGATTTTTTCGCACATTAGCACATTCACATGTACTGGTGGCATTTTAAAGTGAGCGTCCTTAATTTGAAGGCCCAAATTGCGGGTAAATCGGCGAAATACGCCCCAAAATAGTCACTTTTTCGCTTGTTATGGACTCTCACGAAGTTCTCGTAAAGCAAATTAATAGCAAAAGTGGATTTCGACTTTTTGGGGGATAGCCCTTGGAATAAGATTTCCAATGCCGCTTGAATCGGCCAAATCGGACAAATAGCCTAGAAGATATGGCAAAAATAGTGGAATTGCGCAAAACGGGACCCGACGCAAAAACTGTTTTGGCCATAACTTCTTCGTTTCTCGCCCGATTCGGTCGATCTTTATGTCGACGGAATCCATATCTAAATGCCCAAGACCCTGCATGATTGGAATTCCTATCCATCATGCTGAACAAAGAGCTCCAATTTTTGGGCCGGGACCTAGTAGTACCCCCTAGGGGCCTGGGCTAAAAACTATTTTGGCCATAACTTCTTCGTTACTCGCCCGATTCGGTCGATCTTTATGTTTACGGAATCCATATCTAAATGCCCAAGACCCCGCATGATTGGAATTCCTATCCATCATGCTGAACAAAGAGCTCCAATTTTTGGGCCGGGCCCTAGTAGTACCCCTAGAGGCCTGGGCTAAAAACTATTTTGGCCATAACTTCTTCATTACTCGCCCGATTCGTCGATCTTTATGTCCACAGAATCCTTATCTAAAGGCCTAAGACCTGTAATGATCGGAATTCCTATCCATCGTGCCGAAAAAAGAGTTTCAATTTTCGGGCCAGGCCATAGGGATTCGGGGGCTGAAAAATCATCCGAAACGAAATGTTGATTTTTTCGCACATTAGCACATTCACATGTACTGGTGGCATTTTAAAGTGAGCGTCCTTAATTTCAAGGCCCAAATTGCGGGTAAATCGGCCGAATACGCCCCAAAATAGTCACTTTTTCGCTTGTTTTGGACTCTCACGAAGTTCTCGTAATGCAAATTAATAGGAAAAGTGGATTTCGACTTTTTGGGGGATAGCCCTTGGAATAAGATTTCCAAGGCCGCTTAAATCGGCCAAATCGGACAAATAGCCTAGAAGATATGGCAAAAATAGTGGAACTGCGCAAAACGGGACCCGACGCAAAAACTATTTTGGCCATAACTTCTTCGTTTCTCGCCCGATTCGGTCGATCTTTATGTCGACTGAATCCATATCTAAATGCCCAAGACCCCGCATGATTGGAATTCCTATCCATCATGCTGAACAAAGAGCTCTAATTTTTGGGCCGGGCCCTAGTAGTACCCCCTAGGGGCCTGGGCTAAAAACTATTTTGGCCATAACTTCTTCGTTTCTCGCCCGATTCGGTCGATCTTTATGTCGACGGAATCCATATCTAAATGCCCAAGACCCCGCATGATTGGAATTCCTAACCATCATGCTGAACAAAGAGCTCCAATTTTTGGGCCGGGCCCTAATAGTACCCTCTAGGGGCCTGGGCTAAAAACTATTTTGGCCATAACTTCTTCGTTACTCGCCCGATTCGGTCGATCTTTATGTCCACAGAATCCTTATCTAAAGGCCTAAGACCCGTAATGATCGGAATTCCTATCCATCGTGCCGAAAAAAGAGTTTCAATTTTCGGGCCAGGCCATAGGGATTCGGGGGCTGAAAAATCATCCGAAACGAAATGTTGATTTTTTTGCACATTAGCACATTCACATGTACTGGTGGCATTTTAAAGTGAGCGTCCTTAATTTGAAGGCCCAAATTGCGGGTAAATCGGCCGAATACGCCCCAAAATAGTCACTTTTTCGCTTGTTTTGGACTCTCACGAAGTTCTCGTAAAGCAAATTAATAGGAAAAGTGGATTTCGACTTTTTGGGGGATAGCCATTGGAATAAGATTTCCAAGGCCGCTTGAATCGGCCAAATCGGACAAATAGCCTAGAAGATATGGCAAAAATAGTGGAACTGCGCAAAACGGGACCCGACGCAAAAACTATTTTGGCCATAACTTCTTCGTTTCTCGCACGATTCGGTCGATCTTTATGTCGACGGAATCCATATCTAAATGCCCAAGACCCCGCATGATTGGAATTCCTATCCCTCATGCTGAACAAAGAGCTCTAATTTTTGGGCCGGGCCCTAGTAGTACCCCCTAGGGGCCTGGGCTAAAAACTATTTTGGCCATAACTTCTTCGTTTCTCGCCCGATTCGGTCGATCTTTATGTCGACGGAATCCATATCTAAATGCCCAAGACCCCGCATGATTGGAATTCCTATCCATCATGCTGAACAAAGAGCTCCAATTTTTGGGCCGGGCCCTAGTAGTACCCCCTAGGGGCCTGGGCTAAAAACTATTTTGGCCATAACTTCTTCGTTACTCGCCCGATTCAGTCGATCTTTATGTCCACATAATCCTTATCTAAAGGCCTAAGACCCGTAATGATCGGAATTCCTATCCATCGTGCCGAAAAAAGAGTTTCAATTTTCGGGCCAGGCCATAGGGATTCGGGGGCTGAAAAATCATCCGAAACGAAATGTTGATTTTTTCGCACATTAGCACATTCACATGTACTGGTGGCATTTTAAAGTGAGCGTCCTTAATTTGAAGGCCCAAATTGCGGGTAAATCGGCCGAATACGCCCCAAAATAGTCACTTTTTCGCTTGTTTTGGACTGTCACGAAGTTCTCGTAAAGCAAATTAATAGGAAAAGTGGATTTCGACTTTTTGGGGGATAGCCCTTGGAATAAGATTTCCAATGCCGCTTGAATCGGCCAAATCGGACAAATAGCCTAGAAGATATGGCAAAAATAGTGGAATTGCGCAAAACGGGACCCGACGCAAAAACTATTTTGGCCATAACTTCTTCGTTTCTCGCCCGATTCGGTCGATCTTTATGTCGACGGAATCCATATCTAAATGCCCAAGACCCCGCATGATTGGAATTCCTATCCATCATGCTGAACAAAGAGCTCCAATTTTTGGGCCGGGCCCTAGTAGTACCACCTAGGGGCCTGGGCTAAAAACTATTTTGGCCATAACTTCTTCGTTACTCGCCCGATTCGGTCGATCTTTATGTCCACAGAATCCTTATCTAAAGGCCTAAGACCCCTAATGATCGGAATTCCTATCCATCGTGCCGAACAAAGAGTTTTAATTTTCGGGCCAAGCCCTAGAGGTTCGGGGGGTCTAAAATCATCCGAAACGAAATGTTGATTTTTTCTCACATTAGCACATTCACATGTACTTATTGCATTTTAAAGTGAGCTTGCGTTATTTGAAGGCCCATATTGCGGGTAAATCGGCCGAGTACGCCCTAAAATAGTCACTTTTCGCTTATTTGGGACTCTCACGAAGTTTTCGTAAAGCAAAATATTAGGAAAAGTGTATTTTTACTTTTTGGGGGATAGCCCTTGGAATAAGGTTTCCAACCCCGCTTGAATCAGCCAAATCGGACAAATAGCCTAGAAGTTATGGCAAAAATAGTGGAACTGCGTAAAACGGGACCCGACGCAAAAACTATTTTGGCCATAACTTCTTCGTTTCTCGCCCGATTCGGGCGATCTTTATGTCGACGGAATCCTTATCTAAAGGCCCAAGGCCCCGCATGATTGGAATTCCTAAGCATCGTGCTGAACAAAGAGCTCCAATTTTTGGGCCGGGCCCTAGGAGTAACCCCTATGGGTCTGGGTTAAAAACTATTTTGGCCATAACTTCTTTGTTACTCGCCCGATTCGGTCGATCTTTATGTCCACAGAATCATTATCTAAAGGCCTAAGACCCCTAATGATCGGAATTCCTATCCATCATGCCGAACAAAGAGTTTCAATTTTCGGGGCCGGGCCCTAGGGTTACCACTAGGGGTTCGGGGGCTGAAAAATCATCCGAAACGAAATGTTGATTTTTTCGCACATTAGCACATTCACATTTATTTATGGCATTTTAAAGTGAGCTTGCATAATTTGAAGGCCCAGATTGCGGGTAAATCGGCCGAGTACGCCCCAAAATAGTCAGTTTTTCGGTTGTTTTAGACTCTCACGAAGTTCTCGTAAAGCAAAATAATAGGAAAAGTGGGTTTTTACTTTTTGGGAGATAGCCCTTGGAATAAGGTTTCCAACGCCGCTTGAATCGGCCAAATCGGACAAATAGCCTAGAAGTTATGGCAAAAATAGTGGAACTGCGCAAAACGGGACCCGAAGTAAAAACTATTTTGGCCATAACTTCTTCGTTTCTCGCTCGATTCGGTATATCTTTATGTCGATGGAATCCTTAGCTAAAGGCCCAAGACCCTGCATGATTGGAATTCCTAACCATCGTGCTGAACAAAGAGCTCCAATTTTTGGGCCGGGCCCTAGGAGTACCCCCTAGGGGCATGGGTTAAAAACTATTTTGGCCATAACTTCTTCGTTACTCGCCCGATTCGGTCGATCTTTTTTTCCACAGAATCCTTATCTAAAGGCCTAAGACACCTGATGATCGGAATTCCTATCCATCGTGCCGAACAAAGAGTTTCAATTTTCGGGCCGGGCCCTAGGGGTACACCCCTAGGGGTTCGGGGGCTGAAAAATCATCTGAAACGATATGTTGATTTTTTCGCACATTAGCACATTCACATTTACCTATGGCATTTTAAAGTGAGCTAGCGTAATTTGAAGGCCCAGATTGCGGGTAAATCGGCCGAGTACGCCCCAAAATAGTCAGCTTTTGCTTATTTTGGACTCTCACGAAGTTCTCGTAAAGCAAATTAATAGGAAAAGTGGATTTTTCCTTTTTGGAGGATAGCCCTTGGAATAAGGTTTCCAACGCCGCTTGAATCGGCCAAATCGGACAAATAGCCTAGAAGTTATGGCAAAAATAGTGGAACTGCGCAAAACGGGACCCGACGCAAAACTATTTTGGCCATAACTTCTTCGTTTCTCGGCCGATTCGGTCGATCTTTATGTTGACGGAATCCTTATCTAAAGGCCCAGGACCCTGCATGATTGGAATTCCTATCCATCGTGCTGAACAAAGAGCTCCAATTTTTGGGCCGGGCCCTAGGAGTACCCCCTAGGGGCATGGGTTAAAAACTATTTTGGCCATAACTTCTTCGTTACTCGCCCGATTCGGTCGATCTTTATGTCCACAGAATCCTTATCTAAAGGCCTAAGACCCCTAATTATCGGAATTCCTATCCATCCTGCCGAACAAAGAGTTTCAATTTACGGGCCGGGCCCTAGGGGTACACCTAGGGGTTCGAGGGCTGAAAAATCATCCGAAACGAAATGTTTATTTTTTTCGCACATTAGCTTATTCACATGTACTTATGGCATTTTAAAGTGAGCTTGCGTAATTCGAAGGCCCAGATTGCGGGTAAATCGGCCGAGTACGACCAAAATAGTCAGTTTTTCGCTTGTTTTGGACTCTCACGAAGTTCTCGATAAGAAAAATAATAGGAAAAGTGGATTGTTAATTTTTTGGGGATAGCCCTTGGAATAAGGTTTCCAACGCCGCTTGAATCGGCCAAATCGGACAAATAGCCTAGAAGATATGGCAAAAATAGTGGAACTGCGCAAAATGGGACCTGACGCAAAAACTATTTTGGCCATAACTTCTTCGTTTCTCGCCCGATTCGGTCGATATTTATGTCAACGGAATCCTTATCTAAAGGCCCAAGACCCCGCATGATTGGAATTCCTATCCATCGTGCTGAATAAAAAGCTCCAATTTTTGGGCCGGGCCCTAGGAGTACCCCTAGGGGCATGGGTTAAAAATTATTTTGGCCATAACTTCTTCGTTACTCTCCCGATTCGGTCGATCTTTTTGTCCACAGAATCCTTATCTAAAGGCCTAAGACCCCTAATGATCGGAATTCCTATCCATCATGCCGAACAAAGAGATTCAATTTTCGGGCCGGGCGCTAGGGGTATCCCTAGGGGTTCGGGGGATGAAAAATCATCCGAAACAAAATGTTTTTTTCGCACATTAGCACATTCACATGTACTTATGGCATTTTGAAAGTGAGCTTGCGTAATTTGAAGGCCCAGATTGCTGGTAAATCGGCCGAGTAGGCCCCAAAATAGTCATTTTTTCGCTTGTTTTGGACTCTCACGAAGTTCTCGTAAAGCAAAATAATAGGAAAAGTGGTTTTTTACTTTTTGGCGGATAGCCCTTGAAATAAGGTTTCTAACCCCGCTTGAATCGGCCAAATCGGACAAATAGCCTAGAAGTTATGGCAAAAATAGTGGAACTGCACAAAACGGAACCCGACGCAAAAACTATTTTGGCCATAACTTCTTCGTTTCTCGCCCGATTCGGTCGATCTTTATGTCGACGGAATCCTTATCTAAAGGCTCAAGACCCCGCATGATTGGAATTCCTATGCATCGTGCTGAACAAAGAGCTCCAATTTTTGGGCCGGGCCCTAGGAGTACCCCCTAAGGGCCCGGGCTAAAAACTATTTTGGCCATAACTTATTCGTTACTCGCCCGATTCGGTCGATCTTTATGTCCACAGAATCCTTATCTAAAGGCCTAAGACCCTTAATGATCGGAATTCCTATCTATTGTGCCGAACAATAAGTTTCAATTTTCGGGTCGGGCCCTAGGGGTATCCCTAGGGATTCGTGGGCTGAAAAATCATCTGAAACGAAATGTTGATTTTTTCGCACATTAGCAAATTCACATTTACTTATGGCATTTTAAAGTGAGCTTGCGTAATTTGAAGGCCTAGATTGCGGGTAAATTGGCCGAGTACGCCCCAAAATAGTCAGTTTTTCGCTTGTTTTAGACTCTCACGAAGTTCTCGTAAAGCAAAATAATAGGAAAAGTGGGTTTTTACTTTTTGGGGGATAACCCTTGGAATAAGGTTTCCAACGCCGCTTGAATCGGCCAAATCGGACAAATAGCCTAGAAGTTATGACAAAAATAGTGGAACTGCGCAAAACGGGACCCCAAGCAAAAACTATTTTGGCCATAACTTCTTCGTTTCTCGCTGGATTCGGTCGATCTTTATGTCGATGGAATCCTTAGCTAAAGGCCCAAGACCCTGCATGATTAGAATTCCTATCCATCGCGCTGAACAAAGAGCTCCAATTTTTGGGCCGGGCCCTAGGAGTACCCCCTAGGGGCATGGGCTAAAAACTATTTTGGCCATAACTTCTTCGTTACTCGCCCGATTCGGTCGATCTTTTTTTCCACAGAATCCTTATCTTAAGGCCTAAGACCCCTAATTATCGGAATTCCTATCCATCGTGCCGAACAAAGAGTTTCAATTTTCGGGCCGGGCCCTAGGGGGTACCCCTAGGGGTTCGGGGGCTGAAAAATCATCTGAAACGAAATGTTGATTTTTTTGCACATTAGCACATTCACATTTACTTATGGCATTTTAAAGTGAGCTTGCGTAATTTGAAGGCCCAGATTGCGGGTAAATCGGCTGAGTACGCCCCAACATAGTCAGTTTTTGCTTGTTTTGGACTCTCACGAAGTTCTCGTAAAGCAAAAATAGGAAAAGTGGATCTTTACTTTTTGGGGGATAGCCCTTGGAATAAGGTTTCCAACGCCACTTGAATCGGCCAAATCGGACAAATAGCCTAGAAGTTATGGCAAAAATAGTGGAACTGCGCAAAACGGGATCCGAAGCAAAAACTATTTTGGCCATAACTTCTTCGTTTCTCGCTCGATTCGGTCGATCTTTATGTCGATGGAATCCTTATCTAAAGGCCCAAGACCCTGCATGATTGGAATTCCTATCCATCGTGCTGAACAAAGAGTTCCAATTTTTGGGCCGGGCCCTAGGAGTACCCCCTAGGGGCATGGACTAAAAACTAATTTGGCCATAACTTCTTCGTTACTCGCCCGATTCGGTCGATCTTTTTTTCCACAGAATCCTTATCTAAAGGCCTAAGACCCCTAATGATCGGAATTCCTATCCATCGTGCCGAACAAAGAGTTTCAATTTTCGGGCCGGGCCCTAGGGGGTACCCCTAGGGGTTCGGGGGCTGAAAAATCATCTGAAACGAAATGTTGATTTTTTCGCATATTAGCACATTCACATTTACTTATGGCATTTTCAAGTGAGCTTGCGTAAATTGAAGGTCCAGATTGCGGGTAAATCGGCCGAGTACGCCCCAAAATAGTCAGTTTTTGCTTGTTTTGGACTCTCACGAAGTTCTCGTAAAGCAAAATAATAGAAAAAGTGGATTTTTACTTTTTGGGGGATAGCCCTTGGAATAAGGTTTCCAACGCCGCATGAATCGGCCAAATCGGACAATTAGCCTAGAAGTTATGGCAAAAATAGTGGAACTGCGCAAAACGGGACCCGACGCAAAAACTATTTTGGCCATAACTTCTTCGTTTCTCGCCCGATTCGGTCGATCTTTATGTTGACGGAATCCTTATCTAAAGGCCCAAGACCCCGCATGATTGGAATTCCTATCCATCGTGCTGAACAAAAAGCTCCAATTTTTGGGCCGGGCCCTAGGAGTACCCCCTTGGGGCATGGGTTAAAAATTATTTTGGCCATATTTTCTTTGTTACTCGCCCGATTCGGTCGATCTTTTTGTCCATAGAATCCTTATCTAAAGGCCTAAGACCCCTAATGATCGGAATTCCTATCCATCATGCCGAACAAAGAGTTTCAATTTTCGGGCCGGGCCCTAGGGGTATCCCTAGGGGTTCGGGGGATGAAAAATCATCCGAAACAAAATGTTTTTTTTCGCACATTAGCATATTCACATGTACTTATGGCATTTTGAAAGTGAGCTTGCGTAACTTGAAGGCCCAGATTGCTGGTAAATCGGCCGAGTACGCCCCAAAATAGTCACTTTTTCGCTTGTTTTGGACTCTCACGAAGTTCTCGTAAAGCAAAATAATAGGAAAAGTGGTTTTTTACTTTTTGGCGGATAGCCCTTGGAATAAGGTTTACAACCCCGCTTGAATCGGCCAAATTGGACAAATAGCGTAGAAGATATGGCAAAAATAGTGGAACTGCGCAAAACGGGACCCGACGCAAAAACTATTTTGGCCATAACTTTTTCATTTCTCGCCCGATTCGGTCGATATTTATGTCGACGGAATCCTTATCAAAAGGCCCAAGACCCCGCATGATTGGAATTCCTATCCATAGTGCTGAACAAAGAGCTTCAATTTTTGGGCCGGGCCCTAGTAGTACCCCCTAGGGCCTGGGCAAAAACTATTTTGGCCATAACTTCTTCGTTACTAGCTCGATTCGGTCGATCTTTATGTCCATAAAATCCTTATATAAAGGCCTAATACCCCTAATGATCGGAATTCCTATTCATCGTGCCGAACAAAGAATTTCAATTTTCGGGCCAGGCCCTAGGGGTTCGGGGGCTGAAAAATCATCCGAAACGAAATGTTGATTTTTTCTCACATTAGCACATTCACATGTACTTATGGCATTTTAAAGTGAGCTTGCGTTATTTGAAGGCCCAAATTGCAGGTAAATCGGCCGAGTACGCCCCAAAATAGTCAGTTTTTCGCTTGTTTTGTACTCTCACGAAGTTTTCGTAAAGCAAAATAATAGGAAAAGTGGATTTTTAATTTTTGGGGGATAGCCCTTTTAATAAGGTTTCCAACCCCGCTTGAATCGGCCAAATCGGACAAATAGCTTAGAAGTTATGGCAAAAATAGTGGAACTGCACAAAACGGGACCCGACGCAAAAACTATTTTGGCCACAACTTCTTCGTTTCTCGCCCGATCCGGTCGATCTTTATGTCGACGGAATCCTTATCTAAAGTCCCAAGACCCCGCATGATTGGAATTCCTATCCATCGTGCTGAACAAAGAGCTCCAATTTTTGGGCCGGGCCCTAGGAGTACCCCCTAGGGGCATGGGCTAAAAACTATTTTGGCCATAACTTCTTCGTAACTCGCCCGATTCGGTCGATCTTTATGTCCACAGAATCCTTATCTAAAGGCCTAAGACCTCTAATGATCGGAATTTCTATCAATCGTGCCGAACAAAGAGTTTGAATTTTCGGGCCGGCCCTTGGGGTTTTGGGGGCTGAAAAATCATCCGAAACGAAATGTTGATTTTTTCGCACATTAGCGCATTCACATGTACTTATGGCATTTTAAAGTGAGCTTGTGTAATTTGAAGGCCCAGATCGTGGGTAATTCGGCCGAATACGCGACAAAATAGTCACTTTTTCGCTTGTTTTGGACTCTCACGAAGTTATCGTAAAGCAAAATTACAGGAAAAGTGGATTTCGACTTTTTGGGAGATAGCCCTTGGAATAAGGTTTCCAACGCCGCTTGAATCGGCCAAATCGGACAAATAGCCTAGAAGATATGGCAAAAATAGTGGAACTGCGTAAAACGGGACCCGACGCAAAAACTATTTTGGCCATAACTTCTTCGTTACTCGCCCGATTCGGTCGATCTTTATGTCCACAGAATCCTTATCTAAAGACCTAGGACCCCTAATGATCGAAATTCCTATCCATCGTGTCGAACGAGAGTTTCAATTTTCGGGCCAGGCCCTAGGGGTTCGGGGGTTGAAAAATCATCCGAAATGAAATGTTGATTTTTTCGCACATTAGCACACTCAAATGTACTGGTGGCATTTTAAAGTGAGCTTGCGTAATTTGAAGGCCCAGATCGCGGGTAAATCGGCCGAATACGCCCCAAAACAGTCACTTTTTCGCTTGTTTTGGACTCTCACGAAGTTCTCGTAAAGCAAAATAATAGGAAAAGTGGATTTTTACTTTTTTGGGGGATAGCCCTTGGAATAAGGTTTCCAACGCCGATTGAATCGGCCAAATGGAACAAATAGCCTAGAAGATATGGCAAAAATAGTGGAACTGCGTAAAACGGGACCCGACGCAAAAACTATTTTGGCCATAACTTCTTCGTTACTCGCCCGATTCGGTCGATCTTTATGTCCACAGAATCCTTATCTAAAGGCCTAAGACCCCTAATGATCGGAATTCCTATCCATCGTGCCGAACAAAGAGTTTCAATTTTCGGGCCAGGCCCTAGGGGTTCGGGGGCTGAAAAATCATCTGAAACGAAATGTTGATTTTTTCGCACATTAGCACACTCAAATGTACTGGTGGCATTTTAAAGTGAGCTTGCGTAATTTGAAGGCCCAGATCGTGGGTAAATCGGCCGAATACGCCACAAAATAGTCACTTTTCGCTTGTTTTGGACTCTCACGAAGTTCTCGTAAAGCAAAATAATAGGAAAAGTGGATTTTTACTTTTTTGGGGGATAGCCCTTGGAATAAGGTTTCCAACGCCGATTGAATCGGCCAAATCGGACAAATAGCCTAGAAGATATGGCAAAAATAGTGGAACTGCGTAAAACGGGACCCGACGCAAAAACTATTTTGGCCATAACTTCTTCGTTACTCGCCCGATTCGGTCGATCTTTATGTCCACAGAATACTTATCTAAAGGCCTAAGACCCCTGATGATCGGAATTCCTATCCATCGTGCCGAACAAAGAGTTTTAATTTTCGGGCCAGGCCCTAGGGGTTCGGGGGCTGAAAAATCATCCGAAACGAAATGTTGATTTTTTTCGCACATTAGCACATTCACATGTACTGGTGGCATTTTAAAGTGAGCGTGCTTAATTTGAAGGCCCAAATTGCGGGTAAATCGGCCGAATACGCCACAAAATAGTCACTTTTTCGCTTGTTTTGTACTCTCACGAAGTTTTGGTAAAGCAAAATAATAGGAAAAGTGGATTTTTACTTTTTGGGGGATAGCCCTTTTAATAAGGTTTCCAACCCTGCTTGAATCGGCCAAATCAGACAAATAGCGTAGAAGTTATGGCAAAAATAGTAGAACTGCACAAAACGGGCCCTGACGCAAAACCTATTTTGGCCATCACTTCTTCGTTTCTCGCCCGATTCGATCGATCTTTATGTCGACGGAATCCTTATCTAAAGTCCCAAGACCCCGCATGATTGGAATTCCTATCCATCGTGCTGAACAAAGAGCTCCAATTTTTGGGTCGGGCCCTAGGAGTACCCCCTAGGGGCATGGGCTAAAAACTATTTTGGCCATAACTTCTTCGTTACTCGCCCGATTTGGTCGATCTTTATGTCCACAGAATCCTTATCTAAAGGCCTAAGACCCCTAATGATCGGAATTCCTATCCATCGTACCGAACAAAGAGTTTCAATTTTCGGGCCGGGCCCTAGGGGTTTTGGGGGCTGAAAAATTATCCGAAACGAAATGTTAATTTTTTCGCACATTAACACATTCACATGTACTTATGGCATTTTAAAGTGAGCTTGTGTAATTTGAAGGCCCAGATCGTGGGTAATTCGGCCGAATACTCCACAAAATAGTCACTTTTTCGCTTGTTTTGGACTCTCACGAAGTTATCGTAAAGCAAAATTATAGGAAAAGTGGATTTCGACTTTTTGGGGGATAGCCCTTGGAATAAGGTTTCCAACGCCGCTTGAATCGGCCAAATCGGACAAATAGCCTAGAAGATATGGCAAAAATAGTGGAACTGCGTAAAACGGGACCAGACGCAAAAACTATTTTGGCCATAACTTCTTCGTTACTCTCCCGATTCGGTCGATTTTTATGTCCACAGAATCCTTATCTAAAGGCCTAAGACCCCTAATGATCGGAATTCCTATCCATCGTGCCGAACAAAGAGTTTCAATTTTCGGGCCAGGCCCTAGGGGTTCGGGGGCTGAAAAATCATCCGAAACGAAATGTTGATTTTTTCGCACATTAGCACATTCAAATGTACAGGTGGCATTTTAAAGTGAGCTTGCGTAATTTGAAGGCCCAGATCGCGGGTAAATCGGCCGAATACGCCCCAAAATAGTCACTTTTTCGCTTGTTTTGGACTCTCACGAAGTTCTCGTAAAGCAAAATAATAGGAAAAGTGGATATTTACTTTTTGGGGGATAGCCCTTGGAATAAGGTTTCCAACCTCGCTTGAATCGGCCAAATCGGACAAATAGCCTAGAAGTTATGGCAAAAATAGTGGAACTGCGCAAAACGGGACCTGAAGCAAAAACTATTTTGGCCATAACTTCTTCGTTTCTCGCTCGATTCGGTCGATCTTTATGTCGATGGAATCCTTATATAAAGGCCCAAGACCCGGCATGATTGGAATTCCTATCCATCGTCCTGAATAAAGAGCTCCAATTTTTGGGCCGGGCCCTAGGAGTACCCCCTAGGGGCATGGGCTAAAAACTATTTTGGCCATAACTTCTTCGTTACTCGCCCGATTCGGTCGATCTTTTTTTCTACAGAATCCTTATCTAAAGGCCTAAGACCCCTAATGATCGGAATTCCTATCCATCGTGCCGAACAAAGTGTTTCAATTTTCGGGCCGGGCCCTAGGGGGTACCCCTAGGGGTTCGGGGGCTGAAAAATCATCTGAAACGAAATGTTGATTTTTTCGCACATTAGCACATTCACATTTACTTACGGCATTTTAAAGTGAGCTTGCGTAATTTGAAGGCCCAGATTGCGGGTAAATCGGCCGAGTACGCCCCAAAATAGTCAGTTTTCGCTTGTTTTGGACTATCACGAAGTTCACGTAAAGCAAAATAATAGGAAAAGTGGATTTTTACATTTTGGGGGATAGCCCTTGGAATAAGGTTTCCAACGCCGTTTGAATCGGCCAAATCGGACAAATAGCCTAGAAGTTATGGCAAAAATAGTGGAACTGCGCAAAACGGGACCCGACGCAAAAACTATTTTGGCCATAACTTCTTCGTTTCTCGCCCGATTCGGTCGATCTTTATGTCGACGGAATCCTTATCTAAAGGCCCAAGACCCCGCATGATTGGAATTCCTATCCATCGTGCTGAACAAAGAGCTCCAATTTTTGGGCCAGGCCCTAAGAGTACACCCCCTAGGGGCCTGGGCTAAAAACTATTTTGGTCATAATTTCTTCGTTACTAGCCCGATTCGGTCGATCTTTATGTCCACAGAATCCTTATCTAAAGGCCTACGACCCCTAATGATCGGAATTCCTATCCATCGTGCCGAACAAAGAGTTTCAATTTTCGGGCCAGGCCCTAGGGGTTCGGGGGCTGAAAAATCATCCGAAACGAAATGTTGATTTTTTCGCACATTAGCACATTCAAATGTACTGGTGGCATTTTAAAGTGATCTTGCTTAATTTGAAGGCCCAGATCGCGGGTAAATCGGCCGAATACGCCCCAAAATAGTCACTTTTTCGCTTGTTTTGGACTCTCACGAAGTTCTCGTAAAGCAAAATAATAGGAAAAGTGGATTTTTACTTTTTGGGGGATAGCCCTTGGAATAAGGTTTCCAACACCGATTGAATCGACTAAATCGGACAAATAGCCTAGAAGATATGGCAAAAATAGTGGAACTGCGTAAAACAGGACCCGACGCAAAAACTATTTTGGCCATAACTTCTTTGTTACTCGCCCGATTCGGTCGATCTTTATGTCCACAGAATCCTTATCTAAAGACCTAAGACCCCTAGTGATCGGAATTCCTATCCATCGTGACGAACAAAGAGTTTCAATTTTCGGGCCAGGCCCTAGGGGTTCGGTGGTTGAAAAATCATCCGAAACGAAATGTTGATTTTTTTCGCACATAAGCATATTCACATGTACTGGTGGCATTTTAAAGTGAGCTTGCATTATTTGAAGGCCCAGATTGCGGGTAAATCGGCCGAGTACGCCCTAAAATAGTCACTTTTTCGTTTGTTTTGGACTCTCACGAAGTTTTCGTAAAGCAAAATATTAGGAAAAGTGTATTTTTACTTTTTGGGGAATAGCCCTTGGAATAAGGTTTCCAACCCTGCTTGAATCGGCCAAATCGGACAAATAGCCTAGAAGTTATGGCAAAAATAGTGGAACTACGCAAAACGGGACCCGAAGCAAAAACTATTTTGGCCATAACTTCTTCGTTTCTCACTCGATTCGGTCGATCTTTATATCGATGGAATCCTTATCTAAAGGCCCAAGACCCTGCATGATTGGAATTCCTATCCATCGTGCTGAATAAAGAGCTCCAATTTTTGGGCCGGGCCCTAGGAGTACCCCCTAGGGGCATGGGCTAAAAACTATTTTGGCCATAACTTCTTCGTTACTCGCCCGATTCGGTCGATCTTTTTTTCCACAGAATCCTTATCTAAAGGCCTAAGACCCCTAATGATCGGAATTCCTATCCATCGTGCCGAACAAAGTGTTTCAATTTTCGGGCCAAGCCCTAGGGGGTACCCCTAGGGGTTCGGGGGCTGAAAAATCATCTGAAAGGAAATGTTGATTTTTTCGCACATTAGCACATTCACATTTACTTATGGCATTTTAAAGTGAGCTTGCTTAATTTGAAGGACCAGATTGCGGGTAAATCGGCCGAGCACGCCCCAATATAGTCAGTTTTCGCTTGTTATGGACTATCACGAAGTTCTCGTAAAGCAAAATAATAGAAAAAGTGGATTTTTACATTTTGGGGGATAGCCCTTGGAATAAGGTTTCCAACAACATTTGAATCGGCCAAATCGGACAAATAGCCTAGAAGTTATGGCAAAAATAGTGGAACTGCGCAAAACGGGACCCGACGCAAAAACTATTTTGGCCATAACTTCTTCGTTTCTCGCCCGATTCGGTCGATCTTTATGTCGACGGAATCCTTATCTAAAGGCCCAAGACCCCGCATGATTGGAATTCCTATCCATCGTGCTGAACAAAGAGCTTTAATTTTTGGGCCGGGCCCTATGAGTACCCCCTAGGGGCATGGGTTAAAAGCTATTTTGGCCATAACTTCTTCGTTACTCGCCCGATTCGGTCGATCTTTTTGTCCACAGAATCCTTATCTAAAGGCCTAAGACCCCTAATGATCGGAATTCCTATCCATCCTGCCGAACAAAGAGTTTCAATTTTCGGGCCGGGCCCTAGGGGTACACCTAGGGGTTCGAGGGCTGAAAAATCATCCGAAATGAAATGTTTATTTTTTCGCACATTAGCACATTCACATGTACTTATGGCATTTTAAAGTGAGCTTGCGTAATTTGAAGGCCCAGATTGCTGGTAAATCGGCCGAGTACGACCCAAAATTGTCAGTTTTTCGCTTATTTTGAACTCTCACGAAGTTCTCGTAAAGCAAAATAATAGGAAAAGTGGATTTTTACTTTTTGGGGGATAGCCCTTGGAATAAGGTTTCCAACGCCGCTTGAATCGGCCAAATCGGACAAATAGCCTAGAAGTTATGGCAAAAATAGTGGAATTGCGCAAAACGGGACCCGACGCAAAAACTATTTTTGCCATAACTACTTCGTTTCTCGCTCGATTCGGTCGATCTTTATGTCGACGGAATCCTTATCTAATGGCCCAAGACCCTGCATGATTGGAATTCCTATCCATCGTGCTGAACAAGGAGCTCCAATTTTTGGGCCGGGCCCTTGGAGTACCCCCTAAGGGCCCGGGCTAAAAACTATTTTGGCCAATAATTTATTCGTTACTCGCTTGATTCGGTCATTCTTTATGTCTACAGAATCCTTATCTGAAGGCCTAAGACCCATAATAATTGGAATTCCTATCCATCCTGCCGAACAAAGAGTTTCAATTTTTGGGCCGGGCCCTAGGGGTACCCCTAGGGGTTTGGGGGCTGAAAAATTATCCGAAAAGAAATGTTGATTTTTTCGCACATTAGAATATTCAAATGTACTGGTGGCATTTTTAAGTGAGCTTGCGTAATTTGAAGGCCCAGATCGCGGGTAAATAGGCCGAATACGCCCCAAAATAGTCACTTTTTCGCTTGTTTTGGACTCTCATGAAGTTTTCGTAAAGCAAAATAATAGGAAAAGTGGATTTTTACTTTTTGGGGGATAGCCCTTGGAATAAGGTTTCCAACCCCGCTTGAATCGGCCAAATCGGACAAATAGCCTAGAAGTTATGGCAAAAATAGTGGAATTTCAAAAAACGGGACCCGACGCAAAAACTATTTTGGCCATAACTCCTTCGTTTCTTGCCTGATTCGGTCGATCTTTATGTCGACGGAATCCTTATCTAAAGGCCCAAGACCCCTCATGATTGGAATTCCTATCCATCGTGCTGAACAAAGAGCTCCAATTTTTGGGCCGGGCCCTAGGAGTACCCCCTAGGGGCATGGGCTAACAACTATTTTGGCCATAACTTCTTCGTTACTCGCCCGATTCGGTCGATATTTATGTCCACAGAATCCTTATCTAAAGGCCTAAGACCCCTAATGATCGAAATTCCTATCCATCATGCCGAACAAAGAGTTTTAATTTTCGGGTCAAGCCCTAGGGGTTCGGGGGCTGAAAAATCATCTGAAACGAAATGTTGATTTTTTCGCACATTAGCACATTCACATGTACTTATGGCATTTTAAAGTGAGCTTGCGTAATTTGAAGGCCCAGATTGCAGGTAAATCGGCCGAGTACGCCCCAAAATAGTCAGTTTTTCGCTTATTTTGGACTCTCACGAAGTTCTCGTAAAGCAAAATAATAGGAAAAGTGGATTTTTACTTTTTGGGGAATAGCCCTTGGAATAAGGTTTCCAACGCCGCTTGAATCGGCCAAATCGGACAAATAGCCTAGAAGTTATTGTAAAAATAGTGGAACTATGCAAAACGGGACCGGACGCAAAAACTATTTTTGCCATAACTTCTTCGTTTCTCGCTCGATTCAGTCGATTTTTATGTCGACGGAATCCTTATCTAAAGGCCCAAGACCTTGCATGATTGGAATTCCTATCCATCGTGCTGAACAAAGAGCTCCAATTTTTGGGCCGGGCCCTAGGAGTACCCCCTAGGGGCATGGGCTAAAAACAATTTTGGCCATAACTTCTTCGTTACTCGTCTGATTCGGTTGATCTTTATGTCCACATAATCCTTATCTAAAGGCCTAAGACCCCTAATGATCGGAATTCCTATCCATCATTTTGAACAAAGAGTTTCAATTTTCGGGTTGGGCCCTAGGGGTTCGGGGGCTGAAAAATCATCTGAAACGAAATGTTGATTTTTTCGCACATTAGCACATTCACATGTACTTATGGCATTTTAAAGTGAGCTTGCGTAATTTGAAGGCCCAGATTGCTGGTAAATCGGCCGAGTACGCCCCAAAATTGTCAGTTTTTCGCTTATTTTGGACTCTCACGAAGTTCTCGTAAAGCAAAATAATAGGAAAAGTGGATTTTTACTTTTTGGGGGATAGCCCTTGGAATAAGGTTTCCAACGCCGCTTGAATCGGCCAAATCGGACACATAGCCTAGAAGTTATTGTAAAAATAGTGGAACTATGCAAAACGGGACCCGACGCAAAAACTATTTTTGCCATAACTTCTTCGTTTCTCGCTCGATTCAGTCGATCTTTATGTCGACGGAATCCTTATCTAAAGGCCCAAGACCCTGCATGATTGGAATTCCTATCCATCGTGCTGAACAAAGAGCTCCAATTTTTGGGCCGGGCCCTAGGAGTACCCCCTAGGGGCATGGGCTAAAAACAATTTTGGCCATAACTTGTTCGTTACTCGTCCGATTCGGTCGATCTTTATGTCCACATAATCCTTATCTAAAGGCCTAAGACCCCTAATGATCGGAATTCCTATCCATCATTTTGAACAAAGAGTTTCAATTTTCGGGTCGGGCCCTAGGGGTTCGGGGGCTGAAAAATCATCTGAAATGAAATGTTGATTTTTTCGCACATTAGCACATTCACATGTACTTATGGCATTTTAAAGTGAGCTTGCATAATTTGAAGGCCCAGATTGCGGGTAAATCGGCCGAGTACGCCCAAAATAGTCAGTTTTTCGCTTATTTTGGACTCTCACGAAGTTCTCGTAAAGCAAGACAATAGGAAAAGTGGATTTTTAACTTTTGGGGGATAGCCCTTGGAATAAGGTTTCCAATGCCGCTTGAATCGGCCAAATCGGACAAATAGCCTAGAAGTTATGGCAAAAGTAGTGGAACTGCACAAAACGGGACCCGACGCAAAAACTATTTTGGCCATAACTTCTTCGTTTCTCACCCGATTCGGTCGATCTTTATGTCGACGGAATCCTTATCTAAAGGCTCAAGACCCCGCATGATTGGAATTCCTATGCATCGTGCTGAACAAAGAGCTCCAATTTTTGGGCCGAGCCCTAGGGTACCCCCTAAGGGCCTGGGCTAAAAACTATTTTGGCCATAACTTATTCGTTACTAGCCTGATTCGGTCGATCTTTATGTCCACAGAATCCTTATCTAAAGGCCTAAGACCCCTAATGATCGGAATTCCTTTCCATCGTGCCGAACAAAGAGTTTCAATTTTCGAGCCGGGCCCTAGGGTTACCACTAGGGATTCGGAGGCTGAAAAATCATCCGAAACGAAATGTTGATTTTTTCGCACATTAGAACATTCACATGTACTGGTGGCATTTCAAAGTAAGCTTGTGTAATTTGAAGGCCCAGATCGCGGGTAAATCGGCCGAATACGCACCAAAATAGTCACTTTTTCGCTTATTTTGAACTCTCACGAAGTTCTCGTAAAGCAAATTAATAGGAAAAGTGGATTTCGACTGTTAGGGGGAGAGCCCTTGGAATAAGGTTTCCAACGCCGATTGAATCGGCCAAATCGGACAAATAGCCTAGAAGTTATGGCAAAAATAGTGGAACTACGCAAAACGGGACCCGACGCAAAAATTATTTTGGCCATAACTTCTTCGTTTCTCGCCCAATTCTGTCGATCTTTATGTCGACGGAATCCTTATCTAAAGGCCCAAGACCCCGCATGATTGGAATTCCTATCAATCGTGCTGAAAAAAGAGCTCCAATTTTTGGGCCGGGCCCTAGGAGTACCCCCTAGGGGCCTGGGTTAAAAACTATTTTGGCCATACCTTCTTCATTACTCGCCCGATTCGGTCGATCTTTATGTCCACAGAATCCTTATCTAAAGGCCTAAGACCCCTAATGATCGGAATTCCTATCCATCATGTCGAACAAAGAGTTTCAATTTTCGAGCCGGGCCCTAGGGGTTCGGGGGCTGAAAAATCATCCGAAACGAAATGTTGACTTTTTCGCACATTAGCACATTCACATGTACTTATGGCATTTTAAAGTGAGATTGCGTTATTTGAAGGCCCAGATTGCTGGTAAATTGGCCGAGTACGCCCCAAATTGTCAGTTTTTCGCTTATTTTGGACTCTCACGAAGTTTTCGAAAAGAAAAATAATAGGAAAAGTGGATTTTTACTTTTCGGGGATAGCCCTTGGAATAAGGTTTCCAACCCCGCTTAAATCGGCCAAATCAGACAAATAGCCTAGAAGTTATGGCAAAAATAGTGGAACTGCGCAAAATGGGACCCGACGCAAAAACTATTTTGGCCATAACTTCTTCGTTTCTCGCCCGATTCGGTCGAACTTTATGTCGACGGAATCCTTATCTAAAGGCCCAAGACCCTGCATGATTGGAATTCCTATGCATCGTGCTGAACAAAGAGCTCCAATTTTTGGGCCGGGCCCTAGGAGTACGGCCTAGGGGCCCGGGCTAAAAACTATTTTGGCCATAACTTATTCGTTACTCGCCCGATTCGGTCGATCTTTATGTGCAAAGAATCCTTATCTAAAGGCTTAAGACCCCTAATGATCGGAATTCCTTTCCATCGTGCCGAAGAAAGAGTTTCAATTTTCGGGTCGGGCCCTAGGGTTACCACTAGGGGTTCGGGGGCTGAAAAATCATCCGAAAGGAAATGTTGATTTTTTCACACATTAGCACATTCACATGTACTAGTGGCATTTTAAAGTGAGCTTGCGTAATTTGAAGGCCCAGATCGCGGGTAAATCGGCCGAATACGCCCCAAAGTAGTCACTTTTTCGCTTGTTATGGACTCTCACGAAGTTCTCGTAAAGCAAATTAATTGGAAAAGTGGATTTTTAATTTTTGGGGGATAGCCGTTGGAATAAGGTTTCCAACACCGCTTGAATCGGCCAAATCGGACAAATAGCCTAGAAGTTATGGCAAAAATAGTGGAACTGCGCAAAACGGGACCCGACGCAAAAACTATTTTTGCCATAACTTCTTCGTTTCTCGCTCGATTCAGTCGATCTTTATGTCGACGGAATCCTTATAGTAAGGCCCAAGACCCTGCATGATTGGAATTCCTATCCATCGTGCTGAACAAAGAGCTCCAATTTTTGGGCCGGGCCCTAGGAGTACCCCCTAGGGGCATGGGCTTAAAACTATTTTTGCCATTACTTCTTCGTTACTCGCCCGATTCGGTCGATCTTTATGTCCACATAATCCTTATCTAAAGGCCTAAGACCCCTAATGATCGGAATTCCTATCCATCGTTTCGAACAAAGAGTTTCAATTTTCGGGTCGGGCCCTAGGGGGTACCCCTAGGGGTTCGGGGGCTGAAAAATCATCTGAAACGAAATGTTGATTTTTTCGCACATTAGCACATTCACATGTACTTATGGCATTTTAAAGTGAGCTTGCGTAATTTGAAGGCCCAGATTGCGGGTAAATCGGCCGAGTACGCCCCAAAATAGTCAGTTTTTCGCTTATTTTGGACTCTCACGAAGTTCTCGTAAAGCAAAATAATAGGAAAAGTGGATTTTTACTTTTTGGGGGATAGCCCTTGGAATAAGGTTTCCAACGCCGCTTGAATCGGCCAAATGGGACAAATAGCCTAGAAGTTATGGCAAAAGTAGTGGAACTGCGCAAAACGGGACCCGACGCAAAAACTATTTTTGCCATAACTTCTTCGTTTCTCGCTCGATTCGGTCGATCTTTATGTGGACGGAATCCTTATTTAAGGCCCAAGACCCTGCATGATTGGAATTCCTATCCATCGTGCTGAACAAAGAGCTCCAATTTTTGGGCCGGGCCCTAGGAGTACCCCTTAGGGGCATGGGCTTAAAACTATTTTGGCCATTACTTCTTCGTTACTCGCCCGATTCAGTCGATCTTTATGTCCACATAATCCTTATCTAAAGGCCTAAGACACCTAATGATCGGAATTCCTGTCCATCGTTTCGAACAAAGAGTTTCAATTTTCGGGCCGGGCCCTAGGGTGTACCCCTAGGGGTTTGGGGGCTGAAAAATCATCTGAAACGAAATGTTGATTTTTTCGCACATTAGCACATTCACATGTACTTAAGGCATTTTAAAGTGAGCTTGCGTAATTTGAAGGCCCAGATTGCGGGTAAATCGGCCGAGTTCGCCCAAAATAGTTAGTTTTTCGCTTATTTTGGACTCTCACGAAGTTCTCGTAAAGTAAGACAATAGGAAAAGTGGATTTTTAACTTTTGGGGGATAGCCCTTGGAATAAGGTTTCCAACGCTGCTTGAATCGGCCAAATCGGACAAATAGCCTAGAAGTTATGGCAAAAGTAGTGGAACTGCACAAAACGGGACCCGACGCAAAAACAATTTTGGCCATAACTTCTTCGTTTCTCGCCCGATTCGGTCGATCTTTATGTCGACGGAATCCTTATCTAAAGGCTCAAGACCCCGCATGATTGGAATTCCTATGCATTGTGCTAAACAAAGAGCTCCAATTTTTGGACCGGGCCCTAGGGTACCCCCTAAGGGCCCGGGCTAAAAACTATTTTGGCCATAACTTATTCGCTACTAGCCCGATTTGGTCGATCTTTATGTCCACAGAATCCTTAACTAAAGGCCTAAGACCCCTAATGATCGGAATTCCTTTCCATCGTGCCGAACAAAGAGTTTCAATTTCCCTAGGGTTACCACTAGGGGTTCAGGGGCTGAAAAATCATCCGAAACGAAATGTTGATTTTTTCGCACATTAGCACATTCACATGTACTGGTGGCATTTCAAAGTGAGCTTGCGTAATTTGAAGGCCCAGATCGCGGGTAAATCGGCCGAATACGCACAAAAATAGTCACTTTTTCGCTTGTTTTGAACTCTCACGAAGTTCTCGTAAAGCAAATTAAGAGGAAAAGTGGATTTCGACTTTTTGGGGGAGAGCCCTTGGAATAAGGTTTCCAACGCCGCTTGAATCGGCCAAATCGGACAAATAGCCTAGAAGTTATGGCAAAAATAGTGGAACTACGCAAAACGGGACCCGACGCAAAAATTATTTTGGCCATAACTTCTTCGTTTCTCGCCCGATTCTGTCGATCTTTATGTCGACGGAATCCTTATCTAAAGGCCCAAGACCCCGCATGATTGGAATTCCTATCAATCGTGCTGAAGAAAGAGCTCCAATTTTTGGGCCGGGCCCTAGGAGTACCCCCTAGGGGCCTGGGTTAAAAACTATTTTGGCCATAACTACTTCATTACTCGCCCGATTCGGTCGATCTTTATGTCCACAGATTCCTTATCTAAAGGCCTAAGACCCCTAATGATCGGAATTCCTATCCATCATGTCGAACAAAGAGTTTCAATTTTCGAGCCAGGCCCTAGGGGTTCGGGGGCTGAAAAATCATCCGAAACGAAATGTTGATTTTTTCGCACATTAGCACATTCACATGTACTAATGGCATTTTAAAGTGAGATTTCGTTATTTGAAGGCCCAGATTGCGGGTAAATTGGCCGAGTACGCCCCAAAATAGTCAGTTTTTCGCTTATATTGGACTCACAAGAAGTTTTCGAAAAGAAAAATAATAGGAAAAGTGGATTTTTACTTTTCGAGGAATAGCCCTTGGAATAAGGTTTCCAACCCCGCTTGAATCGGCCAAATCGGACAAATAGCCTAGAAGTTATGGAAAAAATAGTGGAACTGCGCAAAACGGGACCCGACGCAAAAACTATTTTGGCCATAACTTCTTTGTTTCTCGCCCGATTCGGTCGAACTTTATGTCGACGGAATCCTTATCTAAAGGCCCAAGACCCCGCATGATTGGAATTCCAATGTATCGTGCTGAACAAAGAGCTCCAATTTTTGGGCCGGGCCCTAGGAGTACGCCCTAGGGTCCCGGGCTAAAAACTATTTTGGCCATAACTTCTTCGTTACTCGCCCGATTAGGTCGATCTTTATGTGCACAGAATCCTTATCTAAAGGCCTAAGACCCCTAATGATCGGAATTCCTATCCATCGTGCCGAACAAAGAGTTTTAATTTTCGGGGCGGGCCCTAGAGGTTCGGGGGCTGAAAAATCATCCAAAATGAAATGTTGATTTTTTCTCACATTAGCACATTCACATGTACTTATGGCATTTTAAAGTGAGCTTGCGTTATTTGAAGGCCCAGATTGCGGTTAAATCGGCCGAGTACGCCCCAAAATAGACAGTTTTTCGCTTGTTTTGGACTCTCACGAAGTTTTCGTAAAGCAAAATAATAGGAAAAGTGGATTTTTACTTTTCGGGGGATAGCCCTTGGAATGAGGTTACCAACCCCGCTTGAATCGGCCAAATCGGACAAATAGCCTAGAAGTTATGGCAAAAATAGTGGAACTGCGCAAAACGGGACCCGACGCAAAAACTATTTTGGCCATAACTTCTTCGTTTCTCGCCCGATTCGGTCGATCTTTATGTCGACGGAATCCTTATCTAAAGCCCCAATACCCCGCATGATTGCAATTCCTATGCATCGTGCTGAACAAAGAGCTCCAATTTTTGGGCCGGGCCCTAGGAGTACCCCTTAGGGGCCCGGGCTAAAAACTATTTTGGCCATAACTTATTCGTTACTCGCCCGATTCGGTCGATCTTTATGTCCACAGAATCCTTATCTAAAGGCCTAAGACCCCTAATGATCGGAATTCCATCCATCGTGCCGAACAAAGAGTTTCAATTTTCGGGGCGGTCCATAGAGGTTCGGGGGCTGAAAAATCATCCGAAACGAAATGTTGATTTTTTCTCACATTAGCACATTCACATGTACTTATGGCATTTTAAAGTGAGCTTGCGTTATTTGAAGGCCCAGATTGCGGGTAAATCGGCCGAGTACGCCCCAAAATAGTCAGCTTTTCGCTTGTTATGGACTCTCACGAAGTTTTCGTAAAGAAAAATAATAGGAAAAGTGGATTTTTACTTTGCGGGGGATAGCCCTTGGAATAAGGTTACCAACCCCGCTTGAATCGGCCAAATCGGACAAATAGCCTAGAAGTTATGGCAAAAATAGTGGAACTGTGCAAAACGGGACCCGACGCAAAAACTATTTTGGCCATAACTTCTTCGTTTCTCGCCTGATTCGGTCGAAATTTTTGTCGACGGAATCCTTATGTAAAGGCCCAAGACCCCGCATGATTGGAATTCCTATGCATCGTGCTGAACAAAGAGCTCAAATTTTTGGGCCGGGCCCTAGGACCCCTCTGGGCCCGGGCTAAAAACTATTTTGGCCATAACTTATTCGTTACTCGCCCGATTCGGTCGATCTTTATGTCCACAGAATCCTTATCTAAAGGCCTAAGACCCCTAATAATCGGAATTCTTTTCCATCGTGCCGAACAAAGACTTTTAATTTTCGGGCCGGGCCCTAGGATTACCACCAGGGGTTCGGGGGCTGAAAAATCATCCGAAACGAAATGTTGATTTTTTCGCACATTAGCACATTCACATGTACTGGTGGAATTTTAAAGTGAGATTGCGTAATTTAAAGGCCCAGATCGCGGGTAAATTGGCCGAATACGCCCCAAAATAGTCACTTTTTCGCTTGTTATGGACTCTCACGAAGTTCTCGTCAAGCAAATTAATAGGAAAAGTGGATTTCGACTTTTTGGGGGATAGCCCTTGGAATAAGGTTTCCAACGCCGCTTGAATCAGCCAAATCGGACTAATAGCCTAGAAGTTATTGCAAAAATAATGGAACTACGCAAAACGGGACCTGACGCAGAAATTATTTTGGCCATAACTTCCTCGTATCTCGCCCGATTCGATCGATCTTTATGTTGACGGAATCCTTATCTAAAGGCTCAAGACCCCGCATGATTGGAATTCCTATCCATCGTGCTGAACAAAGAGCTCCAATTTTTGGGCCGGGCCCTAGTAGTACCCCCCTAGGGGCCGAGGCTAAAAACTATTTTGGCCATAACTTCTTCGTTACTCGCCCGATTCGGTCGATCTTTATGTGCACAGAATCCTTATCTAAAGGCCTAAGACCCCTAATGATCGGAATTCCTATCCATCGTGCCGAACAAAGAGTTTCAATTTTCGTGGCGGGCCCTAGAGGTTCGGGGGCTGAAAAATCATCCGAAACGAAATGTTGATATTTTCTCACATTAGCACATTCACATGTACTTATGGTATTTTAAAGTGAGCTTACGTTATTTGAAGGCCCAGATTGTGGGTAAATCGGCCGAGTACGCCCCAAAATAGTCAGCTTTTCGCTTGTTTTGGACTCTCACGAAGTTTTCGTAAAGCAAAATAATAGGAAAAGTGGATTTTTACTTTTCGGGGGATAGCCCTTGGAATAAGGTTACCAACCCCGCTTGAATCGGCCAAATCGGACAAATAGCCTAGAAGTTATGGCAAAAATAGTGGAACTGTGCAAAACGGGACCCGACGCAAAAACTATTTTGGCCATAATTTCTTCGTTTCTCGCCCGATTCGGTCGAAATTTATGTCGACGGAATCCTTTTGTAAAGGCCCAAGACCCCGCATGATTGGAATTCCAATGCATCGTGCTGAACAAAGAGCTCCAATTTTTGGGCCGGGCCCTAGGACCCCTAGGGGCCCGGGCTAAAAACTATTTTGGCCAGAACTTATTCGTTACTCGCCCGATTCGGTCGATCTTTATGTCCACAGAATCCTTATCTAAAGGCCTAAGACCCCTTATGATCGGAATTCCTTTTTATCGTTCCGAACAAATAGTTTTAATTTTCGGGCCGGGCCCTAGGGTTACCACTAGGGGTTCGGGGGCTGAAAAATCATCCGAAACGAAATGTTGATTTTTTCGCACATTAGCACGTTCACATGTACTGGTGGAATTTTAAAGTGAGATTGCGTAATTTAAAGGCCCAGATCGCGGGTAAATCGGCCGAATACACCCCAAAATAATCACTTTTTCGCTTATTTTGGACTCTCACAAAGTTCTCGTAAAGCAAATTAATAGGAAAAGTGAATTTCGACTTTTTAGGGGATAGCCCTTGGAATAAGGTTTCCAACGCCGCTTGAATCGGCCAAATCGGACAAATAGCCTAGAAGTTATGGCAAAAATAGTGGAACAACGCAAAACGGGACGCGACGCAGAAATTATTTTGGCCATAACTTCTTCGTTTCTCGCCCGATTCGGTCGATCTTTATGTCGACGGAATCCTTATCTAAAGGCCCAAGACCCCGCATGATTGGAATTCCTATCCATCGTGCTGAAGAAAGAGCTCCAATTTTTGGGCCGGGCCCTAAGAGTACCCCCTAGGGGCCTGGGTTAAAAACTATTTTGGCTATAACTTTTTCATTACTCGCCCGATTCGGTCGATATTTATGTCCACAGAATCCTTATCTAAAGGCCTAAGACCCCTAATGATCGGAATTCCTATCCACCGTGTCGAACAAAGAGTTTCAATTTTCGGGCCGGGTCCTAGCGGTTCGGGGGCTGAAAAATCATCCGAAAAGAAATGTTGATTTTTTCGAACATTAGAACATTCTCATGTACTTATGGCATTTCAAAGTGAGATTGCGTTATTTGAAGGCCCAGATTGCGGGTAAATTGGCCGAGTACGACCCGAAATAGTCAAATTTTCGCTTGTTTTGGACTCTCACGAAGTTTTCGAAAAGCAAAATAATAGGAAAAGTGGATTTTTACTTTTCTGGGGATAGCCCTTGGAATAAGGTTTCCAACGCCGCTTGAATTGGCCAAATCAGAAAAATAGCTTAGAAGATATGGCAAAAATAGTGGAACTGCGCAAAACGGGACCAGACGCAAAAACTATTTTGGCCATAACTTCTTCGTTTCTCGCCCGATTCGTTCGATCTTTATTTTGACGGAATACTTATCTAAAGGCCCAAGACCCCGCATGATTGGAATTCCTATCCATCGTGCTGAACAAAGAACTCCAATTTTTGGGCCGGGCCCTAGTAGTACCCCCTAGGGGCCTGGGCTAAAAACTATTTTTGCCATAACTTCTTCGTTACTCGCCCGATTCGGTCGATCTTTATGTGCACAGAATCCTTATTTAAAGGCCTAAGACCCCTAATGATCGGAATTCCTATCCATCGTGCCGAACAAAGAGTTTCAATTTTTGGGGCGGGCCCTAGAGGTTCGGGGGCTGAAAAATCATCTGAAACGAAATGTTGATTTTTTCGCACATTAGCACATTCACATGTACTTATGGCATTTTAAAGTGAGATTGCGTTATTTGAAGGCCCAGATTGCGGGTAAATTGGCCGAGTACGCCCCAAAATAGTTAGTTTTTTGCTTGTTTTGGACTCTCACGAAGTTTTGGAATAGCAAAATAATAGGAAAAGTGGATTTTTACTTTTCGGGGGATAGCCCTTGGAATAAGGTTTCCAACGCTGCTTGAATTGGCCAAATCGGACAAATAGCTTAGAAGATATGGCAAAAATAGTGGAACTGCGCAAAACGGGACCCGACGCAAAAACTATTTTGGCCATAACTTCTTCGTTCCTCGCCCGATTCGGTCGATCTTTATGTCGACGGAATCCTTATCTAAAGGCCCAAGAACCCGCATGATTGGAATTCCTATGCATCATGCTGAACGAAGAGCTCCAATTTTTGGGACGGGCCCTAGGAGTACCCCCTAGGGGCCTGGGCTAAAAACTATTTTGGCCATAACTTATTCGTTAGTCGCCCGATTCGGTCGATTTTTATGTCCACAGAATCCTTATATAAAGGCCTAAGACCCCTAATGATCGGAATACCTTTCGATCGTGCCGAACAAAGAGTTTCAATTTTCGGGCCGGGCCTTAGGGTTACCACTAGGGCTTCGGGGGCTGAAAAATCATCCGAAACGAAATGTTGATTTTTCGCACATTAGCACATTCACATGTACTAGTGGCATTTTAAAGTGAGCTTGCGTAATTTGAAGGCCTAGATCGCAGGTAAATCGGCCGAATACGCCCTAAAATAGTCACTTTTTCGCTTGTTTTGGACTCTCACGAAGTTCTCGTAAAGCAAATTAATAGAAAAAGTGGATTTCAACATTTTAGGGGATAGCCCTTGGAATAAGGTTTCCAACGCCGCTTGAATCAGCCAAATCGGACAAATAGCCTAGAAGTTATGGCAAAAATAGTGGAACTACGCAAAACGGGACCTGACGCAGAAATTATTTTGGCCATAACTTCTTCGTTTCTCGCCCGACTCGTTCGATCTTTATGTCGACGGAATCCTTATTTAAAGGCCCAAGACCCCGCATGATTGGAATTCCTATCCATCGTGCTGAACAAAGAGCTCCAATTTTTGGGTCGGGCCCTAGTAGTACCCCCTAGGGGCCTGGGCTAAAAACTATTTTGGCCATAACTTCTTCGTTACTCGCCCGATTCGGTCGATCTTTATGTGCACAGAGTCCTTATCTAAAGGCCTAAGACCCCTAATGATCGGAATTTCTATCCATCGTGCCGAATAAAGAGTTTCAATTTTCGGGGCGGGCCCAAGAAGTTCGGGGGCTGAAAAATCATCCGAAATGAAATGTTGATTTTTACGCACATTAGCACATTCACATGTACTTATGGCATTTTAAAGTGAGATTGCGTTATTTGAAGGCCCAGATTGCGGGTAAATTGGCCGAGTACGCCCCAAAATAGTCAGTTTTTCGCTTGTTTTGGACTCTCACGAAGTTTTCGAAAAGCAAAATAATAGGAAAAGTGAAATTTTACTTTTCGGGGTATAGCCTTTGGAATAAGGTTTCCGACGCCGCTTGAATTGGCCAAATCGGACAAATAGCTTAGAAGATATGGCAAAAATAGTGGAATTGCGCAAAACGGGACCCGACGCAAAAACTATTTTGGCCATAACTTCTTCGTTTCTTGCCCGATTCAGTCGATCTTTATGTTGACGGAATCCTTATCTAAATGCCCAAGACCCCGCATGATTGGAATTCCTATCCATCGTGCTGAACAAAAAGCTCCAATTTTTGGGCCGGGCCCTAGTAGTACCCCCTAGGGACCTGGGCGAAAAACTATTTTGGCCATAACTTCTTCATTACTCGCCCGATTCGGTTGATCTTTATGTGCACAGAATCCTTATCTAAAGGCCTAAGACCCCTAATGATCGGAATTCCTATCCATCGTGCCGAACAAAGAGTTTCAATTTTCGGGGCGGGCCCTAGAGGTTCGGGGGCTGAAAAATCATCCGAAACGAAATGTTGATTTTTTCGCACATTAGCACATTCACATGTACTTATGGCATTTTAAAGTGAGATTGCGTTATTTGAAGGCCCAGATTGCGGGTAAATTGGCCGAGTACGCCCCAAAATAGTTAGTTTTTTGCTTGTTTTGGACTCTCACGAAGTTTTGGAATAGCAAAATAATAGGAAAAGTGGATTTTTACTTTTCGGGGGATAGCCCTTGGAATAAGGTTTCCAACGCTGCTTGAATTGGCCAAATCGGACAAATAGCTTAGAAGATATGGCAAAAATAGTTGAACTGCGCAAAACGGGACCCGACGCAAAAACTATTTTGGCCATAACTTCTTCGTTCCTCGCCCGATTCGGTCGATCTTTATGTCGACGGAATCCTTATCTAAAGGGCCAAGAACCTGCATGATTGGAATTCCTATGCATCATGCTGAACGAAGAGCTCCAATTTTTGGGCCGGGCCCTAGAAGTACCCCCTAGGGGCCTGGGCTAAAAACTATTTTGGCTATAACTTATTCGTTACTCGCTCGATTCGGTCGATTTTTATGTCCACAGAATCCTTATATAAAGGCCTAAGACCCCTAATGATCGGAATACCTTTCCATTGTGCCGAACAAAGAGTTTCAATTTTCGGGCCGGGCCCTAGGGTTACCACTAGGGGTTCGGGGGCTGAAAAATCATCCGAAACGAAATGTTGATTTTTCGCACATTAGCACATTCACATGTACTAGTGGCATTTTAAAGTGAGCTTGCGTAATTTGAAGGCCTAGATCGCAGGTAAATCGGCCGAATACGCCCTAAAATAGTCACATTTTCGCTTGTTTTGGACTCTCACGAAGTTCTCGTAAAGCAAATTAATAGGAAAAGTGGATTTTAACATTTTAGGGGATAGCCCTTGGAATAAGGTTTCCAACGCCGCTTGAATCAGCCAAATCGGACAAATAGCCTAGAAGTTATGGCAAAAATAGTGGAACTACGCAAAATGGGACCTGACGCAGAAATTATTTTGGCCATAACTTCTTCGTTTCTCGCCCGATTCGTTCGATCTTTATGTCGACGGAATCCTTATTTATAGGCCCAAGACCCCGCATGATTGGAATTCCTATCCATCGTGCTGAACAAAGAGCTCCAATTTTTGGGTCGGGCCCTAGTAGTAGCCCCTAAGGGCCTGGGCTAAAAACTATTTTGGCCATAACTTCTTCGTTACTCGCCCGATTCGGTCGATCTTTATGTGCACAGAGTCCTTATCTAAAGGCCTAAGACCCCTAATGATTGGAATTCCTATCCATCGTGCCGAATAAAGAGATTCAATTTTCGGGGCGGGCCCTAGAAGTTCGGGGGCTGAAAAATCATCCGAAACAAAATGTTGATTTTTCCGCACATTAGCACATTCACATGTACTTATGGCATTTTAAAGTGAGATTGCGTTATTTGAAGGCCCAGATTGCGGGTAAATTGGCCGAGTACGCCCCAAAATAGTCAGTTTTTCGCTTGTTTTGGACTCTCACGAAGTTTTCGAAAAGCAAAATAATAGGAAAAGTGGAATTTTACTTTTCGGGGGATAGCCCTTGGAATAAGGTTTCCGACGCCGCTTGAATTGGCCAAATCGGACAAATAGCTTAGAAGATATGGCAAAAATAGTGGAACTGCGCAAAACGGGACCCGACGCTAAAACTATTTTGGCCATAACTTCTTCGTTTCTTGCCCGATTCAGTCGATCTTTATGTCGACGGAATCCTTATCTAAATGCCCAAGACCCCGCATGATTGGAATTCCTATCCATCGTGCTGAACAAAAAGCTCCAATTTTTGGGCCGGGCCCTAGTAGTACCCCCTAGGGGCCTGGGCGAAAAACTATTTTGGCCATAACTTCTTCATTACTCGCCCGATTCGGTTGATCTTTATGTGCACAGAATCCTTATCTAAAGGCCTAAGACCCCTAATTATCAGAATTCCTATCCATCGTGCCGAAAAAAGAGTTTCAATTTTCGGGGCGGGCCCTAGAGGTTCGGGGGCTGAAAAATCTTCCGAAACGAAATGTTGATTTTTTCGCACATTAGCACATTCACATGTACTTATGGCATTTTAAAGTGAGCTTGCGTTATTTGAAGGCGCAGATTGCGGGTAAATTGGCCGAGTACGCCCCAAAATAGTCAGTTTTTTGCTTGTTTTGGACTCTCACGAAGTTTTGGAATAGCAAAATAATAGGAAAAGTTGATTTTTACTTTTCGGGGGATAGCCCTTGGAATAAGGTTTCCAACGCCGCTTGAATTGGCCAAATCGGACAAATAGCCTAGAAGATATGGCAAAAATAGTGGAACTGCGCAAAACGGGACCCGACGCAAAAAACTATTTTGGCCATAACTTCTTCGTTTCTCGCCCGATTCGGTCGATCTTTATGTCGACGGAATCCTTATCTAAAGGCCCAAGATCCCGCATGATTGGAATTCCTTTGCATCGTGCTGAACAAAGAGCTCCAATTTTTGGGCCAGGCCCTAGGAGTACCCCCTAGGGGCCCGGGCTAAAAACTATTTTGGCCATAACTTATTCGTTACTCGCCTGATTCGGTCGATGTTTATGTCCACAGAATCCTTATCTAAAGGCCTAAGACCCCTAATGATCGGAATTCCTTTCCATCGTGCCGAACAAAGAGTTTCAATTTTCGGGCCGGGCCCTAGGGTTACCACTAGGGGTTCGGGGGCTGAAAAATCATCCGAAATGAAATGTTGATTTTTTTCGCACATTAGCACATTCAAATGTACTGGTGGCATTTTAAAGTGAGCTTGCATACTTTGAAGGCCCAGATCGCGGGTAAATCGGCCGAATACGCCCCAAAATAGTCACTTTTTCGCTTGTTTTGGACTCTCACGAAGTTCTCGTAAAGCAAAATAATAGCAAAACTGGATTTCGACTTTTTGGGGGATAGCCCTTGGAATAAGGTTTCCAACGCCACTTGAATCGGCCAAATCGGACAAATAGCCTAGAAGTTATGGCAAAAATAGTGGAACTGCGCAAAACGAGACCCGACGCAAAAACTATTTTGGCCATAACTTCTTCGTTTCTCGCCCGATTCGGTCGATCTTTATGTCGACGAAATGTTGATTTTTTTGCACATTAGCATATTCACATGTACTTATGGCATTTTAAAGTGAGATTGCGTTATTTGAAGGCCTAGATTGCGGGTAAATTGGCCGAGTACGCCCCAAAATAGTCAGTTTTTCGCTTGTTTTGGACTCTCACGAAGTTTTCGAAAATCAAAAATAATAGGAAAAGTAGATTTTTACTTTTCGGGGCATTGCCCTTGGAATAAGGTTTCCAACGCCGCTTGATTTGGCCAAATCGGACAAATAGCCTAGTAGATATGGCAAAAATAGTGGAACTGCGCAAAACGGGACACGACGCAAAAACTATTTTGGCCATAACTTCTTCGTTTCTCGCCCGATTCGGTCGATCTTTATGTCGACGGAATCCTTATCTAAAGGCCCAAGACCCCGCATGATTGGAATTCCTATCCATCGTGCTGAACAAAGAGCTCCAATTTTTGGGCCGGGCCCTAGTAGTACCCCCTAGGGGCCTGGGCTAAAAACTATTTTGGCGATAACTTCTTCGTTACTCGCCCGATTCGGTCGGTCTTTATGTGAAAATAATCCTTATCTAAAGGCCTAAGACCCCTAATGATCGGAATTCCTATCCATCGTGCCGAACAAAGAGTTTCAATTTTCGGGGCGGGACCTAGAGGTTCGGGGGCTGAAAAATCATCCGAAACGAAATGTTGATTTTTTTGCACATTAGCACATTCACATGTACTTATGGCATTTTAAAGTTAGATTGCGTTTTTTGAAGGCCCAGATTGCGGGTAAATTGGTCGAGTACGCCCCAAAATAGTCAGTTTTTCGCTTGTTTTGGACTCTCACAAAGTTTTCGAAAAGCAAAATAATAGGAAAAGTTGATTTTTACTTTTCGGGGGATAGCCCTTGGAACAACGTTTCCAACGCCGCTTGAATTGGCAAAATCGGACAAATAGCCTAGAAGATATGGCAAAAATAGTGGAACTGCGCAAAACGGGACCCGACGCAAAAACTATTTTGGCCATAACTTCTTCGTTTCTCGCCCGATTCGGTCGATCTTTATGTCGACGGAATCCTTATCTAAAGGCCCAAGACCCCGCATGATTGGAATTCCTATCCATCGTGCTGAACAAAGAGCTCCAATTTTTTGGCCGAGCCCTAGTAGTACCCCCTAGGCGCCTGGACTAAAAACTATTTTGGCCATCACTTCTTCGTTACTCGCCCGATTCGGTTGATCTTTATGTGAAAATAATCCTTATCTAAAGGCCTAAGACCCCTAATGATCGGAATTCCTATCCATCGTCCCGAACAAAGAGTTTCAATTTTCGGGCCGGGCCCTAGGGTTACCACTAGGGGTTCGGGGGCTGAAAAATCATCCGAAATGAAATGTTGATTTTTTTCGCACATTAGCACATTCAAATGTACTGGTGGCATTTTAAAGTGAGCTTGCATACTTTGAAGGCCCAGATTGCGGGTAAATTGGCCGAGTACGCCCCAAAATAATCAGTTTTTCGCTTGTTTTGGACTCTCACGAAGTTTTCGAAAAGCAAAATAATAGGAAAAGTGGATTTTTACTTTTCGGGGGATAGCCCTTGGAATAAAGTTTCCAACGCCGCTTGAATTGGCCAAATCGGACAAATAGCCTAGAAGATATGGCAAAAATAGTGGAACTGCGCAAAACGGGACCCGACGCAAAAACTATTTTGGCCATAACTTCTTCGTTTCTCGCCCGATTCGGTCGATCTTTATGTCGACGGAATCCTTATCTAAAGGCCCAAGACCCAGCATGATTGGAATTCCTATGCATCGTGCTGAACAAAGAGCTCCAATTTTTGGGCCGGGCCCTACGACTACCCCCTAGGGGCCCGGGCTAAAAACTATTTTGGCAATAACTTATTCGTTACTCGCCCGATTCGGTCGATTTTTATGTCCACAGAATCCTTATCTAAAGGCCTAAGACCCCTAATGATCGGAATTCCTTTTCATCGTGCCGAACAAAGAGTTTTAATTTTCGGGCCGGACTCTAGGGTTACCACTAGGGGTTCGGGGGCTGAAAAATCATCCGAAACGAAATGTTTATTTTTTCGCACATTTGCACATTCAAATGTACTGCTGGCATTTTATAGTGAGCTTGCGTAATTTGAAGGCCCAGATCGCGGGTAAATCGGCCGAATACGCCTCAAAATAGTAACTTTTTCGCTTGTTTTGGACTCTCACGAAGTTCTCGTAAAGCAAAATAATAGGAAAAGTGGATTTCGACTTTTTGGAGGATAGCCCTTGGAATATGGTTTCTAACGCCACTTGAATCGGCCAAATCGGACAAATAGCCTAGAAGTTATGGCAAAAATAGTGGAACTGCGCAAAACGGGACCCGACGCAAAAACTATTTTGGCCATAATTTCTTCGTTTCTCGCCCGATTCGGTTTCAATTTTCGGGTCGGGCCCTAGAGGTATATCCCTAGGGGTTCGGGGCTGAGAAATCATACGAAACAAAATGTTTATTTTTTCGCGCATTAGCACATTCACATGTATAAGTGAGCTTGCGTAATTTGAAGGCCCAAATCGCGGGTAAATTGGCCGAGTACGCCCCAAAATAGTCAATTTTTCGCTTGTTTTGGACTCTCGCGAAGTTTTCGTAAAGCAAAATAATATGAAAAGTGGATTTTTACTTTTTGGGGGATAGCCCTTGGAATAAGGTTTCCAACACCGCTTGAATCGGCAAAATCGGACAAATAGCCTAGAAGATATAGCAAAAATAGTTGAACTGCGCAAAACGGGACCCGACGCAAAACCTATTTTGGCCATAACTTCTTCGTTTCTCGCCCGATTCGGTCAATATTTATGTTGACTAAATCCTTATCTAAAGTCCCAAGACCCCGCATGATTGGAATTCCAATCCATCGTGCTGAACAAAGAGCTCCAATTTTTGGGCCGGGCCCTAGGAGTGCCCCTAGGGGCCTGGGTTATAAACTATTTTGGCCATAACTTCTTCGTTACTCGCCCGATTCGGTCGATCTTTATGTCCACAGAATCCTTATCTAAAGGCCTAAGACCCCTAGTGATCGGAATTCCTATCCATCATGCCGAACAAAGAGTTCAATTTTCGGGCCGGGCCCTAAGGGTACCCCTAGGGGTCCGGGGGCTGAAAAATCATCCGAAACGAAATGTTGATTTTTTCGCACATTAGCACATTCAAATGTACTCGTGGCATTTTGAAGTGAGCTTGCGTAATTTGAAGGCCCAGATCGCGGGTAAATTGGCCGAATACGCCCCAAAATAGTCACTTTTTCGCTTGTTTTGGACTCTCATGAAGTTATCGTAAAGCAAAATTATAGGAAAAGTGGATTTAGACTTTTTGGGAGATAGCCCTTGGAATAAGGTTTCCAACGCCGCTTGAATCGGCCAAATCGGACAAATAGCCTAGAAGTTATGGCAAAAATAGTGGAACTGCGCAAAACGGGACCCGACGCAAAAATTATTTTGGCCATAACTTCTTCGTTTCTTGCCCGTTTCGGTCGATCTTTATGTCCACAGAATCCTTATCTAAAGGCCTAAGACCCCTAATGATCGGAATTCCTATCCATCGTGCCGAACAAAGAGTTTCAATTTTCGGGTCGGGCCCTAGAGGTATATCCCTAGGGGTTCGGGGCTGAGAAATCATACGAAACGAAATGTTTATTTTTTCGCGCATTAGCACATTCACATGTATACGTGAGCTTGCGTAATTTGAAGGCCCAGATCACGGGTAAATTGGCCGAGTACGCCCCAAAATAGTCAGTTTTTCGCTTGTTTTGGACTCTCACGAAGTTTTCGTAAAGCAAAATAATAGGAAAAAAGGATTTTTACTTTTTGGGGGATAGCCCTTGGAATAAGGTTTCCAACGCCGCTTAAATCAGCCAAATCGGACAAATAGCCTAGAAGATATGGCAAAAATAGTGGAACTGCGCAAAACGGGACCCGACGCAAAAATTATTTTGGCCATAACTTCTTCGTTTCTCGCCCGATTCGGTCGATCTTTATGTCGACGGAATCCTTATATAAAGGTCCAAGACCCTGCATAATTTGAATTCCTATCCGTCATGCTGAACAAAGAGCTCCAATTTTTGGGCCGGGCCCTAGGAGTACCCCCTAGGGGCCCGGGCTAAAAACTATTTTGTCCATAACTTATTCGTTACTAGCCCGATTCGGTCATTCTTTATATCCACAGAATCCTTATCTAAAGGCCTAAGACCCTTAATGATTGGAATTCCTATCCATCGTGCCGAACAAAGAGTTTCAATTTTTGGGCCGGGCCCTAGGGGTACCCCTAGGGGTTCGGGGGCTGAAAAATCATCCGAAACGAAATGTTGATTTTTTCGAACATTAGCACATTCAAATGTACTCGTGGCATTTTAAAGTGAGCTTGCGAAATTTGAAGGCCCAGATCGCGGGTAAATCGGCCGATTACGCCCCAAAATAGTCACTTTTTCGCTTATTTTGGACTCTCACGAAGTTCTCATAAAGCAAAATAATAGGAAAAGTGGATTTGGACTTTTTGGAGGATAGCCCTTGGAATAAGGTTTCCAACGTCGCTTGAATCGGCCAAATCGGACAAATAGCCTAGAAGTTATTGCAAAAATAGTGGAACTGCGCAAAACGGGACCTGACGCAAAAATTATTTTGGCCATAACTTCTTCGTTTCTTGCCCGATTCGGTCGAACTTTATGTCGACGGAATCCTAATGTAAAGGCCCAAGACCCCGCATGATTGGAATTCCTATCCATTGTGCTGAACAAAGAGCTCCTATTTTTGGGCCGGGCCCTAGGAGTGCCCCTAGGGGCCTGGGTTAAAAACTATTTTGGCCATAACTTCTTCGTTACTCACCCGATTCGGTCGATCTTTATGTCCACAAAATCCATACCTAAAGGCCTAATACCCCTAATGATCAGAATTCCTATCCATCGTGCCGAACAAAGAGTTCAATTTTCGGGCCGGGCCCTAGGGGTACCCCTAGGGGTTCGGGGGCTGAAAAATCATCTGAAATGAAATGTTTATTTTTTCGCACATTAGCACATTCAAATGTACTCGTGGCATTTTAAAGTGAGCTTGCGTTATTTGAAGGCCCAGATCGTAGGTAAATTGGCCGAATACGCCCCAAAATAGTCACTTTTTCGCTTGTTTTGGACTCGCACGAAGTTATCGTAAAGCAAAATTATAGGAAAAGTGGATTTCGACTTTTTGGGAGATAGCCCTTGGAATAAGGTTTCCAACGCCGCTTGAATCGGCCAAATCGGACAAATAGCCTAGAAGTTATGGAAAAAAATAGTGGAATTGCGCAAAACGGGACCCGACACAAAAATTATTTTGGCCATAACAACTTCGTTTCTCGCCCGATTCGGTCGATCTTTATGTCGACAGAATCCTTATCTAAAGGGCGAAGACCCCGCTTGATTGGAATTCCTATCCATCTTGCTGAACAAAGAGCTTCAATATTTGGGCCGGGCCCTAGGAGTACCCCCTAGGGGCCTGGGTTAAAAACTATTTTGGCCATAACTTCTTCGTTACTCGCACGATTCGGTCGATCTGTATGTCCACAGAATCCTTATCTAAAGGCCTAAGACCCCTAATGATCGGAATTCCTATCCATCGTGCCGAACAAAGAGTTTCAATTTTCGGGCCGGGCCCTAGGGGTTCGGGGGCTGAAAAATCATCCGAAACGAAATGTTGATTTTTTCGCACATTAGCACATTCACATGTACTTATGGCATTTTAAAGTGAGCTTGCGTTATTTTAAGGCCCAGATTGCGGGTAAATTGGCCGAGTACGCCCCAAAATAGTCAATTTTTCGCTTGTTTTGGACTCTCACGAAGTTTTCGTAAAGCAAAATAATTTGAAAAGTAGATTTTTACTTTTCGGGGGATAGCCCTTGGAATAAGGTTTCCAACACCGCTTGAATCGGCAAAATCGGACAAATAGCCTAGAAGATATAGCAAAAATAGTTGAACTGCGCAAAACGGGACCCAACGCAAAACCTATTTTGGCCATAACTTCTTCGTTTCTCGCCCGATTCGGTCAATCTTTATGTTGACTAAATCCTTATCTAAAGTCCCAAGACCCCGGATGATTGGAATTCCTATCCATCGTGCTGAACAAAGAGCTCCAATTTTGGGGCCGGGCCCTAGGAGCCCCTAGGGGCCTGGGTTATAAACTATTTTGGCCATAACTTCTTCGTTACTCGCCCGATTCGGTCGATCTTTATGTCCACATAATCCTTATCTAAAGGCCTAAGACCCCTAATGATCGGAATTCCTATCCATCGTGCCGAACAAAGAGTTCAATTTTCGGGCCGGGCCCTAAGGGTACCCCTAGGGGTCTGGGGGCTGAAAAATCATCCGAAACGAAATGTTGATTTTTTCGCACATTAGCACATTCAAATGTACTCGTGGCATTTTAAAGTGAGCTTGCGTAATTTGAAGGCCCAGATCGCGGGTAAATTGGCCGAATACGCCCCAAAATAGTCACTTTTTCGCTTGTTTTGGACTCTCATGAAGTTATCATAAAGCAAAATTATAGGAAAAGTGGATTTCGACTTTTTGGGAGATAGCCCTTGGAATAAGGTTTCCAACGCCGCTTGAATCTGCCAAATCGGACAAATAGCCTAGAAGTTATGGCAAAAATAGTGGAACTGCGCAAAACGGGACCCGACGCAAAAATTATTTTGGCCATAACTTCTTCGTTTCTTCCCGATTCGGTCGATCTTTATGTCCACAGAATCGTTATCTAAAGGCCTAAGACCCCTAATGATCGGAATTCCTATCCATCGTGCCGAACAAAGAGTTTCAATTTTCGGGTCGGGCCCTAGAGGTATATCCCTAGGGGTTCGGGGCTGAGAAATCATACGAAACGAAATGTTTATTTTTTTGCGCATTAGCACATTCACGTGTATAAGTGAGCTTGCGTAATTTGAAGGCCCAGATCGCGGGTAAATTGGCCGAGTACGCCCCAAAATAGTCAGTTTTTCGCTTGTTTTGGACTCTCACGAAGTTTTCGTAAAGCAAAATAATAGTAAATGAGGATTTTTACTTTTAGGGGGATAGCCCTTGGAATAAGGTTTCCAACGCCGCTTAAATCGGCCAAATCGGACAAATAGCCTAGAAGATATGGCCAAAATAGTGGAACTGCGCAAAACGGGACCCGACGCAAAAATTATTTTGGCCATAACTTCTTCGTTTCTCGCCCGATTCGGTCGATCTTTATGTCGACGGAATCCTTATATAAAGGCCCAAGACCCTGTATGATTTGAATTCCTATCCGTCGTGCTGAACAAAGAGCTCCAATTTTTGGGCCGGGCCCTAGGAGTACCCCCTAGGGGCCCGGGCTAAAAACTATTTTGTCCATAACTTATTCGTTACTCGCTCGATTCGGTCATTCTTTATATCCACGGAATCCTTATCTAAAGGCCTAAGACCCTTAATGATTGGAATTCCTATCCATCGTGCCGAACAAAGAGTTTCAATTTTTGGGCCGGGCCCTATGGGTACCCCTAGGGGTTCGGGGGCTGAAAAATCATCCGAAACGAAATGTTGATTTTTTCGCACATTAGCACATTCAAATGTACTCGTGGCATTTTAAAGTGAGCTTGCGTAATTTGAAGGCCCAGATCGCGGGTAAATCGACCGATTACGCCCCAAAATAGTCACTTTTTCGCTTGTTTTGGACTCTCACGAAGTTCTCATAAAGCAAAATAATAGGAAAAGTGGATTTGGACTTTTTGGGGGATAGCCCTTGGAATAAGGTTTCCAACGCCGCTTGAATCGGCCAAATCGGACAAATAGCCTAGAAGTTATGGCAAAAATAGTGGAACTGCGCAAAACGGGACCTGACGCAAAAATTATTTTGTCCAGAACTTCTTCGTTTCTTGCCCGATTCGGTCGATCTTTATGTCGACGGAATCCGTATCTAAAGTTCCAAGACCCCGCATGATTGGAATTCCTATCCATCGTGCTGAACAAAGAGCTCCAATTTTTGGGCCGGGCCCTAGGAGTGCCCCTAGGGGCCTGGGTTATAAACTATTTTGGCCATAACTTCTTCGTTACTCGCCAGATTCGGTCGATCTTTATGTCCACAGAATCCTTATCTAAAGGCCTAAGACCCCTAATGATCGGAATTCCTATCCATCGTGCCGAACAAAGAGTTCAATTTTCGGGCCGGGCCCTAAGGGTACCCCTAGGGGTCCGGGGGCTGAAAAATCATCCGTAACGAAATGTTGATTTTTTCGCACATTAGCACATTCAAATGTACTCGTGGCATTTTAAAGTGAGCTTGCGTAATTTGAAGGCCCAGATCGCGGGTAAATTGGCCGAATACGCCCCAAAATAGTCACTTTTTCGCTTGTTTTGGACTCTCATGAAGTTATCATAAAGCAAAATTATAGGAAAAGTGGATTTCGACTTTTTGGGAGATAGCCCTTGGAATAAGGTTTCCAACGCCGCTTGAATCTGCCAAATCGGACAAATAGCCTAGAAGTTATGGCAAAAATAGTGGAACTGCGCAAAACGGGACCCGACGCAAAAATTATTTTGGCCATAACTTCTTCGTTTCTTGCCCGATTCGGTCGATCTTTATGTCCACAGAATCCTTATCTAAAGGCCTAAGACCCCTAATGATCGGAATTCCTATCCATCGAGCCGAACAAAGAGTTTCAATTTTCGGGTCGGGCCCTAGAGGTATATCCCTAGGGGTTCGGGGCTGAGAAATCATACGAAGCGAAATGTTGATTTTTTCGCGCATTAGCACATTCACATGTATAAGTGAGCTTGCGTAATTTGAAGGCCCAGATCGCGGGTAAATTGGCCGACTACGCCCCAAAATAGTCAGTTTTTCGCTTGTTTTGGACTCTCACGAAGTTTTCGTAAAGCAAAATAATAGTAAAAGAGGATTTTTACTTTTTGGGGGATAGCCCTTGGAATAAGGTTTCCAACGCCGCTTGAATGGGCCAAATCAGACAAATAGCCTAGAAGATATGGCAAAAATAGTGGAACTGCGCAATACGGGACCCGACGCAAAAATTATTTTGGCCATAACTTCTTCGTTTCTAGCCTGATTCGGTCGATCTTTATGTCGACGGAATCCTTATATAAAGGCCCAAGACCCTGCATAATTTGAATTCCTATCCATCGTGCTGAACAAAGAGCTTCAATTTTTGGGCCGGGCCCTAGGAGTACCCCCTAGGGGCCCGGGCTAAAAACTATTTTGGCCATAACTTCTTCGTTACTCGCACAATTCGGTCGATCTGTATGTCCGCAGAATCCTTATCTAAAGGCCTAAGACCCATAATGATCGGAATTCCTATCCATCGTGCCGAACAAAGAGTTTCAATTTTCGGGCCGGGCCCTAGGGGTTCGGGGGCTGAAAAATCATTCGAAACGAAATGTTGATTTTTTCGAACATTAGCACATTCACATGTACTTATGGCATTTTAAAGTGAGCTTGCGTTATTTTAAGGCCCATATTGCGGGTAAATTGGCCGAGTACGCCCCAAAATAGTCAATTTTTCGCTTGTTTTGGACTCTCACGAAGTTTTCGTAAAGCAAAATAATATGAAAAGTGGATTTTTACTTTTCGGGGGATAGCCCTAGGAATAAGGTTTCCAACACCACTTAAATCGGCAAAATCGGACAAATAGCCTAGAAGATATAGCAAAAATAGTTGAACTGCGCAAAACGGGACCCGACGCAAAACCTATTTTGGCCATAACTTCTTCGTTTCTCGCCCGATTCGGTCAATCTTTATGTTGACTAAATCGTTATCTAAAGTCCCAAGACCCCGCATGATTGGAATTTCTATCCATCGTGCTGAACAAAGAGCTCCAATTTTTGGGCCGGGCCCTAGGAGTGCCCCTAGGGGCCTGGGTTATAAACTATTTTGGCCATAACTTCTTCGTTACTCGCCCGATTCGGTCGATCTTTATGTCCACAGAATCCTTATCTAAAGGCCTAAGACCCCTAGTGATCGGAATTCCTATCCATCGTGCCGAACAAAGAGTTCAATTTTCGGGCCGGGCCCAAAGGGTACCCCTAGGGGTCCGGGGGCTGAAAAATCATCCGAAACGAAATGTTGATTTTTTCGAACATTAGCACATTCAAATGTACTCGTGGCATTTTAAAGTGAGCTTGCGTAATTTGAAGGCCCAGATCGCGGGTAAATTGGCCGAATACGCCCCAAAATAGTCACTTTTTCGCTTGTTTTGGACTCTCATGAAGTTATCGTAAAGCAAAATTATAGGAAAAGTGGATTTCGACTTTTTCGGAGATAGCCCTTGGAATAAGGTTTCCAACGCCGCTTGAATCGGCCAAATCGGACAAATAGCCTAGAAGTTATGGCAAAAATAGTGGAACTGCGCAAAACGGGACCCGACGCAAAAATTATTTTGGCCATAACTTCTTCGTTTCTTGCCCGATTCGGTCGATCTTTATGTCCACAGAATCCTTATCTAAAGGCCTAAGACCCCTAATGATCGGAATTCCTATCCATCGTGCCGAACAAAGAGTTTCAATTTTCGGGTCGGGCCCTAGAGGTATATCCCTAGGGGTTCGGGGTTGAGAAATCATACGAAACGAAATGTTTATTTTTTCGCGCATTAGCACATTCACATGTATAAGTGAGCTTGCGTAATTTGAAGGCCCAGATCGCGGTTAAATTGGCCGAGTACGCCCCAAAATAGTCAGTTTTTCGCTTGTTTTGGACTCTCACGAAGTTTTCGTAAAGCAAAATAATAGGAAAAGAGGATTTTTACTTTTTGGGGAATAGCCCTTGGAATAAGGTTTCCAACGCCGCTTAAATCGGCCAAATCGGACAAATAGCCTAGAAGATATGGTAAAAATAGTGGAACTGCGCAAAACGGGACCCGACGCAAAAATTATTTTGGCCATAACTTCTTCGTTTCTCGCCCGATTCGGTCGATCTTTATGTCGACGGAATCCTTATATAAAGGCCCAAGACCCTGCATGATTTGAATTCCTATCCGTCGTGCTGAACAAAGAGCTCCAATTTTTGGGCCGGGCCCTAGGAGTAACCCCTAGGGGCCCGGGCTAAAAACTATTTTGTCCATAACTTATTCGTTACTCGCCCGATTCGGTCATTCTTTATATCCACAGAATCCTTATCTAAAGGCCTAAGACCCTTAATGATTGGAATTCCTATCCATCGTGCCGAACAAAGAGTTTCAATTTTTGGGCCGGGCCCTAGGGGTACCCCAAGGGGTTCGGGGGCTGAAAAATCATCCGAAACGAAATGTTTATTTTTTCGCACATTAGCACATTCAAATGTACTCGTGGCATTTTAAAGTGAGCTTGTGTAATTTGAAGGCCCAGATCGCGGGTAAATCGACCGATTACGCCCCAAAATAGTCACTTTTTCGCTTGTTTTGGACTCTCACGAAGTTCTCATAAAGCAAAATAATAGGAAAAGTGGATTTGGACTTTTTGGGGGATAGCCCTTGGAATAAGGTTTCCAACGCCGCTTGAATCGGCCAAATCGGACAAATAGCCTAGAAGTTATGGCAAAAATAGTGGAACTGCGCAAAACGGGACCTGACGCAAAAATTATTTTGGCCAGATCTTCTTCGTTTCTTGCCCGATTCGGTCGATCTTTATGTCGACGGAATCCTTATCTAAAGTTCCAAGACCCCGCATGATTGGAATTCCTATCCATCGTGCTGAACAAAGAGCTCCAATTTTTGGGCCGGGCCCTAGGAGTGCCCCTAGGGGCCTGGGTTATAAACTATTTTGGCCATAACTTCTTCGTTACTCGCCCGATTCGGTCGATCTTTATGTCCACAGAATCCTTATCTAAAGGCCTAAGACCCCTAATGATCGGAATTCCTATCCATCGTGCCGAACAAAGAGTTCAATTTTCGGGCCGGGCGCTAAGGGTACCCCTAGGGGTCCGGGGGCTGAAAAATCATCCGAAACGAAATGTTGATTTTTTCGCACATTAGCACATTCAAATGTACTCGTGGCATTTTAAAGTGAGCTTGCGTAATTTGAAGGCCCAGATCGCGGGTAAATTGGCCGAATACGCCCCAAAATAGTCACTTTTTCGCTTGTTTTGGACTCTCATGAAGTTATCGTAAAGCAAAATTATAGGAAAAGTGGATTTCGACTTTTTGGGAGATAGCCCTTGGAATAAGGTTTCCAACGCCGCTTGAATCTGCCAAATCGGACAAATAGCCTAGAAGTTATGGCAAAAATAGTGGATCTGCGCAAAACGGGACCCGACGCAAAAATTATTTTGGCCATAACTTCTTCGTTTCTTGCCCGATTCGGTCGATCTTTATGTCCACAGAATCCTTATCTAAAGGCCTAAGACCCCTAATGATCGGAATTCCTATCCATCGTGCCGAACAAAGAGTTTGAATTTTCGGGTCGGGCCCTAGAGGTATATCCCTAGGGGTTCGGGGCTGAGAAATCATACGAAACGAAATGTTGATTTTTTTGCGCATTAGCACATTCACATGTATAAGTGAGCTTGCGTAATTTGAAGGCCCAGATCGCGGGTAAATTGGCCGACTACGCCCCAAAATAGTCAGTTTTTCGCTTGTTTTGGACTCTCACGAAGTTTTCGTAAAGCAAAATAATAGTAAAAGAGGATTTTAATTTTTGGGGGATAGCCCTTGGAATAAGGTTTCCAACGCCGCTTGAATGGGCCAAATCAGACAAATAGCCTAGAAGATATGGCAAAAATAGTGGAACTGCGCAAAACGGGACCCGACGCAAAAATTATTTTGGCCATAACTTCTTCGTTTCTCGCCCGATTCGGTCGATCTTTATGTCGACGGAATCCGGCCGGGCCCTAGGAGTACCCCCTAGGGGCCCGGGCTAAAAACTATTTTGGTCATAACTTCTTCGTTACTCGCCCGATTCGGTCGATCTTTATGTCCACAGAATCCTTACCTAAAGGCCTAAGACCCCTAATGATCGGAATTCCTATCCATCGTGCCGAACAAAGAGTTCAATTTTCGGGCCGGGCCCTAGTGGTACCCCTAGGGGTTCGGGGGCTGAAAAATCATCCGAAATGAAATGTTGATTTTTTCGCACATTAGCACATTCAAATGTACTCGTGGCATTTTAAAGTGAGCTTGCGTAATTTGAAGGCCCAGATCGCGGGTAAATTGGCCGAATACGCCCCAAAATAGTCACTTTTTCGCTTGTTTTGGACTCTCATGAAGTTATCGTAAAGCAAAATTATAGGAAAAGTGGATTTCGACTTTTAGGGAGATAGCCCTTGGAATAAGGTTTCCAACGCCGCTTTAATCGGCCAAATCGGACAAATAGCCTAGAAGTTATGGCAAAAATAGAGGAACTGCGCAAAACGGGACCCGACACAAAACTTATTTTGGCCATAACATCTTCGTTTCTCGCCCGATTCGGTCGATCTTTATGTCGACGGAATCCTTATCTAAAGGCCCAAGACCCCGCTTGATTGGAATTCCTATCCATCGTGCTGAACAAAGAGCTCCAAATTTTGGGCCGGGCCCTAGGAGTACCCCCTAGAGGCCTGGGTTAAAAACTATTTTGGCCATAACTTCTTCGTTACTCGCACGATTCAGTCGATCTTTATGTCCACAGAATCCTTATCTAAAGGCTTAAGACTCCTAATGATCGGAATTCCTATCCATCGAGCTGAACAAAGAGTTTCAATTTTCGGGCCAGGCCCTAGGGGTTCGGGGGCTGAAAAATCATCCGAAACAAAATGTTGATTTTTTCGCACATTAGCACATTCACATGTACTTATGGCATTTTAAAGTGAGCTTGCGTTATTATAAGGCCCAGATTGCGGGTAAATTGGCCGAGTACGCCCCAAAATAGTCAATTTTTTGCTTGTTTTGGACTCTCACGAAGTTTTCGTAAAGCAAAATAATATGAAAAGTGGATTTTTACTTTTCGGGGGATAGCCCTTGGAATAAGGTTTCCAACACCGCTTGAATCAGCAAAATCGGACAAATAGCCAAGAAGATATGGCAAAAATAGTTGAACTGCGCAAAACGGGACCCGACGCAAAACCTATTTTGGCCATAACTTCTTTGTTTCTCGCCCGATTCGGTCGATCTTTATGTTGATGAAATCCTTATCTAAAGTCCCAAGACCCTGCATGATTGGAATTCCTATCCATCGTGCTGAACAAAGAGCTCCAATTTTTGGGCCGGACCCTAGGAGTGCCCCTAGGGGCCTGGGTTATAAATTATTTTGGCCATAACTTCTTCGTTTCTTGCCCGATTCGGTCGATCTTTATGTCCACAGAATCCTTATCTAAAGGCCTAAGACCCCTAATGATCGGAATTCCTATCCATCGTGCCGAACAAAGAGTTTCAATTTTCGGGTCGGGCCCTAGAGGTATATCCCTAGGGGTTCGGGGCTGAGAAATCATACGAAACGAAATGTTGATTTTTTCGCGCATTAGCACATTCACATGTATAAGTGAGCTTGCGTAATTTGAAGGCCCAGATCGCGGGTAAATTGGCCGAGTACGCCCCAAAATAGTCAGTTTTTCGCTTGTTTTGGACTCTCACGAAGTTTTCGTAAAGCAAAATAATAGTAAAAGAGGATTTTAATTTTTGGGGGATAGCCCTTGGAATAAGGTTTCCAACGCCGCTTGAATGGGCCAAATCAGACAAATAGCCTAGAAGATATGGCAAAAATAGTGGAACTGCGCAAAACGGGACCCGACGCAAAAATTATTTTGGCCATAACTTCTTCGTTTCTCGCCCGATTCGGTCGATCTTTATGTCGACGGAATCCGGCCGGGCCCTAGGAGTACCCCCTAGGGGCCCGGGCTAAAAACTATTTTGGCCATAACTTCTTCGTTACTCGCCCGATTCGGTCGATCTTTATGTCCACAGAATCCTTACCTAAAGGCCTAAGACCCCTAATGATCGGAATTCCTATCCATCGTGCCGAACAAAGAGTTCAATTTTCGGGCCGGGCCCTAGTGGTACCCCTAGGGGTTCGGGGGCTGAAAAATCATCCGAAATGAAATGTTGATTTTTTCGCACATTAGCACATTCAAATGTACTCGTGGCATTTTAAAGTGAGCTTGCGTAATTTGAAGGCCCAGATCGCGGGTAAATTGGCCGAATACGCCCCAAAATAGTCACTTTTTCGCTTGTTTTGGACTCTCATGAAGTTATCGTAAAGCAAAATTATAGGAAAAGTGGATTTCGACTTTTAGGGAGATAGCCCTTGGAATAAGGTTTCCAACGCCGCTTTAATCGGCCAAATCGGACAAATAGCCTAGAAGTTATGGCAAAAATAGAGGAACTGCGCAAAACGGGACCCGACACAAAACTTATTTTGGCCATAACATCTTCGTTTCTCGCCCGATTCGGTCGATCTTTATGTCGACGGAATCCTTATCTAAAGGCCCAAGACCCCGCTTGATTGGAATTCCTATCCATCGTGGTGAACAAAGAGCTCCAATTTTTGGGCCGGGCCCTAGGAGTACCCCCTAGGGGCCTGGGTTAAAAACTATTTTGGCCATAACTTCTTCGTTACTCGCACGATTCGGTCGATCTTTATGTCCACAGAATCCTTATCGAAAGGCCTAAGACCCCTAATGATCGGAATTCCTATCCATCGTGCCGAACAAAGAGTTTCAATTTTTGGGCCGGGCCCTAGGGGTTCGGGCGCCGAAAAATCATCCGAAACGAAATGTTGATTTTTTCGCACATTAGCACATTGGCATGTACTTATGGCATTTTAAAGAGAGCTTGCGTTATTTGAAGGCCCAGATTGCGGGTAAATTGGCCGAGTACGCCCCAAAATAGTCAATTTTTCGCTTGTTTTGGACTCTCACGAAGTTTTCGTAAAGCAAAATAATAGGAAAAGTGGATTTTTACTTTTCGGGGGATAGCCTTGGAATAAGGTTTCCAACACCGCTTGAATCGGCAAAATCGGACAAATAGCCTAGAAGATATGGCAAAAATAGTTGAACTGCGCAAAACGGGACCCGACGCAAAACCTATTTTGGCCATAACTTCTTCGTTTCTCGCCCGAATCGGTCGATCTTTATGTTGACGAAATCCTTATCTAAAGGCCCAAGACCCCGCATGATTGGACATCCTATCCATCGTGCTGATCAAAGAGCTCCAATTTTTGGTCCGGGCCCTAGGAGTTTCCCCTAGGGGCCCGGGCTAAAAACTATTTTGGCCATAACTTATTCGTTACTCGCCCGATTTGGTCATTCTTTATGTCCACAGAATCCTTATCTAAAGGCCTTAGACCCCTAATGATTGGAATTCCTATCCATCGTGTCGAACAAAGAGTTCAATTTTCGGGCCGGGCCCTAGGGGTACCCCTAGGGGTTCGGGGGCTGAAAAATCATCCGAAATGAAATGTTGATTTTTTCGCACATTAGCTCATTCAAATTTACTCGTGGCATTTTAAAGTGTGCTTGCGTAATTTGAAGGCCCAGATCGCAGGTAAATTGGCCGAATACGCCCCAAAATAGTCACTTTTTCGCTTGTTTTGGACTAGCACGAAGTTATCGTAAAGCAAAATTATAAGAAAAGTGGATTTCGACTTTTTGGGAGATAGCCCTTGGAATAAGGTTTCCAACGCCGCTTGAATCGGCCAAATCGGACAAATAGCCTAGAAGTTATGGAAAAAAATAGTGGAATTGCGCAAAACGGGACCCGACACAAAAATTATTTTGGCCATAACAACTTCGTTTCTCGCCCGATTCGGTCGATCTTTATGTCGACGGAATCCTTATCTAAAGGGCGAAGACCCCGCTTGATTGGAATTCCTATCCATCTTGCTGAACAAAGAGCTTCAATATTTGGGCCGGGCCCTAGGAGTACCCCCTAGGGGCCTGGGTTAAAAACTATTTTGGCCATAACTTCTTCGTTACTCGCACGATTCGGTCGATCTGTATGTCCACAGAATCCTTATCTAAAGGCCTAAGACCCCTAATGATCGGAATTCCTATCCATCGTGCCGAACAAAGAGTTTCAATTTTCGGGCCGGGCCCTAGGGGTTCGGGGGCTGAAAAATCATCCGAAACGAAATGTTGATTTTTTCGCACATTAGCACATTCACATGTACTTATGGCATTTTAAAGTGAGCTTGCGTTATTTTAAGGCCCAGATTGCGGGTAAATTGGCCGAGTACGCCCCAAAATAGTCAATTTTTCGCTTGTTTTGGACTCTCACGAAGTTTTCGTAAAGCAAAATAATTTGAAAAGTAGATTTTTACTTTTCGGGGGATAGCCCTTGGAATAAGGTTTCCAACACCGCTTGAATCGGCAAAATCGGACAAATAGCCTAGAAGATATAGCAAAAATAGTTGAACTGCGCAAAACGGGACCCGACGCAAAACCTATTTTGGCCATAACTTCTTCGTTTCTCGCCCGATTCGGTCAATCTTTATGTTGACTAAATCCTTATCTAAAGTCCCAAGACCCCGGATGATTGGAATTCCTATCCATCGTGCTGAACAAAGAGATCCAATTTTGGGGCCGGGCCCTAGGAGCCCCTAGGGGCCTGGGTTATAAACTATTTTGGCCATAACTTCTTCGTTACTCGCCCGATTCGGTCGATCTTTATGTCCACATAATCCTTATCTAAAGGCCTAAGACCCCTAATGATCGGAATTCCTATCCATCGTGCCGAACAAAGAGTTCAATTTTCGGGCCGGGCCCTAAGGGTACCCCTAGGGGTCCGGGGGCTGAAAAATCATCCGAAACGAAATGTTGATTTTTTCGCACATTAGCACATTCAAATGTACTCGTGGCATTTTAAAGTTAGCTTGCGTAATTTGAAGGCCCAGATCGCGGGTAAATTGGCCGAATACGCCCCAAAATAGTCACTTTTTCGCTTGTTTTGGACTCTCATGAAGTTATCATAAAGCAAAATTATAGGAAAAGTGGATTTCGACTTTTTGGGAGATAGCCCTTGGAATAAGGTTTCCAACGCCGCTTGAATCTGCCAAATCGGACAAATAGCCTAGAAGTTATGGCAAAAATAGTGGAACTGCGCAAAACGGGACCCGACGCAAAAATTATTTTGGCCATAACTTCTTCGTTTCTTGCCCGATTCGGTCGATCTTTATGTCCACAGAATCCTTATCTAAAGGCCTAAGACCCCTAATGATCGGAATTCCTATCCATCGTGCCGAGCAAAGAGTTTCAATTTTCGGGTCGGGCCCTAGAGGTATATCCCTAGGGGTTCGGGGCTGAGAAATCATACGAAACGAAATGTTTATTTTTTTGCGCATTAGCACATTCACATGTATAAGTGAGCTTGCGTAATTTGAAGGCCCAGATCGCGGGTAAATCGACCGATTACGCCCCAAAATAGTCACTTTTTCGCTTGTTTTGGACTCTCACGAAGTTCTCATAAAGCAAAATAATAGGAAAAGTGGATTTGGACTTTTTGGGGGATAGCCCTTGGAATAAGGTTTCCAACGCCGCTTGAATCGGCCAAATCGGACAAATAGCCTAGAAGTTATGGCAAAAATAGTGGAACTGCGCAAAACGGGACCTGACGCAAAAATTATTTTGTCCAGAACTTCTTCGTTTCTTGCCCAATTCGGTCGATCTTTATGTCGACGGAATCCGTATCTAAAGTTCCAAGACCCCGCATGATTGGAATTCCTATCCATCGTGCTGAACAAAGAGCTCCAATTTTTGGGCCGGGCCCTAGGAGTGCCCCTAGGGGCCTGGGTTATAAACTATTTTGGCCATAACTTCTTCGTTACTGGCCAGATTCGGTCGATATTTATGTCCACAGAATCCTTATCTAAAGGCCTAAGACCCCTAATGATCGGAATTCCTATCCATCGTGCCGAACAAAGAGTTCAATTTTCGGGCCGGGCCCTAAGGGTACCCCTAGGGGTCCGGGGGCTGAAAAATCATCCGTAACGAAATGTTGATTTTTTCGCACATTAGCACATTCAAATGTACTCGTGGCATTTTAAAGTGAGCTTGCGTAATTTGAAGGCCCAGATCGCGGGTAAATTGGCCGAATACGCCCCAAAATAGTCACTTTTTTCGCTTGTTTTGGACTCTCATGAAGTTATCATAAAGCAAAATTATAGGAAAAGTGGATTTCGACTTTTTGGGAGATAGCCCTTGGAATAAGGTTTCCAACGCCGCTTGAATCTGCCAAATCGGACAAATAGCCTAGAAGTTATGGCAAAAATAGTGGAACTGCGCAAAACGGGACCCGACGCAAAAATTATTTTGGCCATAACTTCTTCGTTTCTTGCCCGATTCGGTCGATCTTTATGTCCACAGAATCCTTATCTAAAGGCCTAAGACCCCTAATGATCAGAATTCCTATCCATCGTGCCGAGCAAAGAGTTTCAATTTTCGGGTCGGGCCCTAGAGGTATATCCCTAGGGGTTCGGGGCTGAGAAATCATACGAAACGAAATGTTTATTTTTATGCGCATTAGCACATTCACATGTATAAGTGAGCTTGCGTAATTTGAAGGCCCAGATCGCGGGTAAATTGGCCGAGTACGCCCCAAAATAGTCAGTTTTTCGCTCGTTTTGGACTCTCACGAAGTTTTCGTAAAGCAAAATAATAGTAAAAGAGGATTTTTACTTTTTGGGGGATAGCCCTTGGAATAAGGTTTCCAACGCCGCTTAAATCGGCCAAATCGGACAAATAGCCTAGAAGATATGGCCAAAATAGTGGAACTGCGCAAAACGGGACCCGACGCAAAAATTATTTTGGCCATAACTTCTTCGTTTCTCGCCCGATTCGGTCGATCTTTATGTCGACGGAATCCTTATATAAAGGCCCAAGACCCTATATGATTTGAATTCCTATCCGTCGTGCTGAACAAAGAGCTCCAATTTTTGGGCCGGGCCCTAGGAGTACCCCCTAGGGGCCCGGGCTAAAAACTATTTTGTCCATAACTTATTCGTTACTCGCCTGATTCGGTCATTCTTTATATCCACAGAATCCTTATCTAAAGGCCTAAGACCCTTAATGATTGGAATTCCTATCCATCGTGCCGAACAAAGAGTTTCAATTTTTGGGCCGGGCCCTATGGGTACCCCTAGGGGTTCGGGGGCTGAAAAATCATCCGAAACGAAATGTTGATTTTTTCGCACATTAGCACATTCAAATGTACTCGTGGCATTTTAAAGTGAGCTTGCGTAATTTGAAGGCCCAGATCGCGGGTAAATCGACCGATTACGCCCCAAAATAGTCACTTTTTCGCTTGTTTTGGACTCTCACGAAGTTCTCATAAAGCAAAATAATAGGAAAAGTGGATTTGGACTTTTTGGGGGATAGCCCTTGGAATAAGGTTTCCAACGCCGCTTGAATCGGCCAAATTGGACAAATAGCCTAGAAGTTATGGCAAAAATAGTGGAACTGCGCAAAACGGGACCTGACGCAAAAATTATTTTGTCCAGAACTTCTTCGTTTCTCGCCCGATTCGGTCGATCTTTATGTCGACGGAATCCGTATCTAAAGTTCCAAGACCCCGCATGATTGGAATTCCTATCCATCGTGCTGAACAAAGAGCTCCACTTTTTGGGCCGGGCCCTAGGAGTGCCCCTAGGGGCCTGGGTTATAAACTATTTTGGCCATAACTTCTTCGTTACTGGCCAGATTCGGTCGATCTTTATGTCCACAGAATCCTTATCTAAAGGCCTAAGACCCCTAATGATCGGAATTCCTATCCATCGTGCCGAACAAAGAGTTCAATTTTCGGGCCGGGCCCTAAGGGTACCCCTAGGGGTCCGGGGGCTGAAAAATCATCCGTAACGAAATGTTGATTTTTTCGCACATTAGCACATTCAAATGTACTCGTGGCATTTTAAAGTGAGCTTGCGTAATTTGAAGGCCCAAATCGCGGGTAAATTGGCCGAATACGCCCCAAAATAGTCACTTTTTCGCTTGTTTTGGACTCTCATGAAGTTATCATAAAGCAAAATTATAGGAAAAGTGGATTTCGACTTTTTGGGAGATAGCCCTTGGAATAAGGTTTCCAACGCCGCTTGAATCTGCCAAATCGGACAAATAGCCTAGAAGTTATGGCAAAAATAGTGGAACTGCGCAAAACGGGGACCCGACGCAAAAATTATTTTGGCCATAACTTCTTCGTTTCTTGCCCGATTCGGTCGATCTTTATGTCCACAGAATCCTTATCTAAAGGCCTAAGACCCCTAATGATCGGAATTCCTATCCATCGTGCCGAACAAAGAGTTTCAATTTTCGGGTCGGGCCCAGAGGTATATCCCTAGGGGTTCGGGGCTGAGAAATCATACGAAGCGAAATGTTGATTTTTTCGCGCATTAGCACATTCACATGTATAAGTGAGCTTGCGTAATTTGAAGGCCCAGATCGCGGGTAAATTGGCCGACTACGCCCCAAAATAGTCAGTTTTTCGCTTGTTTTGGACTCTCACGAAGTTTTCGTAAAGCAAAATAAAAGTAAAAGAGGATTTTTACTTTTTGGGGGATAGCCCTTGGAATAAGGTTTCCAACGCCGCTTGAATGGGCAAAATCAGACAAATAGCCTAGAAGATATGGCAAAAATAGTGGAACTGCGCAATACGGGACCCGACGCAAAAATTATTTTGGCCATAACTTCTTCGTTTCTAGCCTGATTCGGTCGATCTTTATGTCGACGGAATCCTTATATAAAGGCCCAAGACCCTGCATGATTTGAATTCCTATCCGTCGTGCTGAACAAAGAGCTTCAATTTTTGGGCCGGGCCCTAGGAGTACCCCCTAGGGGCCCGGGCTAAAAACTATTTTGGCCATAACTTCTTCGTTACTCGCACAATTCGGTCGATCTGTATGTCCGCAGAATCCTTATCTAAAGGCCTAAGACCCATAATGATCGGAATTCCTATCCATCGTGCCGAACAAAGAGTTTCAATTTTCGGGCCGGGCCCTAGGGGTTCGGGGGCTGAAAAATCATCCGAAACGAAATGTTGATTTTTTCGAACATTAGCACATTCACATGTACTTATGGCATTTTAAAGTGAGCTTGCGTATTTTAAGGCCCATATTGCGGGTAAATTGGCCGAGTACGCCCCAAAATAGTCAATTTTTCGCTTGTTTTGGACTCTCACGAAGTTTTCGTAAAGCAAAATAATATGAAAAGTGGATTTTTACTTTTCGGGGGATAGCCCTAGGAATAAGGTTTCCAACACCACTTGAATCGGCAAAATCGGACAAATAGCCTAGAAGATATAGCAAAAATAGTTGAACTGCGCAAAACGGGACCCGACGCAAAACCTATTTTGGCCATAACTTCTTCGTTTCTCGCCCGATTCGATCAATCTTTATGTTGACTAAATCCTTATCTAAAGTCCCAAGTCCCCGCATGATTGGAATTTCTATCCATCGTGCTGAACAAAGAGCTCCAATTTTTGGGCCGGGCCCTAGGAGTGCCCCTAGGGGCCTGGGTTATAAACTATTTTGGCCATAACTTCTTCGTTACTCGCCCGATTCGGTCGATCTTTATGTCCACAGAATCCTTATCTAAAGGCCTAAGACCACTAGTGATCGGAATTCCTATCCATCGTGCCGAACAAAGAGTTCAATTTTCGGGCCGGGCCCTAAAGGGTACCCCTAGGGGTCCGGGGGCTGAAAAATCATCCGAAACGAAATGTTGATTTTTTCGAACATTAGCACATTCAAATGTACTCGTGGCATTTTAAAGTGAGCTTGCGTAATTTGAAGGCCCAGATCGCGGGTAAATTGGCCGAATACGCCCCAAAATAGTCACTTTTTCGCTTGTTTTGGACTCTCATGAAGTTATCAGTAAAGCAAAATTATAGGAAAAGTGGATTTCGACTTTTAGGGAGATAGCCCTTGGAATAAGGTTTCCAACGCCGCTTGAATCTGCCAAATCGGACAAATAGCCTAGAAGTTATGGCAAAAATAGTGGAACTGCGCAAAACGGGACCCGACGCAAAAATTATTTTGGCCATAACTTCTTCGTTTCTTGCCCGATTCGGTCGATCTTTATGTCCACAGAATCGTTATCTAAAGGCCTAAGACCCCTAATGATCGGAATTCCTATCCATCGTGCCGAACAAAGAGTTTCAATTTTCGGGTCGGGCCCTAGAGGTATATCCCTAGGGGTTCGGGGCTGAGAAATCATACGAAACGAAATGTTTATTTTTTTGCGCATTAGCACATTCACGTGTATAAGTGAGCTTGCGTAATTTGAAGGCCCAGATCGCGGGTAAATTGGCCGAGTACGCCCCAAAATAGTCAGTTTTTCGCTTGTTTTGGACTCTCACGAAGTTTTCGTAAAGCAAAATAATAGTAAATGAGGATTTTTACTTTTAGGGGGATAGCCCTTGGAATAAGGTTTCCAACGCCGCTTAAATCGGCCAAATCGGACAAATAGCCTAGAAGATATGGCCAAAATAGTGGAACTGCGCAAAACGGGACCCGACGCAAAAATTATTTTGGCCATAACTTCTTCGTTTCTCGCCCGATTCGGTCGATCTTTATGTCGACGGAATCCTTATATAAAGGCCCAAGACCCTGTATGATTTGAATTCCTATCCGTCGTGCTGAACAAAGAGCTCCAATTTTTGGGCCGGGCCCTAGGAGTACCCCCTAGGGGCCCGGGCTAAAAACTATTTTGTCCATAACTTATTCGTTACTCGCTCGATTCGGTCATTCTTTATATCCACGGAATCCTTATCTAAAGGCCTAAGACCCTTAATGATTGGAATTCCTATCCATCGTGCCGAACAAAGAGTTTCAATTTTTGGGCCGGGCCCTATGGGTACCCCTAGGGGTTCGGGGGCTGAAAAATCATCCGAAACGAAATGTTGATTTTTTCGCACATTAGCACATTCAAATGTACTCGTGGCATTTTAAAGTGAGCTTGCGTAATTTGAAGGCCCAGATCGCGGGTAAATCGACCGATTACGCCCCAAAATAGTCACTTTTTCGCTTGTTTTGGACTCTCACGAAGTTCTCATAAAGCAAAATAATAGGAAAAGTGGATTTGGACTTTTTGGGGGATAGCCCTTGGAATAAGGTTTCCAACGCCGCTTGAATCGGCCAAATCGGACAAATAGCCTAGAAGTTATGGCAAAAATAGTGGAACTGCGCAAAACGGGACCTGACGCAAAAATTATTTTGTCCAGAACTTCTTCGTTTCTTGCCCGATTCGGTCGATCTTTATGTCGACGGAATCCGTATCTAAAGTTCCAAGACCCCGCATGATTGGAATTCCTATCCATCGTGCTGAACAAAGAGCTCCAATTTTTGGGCCGGGCCCTAGGAGTGCCCCTAGGGGCCTGGGTTATAAACTATTTTGGCCATAACTTCTTCGTTACTCGCCAGATTCGGTCGATCTTTATGTCCACAGAATCCTTATCTAAAGGCCTAAGACCCCTAATGATCGGAATTCCTATCCATCGTGCCGAACAAAGAGTTCAATTTTCGGGCCGGGCCCTAAGGGTACCCCTAGGGGTCCGGGGGCTGAAAAATCATCCGTAACGAAATGTTGATTTTTTCGCACATTAGCACATTCAAATGTACTCGTGGCATTTTAAAGTGAGCTTGCGTAATTTGAAGGCCCAGATCGCGGGTAAATTGGCCGAATACGCCCCAAAATAGTCACTTTTTCGCTTGTTTTGGACTCTCATGAAGTTATCATAAAGCAAAATTATAGGAAAAGTGGATTTCGACTTTTTGGGAGATAGCCCTTGGAATAAGGTTTCCAACGCCGCTTGAATCTGCCAAATCGGACAAATAGCCTAGAAGTTATGGCAAAAATAGTGGAACTGCGCAAAACGGGACCCGACGCAAAAATTATTTTGGCCATAACTTCTTCGTTTCTTGCCCGATTCGGTCGATCTTTATGTCCACAGAATCCTTATCTAAAGGCCTAAGACCCCTAATGATCGGAATTCCTATCCATCGAGCCGAACAAAGAGTTTCAATTTTCGGGTCGGGCCCTAGAGGTATATCCCTAGGGGTTCGGGGCTGAGAAATCATACGAAGCGAAATGTTGATTTTTTCGCGCATTAGCACATTCACATGTATAAGTGAGCTTGCGTAATTTGAAGGCCCAGATCGCGGGTAAATTGGCCGACTACGCCCCAAAATAGTCAGTTTTTCGCTTGTTTTGGACTCTCACGAAGTTTTCGTAAAGCAAAATAATAGTAAAAGAGGATTTTTACTTTTTGGGGGATAGCCCTTGGAATAAGGTTTCCAACGCCGCTTGAATGGGCCAAATCAGACAAATAGCCTAGAAGATATGGCAAAAATAGTGGAACTGCGCAATACGGGACCCGACGCAAAAATTATTTTGGCCATAACTTCTTCGTTTCTAGCCTGATTCGGTCGATCTTTATGTCGACGGAATCCTTATATAAAGGCCCAAGACCCTGCATAATTTGAATTCCTATCCATCGTGCTGAACAAAGAGCTTCAATTTTTGGGCCGGGCCCTAGGAGTACCCCCTAGGGGCCCGGGCTAAAAACTATTTTGGCCATAACTTCTTCGTTACTCGCACAATTCGGTCGATCTGTATGTCCGCAGAATCCTTATCTAAAGGCCTAAGACCCATAATGATCGGAATTCCTATCCATCGTGCCGAACAAAGAGTTTCAATTTTCGGGCCGGGCCCTAGGGGTTCGGGGGCTGAAAAATCATTCGAAACGAAATGTTGATTTTTTCGAACATTAGCACATTCACATGTACTTATGGCATTTTAAAGTGAGCTTGCGTTATTTTAAGGCCCATATTGCGGGTAAATTGGCCGAGTACGCCCCAAAATAGTCAATTTTTCGCTTGTTTTGGACTCTCACGAAGTTTTCGTAAAGCAAAATAATATGAAAAGTGGATTTTTACTTTTCGGGGGATAGCCCTAGGAATAAGGTTTCCAACACCACTTAAATCGGCAAAATCGGACAAATAGCCTAGAAGATATAGCAAAAATAGTTGAACTGCGCAAAACGGGACCCGACGCAAAACCTATTTTGGCCATAACTTCTTCGTTTCTCGCCCGATTCGGTCAATCTTTATGTTGACTAAATCGTTATCTAAAGTCCCAAGACCCCGCATGATTGGAATTTCTATCCATCGTGCTGAACAAAGAGCTCCAATTTTTGGGCCGGGCCCTAGGAGTGCCCCTAGGGGCCTGGGTTATAAACTATTTTGGCCATAACTTCTTCGTTACTCGCCCGATTCGGTCGATCTTTATGTCCACAGAATCCTTATCTAAAGGCCTAAGACCCCTAGTGATCGGAATTCCTATCCATCGTGCCGAACAAAGAGTTCAATTTTCGGGCCGGGCCCAAAGGGTACCCCTAGGGGTCCGGGGGCTGAAAAATCATCCGAAACGAAATGTTGATTTTTTCGAACATTAGCACATTCAAATGTACTCGTGGCATTTTAAAGTGAGCTTGCGTAATTTGAAGGCCCAGATCGCGGGTAAATTGGCCGAATACGCCCCAAAATAGTCACTTTTTTCGCTTGTTTTGGACTCTCATGAAGTTATCGTAAAGCAAAATTATAGGAAAAGTGGATTTCGACTTTTTCGGAGATAGCCCTTGGAATAAGGTTTCCAACGCCGCTTGAATCGGCCAAATCGGACAAATAGCCTAGAAGTTATGGCAAAAATAGTGGAACTGCGCAAAACGGGACCCGACGCAAAAATTATTTTGGCCATAACTTCTTCGTTTCTTGCCCGATTCGGTCGATCTTTATGTCCACAGAATCCTTATCTAAAGGCCTAAGACCCCTAATGATCGGAATTCCTATCCATCGTGCCGAACAAAGAGTTTCAATTTTCGGGTCGGGCCCTAGAGGTATATCCCTAGGGGTTCGGGGTTGAGAAATCATACGAAACGAAATGTTTATTTTTTCGCGCATTAGCACATTCACATGTATAAGTGAGCTTGCGTAATTTGAAGGCCCAGATCGCGGTTAAATTGGCCGAGTACGCCCCAAAATAGTCAGTTTTTCGCTTGTTTTGGACTCTCACGAAGTTTTCGTAAAGCAAAATAATAGGAAAAGAGGATTTTTACTTTTTGGGGAATAGCCCTTGGAATAAGGTTTCCAACGCCGCTTAAATCGGCCAAATCGGACAAATAGCCTAGAAGATATGGTAAAAATAGTGGAACTGCGCAAAACGGGACCCGACGCAAAAATTATTTTGGCCATAACTTCTTCGTTTCTCGCCCGATTCGGTCGATCTTTATGTCGACGGAATCCTTATATAAAGGCCCAAGACCCTGCATGATTTGAATTCCTATCCGTCGTGCTGAACAAAGAGCTCCAATTTTTGGGCCGGGCCCTAGGAGTAACCCCTAGGGGCCCGGGCTAAAAACTATTTTGTCCATAACTTATTCGTTACTCGCCCGATTCGGTCATTCTTTATATCCACAGAATCCTTATCTAAAGGCCTAAGACCCTTAATGATTGGAATTCCTATCCATCGTGCCGAACAAAGAGTTTCAATTTTTGGGCCGGGCCCTAGGGGTACCCCAAGGGGTTCGGGGGCTGAAAAATCATCCGAAACGAAATGTTTATTTTTTCGCACATTAGCACATTCAAATGTACTCGTGGCATTTTAAAGTGAGCTTGTGTAATTTGAAGGCCCAGATCGCGGGTAAATCGACCGATTACGCCCCAAAATAGTCACTTTTTCGCTTGTTTTGGACTCTCACGAAGTTCTCATAAAGCAAAATAATAGGAAAAGTGGATTTGGACTTTTTGGGGGATAGCCCTTGGAATAAGGTTTCCAACGCCGCTTGAATCGGCCAAATCGGACAAATAGCCTAGAAGTTATGGCAAAAATAGTGGAACTGCGCAAAACGGGACCTGACGCAAAAATTATTTTGGCCAGATCTTCTTCGTTTCTTGCCCGATTCGGTCGATCTTTATGTCGACGGAATCCTTATCTAAAGTTCCAAGACCCCGCATGATTGGAATTCCTATCCATCGTGCTGAACAAAGAGCTCCAATTTTTGGGCCGGGCCCTAGGAGTGCCCCTAGGGGCCTGGGTTATAAACTATTTTGGCCATAACTTCTTCGTTACTCGCCCGATTCGGTCGATCTTTATGTCCACAGAATCCTTATCTAAAGGCCTAAGACCCCTAATGATCGGAATTCCTATCCATCGTGCCGAACAAAGAGTTCAATTTTCGGGCCGGGCGCTAAGGGTACCCCTAGGGGTCCGGGGGCTGAAAAATCATCCGAAACGAAATGTTGATTTTTTCGCACATTAGCACATTCAAATGTACTCGTGGCATTTTAAAGTGAGCTTGCGTAATTTGAAGGCCCAGATCGCGGGTAAATTGGCCGAATACGCCCCAAAATAGTCACTTTTTCGCTTGTTTTGGACTCTCATGAAGTTATCGTAAAGCAAAATTATAGGAAAAGTGGATTTCGACTTTTTGGGAGATAGCCCTTGGAATAAGGTTTCCAACGCCGCTTGAATCTGCCAAATCGGACAAATAGCCTAGAAGTTATGGCAAAAATAGTGGATCTGCGCAAAACGGGACCCGACGCAAAAATTATTTTGGCCATAACTTCTTCGTTTCTTGCCCGATTCGGTCGATCTTTATGTCCACAGAATCCTTATCTAAAGGCCTAAGACCCCTAATGATCGGAATTCCTATCCATCGTGCCGAACAAAGAGTTTGAATTTTCGGGTCGGGCCCTAGAGGTATATCCCTAGGGGTTCGGGGCTGAGAAATCATACGAAACGAAATGTTGATTTTTTTGCGCATTAGCACATTCACATGTATAAGTGAGCTTGCGTAATTTGAAGGCCCAGATCGCGGGTAAATTGGCCGACTACGCCCCAAAATAGTCAGTTTTTCGCTTGTTTTGGACTCTCACGAAGTTTTCGTAAAGCAAAATAATAGTAAAAGAGGATTTTAATTTTTGGGGGATAGCCCTTGGAATAAGGTTTCCAACGCCGCTTGAATGGGCCAAATCAGACAAATAGCCTAGAAGATATGGCAAAAATAGTGGAACTGCGCAAAACGGGACCCGACGCAAAAATTATTTTGGCCATAACTTCTTCGTTTCTCGCCCGATTCGGTCGATCTTTATGTCGACGGAATCCGGCCGGGCCCTAGGAGTACCCCCTAGGGGCCCGGGCTAAAAACTATTTTGGTCATAACTTCTTCGTTACTCGCCCGATTCGGTCGATCTTTATGTCCACAGAATCCTTACCTAAAGGCCTAAGACCCCTAATGATCGGAATTCCTATCCATCGTGCCGAACAAAGAGTTCAATTTTCGGGCCGGGCCCTAGTGGTACCCCTAGGGGTTCGGGGGCTGAAAAATCATCCGAAATGAAATGTTGATTTTTTCGCACATTAGCACATTCAAATGTACTCGTGGCATTTTAAAGTGAGCTTGCGTAATTTGAAGGCCCAGATCGCGGGTAAATTGGCCGAATACGCCCCAAAATAGTCACTTTTTCGCTTGTTTTGGACTCTCATGAAGTTATCGTAAAGCAAAATTATAGGAAAAGTGGATTTCGACTTTTAGGGAGATAGCCCTTGGAATAAGGTTTCCAACGCCGCTTTAATCGGCCAAATCGGACAAATAGCCTAGAAGTTATGGCAAAAATAGAGGAACTGCGCAAAACGGGACCCGACACAAAACTTATTTTGGCCATAACATCTTCGTTTCTCGCCCGATTCGGTCGATCTTTATGTCGACGGAATCCTTATCTAAAGGCCCAAGACCCCGCTTGATTGGAATTCCTATCCATCGTGCTGAACAAAGAGCTCCAAATTTTGGGCCGGGCCCTAGGAGTACCCCCTAGAGGCCTGGGTTAAAAACTATTTTGGCCATAACTTCTTCGTTACTCGCACGATTCAGTCGATCTTTATGTCCACAGAATCCTTATCTAAAGGCTTAAGACTCCTAATGATCGGAATTCCTATCCATCGAGCTGAACAAAGAGTTTCAATTTTCGGGCCAGGCCCTAGGGGTTCGGGGGCTGAAAAATCATCCGAAACAAAATGTTGATTTTTTCGCACATTAGCACATTCACATGTACTTATGGCATTTTAAAGTGAGCTTGCGTTATTATAAGGCCCAGATTGCGGGTAAATTGGCCGAGTACGCCCCAAAATAGTCAATTTTTTGCTTGTTTTGGACTCTCACGAAGTTTTCGTAAAGCAAAATAATATGAAAAGTGGATTTTTACTTTTCGGGGGATAGCCCTTGGAATAAGGTTTCCAACACCGCTTGAATCAGCAAAATCGGACAAATAGCCAAGAAGATATGGCAAAAATAGTTGAACTGCGCAAAACGGGACCCGACGCAAAACCTATTTTGGCCATAACTTCTTTGTTTCTCGCCCGATTCGGTCGATCTTTATGTTGATGAAATCCTTATCTAAAGTCCCAAGACCCTGCATGATTGGAATTCCTATCCATCGTGCTGAACAAAGAGCTCCAATTTTTGGGCCGGACCCTAGGAGTGCCCCTAGGGGCCTGGGTTATAAATTATTTTGGCCATAACTTCTTCGTTTCTTGCCCGATTCGGTCGATCTTTATGTCCACAGAATCCTTATCTAAAGGCCTAAGACCCCTAATGATCGGAATTCCTATCCATCGTGCCGAACAAAGAGTTTCAATTTTCGGGTCGGGCCCTAGAGGTATATCCCTAGGGGTTCGGGGCTGAGAAATCATACGAAACGAAATGTTGATTTTTTCGCGCATTAGCACATTCACATGTATAAGTGAGCTTGCGTAATTTGAAGGCCCAGATCGCGGGTAAATTGGCCGAGTACGCCCCAAAATAGTCAGTTTTTCGCTTGTTTTGGACTCTCACGAAGTTTTCGTAAAGCAAAATAATAGTAAAAGAGGATTTTAATTTTTGGGGGATAGCCCTTGGAATAAGGTTTCCAACGCCGCTTGAATGGGCCAAATCAGACAAATAGCCTAGAAGATATGGCAAAAATAGTGGAACTGCGCAAAACGGGACCCGACGCAAAAATTATTTTGGCCATAACTTCTTCGTTTCTCGCCCGATTCGGTCGATCTTTATGTCGACGGAATCCGGCCGGGCCCTAGGAGTACCCCCTAGGGGCCCGGGCTAAAAACTATTTTGGCCATAACTTCTTCGTTACTCGCCCGATTCGGTCGATCTTTATGTCCACAGAATCCTTACCTAAAGGCCTAAGACCCCTAATGATCGGAATTCCTATCCATCGTGCCGAACAAAGAGTTCAATTTTCGGGCCGGGCCCTAGTGGTACCCCTAGGGGTTCGGGGGCTGAAAAATCATCCGAAATGAAATGTTGATTTTTTCGCACATTAGCACATTCAAATGTACTCGTGGCATTTTAAAGTGAGCTTGCGTAATTTGAAGGCCCAGATCGCGGGTAAATTGGCCGAATACGCCCCAAAATAGTCACTTTTTCGCTTGTTTTGGACTCTCATGAAGTTATCGTAAAGCAAAATTATAGGAAAAGTGGATTTCGACTTTTAGGGAGATAGCCCTTGGAATAAGGTTTCCAACGCCGCTTTAATCGGCCAAATCGGACAAATAGCCTAGAAGTTATGGCAAAAATAGAGGAACTGCGCAAAACGGGACCCGACACAAAACTTATTTTGGCCATAACATCTTCGTTTCTCGCCCGATTCGGTCGATCTTTATGTCGACGGAATCCTTATCTAAAGGCCCAAGACCCCGCTTGATTGGAATTCCTATCCATCGTGGTGAACAAAGAGCTCCAATTTTTGGGCCGGGCCCTAGGAGTACCCCCTAGGGGCCTGGGTTAAAAACTATTTTGGCCATAACTTCTTCGTTACTCGCACGATTCGGTCGATCTTTATGTCCACAGAATCCTTATCGAAAGGCCTAAGACCCCTAATGATCGGAATTCCTATCCATCGTGCCGAACAAAGAGTTTCAATTTTTGGGCCGGGCCCTAGGGGTTCGGGCGCCGAAAAATCATCCGAAACGAAATGTTGATTTTTTCGCACATTAGCACATTGGCATGTACTTATGGCATTTTAAAGAGAGCTTGCGTTATTTGAAGGCCCAGATTGCGGGTAAATTGGCCGAGTACGCCCCAAAATAGTCAATTTTTCGCTTGTTTTGGACTCTCACGAAGTTTTCGTAAAGCAAAATAATAGGAAAAGTGGATTTTTACTTTTCGGGGGATAGCCTTGGAATAAGGTTTCCAACACCGCTTGAATCGGCAAAATCGGACAAATAGCCTAGAAGATATGGCAAAAATAGTTGAACTGCGCAAAACGGGACCCGACGCAAAACCTATTTTGGCCATAACTTCTTCGTTTCTCGCCCGAATCGGTCGATCTTTATGTTGACGAAATCCTTATCTAAAGGCCCAAGACCCCGCATGATTGGACATCCTATCCATCGTGCTGATCAAAGAGCTCCAATTTTTGGTCCGGGCCCTAGGAGTTTCCCCTAGGGGCCCGGGCTAAAAACTATTTTGGCCATAACTTATTCGTTACTCGCCCGATTTGGTCATTCTTTATGTCCACAGAATCCTTATCTAAAGGCCTTAGACCCCTAATGATTGGAATTCCTATCCATCGTGTCGAACAAAGAGTTCAATTTTCGGGCCGGGCCCTAGGGGTACCCCTAGGGGTTCGGGGGCTGAAAAATCATCCGAAATGAAATGTTGATTTTTTCGCACATTAGCTCATTCAAATTTACTCGTGGCATTTTAAAGTGTGCTTGCGTAATTTGAAGGCCCAGATCGCAGGTAAATTGGCCGAATACGCCCCAAAATAGTCACTTTTTCGCTTGTTTTGGACTAGCACGAAGTTATCGTAAAGCAAAATTATAAGAAAAGTGGATTTCGACTTTTTGGGAGATAGCCCTTGGAATAAGGTTTCCAACGCCGCTTGAATCGGCCAAATCGGACAAATAGCCTAGAAGTTATGGAAAAAAATAGTGGAATTGCGCAAAACGGGACCCGACACAAAAATTATTTTGGCCATAACAACTTCGTTTCTCGCCCGATTCGGTCGATCTTTATGTCGACGGAATCCTTATCTAAAGGGCGAAGACCCCGCTTGATTGGAATTCCTATCCATCTTGCTGAACAAAGAGCTTCAATATTTGGGCCGGGCCCTAGGAGTACCCCCTAGGGGCCTGGGTTAAAAACTATTTTGGCCATAACTTCTTCGTTACTCGCACGATTCGGTCGATCTGTATGTCCACAGAATCCTTATCTAAAGGCCTAAGACCCCTAATGATCGGAATTCCTATCCATCGTGCCGAACAAAGAGTTTCAATTTTCGGGCCGGGCCCTAGGGGTTCGGGGGCTGAAAAATCATCCGAAACGAAATGTTGATTTTTTCGCACATTAGCACATTCACATGTACTTATGGCATTTTAAAGTGAGCTTGCGTTATTTTAAGGCCCAGATTGCGGGTAAATTGGCCGAGTACGCCCCAAAATAGTCAATTTTTCGCTTGTTTTGGACTCTCACGAAGTTTTCGTAAAGCAAAATAATTTGAAAAGTAGATTTTTACTTTTCGGGGGATAGCCCTTGGAATAAGGTTTCCAACACCGCTTGAATCGGCAAAATCGGACAAATAGCCTAGAAGATATAGCAAAAATAGTTGAACTGCGCAAAACGGGACCCGACGCAAAACCTATTTTGGCCATAACTTCTTCGTTTCTCGCCCGATTCGGTCAATCTTTATGTTGACTAAATCCTTATCTAAAGTCCCAAGACCCCGGATGATTGGAATTCCTATCCATCGTGCTGAACAAAGAGATCCAATTTTGGGGCCGGGCCCTAGGAGCCCCTAGGGGCCTGGGTTATAAACTATTTTGGCCATAACTTCTTCGTTACTCGCCCGATTCGGTCGATCTTTATGTCCACATAATCCTTATCTAAAGGCCTAAGACCCCTAATGATCGGAATTCCTATCCATCGTGCCGAACAAAGAGTTCAATTTTCGGGCCGGGCCCTAAGGGTACCCCTAGGGGTCCGGGGGCTGAAAAATCATCCGAAACGAAATGTTGATTTTTTCGCACATTAGCACATTCAAATGTACTCGTGGCATTTTAAAGTTAGCTTGCGTAATTTGAAGGCCCAGATCGCGGGTAAATTGGCCGAATACGCCCCAAAATAGTCACTTTTTCGCTTGTTTTGGACTCTCATGAAGTTATCATAAAGCAAAATTATAGGAAAAGTGGATTTCGACTTTTTGGGAGATAGCCCTTGGAATAAGGTTTCCAACGCCGCTTGAATCTGCCAAATCGGACAAATAGCCTAGAAGTTATGGCAAAAATAGTGGAACTGCGCAAAACGGGACCCGACGCAAAAATTATTTTGGCCATAACTTCTTCGTTTCTTGCCCGATTCGGTCGATCTTTATGTCCACAGAATCCTTATCTAAAGGCCTAAGACCCCTAATGATCGGAATTCCTATCCATCGTGCCGAGCAAAGAGTTTCAATTTTCGGGTCGGGCCCTAGAGGTATATCCCTAGGGGTTCGGGGCTGAGAAATCATACGAAACGAAATGTTTATTTTTTTGCGCATTAGCACATTCACATGTATAAGTGAGCTTGCGTAATTTGAAGGCCCAGATCGCGGGTAAATCGACCGATTACGCCCCAAAATAGTCACTTTTTCGCTTGTTTTGGACTCTCACGAAGTTCTCATAAAGCAAAATAATAGGAAAAGTGGATTTGGACTTTTTGGGGGATAGCCCTTGGAATAAGGTTTCCAACGCCGCTTGAATCGGCCAAATCGGACAAATAGCCTAGAAGTTATGGCAAAAATAGTGGAACTGCGCAAAACGGGACCTGACGCAAAAATTATTTTGTCCAGAACTTCTTCGTTTCTTGCCCAATTCGGTCGATCTTTATGTCGACGGAATCCGTATCTAAAGTTCCAAGACCCCGCATGATTGGAATTCCTATCCATCGTGCTGAACAAAGAGCTCCAATTTTTGGGCCGGGCCCTAGGAGTGCCCCTAGGGGCCTGGGTTATAAACTATTTTGGCCATAACTTCTTCGTTACTGGCCAGATTCGGTCGATATTTATGTCCACAGAATCCTTATCTAAAGGCCTAAGACCCCTAATGATCGGAATTCCTATCCATCGTGCCGAACAAAGAGTTCAATTTTCGGGCCGGGCCCTAAGGGTACCCCTAGGGGTCCGGGGGCTGAAAAATCATCCGTAACGAAATGTTGATTTTTTCGCACATTAGCACATTCAAATGTACTCGTGGCATTTTAAAGTGAGCTTGCGTAATTTGAAGGCCCAGATCGCGGGTAAATTGGCCGAATACGCCCCAAAATAGTCACTTTTTCGCTTGTTTTGGACTCTCATGAAGTTATCATAAAGCAAAATTATAGGAAAAGTGGATTTCGACTTTTTGGGAGATAGCCCTTGGAATAAGGTTTCCAACGCCGCTTGAATCTGCCAAATCGGACAAATAGCCTAGAAGTTATGGCAAAAATAGTGGAACTGCGCAAAACGGGACCCGACGCAAAAATTATTTTGGCCATAACTTCTTCGTTTCTTGCCCGATTCGGTCGATCTTTATGTCCACAGAATCCTTATCTAAAGGCCTAAGACCCCTAATGATCAGAATTCCTATCCATCGTGCCGAGCAAAGAGTTTCAATTTTCGGGTCGGGCCCTAGAGGTATATCCCTAGGGGTTCGGGGCTGAGAAATCATACGAAACGAAATGTTTATTTTTATGCGCATTAGCACATTCACATGTATAAGTGAGCTTGCGTAATTTGAAGGCCCAGATCGCGGGTAAATTGGCCGAGTACGCCCCAAAATAGTCAGTTTTTCGCTCGTTTTGGACTCTCACGAAGTTTTCGTAAAGCAAAATAATAGTAAAAGAGGATTTTTACTTTTTGGGGGATAGCCCTTGGAATAAGGTTTCCAACGCCGCTTAAATCGGCCAAATCGGACAAATAGCCTAGAAGATATGGCCAAAATAGTGGAACTGCGCAAAACGGGACCCGACGCAAAAATTATTTTGGCCATAACTTCTTCGTTTCTCGCCCGATTCGGTCGATCTTTATGTCGACGGAATCCTTATATAAAGGCCCAAGACCCTATATGATTTGAATTCCTATCCGTCGTGCTGAACAAAGAGCTCCAATTTTTGGGCCGGGCCCTAGGAGTACCCCCTAGGGGCCCGGGCTAAAAACTATTTTGTCCATAACTTATTCGTTACTCGCCTGATTCGGTCATTCTTTATATCCACAGAATCCTTATCTAAAGGCCTAAGACCCTTAATGATTGGAATTCCTATCCATCGTGCCGAACAAAGAGTTTCAATTTTTGGGCCGGGCCCTATGGGTACCCCTAGGGGTTCGGGGGCTGAAAAATCATCCGAAACGAAATGTTGATTTTTTCGCACATTAGCACATTCAAATGTACTCGTGGCATTTTAAAGTGAGCTTGCGTAATTTGAAGGCCCAGATCGCGGGTAAATCGACCGATTACGCCCCAAAATAGTCACTTTTTCGCTTGTTTTGGACTCTCACGAAGTTCTCATAAAGCAAAATAATAGGAAAAGTGGATTTGGACTTTTTGGGGGATAGCCCTTGGAATAAGGTTTCCAACGCCGCTTGAATCGGCCAAATTGGACAAATAGCCTAGAAGTTATGGCAAAAATAGTGGAACTGCGCAAAACGGGACCTGACGCAAAAATTATTTTGTCCAGAACTTCTTCGTTTCTCGCCCGATTCGGTCGATCTTTATGTCGACGGAATCCGTATCTAAAGTTCCAAGACCCCGCATGATTGGAATTCCTATCCATCGTGCTGAACAAAGAGCTCCACTTTTTGGGCCGGGCCCTAGGAGTGCCCCTAGGGGCCTGGGTTATAAACTATTTTGGCCATAACTTCTTCGTTACTGGCCAGATTCGGTCGATCTTTATGTCCACAGAATCCTTATCTAAAGGCCTAAGACCCCTAATGATCGGAATTCCTATCCATCGTGCCGAACAAAGAGTTCAATTTTCGGGCCGGGCCCTAAGGGTACCCCTAGGGGTCCGGGGGCTGAAAAATCATCCGTAACGAAATGTTGATTTTTTCGCACATTAGCACATTCAAATGTACTCGTGGCATTTTAAAGTGAGCTTGCGTAATTTGAAGGCCCAAATCGCGGGTAAATTGGCCGAATACGCCCCAAAATAGTCACTTTTTCGCTTGTTTTGGACTCTCATGAAGTTATCATAAAGCAAAATTATAGGAAAAGTGGATTTCGACTTTTTGGGAGATAGCCCTTGGAATAAGGTTTCCAACGCCGCTTGAATCTGCCAAATCGGACAAATAGCCTAGAAGTTATGGCAAAAATAGTGGAACTGCGCAAAACGGGACCCGACGCAAAAATTATTTTGGCCATAACTTCTTCGTTTCTTGCCCGATTCGGTCGATCTTTATGTCCACAGAATCCTTATCTAAAGGCCTAAGACCCCTAATGATCGGAATTCCTATCCATCGTGCCGAACAAAGAGTTTCAATTTTCGGGTCGGGCCCAGAGGTATATCCCTAGGGGTTCGGGGCTGAGAAATCATACGAAGCGAAATGTTGATTTTTTCGCGCATTAGCACATTCACATGTATAAGTGAGCTTGCGTAATTTGAAGGCCCAGATCGCGGGTAAATTGGCCGACTACGCCCCAAAATAGTCAGTTTTTCGCTTGTTTTGGACTCTCACGAAGTTTTCGTAAAGCAAAATAAAAGTAAAAGAGGATTTTTACTTTTTGGGGGATAGCCCTTGGAATAAGGTTTCCAACGCCGCTTGAATGGGCAAAATCAGACAAATAGCCTAGAAGATATGGCAAAAATAGTGGAACTGCGCAATACGGGACCCGACGCAAAAATTATTTTGGCCATAACTTCTTCGTTTCTAGCCTGATTCGGTCGATCTTTATGTCGACGGAATCCTTATATAAAGGCCCAAGACCCTGCATGATTTGAATTCCTATCCGTCGTGCTGAACAAAGAGCTTCAATTTTTGGGCCGGGCCCTAGGAGTACCCCCTAGGGGCCCGGGCTAAAAACTATTTTGGCCATAACTTCTTCGTTACTCGCACAATTCGGTCGATCTGTATGTCCGCAGAATCCTTATCTAAAGGCCTAAGACCCATAATGATCGGAATTCCTATCCATCGTGCCGAACAAAGAGTTTCAATTTTCGGGCCGGGCCCTAGGGGTTCGGGGGCTGAAAAATCATCCGAAACGAAATGTTGATTTTTTCGAACATTAGCACATTCACATGTACTTATGGCATTTTAAAGTGAGCTTGCGTTATTTTAAGGCCCATATTGCGGGTAAATTGGCCGAGTACGCCCCAAAATAGTCAATTTTTCGCTTGTTTTGGACTCTCACGAAGTTTTCGTAAAGCAAAATAATATGAAAAGTGGATTTTTACTTTTCGGGGGATAGCCCTAGGAATAAGGTTTCCAACACCACTTGAATCGGCAAAATCGGACAAATAGCCTAGAAGATATAGCAAAAATAGTTGAACTGCGCAAAACGGGACCCGACGCAAAACCTATTTTGGCCATAACTTCTTCGTTTCTCGCCCGATTCGATCAATCTTTATGTTGACTAAATCCTTATCTAAAGTCCCAAGTCCCCGCATGATTGGAATTTCTATCCATCGTGCTGAACAAAGAGCTCCAATTTTTGGGCCGGGCCCTAGGAGTGCCCCTAGGGGCCTGGGTTATAAACTATTTTGGCCATAACTTCTTCGTTACTCGCCCGATTCGGTCGATCTTTATGTCCACAGAATCCTTATCTAAAGGCCTAAGACCACTAGTGATCGGAATTCCTATCCATCGTGCCGAACAAAGAGTTCAATTTTCGGGCCGGGCCCAAAGGGTACCCCTAGGGGTCCGGGGGCTGAAAAATCATCCGAAACGAAATGTTGATTTTTTCGAACATTAGCACATTCAAATGTACTCGTGGCATTTTAAAGTGAGCTTGCGTAATTTGAAGGCCCAGATCGCGGGTAAATTGGCCGAATACGCCCCAAAATAGTCACTTTTTCGCTTGTTTTGGACTCTCATGAAGTTATCGTAAAGCAAAATTATAGGAAAAGTGGATTTCGACTTTTAGGGAGATAGCCCTTGGAATAAGGTTTCCAACGCCGCTTGAATCGGCCAAATCGGACAAATAGCCTAGAAGTTATGGCAAAAATAGTGGAACTGCGCAAAACGGGACCCGACGCAAAAATTATTTTGGCCATAACTTCTTCGTTTCTTGCCCGATTCGGTCGATCTTTATGTCCACAGAATCCTTATCTAAAGGCCTAAGACCCCTAATGATCGGAATTCCTATCCATCGTGCCGAACAAAGAGTTTCAATTTTCGGGTCGGGCCCTAGAGGTATATCCCTAGGGGTTCGGGGTTGAGAAATCATACGAAACGAAATGTTTATTTTTTCGCGCATTAGCACATTCACATGTATAAGTGAGCTTGCGTAATTTGAAGGCCCAGATCGCGGGTAAATTGGCCGAGTACGCCCCAAAATAGTCAGTTTTTCGCTTGTTTTGGACTCTCACGAAGTTTTCGTAAAGCAAAATAATAGGAAAAGAGGATTTTTACTTTTTGGGGGATAGCCCTTGGAATAAGGTTTCCAACGCCGCTTAAATCGGCCAAATCGGACAAATAGCCTAGAAGATATGGTAAAAATAGTGGAACTGCGCAAAACGGGACCCGACGCAAAAGTTATTTTGGCCATAACTTCTTCGTTTCTCGCCCGATTCGGTCGATCTTTATGTCGACGGAATCCTTATATAAAGGCCCAAGACCCTGCATGATTTGAATTCCTATCCGTCGTGCTGAACAAAGAGCTCCAATTTTTGGGCCGGGCCCTAGGAGTACCCCCTAGGGGCCCGGGCTAAAAACTATTTTGTCCATAACTTATTCGTTAATCGCCCGATTCGGTCATTCTTTATATCCACAGAATCCTTATCTAAAGGCCTAGGACCCTTAATGATTGGAATTCCTATCCATCGTGCCGAACAAAGAGTTTCAATTTTTGGGCCGGGCCCTAGGGGTACCCCAAGGGGTTCGGGGGCTGAAAAATCATCCGAAACGAAATGTTGATTTTTTCGCACATTAGCACATTCAAATGTACTCGTGGCATTTTAAAGTGAGCTTGCGTAATTTGAAGGCCCAGATCGCGGGTAAATCGACCGATTACGCCCCAAAATAGTCACTTTTTCGCTTGTTTTGGACTCTCACGAAGTTCTCATAAAGCAAAATAATAGGAAAAGTGGATTTGGACTTTTTGGGGGATAGCCCTTGGAATAAGGTTTCCAACGCCGCTTGAATCGGCCAAATCGGACAAATAGCCTAGAAGTTATGGCAAAAATAGTGGAACTGCGTAAAACGGGACCTGACGCAAAAATTATTTTGGCCAGAACTTCTTCGTTTCTTGCCCGATTCGGTCGATCTTTATGTCGACGGAATCCTTATCTAAAGTTCCAAGACCCCGCATGATTGGAATTCCTATCCATCGTGCTGAACAAAGAGCTCCAATTTTTGGGCCGGGCCCTAGGAGTGCCCCTAGGGGCCTGGGTTATAAACTATTTTGGCCATAATTTCTTCGTTACTCGCCCGATTCGGTCGATATTTATGTCCACAGAATCCTTATCTAAAGGCCTAAGACCCCTAATGATCGGAATTCCTATCCATCGTGCCGAACAAAGAGTTCAATTTTCGGGCCGGGCCCTAAGGGTACCCCTAGGGGTCCGGGGGCTGAAAAATCATCCGAAACGAAATGTTGATTTTTTCGCACATTAGCACATTCAAATGTACTCGTGGCATTTTAAAGTGAGCTTGCGTAATTTGAAGGCCCAGATCGCGGGTAAATTGGCCGAATACGCCCCAAAATAGTCACTTTTTCGCTTGTTTTGGACTCTCATGAAGTTATCGTAAAGCAAAATTATAGGAAAAGTGGATTTCGACTTTTTGGGAGATAGCCCTTGGAATAAGGTTTCCAACGCCGCTTGAATCTGCCAAATCGGACAAATAGCCTAGAAGTTATGGCAAAAATAGTGGAACTGCGCAAAACGGGACCCGACGCAAAAATTATTTTGGCCATAACTTCTTCGTTTCTTGCCCGATTCGGTCGATCTTTATGTCCACAGAATCCTTATCTAAAGGCCTAAGACCCCTAATGATCGGAATTCCTATCCATCGTGCCGAACAAAGAGTTTCAATTTTCGGGTCGGGCCCTAGAGGTATATCCCTAGGGGTTCGGGGCTGAGAAATCATACGAAACGAAATGTTGATTTTTTCGCGCATTAGCACATTCACATGTATAAGTGAGCTTGCGTAATTTGAAGGCCCAGATCGCGGGTAAATTGGCCGAGTACGCCCCAAAATAGTCAGTTTTTCGCTTGTTTTGGACTCTCACGAAGTTTTCGTAAAGCAAAATAATAGTAAAAGAGGATTTTAATTTTTGGGGGATAGCCCTTGGAATAAGGTTTCCAACGCCGCTTGAATGGGCCAAATCAGACAAATAGCCTAGAAGATATGGCAAAAATAGTGGAACTGCGCAAAACGGGACCCGACGCAAAAATTATTTTGGCCATAACTTCTTCGTTTCTCGCCCGATTCGGTCGATCTTTATGTCGACGGAATCCTTATATAAAGGCCCAAGACCCTGCATGATTTGAATTCCTATCCATCGTGCTGAACAAAGAGATCCAATTTTTGGGCTGGGCCCTAGGTGTACCCCCTAAGGGCCCGGGCTAAAAACTATTTTGGCCATAACTTCTTCGTTACTCGCCCGATTCGGTCGATCTTTATGTCCACAGAATCCTTACCTAAAGGCCTAAGACCCCTAATGATCGGAATTCCTATCCATCGTGCCGAACAAAGAGTTCAATTTTCGGGCCGGGCCCTAGTGGTACCCCTAGGGTTCGGGGGCTCAAAAATCATCCGAAACGAAATGTTGATTTTTTCGCACATTAGCACATTCACATGTACTTATGGCATTTTAAAGGGAGCTTGCGTTATTTTAAGGCCCAGATTGCGGGTAAATTGGCCGAGTACGCCCCAAAATAGTCAATTTTTTGCTTGTTTTGGACTCTCACGAAGTTTTCGTAAAGCAAAATAATATGAAAAGTGGATTTTTACTTTTCGGGGGATAGCCCTTGGAATAAGGTTTCCAACACCGCTTGAATCGGCAAAATCGGACAAATAGCCAAGAAGATATGGCAAAAATAGTTGAACTGCGCAAAACGGGACCCGACGTAAAACCTATTTTGGCCATAACTTCTTTGTTTCTCGCCCGATTCGGTCGATCTTTATGTTGATGAAATCCTTATCTAAAGTCCCAAGACCCTGCATGATTGGAATTCCTATCCATCGTGCTGAACAAAGAGCTCCAATTTTTGGGCCGGACCCTAGGAGTGCCCCTAGGGGCCTGGGTTATAAACTATTTTGGCCATAACTTCTTCGTTACTCGCCCGATTCGATCGATCTTTATGTCCACAGAAACCTTATCTAAAGGCCTAAGACCCCTAATGATCGGAATTCCTATCCATCGTGCCGAACAAAGAGTTCAATTTTCGGGCCGGGCCCTAGGGGTTCGGGGGCTGAAAAATCATCCGAAATGAAATGTTGATTTTTTCGCACATTAGCACATTCAAATGTACTCGTGGCATTTTAAAGTGAGCTTGCGTAATTTGAAGGCCCAGATCGCGGGTAAATTGGCCGAATACGCCCCAAAATAGTCACTTTTTCGCTTGTTTTGGACTCTCACGAAGTTATCGTAAAGCAAAATTATAGGAAAAGTGGATTTCGACTTTTAGGGAGATAGCCCTTGGAATAAGGTTTCCATCGCCGCTTGAATCGGCCAAATCGGAAAAATAGCCAAGAAGTTATGGCAAAAATAGTGGAACTGCGCAAAATGGGACCCGGCACAAAAATTATTTTGGCCATAACTTCTTCATTTCTCGCCCGATTCGGTCGATCTTTATGTCGACAGAATCCTTATCTAAAGGCCCAAGACCCCGCTTGATTGGAATTCCTATCCATAGTGGTGAACAAAGAGCTCCAATTTTTGGGCCGGGCCCTAGGAGTACCCCCTAGGGGCCTGGGTTAAAAACTATTTTGGCCATAACTTCTTCGTTACTCGCACGATTCGGTCGATCTTTATGTCCACAGAATCCTTATCGAAAGGCCTAAGACCCCTAATGATCGGAATTCCTATCCATCGTGCCGAACAAAGAGTTTCAATTTTTGGGCCGGGCCCTAGGGGTTCGGGCGCCGAAAAATCATCCGAAACGAAATGTTGATTTTTTCGCACATTAGCACATTGACATGTACTTATGGCATTTTAAAGAGAGCTTGCGTTATTTGAAGGCCCAGATTGCGGGTAAATTGGCCGAGTACGCCCCAAAATAGTCAATTTTTCGCTTGTTTTGGACTCTCACGAAGTTTTCGTAAAGCAAAATAATAGGAAAAGTGGATTTTTACTTTTCGGGGGATAGCCTTGGAATAAGGTTTCCAACACCGCTTGAATCGGCAAAATCGGACAAATAGCCTAGAAGATATGGCAAAAATAGTTGAACTGCGCAAAACGGGACCCGACGCAAAACCTATTTTGGCCATAACTTCTTCGTTTCTCGCCCGAATCGGTCGATCTTTATGTTGACGAAATCCTTATCTAAAGGCCCAAGACCCCGCATGATTGGACATCCTATCCATCGTGCTGATCAAAGAGCTCCAATTTTTGGTCCGGGCCCTAGGAGTTTCCCCTAGGGGCCCGGGCTAAAAACTATTTTGGCCATAACTTATTCGTTACTCGCCCGATTTGGTCATTCTTTATGTCCACAGAATCCTTATCTAAAGGCCTTAGACCCCTAATGATTGGAATTCCTATCCATCGTGTCGAACAAAGAGTTCAATTTTCGGGCCGGGCCCTAGGGGTACCCCTAGGGGTTCGGGGGCTGAAAAATCATCCGAAATGAAATGTTGATTTTTTCGCACATTAGCTCATTCAAATTTACTCGTGGCATTTTAAAGTGTGCTTGCGTAATTTGAAGGCCCAGATCGCAGGTAAATTGGCCGAATACGCCCCAAAATAGTCACTTTTTCGCTTGTTTTGGACTCTCACGATGTTATCCTAAAGCAAAATTATAGGAAAAGTGGATTTCGACTTTTGGGAAGATAGCGCTTGGAATAAGGTTTCCAACACCGCTTGAATCGGCCAAATCGGACAAATAGCCTAGAAGTTATGGCAAAAATAGTGGAACTGCGCAAAACGGGACCCGACACAAAAATTATTTTGGCCATAACTTCTTCATTTCTCACCCGATTCGGTCGATCTTTATGTCGACGGAATCCCTATCTAAAGGCCCAAGACACCGCTTGATTGGAATTCCTATCCATCGTACTGAACAAAGAGCTCCAATTTTTGGGCCGGGCCCTAGGAGTACCCCCTAGGGGCCTGGGTTAAAAACTATTTTGGCCATAACTTCTTCGTTACTCGCACGATTCAGTCGATCTTTATGTCCACAGAATCCTTATCTAAAGGCCTAAGACCCCTAATGATGGGAATTCCTATCCATCGTGCCGAACAAAGAGTTTCAATTTTCGGGCCGGGCCCTAAGGGTTCGGGGGCCGAAAAATCATTCGAAACGAAATGTTGATTTTTTCGCACATTAGCACATTGACATGTACTTATGGCATTTTAAAGAGAAATTGCATTATTTGAAGGCCCAAATTGCGGGTAAATTGGCCGAGTACGCCCCAAAATAGTCAATTTTTCTCTTGTTTTGGACTCTCACGAAGTTTTCGTAAAGCAAAATAATAGGAAAAGTGGATTTTTACTTTTCGGGGGATAGCCTTGGAATAAGGTTTCCAACACCGCTTGAATCGGCAAAATCGGACAAATAGCCTAGAAGATATGGCAAAAATAGTTGAACTGCGCAAAACGGGAACCGACGCCAAAACCTATTTTGGCCATAACTTCTTCGTTTCTCGCCCGAATCGGTCGATCTTTATGTTGACGAAATCCTTATCTAAAGGCCCAAGACCCCGCATGATTGGACATCCTATCCATCGTGCTGATCAAAGAGCTCCAATTTTTGGTCCGGGCCCTAGGAGTTTCCCTTGGGGGCCCGGGCTAAAAACTATTTTGACCATAACTTATTCGTTACTCGCCCGATTTGGTCATTCTTTATGTCCACAGAATCCTTATCTAAAGGCCTTAGACCCCTAATTATCGGAATTCCAATCCATCGTGCCGAACAAAGATTTTTAATTTTCGGGCCGGGCCGTAGGGTAACCACTAGGGGTTCGGGGGCTGAAAAATCATCCGAAACAAAATGTTGATTTTTTCGCACATTAGCACATTCACATGTACTAATTGCATTTTAAAGTGAGTTTGCATAATTTGAAGGCCCAGATCGAGGGTAAATCGGCCGAATACGCCCCAAAATAGTCACTTTTTCGCTTATTTTGGACTCTCACAAAGTTTTCGTAAAGCAAAATAATAGGAAAAGTGGATTTTTACTTTTTGGGGGATAGCCCTTGGAATAAGGTTTCCAACGCCGCTTGAATCGGCCAAATCGGACAAATAGCCTAGAAGATATGGCAAAAATAGTGGAACTGCGCAAAACGGGACCCGACGCAAAAACTATTTTGGCCATAACTTCTTCGTTTCTCGCCCGATTCGGTCGATCTTTATGTTGACGGAATCCTTATCTAAAGGCCCATGACACCGCATGACTGGAATTCCTATCCATCGTGCTGAACAAAGAACTCCAATTTTTGGGCCGGGTCCTAGGAGTGCCCCTAGGGGCCTAGGTTAAAAACTATTTTGACAATAACTTCTTCGTTACTCGCCCGATTCGGTCGATCTTTATGTCCACAGAATCCTTATCTAAAGGCCTAAGACCCCTAATGATCGGAATTCCTATCCATCGTGCCGAACAAAGAGTTTCAATTTTTGGACCTGGCCCTAGGGGTTCGGGGGCTGAAAAATCATCTGAAACGAAATGTTGATTTTTTCGCACATTAGCACATTTACATGTACTTATGTCATTTTAAAGTGAGCTTGCGTTATTTGAAGGTGCAGATTGCGGGTAAATTGGCCGAGTAGGCACCAAAATAGTCAGTTTTTCGCTTTTTTGGACTCTCACGAAGTTTTCGTAAAGCAAAATAATAGTAAAGGAGGATTTTTACTTTTTGGTGGATAGCCCTTGGAATAAGGTTTCCAACGCCGCTTGAATCGGCCAAATCGGACAAATAGCCTAGAAGATATGGCAAAAATAGTGGAACTGCGCAAAACGGGACCCAACGCAAAAATTATTTTGGCCATAACTTCTTCGTTTCTCGCCCGATTCGGTCGATCTTTATGTCGACGGAATCCTTATATAAAGGCCCAAGACCCCGCATGATTTGAATTCCTATCCATCGTGCTGAACAAAGAGCTCCAATTTTTGGGCCGGGCCCGAAGAGTGCCCCTAGGGGCCTGGGTTAAAAACTATTTTGATAATAACTTCTTCGTTACTCGCCCGATTCGGTCGATCTTTATGTCGACAGAATCCTTATCTAAAGGCCTAAGACCCCTAATGATCGGAATTCCTATCCATCGTGTCGAACAAAGAGTTTCAATTTTTGGGCCGGGCCCTAGGGGTTCGGGGGCTGAAAAATCATCTGAAACGAAATGTTGATTTTTTCGCACATTAGCACATTCACATGTACTTATGTCATTTTAAAGTGATCTTGCGTTATTTGAAGGCCCAGATTGCGGGTAAATTGGCCGAGTACGCCCCAAAATAGTCAATTTTTCGCTTGTTTTGGACTCTCACGAAGTTTTCGTAAAGCAAAATAATAGTAAAGGAGGATTTTTGCTTTTTGGGGGTTAGCCCTTGGAATAAGGTTTCCAACGCCGCTTGAATCGGCCAAATCGGACAAATAGCCTAGAAGATATGGCAAAAATAGTGGAACTGCGCAAAACGGGACCCGACGCAAAAATTATTTTGGCCATAACTTCTTCGTTTCTCGCCCGATTCGGTCGATCTTTATGTCGACGGAATCCTTATATAAAGGCCCAAGACCCCGCATGATTTGAATTCCTATCCATCGTGCTGAACAAAGAGCTCCAATTTTTGGGCCGGGCCCGAAGAGTGCCCCTAGGGGCCTGGGTTAAAAACTATTTTGACAATAACTTCTTCGTTACTCGCCCGATTCGGTCGATCTTTATGTCGACAGAATCCTTATCTAAAGGCCTAAGACCCCTAATGATCGGAATTCCTATCCATCGTGTCGAACAAAGAGTTTCAATTTTTGGGCCGGGCCCTAGGGGTTCGGGGGCTGAAAAATCATCTGAAACGAAATGTTGATTTTTTCGCACATTAGCACATTCACATGTACTTATGTCATTTTAAAGTGATCTTGCGTTATTTGAAGGCCCAGATTGCGGGTAAATTGGCCGAGTACGCCCCAAAATAGTCAGTTTTTCGCTTGTTTTGGACTCTCACGAAGTTTTCGTAAAGCAAAATAATAGTAAAGGAGGATTTTTGCTTTTTGGGGGTTAGCCCTTGGAATAAGGTTTCCAACGCCGCTTGAATCGGCCAAATCGGACAAATAGCCTAGAAGATATGGCAAAAATAGTGGAACTGCGCAAAACGTGACCCGACGCAAAAATTATTTTGGCCATAACTTCTTCGTTTCTCGCCCGATTCGGTCGATCTTTATGTCGACGGAATCCTTATATAAAGGCCCAAGACCCCGCATGATTTGAATTCCTATCCATCGTGCTGAACAAAGAACTCCAATTTTTGGGCCAGGCCCTAGGAGTACCCCCTAGGGGCCCGGGCTAAAAACTATTTTGTCCATAACTTATTCGTTACTCGCCCGATTCGGTCATTCTTTATGTCCACAGAATCCTTATCTAAAGGCCCAAGACCCTTAATGATTGGAATTCCTATCCATCATGCCGAACAAAGAGTTTCAATTTTTGGGCCGGGCCTTAGGGGTACTCCTAGGGGTTCGAGGGCTGAAAAATCATCCGAAACGAAATGTTGATTTTTTCGCACATTAGCTCATTCAAATGTACTCGTGGCATTTCAAAGTGAGCTTGCGTAATTTGAAGGCCCAGATCGCGGGTAAATCGGCCGATTACGCCCCAAAATAGTCACTTTTTCGCTTGTTTTGGACTCTCACGAAGTTCTCATAAAGCAAAATAATAGGAAAAGTTGATTTGGACTTTTTGGGGGATAGCCCTTGGAATAAGGTTTCCAACGCCGCTTGAATCGGCCAAATCGGACAAATAGCCTAGAAGTTATGGCAAAAATAGTGGAACTGCGCAAAACGGAACCCGACGCAAAACTTATTTTGTCCATATCTTCTTCGTTTCTTGCCCGATTCGGTCGATCTTTATGTCCACAGAATCCTTATCTAAAGGCATAAGACCCCTAATGTTCGGAATTCCTATCCATCGTGCCGAACAAAGAGTTTCAATTTTCGGTTCGGGCCCTAGGGGTATATCCCTAGGGGTTCGGGGGCTGAGAAATCATACGAAACGAAATGTTGATTTTTTCGCGCATTAGCACATTCACATGTATAAGTGAGATTGCATAATTTGAAGGCCCAGATCGCGGGTAAATTGGCCGAATACGCCCCAAAATAGTCACTTTTTTGCTTGTTTTGGACTCTCACGAAGTTATCGTAAAGCAAAATTATAGGAAAAGTGGATTTCGACATTTTGGGAGATAGCCCTTGGAATAAGGTTTCCAACGCCGCTTGAATCGGCCAAATCGGACAAATAGCCTAGAAGTTATGGCAAAAATAGTGGAACTGCGCAAAACGGGACCCGACACAAAAATTATTTTTGCCATAACATCTTCGTTTCTCGCCCGATTCGGCCGATCTTTATGTCGACGGAATCCTTATCTAAAGGCCCAAGACCCCGCTTGATTGGAATTCCTATCCATCGTGCTGAACAAAGAGCTCCAATTTTTGGGCCAGGCCCTAGGAGTACCCCTAAGGGCCTGGGCTAAAAACTATTTTGGCCATAACTTCTTCGTTTCTCGCCCGATTCGGTCGATCTTTATGTCCACAGAATCCTTATCTAAAGGCCTTAGACCCCTAATTATCGGAATTCCAATCCATCGTGCCGAACAAAGAGTTTTAATTTTCGGGCCGGGTCCTAGGGTAACTAACCACTAGGGGTTCGGGGGCTGAAAAATCATCCGAAACGAAATGTTGATTTTTTCGCACATTAGCACATTCACATGTACTAATTGCATTTTAAAGTGAGTTTGCATAATTTGAAGGCCCAGATCGAGGGTAAATCGGCCGAATACGCCCCAAAATAGTCACTTTTTCGCTTATTTTGGACTCTCACAAAGTTTTCGTAAAGCAAAATAATAGGAAAAGTGGATTTTTACTTTTCGGGGGATAGCCTTGGAATAAGGTTTCCAACACCGCTTGAATCGGCAAAATCGGACAAATAGCCTAGAAGATATGGCAAAAATAGTTGAACTGCGCAAAACGGGACCCGACGCAAAACCTATTTTGGCCATAACTTCTTCGTTTCTCGCCCGATTCGGTCGATCTTTATGTTGACGAAATCCTTATCTAAAGGCCCAAGTCCCCGCTTGATTGGACATCCTATCCATCGTGCTGATCAAAGAGCTCCAATTTTTGGTCCGGGCCCTAGGAGTTTCCCCTAGGGGCCTGGGCTAAAAACTCTTTTGGCCATAACTTATTCGTTACTCGCCCGATTTGGTCATTCTTTATGTCCAAAGAATCCTTATCTAAAGGCCTTAGACCCCTAATAATTGGAATTCCTATCCATCGTGTCGAACAAAGAGTTCAATTTTCGGGCCGGGCCCTAGGGGTACCCCTAGGGGTTCGGGGTCTGAAAAATCATCCGAAATGAAATGTTGATTTTTTCGCACATTAGCTCATTCAAATTTACTCGTGGCATTTTAAAGTGTGCTTGCGTAATTTGAAGGCCCAGATCGCAGGTAAATTGGCCGAATACGCCCCAAAATAGTCACTTTTTCGCTTGTTTTGGACTCTCACGATGTTATCGTAAAGCAAAATTATAGGAAAAGTGGATTTCGACTTTTTGGAAGATAGCGCTTGGAATAAGGTTTCCAACACCGCTTGAATCGGCCAAATCGGACAAATAGGCTAGAAGTTATGGCAAAAATAGTGGAACTGCGCAAAACGGGACCCGGCACAAAAATTATTTTGGCCATAACTTCTTCATTTCTCACCCGATTCGTTCGATCTTTATGTCGACGGAATCCCTATCTAAAGGCCCAAGACACCGCTTGATTGGAATTCCTATCCATCGTGCTGAACAAAGAGCTCCAATTTTTGGGCCGGGCCCTAAGAGTACCCCCTAGGGGCCTGGTTTAAAAACTATTTTGGCCATAACTTCTTCGTTACTCGCACGATTCAGTCGATCTTTATGTCCACAGAATCCTTATCTAAAGGCCTAAGTCCCCTAATGATGGGAATTCCTATCCATCGTGCCGAACAAAGAGTTTCAATTTTCGGGCCGGGCCCTAAGGGTTCGGGGGCCGAAAAATCATTCGAAACGAAATGTTGATTTTTTCGCACATTAGCACATTGACATGTACTTATGGCGTTTTAAAGAGAAATTGCATTATTTGAAGGCCCAAATTGCGGGTAAATTGGCCGAGTACGCCCCAAAATAGTCAATTTTTCGCTTGTTTTGGACTCTCACGAAGTTTTCGTAAAGCAAAATAATAGGAAAAGTGGATTTTTACTTTTCGGGGGATAGCCTTGGAATAAGGTTTCCAACACCGCTTGAATCGGCAAAATCGGACAAATAGCCTAGAAGATATGGCAAAAATAGTTGAACTGCGCAAAACGGGACCCGACGCAAAACCTATTTTGGCCATAACTTCTTCGTTTCTCGCCCGAATCGGTCGATCTTTATGTTGACGAAATCCTTATCTAAAGGCCCAAGACCCCGCATGATTGGACATCCTATCCATCGTGCTGATCAAAGAGCTCCAATTTTTGGTCCAGGCCCTAGGAGTTTCCCCTAGGGGTCCGGGCTAAAAACTATTTTGGCCATAACTTATTCGTTACTCGCCCGATTTGGTCATTCTTTATGTCCACAGAATCCTTATCTAAAGGCCTTAGACCCCTAATTATCGGAATTCCAATCCATCGTGCCGAACAAAGAGTTTTAATTTTCGGGCCGGGCCCTAGGGTAACCACTAGGGGTTCGGGGGCTGAAAAATCATCCGAAACGAAATGTTGATTTTTTCGCACATTAGCACATTCACATGTACTAATTGCATTTTAAAGTGAGTTTGCATAATTTGAAGGCCCAGATCGAGGGTAAATCGGCCGAATACGCCCCAAAATAGTCACTTTTTCGCTTATTTTGGACTCTCACAAAGTTTTCGTAAAGCAAAATAATAGGAAAAGTGGATTTTTACTTTTTGGGGGATAGCCCTTGGAATAAGGTTTCCAACGCCGCTTGAATCGGCCAAATCGGACAAATAGCCTAGAAGATATGGCAAAAATAGTGGAACTGCGCAAAACGGGACCCGACGCAAAAACTATTTTGGCCATAACTTCTTCGTTTCTCGCCCGATTCGGTCGATCTTTATGTTGACGGAATCCTTATCTAAAGGCCCATGACCCCGCATGACTGGAATTCCTATCCATCGTGCTGAACAAAGAACTCCAATTTTTGGGCCGGGCCCTAGGAGTGCCCCTAGGGGCCTGGGTTAAAAACTATTTTGACAATAACTTCTTCGTTACTTGCCCGATTCGGTCGATCTTTATGTCCACAGAAACCTTATCTAAAGGCCTAAGACCCCTAATGATCGGAATTCCTATCCATCGTGCCGAACAAAGAGTTTCAATTTTTGGACCGGGCCCTAGGGGTTCGGGGGCTGAAAAATCATCTGAAACGAAATGTTGATTTTTTCGTACATTAGCACATTCACATGTACTTATGTCATTTTAAAGTGAGCTTGCGTTATTTGAAGGCCCAGATTGCGGGTAAATTGGCCGAGTACGCCCCAAAATAGTCAGTTTTTCGCTTGTTTTGGACTCTCACGAAGTTTTCGTAAACCAAAATAAGAGTAAAGGAGGATTTTTACTTTTTGGGGGATAGCCCTTGGAATAAGGTTTCCAACGCCGCTTGAATCGGCCAAATCGGACAAATAGCCTAGAAGATATGGCAAAAATAGTGGAACTGCGCAAAACGGGACCCGACGCAAAAATTATTTTGGCCATAACTTCTTCGTTTCTCGCCCGATTCGGTCGATCTTTATGTCGACGGAATCCTTACATAAAGGCCCAAGACCCCGCATGATTTGAATTCCTATCCATCGTGCTGAACAAAGAGCTCCAATTTTTGGGCCGGGCCCTAGGAGTGCCCCTAGGGGCCTGGGTTAAAAACTATTTTGACACTAACTTCTTCGTTACTCACCCGATTCGGTCGATCTTTATGTCGACAGAATCCTTATCTAAAGGCCTAAGACCCCTAATGATCGGAATTCCTATCCATCGTGCCGAACAAAGAGTTTCAATTTTTGGGCCGGGCCCTAGGGGTTCGGGGGCTGAAAAATCATCTAAAACGAAATGTTGATTTTTTCGCACATTAGCACATTCACATGTAGTTATGTCATTTTAAAGTGAGCTTGCGTTATTTGAAGGCCCAGATTGCGGGTAAATTGGCCGAGTACGCCCCAAAATAGTCAGTTTTTCGCTTGTTTTGGACTCTCACGAAGTTTTCGTAAAGCAAAATAAGAGTAAAGGAGGATTTTTACTTTTTGGGGGTTAGCCCTTGGAATAAGGTTTCCAACGCCGCTTGAATCGGCCAAATCGGACAAATAGCCTAGAAGATATGGCAAAAATAGTGGAACTGCGCAAAACGGGACCCGACGCAAAAATTATTTTGGCCATAACTTCTTCGTTTCTCGCCCGATTCGGTCGATCTTTATGTCGACGGAATCCTTATATAAAGGCCCAAGACCCCGCATGATTTGAATTCCTATCCATCGTGCTGAACAAAGAGCTCCAATTTTTGGGCCAGGCCCTAGGAGTACCCCTTAGGGGCCCGGGCTAAAAACTATTTTGTCCATAACTTATTCGTTACTCGCCCGATTCGGTCATTCTTTATGTCCACAGAATCCTTATCTAAAGGCCTAAGACCCTTAATGATTGGAATTCCTATCCATCGTGCCGAACAAAGAGTTTCAATTTTTGGGCCGGGCCTTAGGGGTACTCCTAGGGGTTCGAGGGCTGAAAAATCATCCGAAACGAAATGTTGATTTTTTCGCACATTAGCTCATTCAAATGTACTCGTGGCATTTCAAAGTGAGCTTGCGTAATTTGAAGGCCCAGATCGCGGGTAAATCGGCCGATTACGCCCCAAAATAGTCACTTTTTCGCTTGTTTTGGACTCTCACGAAGTTCTCATAAAGCAAAATAATAGGAAAAGTGGATTTGGACTTTTTGGGGGATAGCCCTTGGAATAAGGTTTCCAACGCCGCTTGAATCGGCCAAATCGGACAAATAGCCTAGAAGTTATGGCAAAAATAGTGGAACTGCGCAAAACGGGACCCGACACAAAAATTATTTTTGCCATAACATCTTCGTTTCTCGCCCGATTCGGCCGATCTTTATGTCGACGGAATCCTTATCTAAAGGCCCAAGACCTCTCTTGATTGGAATTCCTATCCATCGTGCTGAACAAAGAGCTCCAATTTTTGGGCCGGGCCCTAGGAGTACCCCTAGGGGCCTGGGCTAAAAACTATTTTGGCCATAACTTCTTCGTTACTCGCCCGATTCGGTCGATCTTTATGTCCACAGAATCATTATCTAAAGGCCTAAGACCCTTAATGATCGGAATTCCTATCCATCGTGCCGAACAAAGAGTTTCAATTTTCGGGCCGGGCCCTAGGGGTTCGGGGGCTGAAAAATCATCCGAAACGAAATGTTGATTTTTTCGCACATTAGCACATTCACATGTACTTAAGGAATTTTAAAGTGAGCTTGCGTTATTTTAAGGCCCAGATTGCGGGTAAATTGGCCGAGTACGCCCCAAAATAGTCAATTTTTCGCTTGTTTTGGACTCTAACGAAGTTTTCGTAAAGCAAAATAATAGGAAAAGTGGATTTTTACTTTTCGGGGGATAGCCCTTGGAATAAGGTTTCCAACGCCGCTTGAATCGGCCAAATCGGACAAATAGCCTAGAAGATATGGCAAAAATAGTGGAACTGCGCAAAACGTGACCCGACGCAAAAATTATTTTGGCCATAACTTCTTCGTTTCTCGCCCGATTCGGTCGATCTTTATGTCGACGGAATCCTTATATAAAGGCCCAAGACCCCGCATGATTTGAATTCCTATCCATCGTGCTGAACAAAGAACTCCAATTTTTGGGCCAGGCCCTAGGAGTACCCCCTAGGGGCCCGGGCTAAAAACTATTTTGTCCATAACTTATTCGTTACTCGCCCGATTCGGTCATTCTTTATGTCCACAGAATCCTTATCTAAAGGCCCAAGACCCTTAATGATTGGAATTCCTATCCATCATGCCGAACAAAGAGTTTCAATTTTTGGGCCGGGCCTTAGGGGTACTCCTAGGGGTTCGAGGGCTGAAAAATCATCCGAAACGAAATGTTGATTTTTTCGCACATTAGCTCATTCAAATGTACTCGTGGCATTTCAAAGTGAGCTTGCGTAATTTGAAGGCCCAGATCGCGGGTAAATCGGCCGATTACGCCCCAAAATAGTCACTTTTTCGCTTGTTTTGGACTCTCACGAAGTTCTCATAAAGCAAAATAATAGGAAAAGTTGATTTGGACTTTTTGGGGGATAGCCCTTGGAATAAGGTTTCCAACGCCGCTTGAATCGGCCAAATCGGACAAATAGCCTAGAAGTTATGGCAAAAATAGTGGAACTGCGCAAAACGGAACCCGACGCAAAACTTATTTTGTCCATATCTTCTTCGTTTCTTGCCCGATTCGGTCGATCTTTATGTCCACAGAATCCTTATCTAAAGGCATAAGACCCCTAATGTTCGGAATTCCTATCCATCGTGCCGAACAAAGAGTTTCAATTTTCGGTTCGGGCCCTAGGGGTATATCCCTAGGGGTTCGGGGGCTGAGAAATCATACGAAACGAAATGTTGATTTTTTCGCGCATTAGCACATTCACATGTATAAGTGAGATTGCATAATTTGAAGGCCCAGATCGCGGGTAAATTGGCCGAATACGCCCCAAAATAGTCACTTTTTTGCTTGTTTTGGACTCTCACGAAGTTATCGTAAAGCAAAATTATAGGAAAAGTGGATTTCGACATTTTGGGAGATAGCCCTTGGAATAAGGTTTCCAACGCCGCTTGAATCGGCCAAATCGGACAAATAGCCTAGAAGTTATGGCAAAAATAGTGGAACTGCGCAAAACGGGACCCGACACAAAAATTATTTTTGCCATAACATCTTCGTTTCTCGCCCGATTCGGCCGATCTTTATGTCGACGGAATCCTTATCTAAAGGCCCAAGACCCCGCTTGATTGGAATTCCTATCCATCGTGCTGAACAAAGAGCTCCAATTTTTGGGCCAGGCCCTAGGAGTACCCCTAAGGGCCTGGGCTAAAAACTATTTTGGCCATAACTTCTTCGTTTCTCGCCCGATTCGGTCGATCTTTATGTCCACAGAATCCTTATCTAAAGGCCTTAGACCCCTAATTATCGGAATTCCAATCCATCGTGCCGAACAAAGAGTTTTAATTTTCGGGCCGGGCCCTAGGGTAACCACTAGGGGTTCGGGGGCTGAAAAATCATCCGAAACGAAATGTTGATTTTTTCGCACATTAGCACATTCACATGTACTAATTGCATTTTAAAGTGAGTTTGCATAATTTGAAGGCCCAGATCGAGGGTAAATCGGCCAAATACGCCCCAAAATAGTCACTTTTTCGCTTATTTTGGACTCTCACAAAGTTTTCGTAAAGCAAAATAATAGGAAAAGTGGATTTTTACTTTTTGGGGGATAGCCCTTGGAATAAGGTTTCCAACGCCGCTTGAATCGGCCAAATCGGACAAATAGCCTAGAAGATATGGCAAAAATAGTGGAACTGCGCAAAACGGGACCCGACGCAAAAACTATTTTGGCCATAACTTCTTCGTTTCTCGCCCGATTCGGTCGATCTTTATGTTGACGGAATCCTTATCTAAAGGCCCATGACCCCGCATGACTGGAATTCCTATCCATCGTGCTGAACAAAGAACTCCAATTTTTGGGCCGGGCCCTAGGAGTGCCCCTAGGGGCCTGGGTTAAAAACTATTTTGACAATAACTTCTTCGTTACTCGCCCGATTCGGTCGATCTTTATGTCGACAGAATCCTTATCTAAAGGCCTAAGACCGCTAATGATCGGAATTCCTATCCATCGTGCCGAACAAAGAGTTTTAATTTTTGGGCCGGGCCCTAGGGGTTCGGGGGCTGAAAAATCATCTGAAACGAAATGTTGATTTTTTCGCACATTAGCACATTCACATGTACTTATGTCATTTTAAAGTGAGCTTGCGTTATTTGAAGGCCCAGATTGCGGGTAAATTGGCCGAGTAGGCCCCAAAATAGTCAGTTTTTCGCTTGTTTTGGACTCTCACGAAGTTTTCGTAAAGCAAAATAATAGTAAAGGAGGATTTTTACTTTTTGGGGGATAACCCTTGGAATAAGGTTTCCATCACCGCTTGAATCGGCCAAATCGGACAAATAGCCTAGAAGATATGGCAAAAATAGTGGAACTGCGCAAAACGGGACCCGACGCAAAAATTATTTTGGCCATAACTTCTTTGTTTCTCGCCCGATTCGGTCGATCTTTATGTCGACGGAATCCTTATATAAAGGCCCAAGACCCCGCATGATTTGAATTCCTATCCATCGTGCTGAACAAAGAGCTCCAATTTTTGGGCCGGACCCTAGGAGTGCCCCTAGGGGCCTGGGTTAAAAACTATTTTGACAATAACTTCTTCGTTACTCGCCCGATTCGGTCGATCTTTATGTCGACAGAATCCTTATCTAAAGGCCTAAGACCCCTAATGATCGGAATTCCTATCCATCGTGCCGAACAAAGAGTTTCAATTTTTGAGCCGGGCCCTAGGGGTTCGGGGGCTGAAAAATCATCTGAAACGAAATGTTGATTTTTCCGCACATTAGCACATTCACATGTACTTATGTCATTTTAAAGTGAGCTTGCGTTATTTGAAGGCCCAGATTGCGGGTAAATTGGCCGAGTACGCCCCAAAATAGTCAGTTTTTCGCTTGTTTTGGACTCTCACGAAGTTTTCGTAAAGCAAAATAAGAGTAAAGGAGGATTTTTACTTTTTGGGGGTTAGCCCTTGGAATAAGGTTTCCAACGCCGCTTGAATCGGCCAAATCGGACAAATAGCCTAGAAGATATGGCAAAAATAGTGGAACTGCGCAAAACGTGACCCGACGCAAAAATTATTTTGGCCATAACTTCTTCGTTTCTCGCCCGATTCGGTCGATCTTTATGTCGACGGAATCCTTATATAAAGGCCCAAGACCCCGCATGATTTGAATTCCTATCCATCGTGCTGAACAAAGAGCTCCAATTTTTGGGCCAGGCCCTAGGAGTACCCCTTAGGGGCCCGGGCTAAAAACTATTTTGTCCATAACTTATTCGTTACTCGCCCGATTCGGTCATTCTTTATGTCCACAGAATCCTTATCTAAAGGCCTAAGACCCTTAATGATTGGAATTCCTATCCATCGTGCCGAACAAAGAGTTTCAATTTTTGGGCCGGGCCTTAGGGGTACTCCTAGGGGTTCGAGGGCTGAAAAATCATCCGAAACGAAATGTTGATTTTTTCGCACATTAGCTCATTCAAATGTACTCGTGGCATTTCAAAGTGAGCTTGCGTAATTTGAAGGCCCAGATCGCGGGTAAATCGGCCGATTACGCCCCAAAATAGTCACTTTTTCGCTTGTTTTGGACTCTCACGAAGTTCTCATAAAGCAAAATAATAGGAAAAGTGGATTTGGACTTTTTGGGGGATAGCCCTTGGAATAAGGTTTCCAACGCCGCTTGAATCGGCCAAATCGGACAAATAGCCTAGAAGTTATGGCAAAAATAGTGGAACTGCGCAAAACGGGACCCGACACAAAAATTATTTTTGCCATAACATCTTCGTTTCTCGCCCGATTCGGCCGATCTTTATGTCGACGGAATCCTTATCTAAAGGCCCAAGACCTCTCTTGATTGGAATTCCTATCCATCGTGCTGAACAAAGAGCTCCAATTTTTGGGCCGGGCCCTAGGAGTACCCCTAGGGGCCTGGGCTAAAAACTATTTTGGCCATAACTTCTTCGTTACTCGCCCGATTCGGTCGATCTTTATGTCCACAGAATCATTATCTAAAGGCCTAAGACCCTTAATGATCGGAATTCCTATCCATCGTGCCGAACAAAGAGTTTCAATTTTCGGGCCGGGCCCTAGGGGTTCGGGGGCTGAAAAATCATCCGAAACGAAATGTTGATTTTTTCGCACATTAGCACATTCACATGTACTTAAGGCATTTTAAAGTGAGCTTGCGTTATTTTAAGGCCCAGATTGCGGGTAAATTGGCCGAGTACGCCCCAAAATAGTCAATTTTTCGCTTGTTTTGGACTCTCACGAAGTTTTCGTAAAGCAAAATAATAGGAAAAGTGGATTTTTACTTTTCGGGGGATAGCCCTTGGAATAAGGTTTCCAACGCCGCTTGAATCGGCCAAATCGGACAAATAGCCTAGAAGATATGGCAAAAATAGTGGAACTGCGCAAAACGGGACCCGACGCAAAAACTATTTTGGCCATAACTTCTTCGTTTCTGGCCCGATTCGGTCGATCTTTATGTCCACAGAATCCTTATCTAAAGGCCTTAGATCCCTAATTATCGGAATTCCAATCCATCGTGCCGAACAAAGAGTTTTAATTTTCGGGCCGGGCCCTAGGGTAACCACTAGGGGTTCGGGGGCTGAAAAATCATCCGAAACGAAATGTTGATTTTTTCGCACATTAGCACATTCACATGTACTAATTGCATTTTAAAGTGAGTTTGCATAATTTGAAGGCCCAGATCGAGGGTAAATCGGCCAAATACGCCCCAAAATAGTCACTTTTTCGCTTATTTTGGACTCTCACAAAGTTTTCGTAAAGCAAAATAATAGGAAAAGTGGATTTTTACTTTTTGGGGGATAGCCCTTGGAATAAGGTTTCAAACGCCGCTTGAATCGGCCAAATCGGACAAATAGCCTAGAAGATATGGCAAAAATAGTGGAACTGCGCAAAACGGGACCCGACGCAAAAACTATTTTGGCCATAACTTCTTCGTTTCTCGCCCGATTCGGTCGATCTTTATGTTGACGGAATCCTTATCTAAAGGCCCATGACCCCGCATGACTGGAATTCCTATCCATCGTGCTGAACAAAGAACTCCAATTTTTGGGCCGGGCCCTAGGAGTGCCCCTAGGGGCCTGGGTTAAAAACTATTTTGACAATAACTTCTTCGTTACTCGCCCGATTCGGTCGATCTTTATGTCGACAGAATCCTTATCTAAAGGCCTAAGACCGCTAATGATCGGAATTCCTATCCATCGTGCCGAACAAAGAGTTTTAATTTTTGGGCCGGGCCCTAGGGGTTCGGGGGCTGAAAAATCATCTGAAACGAAATGTTGATTTTTTCGCACATTAGCACATTCACATGTACTTATGTCATTTTAAAGTGAGCTTGCGTTATTTGAAGGCCCAGATTGCGGGTAAATTGGCCGAGTAGGCCCCAAAATAGTCAGTTTTTCGCTTGTTTTGGACTCTCACGAAGTTTTCGTAAAGCAAAATAATAGTAAAGGAGGATTTTTACTTTTTGGGGGATAACCCTTGGAATAAGGTTTCCATCACCGCTTGAATCGGCCAAATCGGACAAATAGCCTAGAAGATATGGCAAAAATAGTGGAACTGCGCAAAACGGGACCCGACGCAAAAATTATTTTGGCCATAACTTCTTTGTTTCTCGCCCGATTCGGTCGATCTTTATGTCGACGGAATCCTTATATAAAGGCCCAAGACCCCGCATGATTTGAATTCCTATCCATCGTGCTGAACAAAGAGCTCCAATTTTTGGGCCGGACCCTAGGAGTGCCCCTAGGGGCCTGGGTTAAAAACTATTTTGACAATAACTTCTTCGTTACTCGCCCGATTCGGTCGATCTTTATGTCGACAGAATCCTTATCTAAAGGCCTAAGACCCCTAATGATCGGAATTCCTATCCATCGTGCCGAACAAAGAGTTTCAATTTTTGAGCCGGGCCCTAGGGGTTCGGGGGCTGAAAAATCATCTGAAACGAAATGTTGATTTTTCCGCACATTAGCACATTCACATGTACTTATGTCATTTTAAAGTGAGCTTGCGTTATTTGAAGGCCCAGATTGCGGGTAAATTGGCCGAGTACGCCCCAAAATAGTCAGTTTTTCGCTTGTTTTGGACTCTCACGAAGTTTTCGTAAAGCAAAATAAGAGTAAAGGAGGATTTTTACTTTTTGGGGGTTAGCCCTTGGAATAAGGTTTCCAACGCCGCTTGAATCGGCCAAATCAGACAAATAGCCTAGAAGATATGGCAAAAATAGTGGAACTGCGCAAAACGTGACCCGACGCAAAAATTATTTTGGCCATAACTTCTTCGTTTCTCGCCCGATTCGGTCGATCTTTATGTCGACGGAATCCTTATATAAAGGCCCAAGACCCCGCATGATTTGAATTCCTATCCATCGTGCTGAACAAAGAGCTCCAATTTTTGGGCCAGGCCCTAGGAGTACCCCCTAGGGGCCCGGGCTAAAAACTATTTTGTCCATAACTTATTCGTTACTCGCCCGATTCGGTCATTCTTTATGTCCACAGAATCCTTATCTAAAGGCCTAAGACCCTTAAAGATTGGAATTCCTATCCATCGTGCCGAACAAAGAGTTTCAATTTTTGGGCCGGGCCTTAGGGGTACTCCTAGGGGTTCGAGGGCTGAAAAATCATCCGAAACGAAATGTTGATTTTTTCGCACATTAGCTCATTCAAATGTACTCGTGGCATTTCAAAGTGAGCTTGCGTAATTTGAAGGCCCAGATCGCGGGTAAATCGGCCGATTACGCCCCAAAATAGTCACTTTTTCGCTTGTTTTGGACTCTCACGAAGTTCTCATAAAGCAAAATAATAGGAAAAGTGGATTTGGACTTTTTGGGGGATAGCCCTTGGAATAAGGTTTCCAACGCCGCTTGAATCGGCCAAATCGGACAAATAGCCTAGAAGTTATGGCAAAAATAGTGGAACTGCGCAAAACGGAACCCGACGCAAAAATTATTTTGTCCATAACTTCTTCGTTTCTTGCCCGATTCGGTCGATCTTTATGTCCACAGAATCCTTATCTAAAGGCCCATGACCCCGCATGACTGGAATTCCTATCCATCGTGCTGAACAAAGAACTCCAATTTTTGGGCCGGGCCCTAGGAGTGCCCCTAGGGGCCTGGGTTAAAAACTATTTTGACAATAACTTCTTCGTTACTCGCCCGATTCGGTCGATCTTTATGTCGACAGAATCCTTATCTAAAGGCCTAAGACCCCTAATGATCGGAATTCCTATCCATCGTGCCGAACAAAGAGTTTCAATTTTTGGGCCGGGCCCTAGGGGTTCGGGGGCTGAAAAATCATCTTAAACGAAATGTTGATTTTTTCGCACATTAGCACATTCACATGTACTTATGTCATTTTAAAGTGAGCTTGCGTTATTTGAAGGCCCAGATTGCGGGTAAATTGGCCGAGTAGGCCCCAAAATTGTCAGTTTTTCGCTTGTTTTGGACTCTCACGATGTTTTCGTAAAGCAAAATAATAGTAAAGGAGGATCTTTACTTTTTGGGGGATAGCCCTTGGAATAAGGTTTCCAACACCGCTTGAATCGGCCAAATCGGACAAATAGCCTAGAAGATATGGCAAAAATAGTGGAACTGCGCAAAACGGGACCCGACGCAAAAATTATTTTGGCCATAACTTCTTTGTTTCTCGCCCGATTCGGTCGATCTTTATATCGACGGAATCCTTATATAAAGGCCCAAGACCCCGCATGATTTGAATTCCTATCCATCGTGCTGAACAAAGAGCTCCAATTTTTGGGCCGGGCCCTAGGAGTGCCCCTAGGGGCCTGGGTTAAAAACTATTTTGACAATAACTTCTTCGTTACTCGCCCGATTCGGTCGATCTTTATGTCGACAGAATCCTTATCTAAAGGCCTAAGACCCCTAATGATCGGAATTCCTATCCATCGTGCCGAACAAAGAGTTTCAATTTTTGGGCCGGGCCCTAGGGGTTCGGGGGCTGAAAAATCATCTGAAACGAAATGTTGATTTTTCCGCACATTAGCACATTCACATGTACTTATGTCATTTTAAAGTGAGCTTGCGTTATTTGAAGGCCCAGATTGCGGGTAAATTGGCCGAGTACGCCCCAAAATAGTCAGTTTTTCGCTTGTTTTGGACTCTCACGAAGTTTTCGTAAAGCAAAATAATAGTAAAGGAGGATTTTTACTTTTTGGGGGTTAGCCCTTGGAATAAGGTTTCCAACGCCGCTTGAATCGGCCAAATCGGACAAATAGCCTAGAAGATATGGCAAAAATAGTGGAACTTCGCAAAACGGGACCCAACGCAAAAACTATTTTGGCCATAACTTCTTCGTTTCTCGCCCGATTCGGTCGATCTTTATGTTGACGGAATCCTTATCTAAAGGCCCATGACCCCGCATGACTGGAATTCCTATCCATCGTGCTGAAGAAAGAACTCCAATTTTTGGGCCGGGCCCTAGGAGTGCCCCTAGGGGCCTGGGTTAAAAACTATTTTGACAATAACTTCTTCGTTACTCGCCCGATTCGGTCGATCTTTATGTCGACAGAATCCTTATCTAAAGGCCTAAGACCCCTAATGATCGGAATTCCTATCCATCGTGCCGAACAAAGAGTTTCAATTTTTGGGCCGGGCCCTAGGGGTTCGGGGGCTGAAAAATCATCTTAAACGAAATGTTGATTTTTTCGCACATTAGCACATTCACATGTACTTATGTCATTTTAAAGTGAGCTTGCGTTATTTGAAGGCCCAGATTGCGGGTAAATTGGCCGAGTAGGCCCCAAAATAGTCAGTTTTTCGCTTGTTTTGGACTCTCACGAAGTTTTCGTAAAGCAAAATAATAGTAAAGGAGGATCTTTACTTTTTGGGGGATAGCCCTTGGAATAAGGTTTCCAACACCGCCTTAATCGGCCAAATCGGACAAATAGCCTAGAAGATATGGCAAAAATAGTGGAACTGCGCAAAACGGGACCCGACGCAAAAATTATTTTGGCCATAACTTCTTTGTTTCTCGCCCGATTCGGTCGATCTTTATATCGACGGAATCCTTATATAAAGGCCCAAGACCCCGCATGATTTGAATTCCTATCCATCGTGCTGAACAAAGAGCTCCAATTTTTGGGCCGGGCCCTAGGAGTGCCCCTAGGGGCCTGGGTTAAAAACTATTTTGACAATAACTTCTTCGTTACTCGCATGATTCGGTCGACCTTTATGTCGACAGAATCCTTATCTAAAGGCCTAAGACCCCTAATGATCGGAATTCCTATCCATCGTGCCGAACAAAGAGTTTCAATTTTTGGGCCGGGCCCTAGGGGTTCGGGGGCTGAAAAATCATCTGAAACGAAATGTTGATTTTTCCGCACATTAGCACATTCACATGTACTTATGTCATTTTAAAGTTAGCTTGCGTTATTTGAAGGCCCAGATTGCGGGTAAATTGGCCGAGTACGCCCCAAAATAGTCAGTTTTTCGCTTGTTTTGGACTCTCACGAAGTTTTCGTAAAGCAAAATAATAGTAAAGGAGGATTTTTACTTTTTGGGGGTTAGCCCTTGGAATAAGGTTTCCAACGCCGCTTGAATCGGCCAAATCGGACAAATAGCCTAGAAGATATGGCAAAAATAGTGGAACTGCGCAAAACGTGACCCGACGCAAAAATTATTTTGGCCATAACTTCTTCGTTTCTCGCCCGATTCGGTCGATCTTTATGTCGACGGAATCCTTATATAAAGGCCCAAGGCCCCGCATGATTTGAATTCCTATCCATCGTGCTGAACAAAGAGCTCCAATTTTTGGGCCAGGCCCTAGGAGTACCCCCTAGGGGCCCGGGCTAAAAACTATTTTGTCCATAACTTATTCGTTACTTGCCCGATTCGGTCATTCTTTATGTCCACAGAATCCTTATCTAAAGGCCTAAGACCCTTAAAGATTGGAATTCCTATCCATCGTGCCGAACAAAGAGTTTCAATTTTTGGGCCGGGCCTTAGGGGTACTCCTAGGGGTTCGAGGGCTGAAAAATCATCCAAAACGAAATGTTGATTTTTTCGCACATTAGCTCATTCAAATGTACTCGTGGCATTTCAAAGTGAGCTTGCGTAATTTGAAGGCCCAGATCGCGGGTAAATCGGCCGATTACGCCCCAAAATAGTCACTTTTTCGCTTGTTTTGGACTCTCACGAAGTTCTCATAAAGCAAAATAATAGGAAAAGTGGATTTGGACTTTTTGGGGGATAGCCCTTGGAATAAGGTTTCCAACGCCGCTTGAATCGGCCAAATCGGACAAATAGCCTAGAAGTTATGGCCAAAATAGTGGAACTGCGCAAAACGGAACCCGACGCAAAAATTATTTTGTCCATAACTTCTTCGTTTCTTGCCCGATTCGGTCGATCTTTATGTCCACAGAATCCTTATCTAAAGGCATAAGACCCCTAATGTTCGGAATTCCTATCCATCGGGCCGAACAAAGAGTTTCAATTTTCGGTTCGGGCCCTAGGGGTATATCCCTAGGGGTTCGGGGGCTGAGAAATCATACGAAACGAAATGTTGATTTTTTCGCGCATTAGCACATTCACATGTATAAGTGAGATTGCATAATTTGAAGGCCCAGATCGCGGGTAAATTGGCCGAATACGCCCCAAAATAGTCACTTTTTTGCTTGTTTTGGACTCTCACGAAGTTATCGTAAAGCAAAATTATAGCAAAAGTGGATTTCGACATTTTGGGAGATAGCCCTTGGAATAAGGTTTCCAACGCCGCTTGAATCGGCCAAATCGGACAAATAGCCTAGAAGTTATGGCAAAAATAGTGGAACTGCACAAAACGGGACCCGACACAAAAATTATTTTGGCCATAACTTCTTCGTTTCTCGCCCGATTCGGTCAATCTTTATGTCGACGGAATCCTTATATAAAGGCCCAAGACACCGCATGATTTGAATTCCTATCCATCGTGCTGAACAAAGAGCTCCAATTTTTGGGCTGGGCCCTAGGAGTGCCCCTAGGGGCCTGGGTTAAAAACTATTTTGACAATAACTTCTTCGTTACTCGCCCGATTCGGTCGATCTTTATGTCCACAGAATCCTTATCTAAAGGCCTAAGACCCCTAATGATCGGAATTCCTATCCATCGTGCCGAACAAAGAGTTTCAATTTTTGGGCCGGGCCCTAGGGGTTCGGGGGCTGAAAAATCATCTGAAACGAAATGTTGATTTTTTCGCACATTAGCACATTCACATGTACTTATGTCATTTTAAAGTGAGCTTGCGTTATTTGAAGGCCCAGATTGCGGGTAAATTGGCCGAGTACGCCCCAAAATAGTCAGTTTTTCGCTTGTTTTGGACTCTCACGAAGTTTTCGTAAAGCAAAATAATAGTAAAGGAGGATTTTTACTTTTTGGGGGATAGCCCTTGGAATAAGGTTTCCAACGCCGCTTGAATCGGCCAAATCGGACAAATAGCCTAGAAGATATGGCAAAAATAGTGGAACTGCGCAAAACGGGACCCGACGCAAAAATTATTTTGGCCATAACTTCTTCGTTTCTCGCCCGATTCGGTCGATCTTTATGTTGACGAAATCCTTATCTAAAGGCCCAAGACCCCGCATGATTGAAATTCCTATCCATCGTGCTGAACAAAGAGCTCCAATTTTTGGGCCGGGCCCTTGGAGTACCCCCTAGGGGCCCGGGCTAAAAACTATTTTGGCCATAACTTATTCGTTACTCGCCCGATTTGGTCATTCTTTATGTCCACAGAATCCTTATCTAAAGGCCTAAGACCCCTAATGATTGGAATTCCTATCCATCGTGCCGAACAAAGAGTTCAATTTTCGGGCCGGGCCCTAGGGGTACCCCTAGGGGTTCGGGGGCTGAAAAATCATCCGAAATGAAATGTTGATTTTTTCGCACATTAGCACATTCACATGTACTTATGGCATTTTAAAGTGAGCTTGCGTTATTTTAAGGCCCAGATTGCGGGTAAATTGGCCGAGTACGCCCCAAAATAGTCAATTTTTCGCTTGTTTTGGACTCTCACGAAGTTTTCGTAAAGCAAAATAATAGGAAAAGTGGATTTTTACTTTTCGGGGGATAGCCCTTGGAATAAGGTTTCCGACACCGCTTGAATCGGCAAAATCGGACAAATAGCCTTCAAGATATGGCAAAAATAGTTGAACTGCGCAAAACGGGACCCGGCGCATAACCTATTTTGGCCTTAACTTCTTCGTTTCTCGCCCGATTCGGTCGATCTTTATGTTGACGAAATCCTTATCTAAAGGCCCAAGACCCCGCATGATTGAAATTCCTATCCATCGTGCTGAACAAAGAGCTCCAATTTTTGGGCCGGGCCTTAGGAGTACCCCCTAGGGGCCCGGGCTAAAAACTATTTTGGCCATAACTTATTCGTTACTCGCCCGATTTGGTCATTCTTTATGTCCACAGAATCCTTATCTAAAGGCCTAAGACCCCTAATGATTGGAATTCCTATCCATCGTGCCGAACAAAGAGTTCAATTTTCGGGTCGGGCCCTAGGGGCACCCCTAGGGGTTCGGGGGCTGAAAAATAATCCGAAATGAAATGTTGATTTTTTCGCACATTAGCACATTCAAATGTACTCATGGCATTTTAAAGTGAGCTTGCGTAATTTGAAGGCCCAGATCGCGGGTAAATTGGCCGAATACGCCCCAAAATAGTCACTTTTTCGCTTGTTTTGGACTCTCACGAATTTATCGTAAAGCAAAATTATAGGAAAAGTGGATTTCGACTTTTTGGGCGATAGCCCTTGGAATAAGGTTTCCAACGCCGCTTGAATCGGCCAAATCGGACAAATAGCCTAGAAGTTATGGCAAAAATAGTGGAACTGCGCAAAACGGGACCCGACACAAAAATTATTTTGGCCATAACTTCTTCGTTTCTCGCCCGATTCGGTCGATCTTTATGTTGACGGAATCCTTATCTAAAGGCCGAAGACCCCGCTTGATTGGAATTCCTATCCAGCGTGCTGAACAAAGAGCTCCAATTTTTGGGCCGGGCCCTAGGAGTACCCCGTAGGGGCCTGGGTTAAAAATTATTTTGGCCATAATTTCTTCGTTACTCGCACGATTCGGTCGATCTTTATGTCCACAGAATCCTTATCTAAAGGCCTAAGACCCCTAATGATCGAAATTCCTATCCATCGTGCCGAACAAAGAGTTTCAATTTTCGGGCCGGGCACTAGGGGTTCGGGGGCTGAAAAATCATCCGAAACGAAATGTTGATTTTTTCGTACATTAGCGCATTCACATGTACTTATGGCATTTTAAAGAGAGCTTGCGTTATTTGAATGTCATGCCCCGACTCTCGGGGTGCGACTTACGAACAACAACAAACCTAAACAACTAACAACTAACTCAAATAAAGGGAACATGCTCGGGGAAAACAAAGGCGGAATATAAGGCAATCGAATTTGGTTTTCAAAAGCATAAAGAAATAATAACCGAGCATCTCAACTTCACTTTGAACGGGAATTTAATCAAGAAAATCATGCGGATGGGAAGGGAATTCCAACAAAAAAGTGGAATCATACGAATATATACATCAAGATAAGGAAATCATGTTCAACAACAAGTCAAGTTACGAGCCCATCGCTCGGGATTACAAAAAAAGGGGTTACGAATTCAACAAGCATTCAAAGTCTTCGAGCACAACGCTCGGAATCAAGAACATGAGAATAAAAGTGCAGACATCAACAGACATAAGATCAAAAAGATCGCAGCGGAAATTAGCATCAACTCCCAACACTTGCACGTATGAAGACGTACAAATGCCAGTCCGAAATTCTACCAAACTTAACCAACAAAACTAAACCACACCACCAAGTATCCACGCCATCGCCATCCAGTCAACCTGCATGTTTAGAAACACACGCAGGGCTGAGTACTTCGTACTCAGTGAACACAAGCCAAAAACATTTGAATAAAGATGCTTTTTAAAGCTATATTAATTGAACTTGCCTTGCCAAACATCACAAGTATATAAGCAGTTTTGAAAACGGTTTTACTTGTGTATGTCAAAACATTTTTATTTAAAACGGACTGCGCAGTCAAATATCATATAATATAATTAGCATGTATCATCTATCACAATTAACTTCATGTGCCGAGAAGTAGGCCTCCTTCTCAAACACTGTGACCGGCCTAACCGAAGCAAGGCTCACAGTCACCTCAACATCTACCACACGTGGGTTCCCGCTTTCACAGGATAATCACATCTTCATATAAATAGATGATAACACATACTAACTTCAATAAAATGGCAAGTCAATCACATTTGAAAAACATATCATAATATTTAATAGCATACTAATTTTCATCGATAGATTTTAGTTCAGAAAAGCCCACCTGACTTCCGAAGAACTAGCTAGGTGGTCTAGGGTTATTTGTCCTCGCTTAACGATCCGTCCGGCTTGATCCTTCATAGTTCGACATCGATAGATAAGATATATGAAAGACGGACACAAAGGCACTGGACTTAACTGACGGACTTCTATTTGAGTCGTCGCTCTCTTCGTTCTAACTTTTCTAAAGATCTCACGTTCTCGTCTTTATTTTATTAACTCTATTCGAAAAGGTTAATTCTACTACTTAACATCGTATACTTTTCTCGTTCTAGTTAATAACTTCATTGTTATAATTCTATTACTTGAGCTTTCTTTCACAGACTTTAGTTCATTCTCAATTTAACAATCAATCATTTATCATACAAATTCAATCATATTTCACAATGTAACATTATCATGCATTTAAACATATATTCACACATACAATAAAATCTTATAGAACAAACATACTTCAAGACACATTAACATGCATTCCATTTTGAACTTTAAGGTCTAACTCGATTATGCATTTCTTTTTATAGAGGCTTAAACTATTAATTCTATCTTTCTTATTTATATAGACAACGCTTCGTTCTACATCCGCTATCTTATAAGGTATTTTATAACTCTTAGTTATTTAACAAAAATTCTCTTAGCTCTTAATAAACTCTTATGAAATTATAAATTCTTGTTCAATTCTAACTCGATTCTCATTTCTTAACTCGAATATTATTCTTTTAATTATTATCTCGGTTTATCTTTTCTTCGCTTGATTGGAAATAACGTACTCAATTAATTATTTAATTAATCTTCTTTCAACTTATTATTCGACATCTTATTTTATTCTCATTTTCTCGATCAACTTATACGAGTATCTATCTTAACTCGTCTAGCATCTTTTCTTTATTCAATTTAACTCCTTTTTTATTTCTTATCGATTAATTCTTCTTAAACTTGGTTTTCTCTATTTCTTAAATAATTTCTTCTTTATTTGTTTTAAACCTTTAAGCTATTTCTTACTTAATGATTTCTTTATCTTTTGATAAACATTTTTATGAATTACTTCACTTTATTATAAAAGATCTTTTTATTGTATTTTTAGTAAAATTTCAAGTCTTTAATTTTAATACAAGGTATTTAATTAATAAATCTTTTTATACATCTTTTTATTTAATTAAAAGATTTTCAAATTTAAATCTTTTTATCAAAACTTCTATCTTTTTTCTATATTCAAACTATTACTTAAACATCCAATTTATTTTTATTATTTTTACACTTAATTTCTTTCAAAAATTTCAACATGCAATCTCATTTTCTTCACTTAAACACATGTTTGATTATGCTAACATAACATACAATCATTTCATAGATCAAAACATCACTCAATTCATCAACAAAATCAACAAGATAATTTCTCTATTTTGCTTAAAAACACACGGCACACATGCACATATTTTGTGTGTTTTATTTCTCAATTTTTCATGCAATTAATCTCATTACTAACATGATAAAAATAACAATTCAAGCATCAAAATAACAATAACACAAAGATTCACATTTTTCCTATTTCTACTATATTTTTCGGCTTTTATCATTTTTTTAGGGTTTTAGTTTCTTTTTCTTCTCTTAATTCATCGATTACTATCTAGTGCTCGATTCTCCTAACAAATTCTTCTCACTCGATTAGCACATGCATATCCTAAGTTTGCCTAAACATAAATTAAATAACATGCATGCATAGATCTTTCCTTTAGGACTTATAGACATACATTTTTACAACTAATCAAATGAAATCATACTTAAATAAATGGGAATTCTTCTCTTGGCTCTTGGGATTGAAATGGATGGAAATGGTAGCTTCAAAGATTGGATCTTGAAAGAAAGAAGAATATCTTCTTGAATCCTCAAAGAAAAAGAAAGAATATAGGATCAATCATCCATAGGTTTAGGAATCAAAATGAAGAAAAAGTATTGGAAAATTCTTGAATTCAACTTCAAGAACTTGGAAATTTGTACCTTTCTTTGAAAATATGGATGGAATTGATGGAGGATTAATGGCTTCTACTTCATTTCCATGGAGGATAAGCTTGAATCTATAGTTGCATGTGAAGAAAAATCAATGGAGGTGTGAAAGAGAGGGAATGCCGAGAGGGAGAGAGAGTTGGAGAGGTTTGGAGAGTTTTTCTTTTTGTTCTTGAGAGAGAGATGGAAATGAATGAATAAATTGCTGGTTTCCTCTCTGGTCTTAGGTGAAAAGGATTCAAAAGTCCACAAAGTGAAAAAGGAATTAAACTTGTTGGAAATTGCATAAGACAAGATTTGACGGTTTGATTTGAAGTTAACTTGTTTGCATAATTCAAGCAAGCTATGTACAAGACACCACTATGTCTTGTTGGTCTTGGAACTTGAGGTTTGATGGGAGAGGGTTGTGAGGTGGCGAGAGAGGGATAGAGGTGGTTGACACGTGTCGTCGTCGTGTCGTTACGGGTATTAATTATCCGGTCGTTAAGGTTTTCCGGGTAAAACGATTCGTATTAATTCCGTTTTGTTCTATTAACGGGTCTAACCTCTTCTCATTTCACTTTTGACACTAACTCGTCCCAATCCTATGTTACGTCTCAAATTAAAAGATTAAAGGCTTCGATCATTTTAGTCCTTTAATTCTTAAAAGAAATTAATCGGCTTATTAATTCGTTTATTAATCCTTTTCAAAACTAATGCCTCATTTCTCTTCTCAATTCTCGGATAAGTTCTTATCCTATCTCAGTGATCTTAAAATAAATTCTAAGTTCAAAGGATCTAATTTAATTCTATTCTAGGTTCATCGGCGTAAACATATTTCTCGGCGATTAACGCTATGTTATCTTAATTAAACAAACTTCTCGGGATTTTTCCGGAATTTAATCTCATACTCATTTTCATATAAACGACTCAACAAACATATCACATCATCATCATCTCAGATAAATGGAACAAATAAATTCACACAAGATTCACAAGGCAATTTAAACGTTTCATTCAAAACTCATCGATTAGAAAAGAAAAATTTTACTCCTAAATTCTCATCTTTGAACTACTCGGTTAAATAGACGCTCTCTTAAAGGGATAAAAACTCGGGGTATCACATTGAAGGCCCAGATTGTGGGTAAATTGGCCGAGTACGCCCCAAAATAGTCAGTTTTTCGCTTGTTTTGGACTCTCACAAAGTTTTTGAAAAGCAAAAGAATAGGAAAAGTGGATTTTTACTTTTTGGGGAAGTTATGGCAAAAATAGTGGAACTGCGCAAAACAGGACCCGACGCAAAAACTATTTTGGCCATAACTTCTTCGTTTCTCGCCCGATTCGGTCGATCTTTAGGTCGACGGAATCATTATATAAAAGCCCAAGACCCCGCATGATTTGAATTCCTATCCATCGTGCTGAACAAAGAGCTCTAATTTTTGGGTCGGGCCCTAGGAGTACCCCCTAGAGGCCCGGGCTAAAAACTATTTTGGCCATAACTTATTCGTTACTCGCCCGATTTGGTCATTCTTTATGTCCACAGAATCCTTATCTAAAGGCCTAAGACCCCTAATGATTGGGATTCCTATCCATCGTGCCGAACAAAGAGTTCAATTTTCGGGCCGGGGCCATAGGGGTACCCCTAGGGGTTCGGGGGCTGAAAAATCATCCGAAATGAAACGTTGATTTTTTCGCACATTAACACATTCAAATGTACTCGTGGCATTTTAAAGTGAGCTTGCGTAATTTGAAGGCACAGATCGCGGGTAAATCGGCCGAATACGCCCCAAAATAGTGACTTTTTAACTTATTTTGGACTCTCACAAAGTTCTCGTAAAGCAAAATAATAGGAAAAGTGGATTTCGACTTTTTAGGGGATAGCCCTTGGAATAAGGTTTCCAACGCCGCTTGAATCGGCCAAATCGGACAAATAGCCTAGAAGTTATGGCAAAAATAGTGGAACTGCGCAAAACGGGACCCGACGCAAAAACTATTTTGGCCATAACTTCTTCGTTTCTCGCCCGATTCGGTCGATCTTTATGTCGACGGAATCCTTATATAAAGGCCCAAGACCCCGCATGATTTGAATTCCTATCCATCGTGCTGAACAAAGAGCTCTAATTTTTGGGTCGGGCCCTAGGAGTACCCACTAGAGGCCCGGGCTAAAAACTATTTTGGCCATAACTTATTCGTTACTCGCCCGATTTGGTCATTCTTTATGTCCACAGAATCCTTATCTAAAGGCCTAAGACCCCTAATGATTGGGATTCCTATCCATCGTGCCGAACAAAGAGTTCAATTTTCGGGCCGGGCCATAGGGGTACCCCTAGGGGTTCGGGGGCTGAAAAATCATCCGAAATGAAATGTTGATTTTTTCGCACATTAACACATTCAAATGTACTCGTGGTATTTTAAAGTGAGCTTGCGTAATTTGAAGGCACAGATCGCGGGTAAATCGGCCGAATACGCCCCAAAATAGTCACTTTTTAACTTATTTTGGACTCTCACAAAGTTCTCGTAAAGCAAAATAATAGGAAAAGTGGATTTCGACTTTTTAGGGGATAGCCCTTGGAATAAGGTTTCCAACGCCGCTTGAATCGGCCAAATCGGACAAATAGCCTAGAAGTTATGGCAAAAATAGTGGAACTGCGCAAAACGGGACCCGACGCAAAAACTAATTTGGCCATAACTTCTTCGTTTCTCGCCCGATTCGGTCGATCTTTATGTCGACGGAATCCTTATATAAAGGCCCAAGACCCCGCATGATTTGAATTCCTATCCATCGTGCTGAACAAAGAGCTCTAATTTTTGGGTCGGGCCCTAGGAGTACCCCCTAGAGGCCCGGGCTAAAAACTATTTTGGCCATAACTTATTCGTTACTCGCCCGATTTGGTCATTCTTTATGTCCACAGAATCCTTATCTAAAGGCCTAAGACCCCTAATGATTGGGATTCCTATCCATCGTGCCGAACAAAGAGTTCAATTTTCGGGCCGGGCCATAGGGGTACCCCTAAGGGTTCGGGGGCTGAAAAATCATCCGAAATGAAATGTTGATTTTTTCGCACATTAACACATTCAAATGTACTCGTGGCATTTTAAAGTGAGCTTGCGTAATTGTAAGGCACAGATCGCTGGTAAATCGGCCGAATACGCCCCAAAATAGTGACTTTTTAACTTATTTTGGACTCTCACAAAGTTCTCGTAAAGCAAAATAATAGGAAAAGTGGATTTCGACTTTTTAGGGGATAGCCCTTGGAATAAGGTTTCCAACGCCGCTTGAATCGGCCAAATCGGACAAATAGCCTAGAAGTTATGGCAAAAATAGTGGAACTGCGCAAAACGGGACCCGACGCAAAAATTATTTTGGCCATAACTTGTTCGTTTCTCGCCCGATTCGGTCGATCTTTATGTCGACGGAATCCTTATCTAAAGGCCCAAGACCCCGCATGATTGGAATTCTTATCCATCGTACTAAACAAAGAGCTCTAATTTTTGGGCCGGGCCATAGGAGTACCCCCTAGGGGCCTGGGCTAAAAACTATTTTGGCCATAACTTGTTCGTTACTCGCCCGATTCGGTCGATCTTTATGTCCACAGAATCCTTATCTAAAGGCCTAAGACCCCTAATGATCGGAATTCCTATCCATCCTTCCGAACAAAGAGTTTCAATTTTCGGGTCGGGCCCTAGGGGTATCCCTAGTGGTTCGAGGGCTGAAAAATCATCCGAAATGAAATGTTGATTTTTTCGCGCATTAGCACATTCACATGTATTTATGGAATTTTAAAGTGAGTTTGCGTAATTTGAAGGCCCAGATCGCGGATAAATCTGCCGAGTACGACCTAAAATAGTCACTTTTTCGCTTGTTTTGGACTCTCACGAAGTTTTCGTAAAGCAAAATAAAAGGAAAAGTAGATTTCGACTTGTTGGGGGATAGCCCTTGGAATAAGGTTTCCAAAGCTGCTTGAATCGGCAAAATCGGACAAATAGCCTAGAAGTTATGGCAAAAATAGTGGAACTGCGCAAAACGGGACCCGACGCAAAAATTATTTTGCCATAACTTCTTCGTTTCTCGCCCGATTCGGTCGATCTTTATGTTGACGAAATCTTTATCTAAAGGCCCAAGACCCCGCATGATTGGAATTCCTATCCATCGTGCTGAACAAAGAGCTCCAAATTTTGGGCCGGGCCCTAGGAGTACCCCCTAGGGGCCCGGGCTAAAAACTATTTTGGCCATAACTTATTCGTTACTCGCCCGATTCGGTCATTCTTTATGTCCACATAATCCTTATCTAAAGGCCTAAGACCCCTAATGATCGGAATTCCTACCATCGTGCCGAACAAAGAGTTTCAATTTTCGGGCCAGGCCCTAGGGGTACACCCCTAGGGGTTCGAGGGCTGAAAAATCATCCGAAACGAAATGTTGATTTTTTCGCGCATTAGCACATTCACATGTATTTATGGAATTTTAAAGTGAGCTTGCGTAATTTGAAGGCCCAGATCGCGGGTAAATCGGCCGAATACGCCCCAAAATAGTCACTTTTTCGCTTGTTTTGGACTCTCACGAAGTTATCGTAAAGCAAAATTATAGGAAAAGTGGATTTCGACTTTTTGGGGGATAGCCCTTGGAATAAGGTTTCCAACGCCGCTTGAATCGGCCAAATCGGACAAATAGCCTAGAAGTTATGGCAAAAATAGTGGAACTGCGCAAAACGGGACCCGACGCAAAAACTATTTTGGCCATAACTTCTTCGTTTCTCGCCCGATTCGGTCGATCTTTATGTCGACGGAATCCTTATATAAAGGCCCAAGACCCCGCATAATTTGAATTCCTATCCATCGTGCTGAACAAAGAGCTCTAATTTTTGGGTCGGGCCCTAGGAGTACCCCCTAGAGGCCCGGGCTAAAAACTATTTTGGCCATAACTTATTCGTTACTCGCCCGATTTGGTCATTCTTTATGTCCACAGAATCCTTATCTAAAGGCCTAAGACCCCTAATGATTGGGATTCCTATCCATCGTGCCGAACAAAGAGTTCAATTTTCGGGCCGGGCCATAGGGGTACCCCTAGGGGTTCGGGGGCTGAAAAATCATCCGAAATGAAATGTTGATTTTTTCGCACATTAACACATTCAAATGTACTCGTGGCATTTTAAAGTGAGCTTGCGTAATTTGAAGGCACAGATCGCGGGTAAATCGGCCGAATACGCCCCAAAATAGTCACTTTTTAACTTATTTTGGACTCTCACAAAGTTCTCGTAAAGCAAAATAATAGGAAAAGTGGATTTCGACTTTTTAGGGGATAGCCCTTGGAATAAGGTTTCCAACGCCGCTTGAATCGGCCAAATCGGACAAATAGCCTAGAAGTTATGGCAAAAATAGTGGAACTGCGCAAAACGGGACCCGACGCAAAAATTATTTTGGCCATAACTTGTTCGTTTCTCGCCCGATTCGGTCGATCTTTATGTCGACGGAATCCTTATCTAAAGGCCCAAGACCCCGCATGATTGGAATTCTTATCCATCGTACTAAACAAAGAGCTCTAATTTTTGGGCCGGGCCATAGGAGTACCCCCTAGGGGCCTGGGCTAAAAACTATTTTGGCCATAACTTCTTCGTTACTCGCCCGATTCGGTCGATCTTTATGTCCACAGAATCCTTATCTAAAGGCCTAAGACCCCTAATGATCGGAATTCCTATCCATCCTTCCGAACAAAGAGTTTCAATTTTCGGGTCGGGCCCTAGGGGTATCCCTAGTGGTTCGAGGGCTGAAAAATCATCCGAAATGAAATGTTGATTTTTTCGCGCATTAGCACATTCACATGTATTTATGGAATTTTAAAGTGAGTTTGCGTAATTTGAAGGCCCAGATCGCGGATAAATCTGCCGAGTACGACCTAAAATAGTCACTTTTTCGCTTGTTTTGGACTCTCACGAAGTTTTCGTTAAGCAAAATAAAAGGAAAAGTGGATTTCGACTTGTTGGGGGATAGCCCTTGGAATAAGGTTTCAAAAGCTGCTTGAATCGGCAAAATCGGACAAATAGCCTAGAAGTTATGGCAAAAATAGTGGAACTGCGCAAAACGGGACCCGACGAAAAAATTATTTTGGCCATAACTTCTTCGTTTCTCGCCCGATTCGGTTGATCTTTATGTTGACGAAATCCTTATCTAAAGGCCCAAGACCCCGCATGATTGGAATTCCTATCCATCGTGCTGAACAAAGAGCTCCAAATTTTGGGCCGGGCCCTAGGAGTACCCCCTAGGGGCCCGGGCTAAAAACTATTTTGGCCATAACTTATTCGTTACTCGCCCGATTCGGTCATTCTTTATGTCCACATAATCCTTATCTAAAGGCCTAAGACCCCTAATGATCGGAATTCCTACCATCGTGCCGAACAAAGAGTTTCAATTTTCGGGCCAGGCCCTAGGGGTACACCCCTAGGGGTTCGAGGGCTGAAAAATCATCCGAAACGAAATGTTGATTTTTTCGCGAATTAGCACATTCACATGTATTTATGGAATTTTAAAGTGAGCTTGCGTAATTTGAAGGCCCAGATCGCGGGTAAATCGGCCGAATACGCCCCAAAATAGTCACTTTTTCGCTTTTTTTGGACTCTCACGAAGTTATCGTAAAGCAAAATTATAGGAAAAGTGGATTTCGACTTTTTGGGGGATAGCCCTTGGAATAAGGTTTCAAACGCCGCTTGAATCGGCCAAATCGGACAAATAGCCTAGAAGTTATGGCAAAAATAGTGGAACTGCGCAAAACGGGACCCGACGCAAAAACTATTTTGGCCATAACTTCTTCGTTTCTCGCCCGATTCGGTCGATCTTTATGTCGACAGAATCCTTATATAAAGGCCCAAGACCCCGCATAATTTGAATTCCTATCCATCGTGCTGAACAAAGAGCTCTAATTTTTGGGTCGGGCCCTAGGAGTACCCCCTAGAGGCCCGGGCTAAAAACTATTTTGGCCATAACTTATTCGTTACTCGCCCGATTTGGTCATTCTTTATGTCCACAGAATCGTTATCTAAAGGCCTAAGACCCCTAATGATTGGGATTCCTATCCATCGTGCCGAACAAAGAGTTCAATTTTCGGGCCGGGCCATAGGGGTACCCCTAGGGGTTCGGGGGCTGAAAAATCATCCGAAATGAAATGTTGATTTTTTCGCACATTAACACATTCAAATGTACTCGTGGCATTTTAAAGTGAGCTTGCGTAATTTGAAGGCACAGATCGCGGGTAAATCAGCCGAATACGCCCCAAAATAGTCACTTTTTAACTTATTTTGGACTCTCACAAAGTTCTCGTAAAGCAAAATAATAGGAAAAGTGGATTTCGACTTTTTAGGGGATAGCCCTTGGAATAAGGTTTCCAACGCCACTTGAATCGGCCAAATCGGACAAATAGCCTAGAAGTTATGGCAAAAATAGTGGAACTGCGCAAAACGGGACCCGACGCAAAAATTTTTTTGGCCATAACTTGTTCGTTTCTCGCCCGATTCGGTCGATCTTTATGTCGACGGAATCCTTATCTAAAGGCCCAAGACCCCGCATGATTGGAATTCTTATCCATCGTACTAAACAAAGAGCTCTAATTTTTGGGCCGGGCCATAGGAGTACCCCCTAGGGGCCTGGGCTAAAAACTATTTTGGCCATAACTTCTTCGTTACTCGCCCGATTCGGTCGATCTTTATGTTCACAGAATCCTTATCTAAAGGCCTAAGACCCCTAATGATCGGAATTCCTATCCATCCTTCCGAACAAAGAGTTTCAATTTTCGGGTCGGGCCCTAGGGGTATCCCTAGTGGTTCGAGGGCTGAAAAATCATCCGAAATGAAATGTTGATTTTTTCGCGCATTAGCACATTCACATGTATTTATGGAATTTTAAAGTGAGTTTGCGTAATTTGAAGGCCCAGATCGCGGATAAATCTGCCGAGTACGACCTAAAATAGTCACTTTTTCGCTTGTTTTGGACTCTCACGAAGTTTTCGTTAAGCAAAATAAAAGGAAAAGTGGATTTCGACTTGTTGGGGGATAGCCCTTGGAATAAGGTTTCAAAAGCTGCTTGAATCGGCAAAATCGGACAAATAGCCTAGAAGTTATGGCAAAAATAGTGGAACTGCGCAAAACGGGACCCGACGAAAAAATTATTTTGGCCATAACTTCTTCGTTTCTCGCCCGATTCGGTTGATCTTTATGTTGACGAAATCCTTATCTAAAGGCCCAAGACCCCGCATGATTGGAATTCCTATCCATCGTGCTGAACAAAGAGCTCCAAATTTTGGGCCGGGCCCTAGGAGTACCCCCTAGGGGCCCGGGCTAAAAACTATTTTGGCCATAACTTATTCGTTACTCGCCCGATTCGGTCATTCTTTATGTCCACATAATCCTTATCTAAAGGCCTAAGACCCCTAATGATCGGAATTCCTACCATCGTGCCGAACAAAGAGTTTCAATTTTCGGGCCAGGCCCTAGGGGTACACCCCTAGGGGTTCGAGGGCTGAAAAATCATCCGAAACGAAATGTTGATTTTTTCGCGAATTAGCACATTCACATGTATTTATGGAATTTTAAAGTGAGCTTGCGTAATTTGAAGGCCCAGATCGCGGGTAAATCGGCCGAATACGCCCCAAAATAGTCACTTTTTCGCTTTTTTTGGACTCTCACGAAGTTATCGTAAAGCAAAATTATAGGAAAAGTGGATTTCGACTTTTTGGGGGATAGCCCTTGGAATAAGGTTTCAAACGCCGCTTGAATCGGCCAAATCGGACAAATAGCCTAGAAGTTATGGCAAAAATAGTGGAACTGCGCAAAACGGGACCCGACGCAAAAACTATTTTGGCCATAACTTCTTCGTTTCTCGCCCGATTCGGTCGATCTTTATGTCGACAGAATCCTTATATAAAGGCCCAAGACCCCGCATAATTTGAATTCCTATCCATCGTGCTGAACAAAGAGCTCTAATTTTTGGGTCGGGCCCTAGGAGTACCCCCTAGAGGCCCGGGCTAAAAACTATTTTGGCCATAACTTATTCGTTACTCGCCCGATTTGGTCATTCTTTATGTCCACAGAATCGTTATCTAAAGGCCTAAGACCCCTAATGATTGGGATTCCTATCCATCGTGCCGAACAAAGAGTTCAATTTTCGGGCCGGGCCATAGGGGTACCCCTAGGGGTTCGGGGGCTGAAAAATCATCCGAAATGAAATGTTGATTTTTTCGCACATTAACACATTCAAATGTACTCGTGGCATTTTAAAGTGAGCTTGCGTAATTTGAAGGCACAGATCGCGGGTAAATCAGCCGAATACGCCCCAAAATAGTCACTTTTTAACTTATTTTGGACTCTCACAAAGTTCTCGTAAAGCAAAATAATAGGAAAAGTGGATTTCGACTTTTTAGGGGATAGCCCTTGGAATAAGGTTTCCAACGCCACTTGAATCGGCCAAATCGGACAAATAGCCTAGAAGTTATGGCAAAAATAGTGGAACTGCGCAAAACGGGACCCGACGCAAAAATTTTTTTGGCCATAACTTGTTCGTTTCTCGCCCGATTCGGTCGATCTTTATGTCGACGGAATCCTTATCTAAAGGCCCAAGACCCCGCATGATTGGAATTCTTATCCATCGTACTAAACAAAGAGCTCTAATTTTTGGGCCGGGCCATAGGAGTACCCCCTAGGGGCCTGGGCTAAAAACTATTTTGGCCATAACTTCTTCGTTACTCGCCCGATTCGGTCGATCTTTATGTTCACAGAATCCTTATCTAAAGGCCTAAGACCCCTAATGATCGGAATTCCTATCCATCCTTCCGAACAAAGAGTTTCAATTTTCGGGTCGGGCCCTAGGGGTATCCCTAGTGGTTCGAGGGCTGAAAAATCATCCGAAATGAAATGTTGATTTTTTCGCGCATTAGCACATTCACATGTATTTATGGAATTTTAAAGTGAGTTTGCGTAATTTGAAGGCCCAGATCGCGGATAAATCTGCCGAGTACGACCTAAAATAGTCACTTTTTCGCTTGTTTTGGACTCTCACGAAGTTTTCGTAAAGCAAAATAAAAGGAAAAGTGGATTTCGACTTGTTGGGGGATAGCCCTTGGAATAAGGTTTCCAAAGCTGCTTGAATCGGCAAAATCGGACAAATAGCCTAGAAGTTATGGCAAAAATAGTGGAACTGCGCAAAACGGGACCCGACGCAAAAATTATTTTGGCCATAACTTCTTCGTTTCTCGCCCGATTCGGTCGATCTTTATGTTGACGAAATCCTTATCTAAAGGCCCAAGACCCCGCATGATTGGAATTCCTATCCATCGTGCTGAACAAAGAGCTCCAAATTTTGGGCCGGGCCCTAGGAGTACCCCCTAGGGGCCCGGGCTAAAAACTATTTTGGCCATAACTTATTCGTTACTCGCCCGATTCGGTCATTCTTTATGTCCACATAATCCTTATCTAAAGGCCTAAGACCCCTAATGATCGGAATTCCTACCATCGTGCCGAACAAAGAGTTTCAATTTTCGGGCCAGGCCCTAGGGGTACACCTCTAGGGGTTCGAGGGCTGAAAAATCATCCGAAACGAAATGTTGATTTTTTCGCGCATTAGCACATTCACATGTATTTATGGAATTTTAAAGTGAGCTTGCGTAATTTGAAGTCCCAGATTGCGGGTAAATTGGCCGAGTACGCCCCAAAATAGTCAGTTATTCACTTATTTTGGACTCTCACGAATTTTTCGTAAAGCTAAATAATAGGAAAAGTGGATTTTTACTTTTCGGGGGATAGCCCTTGGAATAAGGTTTCCAACGCCGCTTGAATCAGCCAAATCGGACAAATAGCCTAGAAGATATGGCAAAAATAGTGGAACTACGCAAAATGGGACCCGACGCAAAAACTATTTTGGCCATAACTTCTTCGTTTCTCGCCCGATTCGGTCAATCTTTATGTTGACGGAATCCTTATCTAAAGGCCCAAGACCCCGCATGATTGGAATTCCTATCCATCGTGCTGAACAAAGAACTCCAATTTTTGGGCCGGGCCCTAGGAGTACCCCCTAGGGGCCCGGGCTAAAAACTATTTTGGCCATAACTTATTATTTACTCGCCCGATTCGGTCATTCTTTATGTCCACAGAATCCTTATCTAAAGGCCTAAGACCCCTACTGATTGGAATTCCTATCCATCGTGCCGAACAAAGAGTTTCAATTTTCGGGCCGGGCCCTAGGGGTAACCCTAGGGGTTCGGGGGCTGAAAAATCATCCGAAACGAAATGTTGATTTTTTCGCACATTAGCACATTCAAATGTACTCGTGGCATTTTAAAGTGAGCTTGCGTAATTTGAAGGCCCAGATCGCGGGTAAATCGACCGAATAAGCCCCAAAATAGTCACTTTTTAGCTTATTTTGGACTCTCATGAAGTTCTCGTAAAGAAAAATAATAGGAAAAGTGGATTTCGACTTTTTGGGCGATAGCCCTTGGAATAAGGTTTCCAAAGCCGCTTGAATCGGCCAAATCGGACAAATAGCCTAGAAGTTATGGCAAAAATAGTGGAACTGCGCAAAACGGGACTTGACGCAAAAATTATTTTGGCCATACCTTCTTCGTTTCTCGCCCGATTCGGTCGATCTTTATGTCGACGGAATCCTTATCTAAAGGCCCAAGACCCCGCATGATTGGAATTCTTATCCATCGTGCTAAACAAAGAGCTCTAATTTTTGGGCCTGGCCATAGGAGTACCCCCTAGGGGCCTGAGCTAAAAACTATTTTGGCCATAACTTCTTCGATACTCGCCCGATTCGGTCGATCTTTATGTCCACAGAATCCTTATCTAAAGGCCTAAGACCCCTAATGATCGGAATTCCTATCCATCCTGCCGAACAAATAGTTTCAATTTTCGGGTCGGGCCCTAGGGGTATCCCTAGTGGTTCGAGGGCTGAAAAATCATCCGAAATGAAATGTTGATTTTTTCGCGCATTAGCACATTCACATGTATTTATGGAATTTTAAAGTGAGTTTGCGTAATTTAAAGGCCCAGATCGCGGATAAATCTGCCGAGTACGACCTAAAATAGTCACTTTTTCGCTTGTTTTGGACTCTCACGAAGTTTTCGTTAAGCAAAATAAAAGGAAAAGTGGATTTCGACTTGTTGGGGGATAGCCCTTGGAATAAGGTTTCAAAAGCTGCTTGAATCGGCAAAATCGGACAAATAGCCTAGAAGTTATGGCAAAAATAGTGGAACTGCGCAAAACGGGACCCGACGAAAAAATTATTTTGGCCATAACTTCTTCGTTTCTCGCCCGATTCGGTTGATCTTTATGTTGACGAAATCCTTATCTAAAGGCCCAAGACCCCGCATGATTGGAATTCCTATCCATCGTGCTGAACAAAGAGCTCCAAATTTTGGGCCGGGCCCTAGGAGTACCCCCTAGGGGCCCGGGCTAAAAACTATTTTGGCCATAACTTATTCGTTACTCGCCCGATTCGGTCATTCTTTATGTCCACATAATCCTTATCTAAAGGCCTAAGACCCCTAATGATCGGAATTCCTACCATCGTGCCGAACAAAGAGTTTCAATTTTCGGGCCAGGCCCTAGGGGTACACCCCTAGGGGTTCGAGGGCTGAAAAATCATCCGAAACGAAATGTTGATTTTTTCGCGAATTAGCACATTCACATGTATTTATGGAATTTTAAAGTGAGCTTGCGTAATTTGAAGGCCCAGATCGCGGGTAAATCGGCCGAATACGCCCCAAAATAGTCACTTTTTCGCTTTTTTTGGACTCTCACGAAGTTATCGTAAAGCAAAATTATAGGAAAAGTGGATTTCGACTTTTTGGGGGATAGCCCTTGGAATAAGGTTTCAAACGCCGCTTGAATCGGCCAAATCGGACAAATAGCCTAGAAGTTATGGCAAAAATAGTGGAACTGCGCAAAACGGGACCCGACGCAAAAACTATTTTGGCCATAACTTCTTCGTTTCTCGCCCGATTCGGTCGATCTTTATGTCGACAGAATCCTTATATAAAGGCCCAAGACCCCGCATAATTTGAATTCCTATCCATCGTGCTGAACAAAGAGCTCTAATTTTTGGGTCGGGCCCTAGGAGTACCCCCTAGAGGCCCGGGCTAAAAACTATTTTGGCCATAACTTATTCGTTACTCGCCCGATTTGGTCATTCTTTATGTCCACAGAATCATTATCTAAAGGCCTAAGACCCCTAATGATTGGGATTCCTATCCATCGTGCCGAACAAAGAGTTCAATTTTCGGGCCGGGCCATAGGGGTACCCCTAGGGGTTCGGGGGCTGAAAAATCATCCGAAATGAAATGTTGATTTTTTCGCACATTAACACATTCAAATGTACTCGTGGCATTTTAAAGTGAGCTTGCGTAATTTGAAGGCACAGATCGCGGGTAAATCAGCCGAATACGCCCCAAAATAGTCACTTTTTAACTTATTTTGGACTCTCACAAAGTTCTCGTAAAGAAAAATAATAGGAAAAGTGGATTTCGACTTTTTAGGGGATAGCCCTTGGAATAAGGTTTCCAACGCCACTTGAATCGGCCAAATCGGACAAATAGCCTAGAAGTTATGGCAAAAATAGTGGAACTGCGCAAAACGGGACCCGACGCAAAAATTTTTTTGGCCATAACTTGTTCGTTTCTCGCCCGATTCGGTCGATCTTTATGTCGACGGAATCCTTATCTAAAGGCCCAAGACCCCGCATGATTGGAATTCTTATCCATCGTACTAAACAAAGAGCTCTAATTTTTGGGCCGGGCCATAGGAGTACCCCCTAGGGGCCTGGGCTAAAAACTATTTTGGCCATAACTTCTTCGTTACTCGCCCGATTCGGTCGATCTTTATGTTCACAGAATCCTTATCTAAAGGCCTAAGACCCCTAATGATCGGAATTCCTATCCATCCTTCCGAACAAAGAGTTTCAATTTTCGGGTCGGGCCCTAGGGGTATCCCTAGTGGTTCGAGGGCTGAAAAATCATCCGAAATGAAATGTTGATTTTTTCGCGCATTAGCACATTCACATGTATTTATGGAATTTTAAAGTGAGTTTGCGTAATTTGAAGGCCCAGATCGCGGATAAATCTGCCGAGTACGACCTAAAATAGTCACTTTTTCGCTTGTTTTGGACTCTCACGAAGTTTTCGTAAAGCAAAATAAAAGGAAAAGTGGATTTCGACTTGTTGGGGGATAGCCCTTGGAATAAGGTTTCCAAAGCTGCTTGAATCGGCAAAATCGGACAAATAGCCTAGAAGTTATGGCAAAAATAGTGGAACTGCGCAAAACGGGACCCGACGCAAAAATTATTTTGGCCATAACTTCTTCGTTTCTCGCCCGATTCGGTCGATCTTTATGTTGACGAAATCCTTATCTAAAGGCCCAAGACCCCGCATGATTGGAATTCCTATCCATCGTGCTGAACAAAGAGCTCCAAATTTTGGGCCGGGCCCTAGGAGTACCCCCTAGGGGCCCGGGCTAAAAACTATTTTGGCGATAACTTATTCGTTACTCGCCCGATTCGGTCATTCTTTATGTCCACATAATCCTTATCTAAAGGCCTAAGACCCCTAATGATCGGAATTCCTACCATCGTGCCGAACAAAGAGTTTCAATTTTCGGGCCAGGCCCTAGGGGTACACCTCTAGGGGTTCGAGGGCTGAAAAATCATCCGAAACGAAATGTTGATTTTTTCGCGCATTAGCACATTCACATGTATTTATGGAATTTTAAAGTGAGCTTGCGTAATTTGAAGGCCCAGATCGCGGGTAAATCGGCCGAATACGCCCCAAAATAGTCACTTTTTCGCTTTTTTTGGACTCTCACGAAGTTATCGTGAAGCAAAATTATAGGAAAAGTGGATTTCGACTTTTTGGGGGATAGCCCTTGGAATAAGGTTTCAAACGCCGCTTGAATCGGTCAAATCGGACAAATAGTGTAGAAGTTATGGCAAAAATTGTGGAACTGCGCAAAACGGGACCCGACGCAAAAATTATTTTGGCCATAACTTCTTCATTTCTCGCTCTATTCGGTCGATGTTTATGTCGACGGAATCCTTATCTAAAGGCCCAAGACCCTGCATGATTGGAATACCTATCCATCGTGCTGAAGAAAGAGCTCCAATTTTTGGGCCGGGCCTTAGGAGTACCCCCTAGGGGCCTGGGTTAAAAACTATTTTGGCCATAACTTCTTCGTTACTCGCCCGATTCGGTCGATCTTTATGTCAACAGAATCCTTATCTAAAGGACTAAGACCCTTAATGATCGGAATTCTTATCCATCGTGCCGAACAAAGAGTTTCAATTTTTGGGCCGGGCCCTAGGGGTTCGGAGGCTGAAAAATCATCCGAAACGAAAAGTTGATTTTTTTCACATATTAGCACATTCACATGTACTTATGGCATTTTAAAGTGAGTTTGCGTTATTTGAAGTCCCAGATTGCGGGTAAATTGGCCGAGTACGCCCCAAAATAGTCAGTTATTCACTTATTTTGGACTCTCACGAATTTTTCGTAAAGCTAAATAATAGGAAAAGTGGATTTTTACTTTTCGGGGGATAGCCCTTGGAATAAGGTTTCCAACGCCGCTTGAATCAGCCAAATCGGACAAATAGCCTAGAAGATATGGCAAAAATAGTGGAACTACGCAAAATGGGACCCGACGCAAAAACTATTTTGGCCATAACTTCTTCGTTTCTCGCCCGATTCGGTCAATCTTTATGTTGACGGAATCCTTATCTAAAGGCCCAAGACCCCGCATGATTGGAATTCCTATCCATCGTGCTGAACAAAGAACTCCAATTTTTGGGCCGGGCCCTAGGAGTACCCCCTAGGGGCCCGGGCTAAAAACTATTTTGGCCATAACTTATTATTTACTCGCCCGATTCGGTCATTCTTTATGTCCACAGAATCCTTATCTAAAGGCCTAAGACCCCTACTGATTGGAATTCCTATCCATCGTGCCGAACAAAGAGTTTCAATTTTCGGGCCGGGCCCTAGGGGTACCCCTAGGGGTTCGGGGGCTGAAAAATCATCCGAAACGAAATGTTGATTTTTTCGCACATTAGCACATTCAAATGTACTCGTGGCATTTTAAAGTGAGCTTGCGTAATTTGAAGGCCCAGATCGCGGGTAAATCGACCGAATAAGCCCCAAAATAGTCACTTTTTAGCTTATTTTGGACTCTCATGAAGTTCTCGTAAAGAAAAATAATAGGAAAAGTGGATTTCGACTTTTTGGGCGATAGCCCTTGGAATAAGGTTTCCAAAGCCGCTTGAATCGGCCAAATCGGACAAATAGCCTAGAAGTTATGGCAAAAATAGTGGAACTGCGCAAAACGGGACTTGACGCAAAAATTATTTTGGCCATACCTTCTTCGTTTCTCGCCCGATTCGGTCGATCTTTATGTCGACGGAATCCTTATCTAAAGGCCCAAGACCCCGCATGATTGGAATTCTTATCCATCGTGCTAAACAAAGAGCTCTAATTTTTGGGCCTGGCCATAGGAGTACCCCCTAGGGGCCTGAGCTAAAAACTATTTTGGCCATAACTTCTTCGATACTCGCCCGATTCGGTCGATCTTTATGTCCACAGAATCCTTATCTAAAGGCCTAAGACCCCTAATGATCGGAATTCCTATCCATCCTGCCGAACAAATAGTTTCAATTTTCGGGTCGGGCCCTAGGGGTGTCCCTAGGGGTTCGAGGGCTGAAAAATCATCCGACATGAAATGTTGATTATTTCGCGCATTAGCACATTCACATGTATTTATGGAATTTTAAAGTGAGTTTGCATAATTTGAAGGCACAGATCGCGGGTAAATCGGCCGAATACGACCTAAAATATTCACGTTTTCGCTTGTTTTGGACTCTCACAAAGTTTTCGTAAAGCAAAATAAAAGGAAAAGTGGATTTCGACTTGTTGGGGGATAGCCCTTGGAATAAGGTTTCCAAACCTGCTTGAATCGGCAAAATCAGACAAATAGCCTAGAAGTTATGGCAATAATAGTGGAACTGCGCAAAACGGGACCCGACGCAAAAATTATTTTGGCCATAACTTCTTCGTTTCTCGCCCGATTCGGTCGATCTTTATGTTGACGAAATCCTTATCTAAAGGCCCAAGACCCCGCATGATTGGAATTCCTATCCATCGTGCTGAACAAAGAGCTCCAAATTTTGGGCCGGGCCCTAGGAGTACCCCCTAGGGGCCCGGGCTAAAAACTATTTTGGCCATAACTTATTCGTTACTCGCCCGATTCGGTCATTCTTTATGTCCACATAATCCTTATCTAAAGGCCTAAGACCCCTAATGATCGGAATTCCTACCATCATGCCGAACAAAGAGTTTCAATTTTCGGGCCAGGCCCTAGGGGTACACCCCTATGGGTTCGGGGGCTGAAAAATCATCCGAAACGAAATGTTGATTTTTTCGCACATTAGCACATTCAAATTTACTCGTGGCATTTTAAAGTGAGCTTGCGTAATTTGAAGGCCCAGATCGCGGGTAAATCGGCCGAATACGCCCAAAAATTGTCACTTTTTCGCTTGTTTTGGACTCTCACAAAGTTTTCGTAAAGCAAAATTATAGGAAAAGTGGATTTCGACTTTTTGGGGGATAACCCTTGGAATAAGGTTTCCAAAGCCGCTTGAATCGGCCAAATCGGACAAATAGCCTAGAAGTTATGGCAAAAATAGTGGAACTGCGCAAAACGGGACCCGACGCAAAAATTATTTTGGCCATAACTTCTTCGTTTCTCGCCCGATTCGGTCGATCTTTATGTTGACGAAATCCTTATCTTAAGGCCCAAGACCCCGCATGATTGGAATTCCTATCCATCGTGCTGAATAAAGAGCTCCAAATTTTGGGCCGGGCCCTAGGAGTACCCCCTAGGGGCCCGGGCTAAAAACTATTTTGGGCATAACTTATTCGTTACTCGCCCGATTCGGTCATTCTTTATGTCCACATAATCCTTATCTAAAGGCCTAAGACCCCTAATGATCGGAATTCCTACCATCGTGCCGAACAAAGAGTTTCAATTTTCAGGCCAGACCCTAGGGGTACACCCCTAGGGGTTCGGGGGCTGAAAAGTCATCCGAAACGAAATGTTGATTTTTTCTTACATTAGCACATTCAAATGTACTCGTGGCATTTTAAAGTAAGCTTGCGTAATTTGAAGGCCCAGATCGCGGGTAAATCGGCCGAATACGCCCCAAAATAGTCACTTTTTAGCTTATTTTGGACTCTCATGATGTTCTCGTAAAGCAAAATAATAGGAAAATTGGATTTCGACTTTTTAGGGGATAGCCCTTGGAATAAGGTTTCCAACGCCGCTTGAATCGGCCAAATCGGACAAATATCCTAGAAGTTATGGCAAAAATAGTGGAACTGCGCAAAACGGGACCCGACGCAAAAATTATTTTGGCCATAACTTCTTCGTTTCTCGCCCGATTCGGTCGATCTTTATGTTGACGGAATTCTTATCTAAAGGCCCAAGACCCCGCATGATTGGAATTCCTATCCATCGTGCTGAACAAAGAGATCCAATTTTTGGGCCGGGCCATAGGAGTACCCCCTAGGGGCCTGGGCTAAAAACTATTTTGGCCATAACTTCTTCGTTACTCGCCCGATTCGGTCGATCTTTATGTCCACAGAATCTTTATCTAAAGGCCTAAGACCCCTAATGATCGTAATTCCTATCCATCCTGCCGAAAAAGAGTTTCAATTTTCGGGTCGGGCCCTAGTGGTATCCCTAGGGGTTCGAGGGCTGAAAAATCATCCGAAACGAAATGTTGATTTTTTCGCGCATTAGCACATTCACATGTATTTAAGGAATTTTAAAGTGAGCTTGCGTAATTTGAAGGCCCAGATCGCGGGTAAATCGGCCGAATACGCCCCAAAATAGTCACTTTTTCGCTTGTTTTGGACTCTCACGAAGTTATCGTAAAGCAAAATTATAGGAAAAGTGGATTTCGACTTTTTGGGGGATAACCCTTGGAATAAGGTTTCCAAAGCCGCTTGAATCGGCCAAATCGGACAAATAGCATAGAAGTTATGGCAAAAATAGTGGAACTGCGCAAAACGGGACCCGACGCAAAAATTATTTTGGCCATAACTTCTTCGTTTTTCGCCCGATTCGGTCGATCTTTATGTCGACGGAATCCTTATCTAAAGGCCCAAGACCCCACATGATTGGAATTCTTATTCATCGTGCTAAACAAAGAGCTCTAATTTTTGGGCCGGGCCATAGGAGTTCCCCTAGGGGCCTGGGCTAAAAACTATTTTGGCCATAACTTCTTCGTTACTCGCCCGATTCGGTCGATCTTTATGTCCACAGAATCCTTATCTAAGGCCTAAGACCCCTAATGATCGGAATTCCTATCCATCCTGCCGAAAAAAGAGTTTCAATTTTAGGGTCGGGCCCTAGGGGTATCCCTAGGGGTTCGAGGGCTGAAAAATCATCCGAAATGAAATGTTGATTTTTTTGTGCATTAGCACATTCACATGTATTTATCGAATTTTAAAGTGAGTTTGCGTAATTTGAAGGCCCAGATTGCGGGTAAATCGGCCGAATACGACCTAAAATAGTCACTTTTTCGCTTGTTTTGGACTCTCACCAAGTTTTCGAAAAGCAAAATAAAATGAAAAGTGGATTTCGACTTGTTGGGGGATAGCCCTTGGAATAAGGTTTCCAAAGCTGCTTGAATCGGCAAAATCGGACAAATAGCCTAGAAGTTATGGCAATAATAGTGGAACTGCGCAAAACGGGACCCGACGCAAAAATTATTTTGGCCATAACTTCTTCGTTTCTCGCCGATTCGGTCGATCTTTATGTTGACGAAATCCTTATCTAAAGGCCCAAGACCCCGCATGATTGGAATTCCTATCCATCGTGCTGAACAAAGAGCTCCAAATTTTGGGCCGGGCCCTACTAGGGCCCGGGCTAAAAACTATTTTGGCCATAACTTATTCGTTACTCGCCCGATTCGGTGATTCTTTATGTCCACATAATCCTTATCTAAAGGCCTAAGACCCCTAATGATCGGAATTCCTACCATCGTGCCGAACAAAGAGTTTCAATTTTCGGGCCAGACCCTAGGGGTACACCCCTAGGGGTTCGGGGGCTGAAAAGTCATCCGGAACGAAATGTTGATTTTTTCTCACATTAGCACATTCAAATGTACTCGTGGCATTTTAAAGTAAGCTTGCGTAATTTGAAGGCCCAGATCGCGGGTAAATCGGCCGAATACGCCCCAAAATAGTCACTTTTTAGCTTATTATGGACTCTCATGAAGTTCTCGTAAAGCAAAATAATAGGAAAATTGGATTTCGACTTTTTAGGGGATAGCCCTTGGAATAAGGTTTCCAACGCCGCTTGAATCGGCCAAATCGGACAAATAGCCTAGAAGTTATGGCAAAAATAGTGGAACTGCGCAAAACGGGACGTGACGCAAAAATTATTTTGGCCATAACTTCTTCGTTTCTCGCCCGATTCGGTCGATCTTTATGTTGACGGAATTCTTATCTAAAGGCCCAAGACCCCGCATGATTGGAATTCCTATCCATCGTGCTGAACAAAGAGATCCAATTTTTGGGCCGGGCCATAGGAGTACCCCCTAGGGGCCTGGGCTAAAAACTATTTTGGCCATAACTTCTTCGTTACTCGCCCGATTCGGTCGATCTTTATGTCCACAGAATCCTTATCTAAGGCCTAAGACCCCTAATGATCGGAATTCCTATCCATCCTGCCGAAAAAAGAGTTTCAATTTTAGGGTCGGGCCCTAGGGGTATCCCTAGGGGTTCGAGGGCTGAAAAATCATCCGAAATGAAATGTTGATTTTTTTGTGCATTAGCACATTCACATGTATTTATCGAATTTTAAAGTGAGTTTGCGTAATTTGAAGGCCCAGATTGCGGGTAAATCGGCCGAATACGACCTAAAATAGTCACTTTTTCGCTTGTTTTGGACTCTCACCAAGTTTTCGAAAAGCAAAATAAAATGAAAAGTGGATTTCGACTTGTTGGGGGATAGCCCTTGGAATAAGGTTTCCAAAGCTGCTTGAATCGGCAAAATCGGACAAATAGCCTAGAAGTTATGGCAATAATAGTGGAACTGCGCAAAACGGGACCCGACGCAAAAATTATTTTGGCCATAACTTCTTCGTTTCTCGCCGATTCGGTCGATCTTTATGTTGACGAAATCCTTATCTAAAGGCCCAAGACCCCGCATGATTGGAATTCCTATCCATCGTGCTGAACAAAGAGCTCCAAATTTTGGGCCGGGCCCTACTAGGGCCCGGGCTAAAAACTATTTTGGCCATAACTTATTCGTTACTCGCCCGATTCGGTGATTCTTTATGTCCACATAATCCTTATCTAAAGGCCTAAGACCCCTAATGATCGGAATTCCTACCATCGTGCCGAACAAAGAGTTTCAATTTTCGGGCCAGACCCTAGGGGTACACCCCTAGGGGTTCGGGGGCTGAAAAGTCATCCGGAACGAAATGTTGATTTTTTCTCACATTAGCACATTCAAATGTACTCGTGGCATTTTAAAGTAAGCTTGCGTAATTTGAAGGCCCAGATCGCGGGTAAATCGGCCGAATACGCCCCAAAATAGTCACTTTTTAGCTTATTATGGACTCTCATGAAGTTCTCGTAAAGCAAAATAATAGGAAAATTGGATTTCGACTTTTTAGGGGATAGCCCTTGGAATAAGGTTTCCAACGCCGCTTGAATCGGCCAAATCGGACAAATAGCCTAGAAGTTATGGCAAAAATAGTGGAACTGCGCAAAACGGGACGTGACGCAAAAATTATTTTGGCCATAACTTCTTCGTTTCTCGCCCGATTCGGTCGATCTTTATGTTGACGGAATTCTTATCTAAAGGCCCAAGACCCCGCATGATTGGAATTCCTATCCATCGTGCTGAACAAAGAGATCCAATTTTTGGGCCGGGCCATAGGAGTACCCCCTAGGGGCCTGGGCTAAAAACTATTTTGGCCATAACTTCTTCGTTACTCGCCCGATTCGGTCGATCTTTATGTCCACAGAATCCTTATCTAAGGCCTAAGACCCCTAATGATCGGAATTCCTATCCATCCTGCCGAAAAAAGAGTTTCAATTTTAGGGTCGGGCCCTAGGGGTATCCCTAGGGGTTCGAGGGCTGAAAAATCATCCGAAATGAAATGTTGATTTTTTTGTGCATTAGCACATTCACATGTATTTATCGAATTTTAAAGTGAGTTTGCGTAATTTGAAGGCCCAGATTGCGGGTAAATCGGCCGAATACGACCTAAAATAGTCACTTTTTCGCTTGTTTTGGACTCTCACCAAGTTTTCGAAAAGCAAAATAAAATGAAAAGTGGATTTCGACTTGTTGGGGGATAGCCCTTGGAATAAGGTTTCCAAAGCTGCTTGAATCGGCAAAATCGGACAAATAGCCTAGAAGTTATGGCAATAATAGTGGAACTGCGCAAAACGGGACCCGACGCAAAAATTATTTTGGCCATAACTTCTTCGTTTCTCGCCGATTCGGTCGATCTTTATGTTGACGAAATCCTTATCTAAAGGCCCAAGACCCCGCATGATTGGAATTCCTATCCATCGTGCTGAACAAAGAGCTCCAAATTTTGGGCCGGGCCCTACTAGGGCCCGGGCTAAAAACTATTTTGGCCATAACTTATTCGTTACTCGCCCGATTCGGTGATTCTTTATGTCCACATAATCCTTATCTAAAGGCCTAAGACCCCTAATGATCGGAATTCCTACCATCGTGCCGAACAAAGAGTTTCAATTTTCGGGCCAGACCCTAGGGGTACACCCCTAGGGGTTCGGGGGCTGAAAAGTCATCCGGAACGAAATGTTGATTTTTTCTCACATTAGCACATTCAAATGTACTCGTGGCATTTTAAAGTAAGCTTGCGTAATTTGAAGGCCCAGATCGCGGGTAAATCGGCCGAATACGCCCCAAAATAGTCACTTTTTAGCTTATTATGGACTCTCATGAAGTTCTCGTAAAGCAAAATAATAGGAAAATTGGATTTCGACTTTTTAAGGGATAGCCCTTGGAATAAGGTTTCCAACGCCGCTTGAATCGGCCAAATCGGACAAATAGCCTAGAAGTTATGGCAAAAATAGTGGAACTGCGCAAAACGGGACCCGACGCAAAAATTATTTTGGCCATAACTTCTTCGTTTCTCGCCCGATTCGGTCGATCTTTATGTTGACGGAATTCTTATCTAAAGGCCCAAGACCCCGCATGATTGGAATTCCTATCCATCGTGCTGAACAAAGAGATCCAATTTTTGGGCCGGGCCATAGGAGTACCCCCTAGGGGCCTGGTCTAAAAACTATTTTGGCCATAACTTCTTCGTTACTCGCCCGATTCGGTCGATCTTTATGTCCACAGAATCTTTATCTAAAGGCCTAAGACCCCTAATGATCGGAATTCCTATCCATCCTGCCGAAAAAAGAGTTTCAATTTTCGGGTCGGGCCCTAGTGGTATCCCTAGGGGTTCGAGGGCTGAAAAATCATCCGAAACGAAATGTTGATTTTTTCGCGCATTAGCACATTCACATGTATTTATGGAATTTTAAAGTGAGCTTGCGTAATTTGAAGGCCCAGATCGCGAGTAAATCGGCCGAATACGCCCCAAAATAGTCACTTTTTCGCTTGTTTTGGACTCTCACGAAGTTATCGTAAAGCAAAATTATAGGAAAAGTGGATTTCGACTTTTTGGGGGATAACCCTTGGAATAAGGTTTCCAAAGCCGCTTGAATCGGCCAAATCGGACAAATAGCCTATAAGTTATGGCAAAAATAGTGGAACTGCGCAAAACGGGACCCGACGCAAAAATTATTTTGGCCATAACTTCTTCGTTTCTCGCCCGATTCGGTCGATCTTTATGTTGACGGAATTCTTATCTAAAGGCCCAAGACCCTGCATGATTGGAATTCCTATCTATCGTGCTGAACAAAGAGCTCCAATTTTTGGGCCGGGCCATAGGAGTACCCCCTAGGGGCCTGGGCTAAAAACTATTTTAGCCATAACTTCTTCGTTACTCGCCCGATTCGGTCGATCTTTATGTCCACAGAATCTTTATCTAAAGGCCTAAGACCCCTAATGATCGGAATTCCTATCCATCCTGCCGAAAAAAGAGTTTCAATTTTCGGGTCGGGCCCTAGTGGTATCCCTAGGGGTTCGAGGGCTGAAAAATCATCCGAAACGAAATGTTGATTTTTTCGCGCATTAGCACATTCACATGTATTTATGGAATTTTAAAGTGAGCTTGCGTAATTTTAAGGCCCAGATCGCGGGTAAATCGGCCGAATACGCCCCAAAATAGTCGCTCTTTCGCTTGTTTTGGACTCTCACGAAGTTTTCGTAAAGCAAAATAAAAGAAAAAGTGGATTTCGACTTGTTGGGGGATAGCCCTTGGAATAAGGTTTCCAAAGCCGCTTGAATCGGCAAAATCGAACAAATAGCCTAGAAGTTATGGCAAAAATAGTGGAACTGCGCAAAACGGGACCCGACGCAAAAATTATTTTGGCCATAACTTCTTCGTTTCTCGCCCGATTCGGTCGATCTTTATGTTGACGAAATCCTTATCTAATGGTCCAAGACCCCGCATGATTGGAATTCCTATCCATCGTGCTGAACAAAGAGCTCCAAATTTTGGGCCGGGCCCTACTAGGGCCTGGGCTAAAAACTATTTTGGCCATAACTTATTCGTTACTCGCCCGATTCGGTGATTCTTTATGTCCACATAATCCTTATCTAAAGGCCTAAGACCCCTAATGATCGGAATTCCTACCATCGTGCCGAACAAAGAGTTTCAATTTTCGGGCCAGACCCTAGGGGTACACCCCTAGGGGTTCGGGGGCTGAAAAGTCATCCGAAACGAAATGTTGATTTTTTCTCACATTAGCACATTCAAATGTACTCGTGGCATTTTAAAGTAAGTTTGCGTAATTTGAAGGCCCAGATCGCGGGTAAATCGGCCGAATACGCCCCAAAATAGTCACTTTTTAGCTTATTTTGGACTCTCATGAAGTTCTCGTAAAGCAAAATAATAGGAAAAGTGGATTTCAACTTTTTAGGGGATAGCCCTTGGAATAAGGTTTCCAACGCCGCTTGAATCAGCCAAATCGGACAAATAGCCTAGAAGTTATGGCAAAAATAGTGGAACTGCGCAAAACGGGACCCGACGCAAAAATTATTTTGGCCATAACTTCTTCGTTTTTCGCCCGATTCGGTCGATCTTTATGTCGACGGAATCCTTATCTAAAGGCCCAAGACCCCACATGATTGGAATTCTTATTCATCGTGCTAAACAAAGAGCTCTAATTTTTGGGCCGGGCCATAGGAGTTCCCTCTAGGGGCCTGGGCTAAAAACTATTTTGGCCATAACTTCTTCGTTACTCGCCCGATTCGGTCGATCTTTATGTCCACAGAATCCTTATCTAAAGGCCTAAGACCCCTAATGATCGGAATTCCTATCCATCCTGCCGAAAAAAGAGTTTCAATTTTAGGGTCGGGCCCTAGGGGTATCCCTAGGGGTTCGAGGGCTGAAAAATCATCCGAAATGAAATGTTGATTTTTTTGTGCATTAGCACATTCACATGTATTTAGCGAATTTTAAAGTGAGTTTGCGTAATTTGAAGGCCCAGATTGCGGGTAAATCGGCCGAATACGACCTAAAATAGTCACTTTTTCGCTTGTTTTGGACTCTCACCAAGTTTTCGAAAAGCAAAATAAAATGAAAAGTGGATTTCGACTTGTTGGGGGATAGCCCTTGGAATAAGGTTTCCAAAGCTGCTTGAATCGGCAAAATCGGACAAATAGCCTAGAAGTTATGGCAATAATAGTGGAACTGCGCAAAACGGGACCCGACGCAAAAATTATTTTGGCCATAACTTCTTCGTTTCTCGCCGATTCGGTCGATCTTTATGTTGACGAAATCCTTATCTAAAGGCCCAAGACCCCGCATGATTGGAATTCCTATCCATCGTGCTGAACAAAGAGCTCCAAATTTTGGGCCGGGCCCTACTAGGGCCCGGGCTAAAAACTATTTTGGCCATAACTTATTCGTTACTCGCCCGATTCGGTGATTCTTTATGTCCACATAATCCTTATCTAAAGGCCTAAGACCCCTAATGATCGGAATTCCTACCATCGTGCCGAACAAAGAGTTTCAATTTTCGGGCCAGACCCTAGGGGTACACCCCTAGGGGTTCGGGGGCTGAAAAGTCATCCGAAACGAAATGTTGATTTTTTCTCACATTAGCACATTCAAATGTACTCGTGGCATTTTAAAGTAAGCTTGCGTATTTTGAAGGCCCAGATCGCGGGTAAATCGGCCGAATACGCCCCAAAATAGTCACTTTTTAGCTTATTATGGACTCTCATGAAGTTCTCGTAAAGCAAAATAATAGGAAAATTGGATTTCGACTTTTTAGGGGATAGCCCTTGGAATAAGGTTTCCAACGCCGCTTGAATCGGCCAAATCGGACAAATAGCCTAGAAGTTATGGCAAAAATAGTGGAACTTCGCAAAACGGGACCCGACGCAAAAATTATTTTGGCCATAACTTCTTCGTTTCTCGCCCGATTCGGTCGATCTTTATGTCGACGGAATCCTTATCTAAAGGCCCAAGACCCACATGATTGGAATTCTTATTCATCGTGCTGAACAAAGAGCTCTAATTTTTGGGTCGGGCCATTGGAGTTCCCCCTAAGGGCCTGGGCTAAAAACTATTTTGGCCATAACTTCTTCGTTACTCGCCCGATTCGGTCGATCTTTATGTCCACAGAATCCTTATCTAAAGGCCTAAGACCCCTAATGATCGGAATTCCTATCCATCCTGCCGAAAAAAGAGTTTCAATTTTCGGGTCGGGCCCTAGGGGTATCCCTAGGGGTTCGAGGGCTGAAAAATCATCCGAAATGAAATGTTGATTTTTTTGTGCATTAGCACATTCACATGTATTTATCGAATTTTAAAGTGAGTTTGCGTAATTTGAAGGCCCAGATTGCGGGTAAATCGGCCGAATACGACCTAAAATAGTCACTTTTTCGCTTGTTTTGGACTCTCACCAAGTTTTCGTAAAGCAAAATAAAATGAAAAGTGGATTTCGACTTGTTGGGGGATAGCCCTTGGAATAAGGTTTCCAAAGCTGCTTGAATCGGCAAAATCGGACAAATAGCCTAGAAGTTATGGCAATAATAGTGGAACTGCGCAAAACGGGACCCGACGCAAAAATTATTTTGGCCATAACTTCTTCGTTTCTCGCCCGATTCGGTCGATCTTTATGTTGACGAAATCCTTATCTTAAGGCCCAAGACCCCGCATGATTGGAATTCCTATCCATCGTGCTGAATAAAGAGCTCCAAATTTTGGGCCGGGCCCTAGGAGTACCCCCTAGGGGCCCGGGCTAAAAACTATTTTGGCCATAACTTATTCGTTACTCGCCCGATTCGGTCATTCTTTATGTCCACATAATCCTTATCGAAAGGCCTAAGACCCCTAATGATCGGAATTCCTACCATCGTGCCGAACAAAGAGATTCAATTTTCAGGCCAGACCCTAGGGGTACACCCCTAGGGGTTCGGGGGCTGAAAAATCATCCGTAACGAAATGTTGATTTTTTCTCACATTAGCACATTCAAATGTACTCGTGGCATTTTAAAGTAAGCTTGCGTAATTTGAAGGCCCAGATCGCGGGTAAATCGGCCGAATACGCCCCAAAATAATCACTTTTTAGCTTATTTTGTACTCTCATGAAGTTCTCGTAAAGAAAAATAATAGGAAAATTGGATTTCCACTTTTTATGGGATAGCCATTGGAATAAGGTTTCCAACGCCGCTTGAATCGGCCAAATCGGACAAATAGCCTAGAAGTTATTGCAAAAATAGTGGAACTGCGCAAAACGGGACCCGACGCAAAAATTATTTTGGCCATAACTTCTTCGTTTCTCGCCCGATTCGGTCGATCTTTATGTCGACGGAATCCTTATCTAAAGGCCCAAGACCCCGCATGATTGGAATTCTTATCCATCGTGCTAAACAAAGAGCTCTAATTTTTGGGCCGGGCCATAGGAGTACCCCCTAGGGGCCTGGGCTAAAAACTATTTTGGCCATAACTTCTTCGTTACTCGCCCGATTCGGTCTATCTTTATGTCCACAGAATCTTTATCTAAAGGCCTAAGACCCCTAATGATCGGAATTCCTATCCATCCTGCCGAAAAAAGAGTTTCAATTTTCGGGTCGGGCCCTAGTGGTATCCCTAGGGGTTCGAGGGCTGAAAAATCATCCGAAACGAAATGTTGATTTTTTCGCGCATTAGCACATTCACATGTATTTATGGAATTTTAAAGTGAGCTTGCGTAATTTGAAGGCCCAGATCGCGGGTAAATCGGCCGAATACGCCCCAAAATAGTCACTTTTTCGCTTGTTTTGGACTCTCACGAAGTTATCGTAAAGCAAAATTATAGGAAAAGTGGATTTCAACTTTTTGGGGGATAGCCCTTGGAATAAGGTTTCAAACGCCGCTTGAATCGGCCAAATCGCAAAAATAGCCTAGAAGATATGGCAAAAATAGTGGAACTGCGCAAAACGGGACCCGACGCAAAAATTATTTTGGCTATAACTTCTTCGTTTCTCGCCCGATTCGGTCGATCTTTATGTTGACGAAATCCTTATCTAAAGGCCCAAGACCCCGCATGATTGGAATTCCTATCCATCGTGCTGAACAAAGAGCTCTAATTTTTGGGCCGGGCCATAGGAGTACCCCCTAGGGGCCTGAGCTAAAAACTATTTTGGCCATAACTTCTTCGTTACTCGCCCGATTCGGTCGATCTTTATGTCCACAGAATCCTTATCTCAAGGCCTAAGACCCCTAATGATCGGAATTCCTATCCATCCTGCCGAACAAAGAGTTTCAATTTTCGGGTCTGGCCCTAGGGGTATCCCTAGGGGTTCGAGGGCTGAAAAATCATCCGAAATGAAATGTTGATTTTTTCGCGCATTAGCACATTCACATGTATTTATGGAATTTTAAAGTGAGTTTGCATAATTTGAAGGCCCAGATCGCGGGTAAATCGGCCGAATACGACCTAAAATATTCACTTTTTCGCTTGTTTTGGACTCTCACGAAGTTTTCGTAAAGCAAAATAAACGGAAAAGTGGATTTCGACTTGTTGGGGGATAGCCCTTGGAATAAGGTTTCCAAAGCCGCTTGAATCGGCAAAATCGAACAAATAGCCTAGAAGTTATGGCAAAAATAGTGGAACTGCGCAAAACGGGACCCGACACAAAAATTATTTTGGCCATAACTTCTTCGTTTCTCGCCCGATTCGGTCGATCTTTATGTTGACGAAATCCTTATCTAAAGGTCCAAGACCCCGCATGATTGGAATTCCTATCCATCGTGCTGAACAAAGAGCTCCAAATTTTGGGCCGGGCCCTACTAGGGCCCGGGCTAAAAACTATTTTGGCCATAACTTATTCGTTACTCGCCCGATTCGGTGATTCTTTATGTCCACATAATCCTTATCTAAAGGCCTAAGACCCCTAATGATCGGAATTCCTACCATCGTGCCGAACAAAGAGTTTCAATTTTCGGGCCAGACCCTAGGGGTACACCCCTAGGGGTTCGGGGGCTGAAAAGTCATCCGAAACGAAATGTTGATTTTTTCTCACATTAGCACATTCAAATGTACTCGTGGCATTTTAAAGTAAGCTTGCGTAATTTGAAGGCCCAGATCGCGGGTAAATCGGCCGAATACGCCCCAAAATAGTCACTTTTTAGCTTATTTTGGACTCTCATGAAGTTCTCGTAAAGCAAAATAATAGGAAAAGTGGATTTCGACTTTTTAGGGGATAGCCCTTGGAATAAGGTTTCCAACGCCGCTTGAATCGGCCAAATCGGACAAATAGCCTAGAAGTTATGGCAAAAATAGTGGAACTGCGCAAAACGGGACCCGACGCAAAAATTATTTTGTCCATAACTTCTTCGTTTCTCGCCCGATTCGGTCGATCTTTATGTCGACGGAATCCTTATCTAAAGGCCCAAGACCCCACATGATTGGAATTCTTATTCATCGTGCTAAACAAAGAGCTCTAATTTTTGGGCCGGGCCATAGGAGTTCCCCCTAGGGGCCTGGGCTAAAAACTATTTTGGCCATAACTTCTTCGTTACTCGCCCGATTCGGTCGATCTATATGTCCACAGAATCCTTATCTAAAGGCCTAAGACCCCTAATGATCGGAATTCCTATCCATCCTACCGAAAAAAGAGTTTCAATTTTAGGGTCGGGCCCTAGGGGTATCCCTAGGGGTTCGAGGGCTGAAAAATCATCCGAAATGAAATGTTGATTTTTTTGTGCATTAGCACATTCACATGTATTTATCAAATTTTAAAGTGAGTTTGCGTAATTTGAAGGCCCAGATCGCGGGTAAATCGGCCGAATACGACCTAAAATAGTCACTTTTTCGCTTGTTTTGGACTCTCACCAAGTTTTCGTAAAGCAAAATAAAATGAAAAGTGGATTTCGACTTGTTGGGGGATAGCCCTTGGAATAATGTTTCCAAAGCTGCTTGAATCGGCAAAATCGGACAAATAGCCTAGAAGTTATGGCAATAATAGTGGAACTGCGCAAAACGGGACCCGACGCAAAAATTATTTTGGCCATAACTTCTTCGTTTCTCGCCCGATTCGGTCGATCTTTATGTTGACGAAATCCTTATCTAAAGGCCCAAGACCCCGCATGATTGGAATTCCTATCCATCGTGCTGAACAAAGAGCTCCAAATTTTGGGCCGGGCCCTAGGAGTACCCCCTAGGGGCCCGGGCTAAAAACTATTTTGGCCATAACTTATTCGTTACTCGCCCGATTCGGTGATTCTTTATGTCCACATAATCCTTATCTAAAGGCCTAAGACCCCTAATGATCGGAATTCCTACCATCGTGCCGAACAAAGAGTTTCAATTTTCGGGCCAGACCCTAGGGGTACACCCCTAGGGGTTCGGGGGCTGAAAAGTCATCCGAAACGAAATGTTGATTTTTTCTCACATTAGCACATTCAAATGTACTCGTGGCCTTTTAAAGTAAGCTTGCGTAATTTGAAGGCCCAGGTCGCGGGTAAATCGGCCGAATACGCCCCAAAATAGTCACTTTTTAGCTTATTTTGGACTCTCATGAAGTTCTCGTAAAGCAAAATAATAGGAAAAGTGGATTTCGACTTTTTAGGGGATAGCCCTTGGAATAAGGTTTCCAACGCCGCTTGAATCGGCCAAATCGGACAAATAGCCTAGAAGTTATGGCAAAAATAGTGGAACTGCGCAAAACGGGACCCGACGCAAAAATTATTTTGGCCATAACTTCTTCGTTTCTCGCCCGATTCGGTCGATCTTTATGTCGACGGAATCCTTATCTAAAGGCCCAAGACCCCACATGATTGGAATTCTTATTCATCGTGCTAAACAAAGAGCTCTAATTTTTGGGCCGGGCCATAGGAGTTCTCCCTAGGGGCCTGGGCTAAAAACTATTTTGGCCATAACTTCTTCGTTACTCGCCCGATTCGGTCGATCTATATGTCCACAGAATCCTTATCTAAAGGCCTAAGACCCCTAATGATCGGAATTCCTATCCATCCTACCGAAAAAAGAGTTTCAATTTTCGGGTCGGGCCCTAGGGGTATCCCTAGGGGTTCGAGGGCTGAAAAATCATCCGAAATGAAATGTTGATTTTTTTGTGCATTAGCACATTCACATGTATTTATGGAATTTTAAAGTGAGTTTGCGTAATTTGAAGGCCCAGATCGCGGGTAAATCGGCCGAATACGACCTAAAATAGTCACTTTTTCGCTTGTTTTGGACTCTCACAAAGTTTTCGTAAAGCAAAATAAAAGGAAAAGTGGATTTCGACTTGTTGGGGGATAGCCCTTGGAATAAGGTTTCCAAAGCTGCTTGAATCGGCAAAATCGGACAAATAGCCTAGAAGTTATGGCAATAATAGTGGAACTGCGCAAAACGGGACCCGACGCAAAAATTATTTTGGCCATAACTTCTTCGTTTCTCGCCCGATTCGGTCGATCTTTATGTTGACGAAATCCTTATCTAAAGGCCCAAGACCGCGCATGATTGGAATTCCTATCCATCGTGCTGAACAAAGAGCTCCAAATTTTGGGCCGGGCCCTAGGAGTACCCCCTAGGGGCCCGGGCTAAAAACTATTTTGACCATAACTTATTCGTTACTCGCCCGATTCGGTCATTCTTTATGTCCACATAATCCTTATCTAAAGGCCTAAGACCCCTAATGATCGGAATTCCTACCATCGTGCCGAACAAAGAGTTTCAATTTTCGGGCCAGGCCCTAGGGGTACACCCCTAGGGGTTCGGGGGCTGAAAAATCATCCGAAACGAAATGTTGATTTTTTCGCACATTAGCACATTCAAATTTACTCGTGGCATTTTAAAGTGAGCTTGCGTAATTTGAAGGCCCAGATCGCGGGTAAATCGGCCGAATACGCCCCAAAATTGTCACTTTTTCGCTTGTTTTGGACTCTCACAAAGTTTTCGTAAAGCAAAATTATAGGAAAAGTGGATTTCGACTTTTTGGGGGATAACCCTTGGTATAAGGTTTCCAAAGCCGCTTGAATCGGCCAAATCGGACAAATAGCCTAGAAGTTATGGCAAAAATAGTGGAACTGCGCAAAACGGGACCCGACGCAAAAATTATTTTGGCCATAACTTCTTTGTTTCTCGCCCGATTCGGTCGATCTTTATGTCGACGGAATCCTTATCTAAAGGCCCAAGACCCCGCATGATTGGAATACCTATCCATCGTGTTGAAGAAAGAGCTCCAATTTTTGGGCCGGGTTCTAGGAGTACCCCCTAGGGGCCTGGGTTAAAAACTATTTTGGCCATAACTTCTTCGTTACTCGCCCGATTCGGTCAATCTTTATGTCCACAGAATCCTTATCTAAGGGCCTAAGGCCCCTAATGATCGGAATTCCTATCCATCGTGCCGAACAAAGAGTTTCAATTTTCGAGCCGGGCCCTTGAGGTTTGGGGGCTGAAAAATCATCCGAAACGAAATGTTGATTTTTTCACACATTAGCACATTCACATGTATTTATGGCATTTTAAAGTGAGCTTGCGTTATTTGAAGTCCCAGATTGCGGGTAAATTGGCCGAGTACGCCCCAAAATCGTCAGTTTTTCGCTTGTTTTGGACTCTCACTAAGTTTTCGTAAAACAAAATAATAGGAAAAGTGGATTTTTACTTTTCGGGGAATAGCCCTTGGAATAAGGTTTCCAACGCCGCTTGAATCGGCCAAATCGGACAAATAGCCTAGAAGATTTGGCAAAAATAGTGGAACTGCGCAAAACGGGACCCGACGCAAAAACTATTTTGGCCATAACTTCTTCGTTTCTCGCCTGATTCGGTCGATTTTTATGTCCACAGAATCCGTTTCTAAAGGCCTAAGACCCCTAGTGATTGAAATTCCTATCCATCGTGCCGAACAAAGAGTTTCAATTTTCGGGCCGGGCCCTAGGGGTACCGCTAGGGGTTCGGGGGCTGAAAAATCATCCGAAACGAAATGTTGATTTTTTCGCACATTAGCACATTCAAATGTACTCGTGGCATTTTAAAGTGAACATGAGTAATATGAAGGCCCAGATCGCGGGTGAATCGGCCGAATACGCCCCAAAATAGTCACTTTTTCGCTTGTTTGGACTCTCACGAAGTTCTCGTAAAGCAAAATAATAGGAAAAGTGGATTTCGACTTTTTAGGGGATAGCCCTTGGAATAAGGTTTCCAACGCCGCTTGAATCGGCCAAATCGGACAAATAGCCTAGAAGTTATGGCAAAAATAGTGGAACTGCGCAAAACGGGACCCGACGCAAAAATTATTTTTGTCATAACTTCTTCGTTTCTCGCCCGATACGGTCGATCTTTATGTCGACAGAATCCTTATCTAAAGGTCCAAGACCCCGCATGATTGGAATTCCTATCCATCGTGCTGAACAAAGAGCTCCAATTTTTGGGCCGGGCCTTAGGGGCCTGGGTTAAAAACTATTTTGGCCATAACTTCTTCGTTACTTGCCCGATTCGGTCGATCTTTATGTCCACAGAATCGTTATCTAATGGCCTAAGACCCCTAATGATCGGAATTCCTATCCATCGTGCCGAACAAAGAGTTTCAATTTTCGGGTCGGGCACTAGGGGTATCCCTAGGGGTTCGGGGGCTGAAAAATCATCCGAAACGAAATGTTGATTTTTTCGCGCATTAGCACATTCACATGTATTTATAGAATTTTAAAGTGAGCTTGCGTAATTTAAAGGCCCAGATCGCGGGTAAATCGGGCGAATACGCCTAAAAATAGTCACTTTTTCGCTTATTTTGGACTCTCACAAAGTTATCGTAAAGCAAAATTATAGGAAAAGTGGATTTCGACTTTTTGGGGGATAGCCCTAGGAATAAGGTTTCCAACGCCGCTGTAATCGGCTAAATCGGACAAATAGCCTAGTAGTTATGGCAAAAATAGTGGAACTGCGCAAAACGGGACCCGACGCAAAAATTATTTTGGCCATAACTTCTTCGTTTCTCGCCCGATTCGGTCGATTTTTATGTCGACGGAATCCTTATCTAATGGCCCAAGACTCCGTATGATTGGAATTCCTATCCATCGTGCTGAAGAAAGAGCTCCAATTTTTTGGCCGGGCCCTAGGAGTAGCCCCCTAGGGGCCTGGGTTAAAAACTATTTTGGCCATAACTTCTTCGTTACTCACCTGATTCGGTCGATCATTATGTCCACAGAATCCTTATCTAAAGGCCTAAGACCCCTAATGATCGGAATTCCTATCCATCGTGCCGAACAAAGAGTTTCAATTTTCGGGCCGGGCCCTAGGGGTTCGGGGGCTGAAAAATCATCCGAAACGAAATTTAGATTTTTTCGCACATTAGCACATTCACATGTACTTATGGCATTTTAAAGTGAGCTTTCGTTATTTGAAGGTCCAGATTGCGGGTAAATTGGCCGAGTACGCCCTAAAATAGTCAGTTTTTCGCTTGTTTTGGGCTCTCACGAAGTTTTCGTAAAGCAAAATAATAGGAAAAGTGGATTTTTACTTTTCGGGGGATAGCCCTTGGAATAAGGTTTCCAACTCCGCTTGAATCGGCCAAATCGGACAAATAGCCTAGAAGATTTGGCAAAAATAGTGGAACTGCGCAAAACGGGACCCGACGCAAAAACTATTTTGGCCATAACATCTTCGTTTCTCGCCCGATTCGGTCGATCTTTATGTTGACGGAATCCTTATCTAAAGGCCCAAGACCCCGCATGATTGGAATTCCTATCCATCGTGCTGAACAAAGAACTCCAATTTTTGGGCCGGGCCTTCGGAGTACCCCCTAAGGGCCCGGGCTAAAAACTATTTTTGCCATAACTTATTCGTTACTCGCCCAATTCGGTCATTCTTTATGTCCACAGAATTCTTATCTAAAGGCCTAAGACCCCTAATGATTGGAATTCCTATCCATCGTGCCGAACAAAGAGTTTCAATTTTCGGGCCGGGCCTTAGGGGTACCCCTAAGGGTTCGGGGGCTGAAAAATCATCCGAAACGAAATGTTGATTTTTTTGCATATTAGCACATTCAAATGTACTCGTGGCATTTTAAAGTGAGCTTGCGTAATTTGAAGGCCCAGATCGCGGGTAAATCGGCCGAATACGCCCCAAAATAGTCACTTTTTCGCTTATTTTGGACTCTCACGAAGTTCTCGTAAAGCAAAATAATAGGAAAAGTGGATTTCGACTTTTTGGGGGATAGCCCATGGAATAAGGTTTCCAACGCCACTTGAATCGGCCAAATCGGACAAATAGCCTAGAAGTTATGGCAAAAATAGTGGAACTGCGCAAAACGGGACCCGACGCAAAAATTATTTTGGCTATAAATTCTTCATTACTCGCCCATTCGGTCGATCTTTATGTCGACGGAATCCTTATCTAAAGGCCCAAGACCCCGCATGATTGGAATTCCTATCCATCGTGTTGAACAAAGAGCTCCAATTTTTGGGCCGGGCTATAGGAGTACCCCCTAGGGTCGTGGACTAAAAACTATTTTGGCCATAACTTCTTCGTTACTCGCCCGATTCGGTCGATCTTTACGTCCACAGAATCCATATCTAAAGGCCTAAGACCCCTAATGATCGGAATTCCTATCCATCGTGCCGAACAAAGAGTTTCAATATCCGGGTCGGGCCCTAGGGTTTCGGGGGCTGAAAAATCATCCGAAACGAAATATTGATTTTTTTGCGCATTAGCACATTCACATGTATTTATGGAATTTTAAAGTGAGCTTGCGTAATTTGAAGGCCCATATCGCGGGTTAATCGGCTGAATACGCCCCAAAATAGTCACTTTTTCGCTTGTTTTGGACTCTCATGAAGTTATCGTAAAGTGAAATTATAGGGAAAGTGGATTTCGACTTTTGGGGGATAGCCCTTGGAATAAGGTTTCCAACGCCGCTTGAATCGGCCAAATCGGACAAATAGCCTAGTAGTTATGGAAAAAATAGTGGAACTGCGCAAAACGGGACCCGAAGCGAAAATTATTTTGGCCATAACTACTACGTTTCTCTCCTGATTCGGTCGATCTTTATGTCAACGGAATCCTTATCTAAAGGCCCAAGACCCCGCATGATTGGAATTCCTATCCATCGTGCTGAAGAAAGAGCTCCAATTTTTGGGCCGGGCCCTAGGAGTACCCCCTAGGAGCCTGGGTTAAAAACTATTTTGGCCATAACTTCTTCGTTACTCACCCGATTCGGTCAATCTTTATGTCCACAGAATCCTTATATAAAGGCCTAAGACCCCTAATGATCAGAATTCCTATCCATCCTGCCGAACAAAGAGTTTCAATTTTCGGGCCGGGCCTTAGGGGTTCGGGGGCTGAAAAATCATCCGAAACGAAATGTCGATTTTTTTGCACATTAGTACATTCACATGTATTTATGGAATTTGAAAGTGAGCTTGGGTAATTTGAAGGCCCAGATCGCGGGTAAATCGGGCGAATACGCCTAAAAATAGTCACTTTTTCGCTTGTTTTGGACTCTCACGAAGTTATCGTAAAGCAAAATTATAGGAAAAGTGGATTTCGAATTTTTGGGGGATAGCCCTAGGAATAAGGTTTCCAACGCCGCTTGAATCGGCTAAATCGGACAAATAGCCAAGTAGTTATGGCAAAAATAGTGGAACTGCGCAAAACGGGAACCGATGCAAAAATTATTTTGGCCATAACTTCTTCGTTTCTCGCCCGATTCAGTCGATCTTTATGTCGACGGAATCCTTATCTAAAGGCCCAAGACCCCGCATGATTGGAATTCATTTCCATCGTGCTGAAAAAAGAGCTCCAATTTTTGGGCCGGGCCCTAGCTATTTTGGCCATAACTTCTTCGTTACTCGCCTGATTCGGTCGATCTTTATGTCCACAAAATCCTTATCTAAAGGCCTAAGACCCCTAATGATCGGAATTCCTATCCATCGTGCCGAACAAAGAGTTTCAATTTTCGGGTCGGGCCCTTGGAGTATCCCTAGGGGTTCGGGGGCTGAAAAATCATCCGAAATGAAATGTTGATTTTTTTCGCACATTAGCACATTCACATGTACTTAAGGCATTTTAAAGTGAGCTTGCGTAATTTGAAGGCCCAGATTGCCGGTAAATCGGCCGAGTACGACCCAAAATAGTCAGTTTTTCGCTTGTTTTGGACTCTCACGAAGTTCTCGTAAAGCAAAATAATTGGAAAAGTGGATTTTTACTTTTTGGGGGATAGCCCTTGGAATAAGGTTTCCAACGCCGCTTGAATTGGCCAAATCGGACAAATAGCCTAGAACTTATAGCAAAAATAGTGGAACTGCGCAAAACGGGACCCGACGCGAAAATTATTTGCCATAACTTCTTCGTTTCTCGCCCGATTCGGTCGATCTTTATGTCGACGGAATCCTTATCTAAAGGCCCTAGACCCCGCATGATTGGAATTCCTATCCATCGTGCTGAACAAAGAACTCCAATTTTTGGGCCAGGCCCTAGGGGTACCTCCTAGAGGCCTGGGCTAAAAACTATTTTGGCCATAACTTCTTCGTTACTCGCCCGATTTGGTCGATCTTTATGTCCACAGAATCCTTATCTAAAGGCCTAAGACCCCTAATGATCGGAATTCCTATCCATCGTGCCGAACAAAGAGTTTCAATTTTCGGGTCAGGCCCTTGGGGTATCCCTAGGGTTTCGGGGGCTGAAAAATCATCCGAAATGAAATGTTGATTTTTTTCGCACATTAGCACATTCATATGTACTTATGGCATTTTAAAGTGAGCTTGCGTAATTTGAAGGCCCAGATTGCCGGTAAATCGGCCGAGTACGACCCAAAATAGTCAGTTTTTCGCTTGTTTTGGACTCTCACGAAGTTCTTGTAAAGCAAAAAAATAGGAAAAGTGGATTTTTACTTTTTGGGGGATAGCCCTTGGAATAAGGTTTCCAATTCCGCTTGAATTGGCCAAATCGGACAAATAGCCTAGAAGTTATAGCAAAAATAGTGGAACTGCGCAAAACGGGACCCGACGCAAAAATTATTTTGGCCATAACTTCTTCGTTTCTCGCCCGATTCGGTCGATCTTTATGTCGACGGAATCCTTATCTAAAGGCCCTAGACCCCACATGATTGGAATTCCTATCCATCGTGCTGAACAAAGAATTCCAATTTTTGGGCCAGGCCCTAGGGCTCCTAGAGGCCTGGGCTAAAAACTATTTTGGCCATAACTTCTTCGTTACTCGCCCGATTTGGTCGATCTTTATGTCCACAGAATCCTTATCTAAAGGCCTAAGACCCCTAATGATCGGAATTCCTATCCATCGTGCCGAACAAAGAGTTTCAATTTTCGGGCCGGGACCTCGGGGTTCGGGGTCTAAAAAATCATCCGAAACGAAATGTTGATTTTTTCGCACATTAGCACATTCACATGTACTTATGGCATTTTAAAGTGAGCTTGCGTTATTTGAAGGCCCAGATTGCGGGTAAATTGGCCGAGTACGCCCCAAAATATTCTGTTTTTCGCTTGTTTTAGACTCTCACGAAGTTTTCGTAAAGCAAAATAATAGGAAAAGTGTATTTTTACTTTTTAGGGGATAGTCCTTGGAATCAGGTTTCCAACGCCGTATGAATCGGCCAAATCGGACGAATAACCTAGAAGATATGGCAATAATAGTGGAACTGCGCAAAACGGGACCCAACGCAAAAACTATTTTGGTCATAACTTCTTCGTTTTTCGCCCTATTCGGTCGATTTTTATGTTGACGGAATCCTTATCTAAAGGCCCAAGACCCCTCATGATTGGAATTCCTATCCATCGTGCTGAACAAAGATTTCCAATTTTTGGGCCGGGCCCTAAGAGTACCCCCTAGGGGCCCGGGCTAAAAACTATTTTGGCCATAACTTATTCGTTACTCGCCCGATTCGGTCATTCTTTATGTCCACAGAATCCTTATCTAAAGGCATAAGACCCCTAATGATTGGAATTTCTATCTATCGTGCCGAACAAAGAGTTTCAATTTTCGGGCCGGGCCCTAGGGGTAGCCCTAGGGGTTCGGGGGCTGAAAAATCATCCGAAATGAAATGTTGATTTTTTCGCATATTAGCACATTCAAATGTACTGGTTGCATTTTAAAGTGAGCTTGCGTAATTTGAAGGCCCAGATCGCGGGTAAATCGTCCGAATACTCCCTAAAATAGTCACTTTTTCGCTTGTTCTGGACTCTCACGAAGTTATCGTAAAGCAAAATAATAGGAAAAGTAGATTTCGACTTTTTGGGGGATAGCCCTTTGAATAAGGTTTCCAACGCCGCTTGAATCAGCCAAATCGGACAAATAGCCTAGAAGTTATGGCAAAAATAGTGGAACTGCGTAAAACGGGACCTGACGCAAAAACTATTTTGGTCATAACTTGTTCGTTTTTCGCCTGATTCGGTCGATCTTTGTGTCGACGGAATCCTTATCTAAAGGCTGAAGCGCCCGCATGATTGGAATTCCTATCCATTGTGCTGAACAAAGATCTCCAATTTTTAGGCCGGGCCCTAGGAGTACCCCCTAGGGGCCTGGGCTAAAAACTATTTTGGCCATAACTTCTTCGTAACTCGCCCGATTCGGTCGATCTTTATGTCCACAGAATCCTTATCTAAAGGCCTAAGACCCCTAATGATCGGAATTCCTATCCATCGTGCCGAACAAAGAGTTTCAATTTTCGGGCCGGGACCTACCCCTAGGAGTTCGGGGGCTGAAAAATCATCCGAAACGAAATGTTGATTTTTTCGCATATTAGCACATTTACATTTACTTATGGCATTTTAAAGTGAGCTTGCGTAATTTGAAGGCCCAGATCGCGGGTAAATCGGCCATATACGCCCCAAAATAGTCACTTTTTCGCTTGTTTTGGACTCTCACGAAGTTATCGTAAAGAAAAATAATAGGAAAAGTGGATTTCAACAATTTGGGGGTTAGCCCTTGGAATAAGGTTTCCAACGCCGCTTGAATCGGCCAAATCTGACAAATAGCCTAGAAGATATGGCAAAAATAGTGGAACTGCACAAAACGGGACCCGACGCAAAAACTATTTTGGCCATAACTTCTTCGTTTCTCTCCCGATTCGGTCGATCTTTATGTTGACGGAATCCTTATCTAAAGGCCCAAGACCCTGCATTATTGGAATTCCTATCCATCGTGCTGAACAAAGAGCTCCAATTTTTGGGTCGGGCCCTAGGAGTACCCCCTAGGGGCCCGGGCTAAAAACTGTTTTTGCCATAACTTATTTGTTACTCGCCCGATTCGGTCATTCTTTATGTCCACAGAATCCTTATCTAAAGGCCTAAGACCCCTAATGATTGGAATTTCTATCCATCGTGCCGAACAAAGAGTTTCAATTTTCGGGCCGGGCCTTAGGGGTACCCCTAGGGGTTCGGGAGCTGAAAAATCATCCGAAACGAAATGTTGATTTTTCGCACATTAGAACATTCAAATGTACTGGTGGCATTTTAAAGTGAGCTTGCGTAATTTGAAGGCCCAGATCGCGGGTAAATCGGCCGAATACTCCCCAAAATAGTCACTTTTTCGCTTGTTTTTGACTCTCACGAAGTTATCGTAAAACAAAATAATAGGAAAAGTGGATTTCGACTTTTTGGGTTATAGCTCTTGGAATAAGGTTTCCAACGCCGCTTGAATCGGCCAAATCGGACAAATAGCCTAGAAGTTATGGCAAAAATAGTGGAACTGCGCAAAACGGGACCCGATGCAAAAATTATTTTGGCCATAACTTCTTCGTTTCTCGCCCGATTCGGTCGATCTTTATGTCGACGGAATCCTTATCTAAAGGCCCAAGACCCCGCATGATTGGAATTCATTTCCATCGTGCTGAAAAAAGAGCTCCAATTTTTGGGCCGGGCCCTAGGATTACCCCCTAGGGGCATGGGCTAAAAACTATTTTGGCCATAACTTCTTCGTTACTCGCCCGATTCGGTCAATCTTTATGTCCACAGAATCCTTATCTAAAGGCCTAAGACCCCTAATGATCGGAATTCCTATCCATCGTGCCGAACAAAGAGTTTCAATTTTCAGGCCGGGCCCTAGGGTTTCGGGGGCTGAAAAATCATCCGAAACGAAATGTAGATTTTTTCGCACATTAGCACATTCATGTGTACTTATGGCATTTTAAAGTGAGCTTGCGTTATTTGAAGGTCCAGATTGCTTGTAAATTGGCCGAGTACGCCCCAAAATAGTCACTTTTTAGCTTATTTTGGACTTTCACGAAGTTCTCGTAAAGCAAATAATAGGAAAAGTGGATTTCGAATTTTTGGGGGATAGCTCTTGGAATAAGGTTTCCAACGCCGCTTGAATCGGCCAAAGCGGACAAATAGCCTAGAAGTTATGGCAAAAATAGTGGAACTGCGCAAAACGGGACCCGACGCAAAAATTATTTTTGCCATAACTTCTTCGTTTCTCGCCCGATTCAGTCGATCTTTATGTCGACGGAATCCTTATCTAAAGGCCCAAGACCCCGCATGATTGGAATTCATTTCCATCGTGCTGAAAAAAGAGCTCCAATTATTGGGCCGGGCCCTAGGAGTACCCCCTAGTGGCATGGGCTAAAAACTATTTTGGCCATAACTTCTTCGTTACTCGCCCGATTCGGTCGATCTTTATGTCCACAGAATCCATATCTAAAGGCCTAAGACCCCTAATGATCGGAATTCCTATCCATCGTGCCGAACAAAGAGTTTCAATTTTCGAGTCGGGCCCTTGGGGTATCCCTAGGGGTTCGGGGTCTAAAAAATCATCCGAAACGAAATGTTGATTTTTTCGCACATTAGCACATTCACATGTACTTATGGCATTTTAAAGTGAGCTTGTGTTATTTGAAGGCCCAGATTGCGGGTAAATTGGCCGAGTACGCCCCAAAATAATCTGTTTTTCGCTTGTTTTGGACTCTCACGAAGTTTTCGTAAAGCTAAATAATTGGAAAAGTGTATTTTTACTTTTTAGGGGATAGTCCTTGGAATAAGGTTTCCAACGCCGTATGAATCGGCCAAATCGGACAAATAACCTAGAAGATATGGCAATAATAGTGGAACTGCGCAAAACGGGACCCGACGCAAAAACTATTTTGGCCATAACTTCTTCGTTTCTCGCCCTATTCGGTCGATTTTTATGTTGACGGAATCCTTATCTAAAGGCCCAAGACCCCGCATGATTGGAATTCCTATCCATCGTGCCGAACAAAGATCTCCAATTTTTGGGCCGGGCCCTAGGAGTACCCCCTAGGGGCCCGGGCTAAAAACTATTTTGGCCATAACTTATTCGTTACTCGCCCGATTCGGTCATTCTTTATGTCCACAGAATCCTTATCTAAAGGCCTAAGACCCCTAATGCTTGGAATTTCTAACCATCGTGCCGAACAAAGAGTTTCAAATTTCGGGTCGGGCCCTAGGGGTACCCCTAGGGGTTCGGGGGCTGAAAAATCATCCGAAACGAAATGTTGATTTTTTCGCACATTAGCACATTGAAATGTACTGGTTGCATTTTAAAGTGAGCTTGCGTAATTTGAAGGCCCAGATCGCGGGTAAATCGGCCGAATACTCCCCAAAATAGTCACTTTTTCGCTTGTTCTGGACTCTCACGAAGTTATCGTAAAGCAAAATAATAGGAAAAGTAGATTTCGACTTTTTGGGGGATAGCCCTTGGAATAAGGTTTCCAACGCCGCTTGAATCAGCCAAATCGGACAAATAGCCTAGAAGTTATGGCAAAAATAGTGGAACTGCGTGAAACGAGACCTGACGCAAAAACTATTTTGGTCATAACTTCTTCGTTTTTCGCCTGATTCGGTCGATCTTTGTGTCGACGGAATCCTTATCTAAAGGCTGAAGAGCCCGCATGATTGGAATTCCTATCCATCGTGCTGAACAAAGATCTCCAATTTTTGGGCCGGGCCCTAGGAGTACCCCCTAGGGGTCTGGGCTAAAAACTATTTTGGCCATAACTTCTTCGTAACTCGCCCGATTCGGTCGATCTTTATGTCCACAAAATCCTTATCTAAAGGCCTAAGACCTTTAATGACCGGAATTCCTATCCATCGTGCCGAACAAAGAGTTTCAATTTTCGAGCCGGGCCCTAGGGGTACCCCTAGGAGTTCGGGGGCTGAAAAATCATCCGAAACGAAATGTTGACTTTTTCGCACATTAGCACATTCACATTTACTTATGGCATTTTAAAGTGAGCTTGCGTAATTTGAAGGCCCAGATCGCGGGTAAATCGGCCGAATACGCCCCAAAATAGTCACTTTTTCGCTTGTTTTGGACTCTCACGAAGTTATCGTAAAGCAAAATAATACGAAAAGTGGATTTCGACTTTTTGGGGGTTAGCCCTTGGAATAAGGTTTCCAACGCCGCTTGAATCAGCCAAATCGGACAAATAGCCTAGAAGTTATGGCAAAAATAGTGGAACTGCGTGAAACGAGACCTGACGCAAAAACTATTTTGGTCATAACTTCTTCGTTTTTCGCCTGATTCGGTCGATCTTTGTGTCGACGGAATCCTTATCTAAAGGCTGAAGAGCCCGCATGATTGGAATTCCTATCCATCGTGCTGAACAAAGATCTCCAATTTTTGGGCCGGGCCCTAGGAGTACCCCCTAGGGGTCTGGGCTAAAAACTATTTTGGCCATAACTTCTTCGTAACTCGCCCGATTCGGTCGATCTTTATGTCCACAAAATCCTTATCTAAAGGCCTAAGACCTTTAATGACCGGAATTCCTATCCATCGTGCCGAACAAAGAGTTTCAATTTTCGAGCCGGGCCCTAGGGGTACCCCTAGGAGTTCGGGGGCTGAAAAATCATCCGAAACGAAATGTTGACTTTTTCGCACATTAGCACATTCACATTTACTTATGGCATTTTAAAGTGAGCTTGCGTAATTTGAAGGCCCAGATCGCGGGTAAATCGGCCGAATACGCCCCAAAATAGTCACTTTTTCGCTTGTTTTGGACTCTCACGAAGTTATCGTAAAGCAAAATAATAGGAAAAGTGGATTTCGACTTTTTGGGGGTTAGCCCTTGGAATAAGATTTCCAACGCCGCTTGAATCGGCCAAATCTGACAAATAGCCTAGAAGATATGGCAAAAATAGTGGAACTGCGCAAAACGGGACCCGACGCAAAAACTATTTTGGCCATAACTTCTTCGTTTCTCTCCCAATTCGGTCGATCATTATGCTGACGAAATCCTTATCTAAAGGCCCAAGACCCTGCATTATTGGAATTCCTATCCATAGTGCTAAACAAAGAGCTCCAATTTTTGGGCCGGGCCCTAGGAGTACCCCCTAGGGGCCCGGGCTAAAAACTATTTTTGCCATAACTTATTTGTTACTCGCCCGATTCGGTCATTCTTTATGTCCACAGAATCCTTATCTAAAGGCCTAAGACCCCTAATGATTGGAATTTCTATCCATCGTGCCGAACAAAGTGTTTCAATTTTCGGGCCGGGCCTTAGGGGTACCATTAGGGGTTCGGGGGCTGAAAAATCATCCGAAACGAAATGTTGATTTTATCGCACATTAGCACATTCAAATGTACTGGTGGCATTTTAAAGTGAGCTTGCGTAATTTGAAGGCCCAGATCGCGGGTAAATCGGCCGAATACTCCCCAAAATAGTCATTTTTTCGCTTGTTTTGGACTCTCACGAAGTTATCGTAAAGCAAAATAATAGGAAAAGTGGATTTCAACTTTTTGGGGGATAGCCCTTGGAATAAGGTTTCCAACGCCGCTTGAATCGGCCAAATCGAACAGATAGCCTAGAACATATGGCAAAAATAGTAGAGCGCAAAACGGGACCCGGCGCAATAACTATTTTGGCCATAACTTCTTTGTTTCTCTCCCGATTCGGTCGATCTTTATGTTGACGGAATCGTTATCTAAAGGCCCAAGACCCCGCATGATTGGAATTCCTATCCATCGTGCTGAACAAGGAGCTCCAATTTTTGGGCCGGGCCCTAGGAGTACCTCCTAGGGGCCCGGGCTAAAAACTATTTTGGCCATAACTTATTTGTTACTTGCCCGATTCGGTCATTCTTTATGTCCACAGAATCCTTATCTAAAGGCCTAAGACCCCTAATGATTAGAATTTCTATCCATCGTGCCGAACAAAGAGTTTCAATTTTCGGGCCGGTCCTTAGGGATACCCCTAGGGGTTCGGGGGCTGAAAAATCATCCGAAACGAAATGTTGATTTTTTCGCACATTAGCACATTCAAATGTACTGGTGGCATTTTAAAGCGAGCTTGCGTAATTTGAAGGCCCAGATCGCGGGTAAATCGGTCGAATACGGCACAAAATAGTCACTATTTCGCGTGTTTTGGACTCTCACAAAGTTATCGTAAATAAAAATAATAGGAAAAGTTGATTTCGACATTTTGGTAGATAGCCCTTAGAATAAGGTTTCCAACGCCGCTTGAATCGGCCAAATCGGACAAATAGCCTAGAAGTTATGGCAAAAATAGTGGAACTGCGCAAAAACTATTTTGGTCATAACTTCTTCATTTTTAGCCCGATTCGGTCGATATTTATGTCGACGGAATCCTTATCTAAAGGCCGAGACCCCGCATGATTGGAATTCCTATTCATCGTGCTGAACAAAGATCTTACATTTTTGGGCCGGGCCCTAGGAGTACCCACTAGGGGCCTAGGCTAAAAACTATTTTGGCCATAACTTCTTCGTTACTCGCCCGATTCGGTCGATCTTTTTGTCCACAGAATCCTTATCTAAAGGCCTAAGACCCCTAATGATCGGAATTCCTATCCATCGTGCCGAACAAAGAGTTTCAATTTTTGGGCCGGGCCCTAGGGGTACCCCTAGGAATTCGGGGGCTGAAAAATCATCCGAAACGAAATGTTGATTTTTTCACACATTAGCACATTCACATTTACTTATGGAATTTTAAAGTGAGCTTGCGTAATTTGAAGGCCCAGATCGCGGGTAAATCGGCCGAATACGCCCCAAAATAGTCACTTTTTCGCTTGTTTTGGACTCTCACGAAGTTATCGTAAAGCAAAATAATAGGAAAAGTGGATTTCGACTTTTTGGGGGTTAGCCCTTGGAATAAGGTTTCCAACGCCGCTTGAATCAGCCAAATCGGACAAATAGCCTAGAAGTTATGGCAAAAATAGTGGAACTGCGTGAAACGAGACCTGACGCAAAAACTATTTTGGTCATAACTTCTTCGTTTTTCGCCTGATTCGGTCGATCTTTGTGTCGACGGAATCCTTATCTAAAGGCTGAAGAGCCCGCATGATTGGAATTCCTATCCATCGTGCTGAACAAAGATCTCCAATTTTTGGGCCGGGCCCTAGGAGTACCCCCTAGGGGTCTGGGCTAAAAACTATTTTGGCCATAACTTCTTCGTAACTCGCCCGATTCGGTCGATCTTTATGTCCACAAAATCCTTATCTAAAGGCCTAAGACCTTTAATGACCGGAATTCCTATCCATCGTGCCGAACAAAGAGTTTCAATTTTCGAGCCGGGCCCTAGGGGTAACCCTAGGAGTTCGGGGGCTGAAAAATCATCCGAAACGAAATGTTGACTTTTTCGCACATTAGCACATTCACATTTACTTATGGCATTTTAAAGTGAGCTTGCGTAATTTGAAGGCCCAGATCGCGGGTAAATCGGCCGAATACGCCCCAAAATAGTCACTTTTTCGCTTGTTTTGGACTCTCACGAAGTTATCGTAAAGCAAAATAATAGGAAAAGTGGATTTCGACTTTTTGGGGGTTAGCCCTTGGAATAAGATTTCCAACGCCGCTTGAATCGGCCAAATCTGACAAATAGCCTAGAAGATATGGCAAAAATAGTGGAACTGCGCAAAACGGGACCCGACGCAAAAACTATTTTGGCCATAACTTCTTCGTTTCTCTCCCAATTCGGTCGATCATTATGCTGACGAAATCCTTATCTAAAGGCCCAAGACCCTGCATTATTGGAATTCCTATCCATAGTGCTAAACAAAGAGCTCCAATTTTTGGGCCGGGCCCTAGGAGTACCCCCTAGGGGCCCGGGCTAAAAACTATTTTTGCCATAACTTATTTGTTACTCGCCCGATTCGGTCATTCTTTATGTCCACAGAATCCTTATCTAAAGGCCTAAGACCCCTAATGATTGGAATTTCTATCCATCGTGCCGAACAAAGTGTTTCAATTTTCGGGCCGGGCCTTAGGGGTACCATTAGGGGTTCGGGGGCTGAAAAATCATCCGAAACGAAATGTTGATTTTATCGCACATTAGCACATTCAAATGTACTGGTGGCATTTTAAAGTGAGCTTGCGTAATTTGAAGGCCCAGATCGCGGGTAAATCGGCCGAATACTCCCCAAAATAGTCATTTTTTCGCTTGTTTTGGACTCTCACGAAGTTATCGTAAAGCAAAATAATAGGAAAAGTGGATTTCAACTTTTTGGGGGATAGCCCTTGGAATAAGGTTTCCAACGCCGCTTGAATCGGCCAAATCGAACAGATAGCCTAGAACATATGGCAAAAATAGTAGAGCGCAAAACGGGACCCGGCGCAATAACTATTTTGGCCATAACTTCTTCGTTTCTCTCCCGATTCGGTCGATCTTTATGTTGACGGAATCGTTATCTAAAGGCCCAAGACCCCGCATGATTGGAATTCCTATCCATCGTGCTGAACAAGGAGCTCCAATTTTTGGGCCGGGCCCTAGGAGTACCTCCTAGGGGCCCGGGCTAAAAACTATTTTGGCCATAACTTATTTGTTACTTGCCCGATTCGGTCATTCTTTATGTCCACAGAATCCTTATCTAAAGGCCTAAGACCCCTAATGATTAGAATTTCTATCCATCGTGCCGAACAAAGAGTTTCAATTTTCGGGCCGGTCCTTAGGGATACCCCTAGGGGTTCGGGGGCTGAAAAATCATCCGAAACGAAATGTTGATTTTTTCGCACATTAGCACATTCAAATGTACTGGTGGCATTTTAAAGCGAGCTTGCGTAATTTGAAGGCCCAGATCGCGGGTAAATCGGTCGAATACGGCACAAAATAGTCACTATTTCGCGTGTTTTGGACTCTCACAAAGTTATCGTAAATAAAAATAATAGGAAAAGTTGATTTCGACATTTTGGTAGATAGCCCTTAGAATAAGGTTTCCAACGCCGCTTGAATCGGCCAAATCGGACAAATAGCCTAGAAGTTATGGCAAAAATAGTGGAACTGCGCAAAAACTATTTTGGTCATAACTTCTTCATTTTTAGCCCGATTCGGTCGATATTTATGTCGACGGAATCCTTATCTAAAGGCCGAGACCCCGCATGATTGGAATTCCTATTCATCGTGCTGAACAAAGATCTTACATTTTTGGGCCGGGCCCTAGGAGTACCCACTAGGGGCCTAGGCTAAAAACTATTTTGGCCATAACTTCTTCGTTACTCGCCCGATTCGGTCGATCTTTTTGTCCACAGAATCCTTATCTAAAGGCCTAAGACCCCTAATGATCGGAATTCCTATCCATCGTGCCGAACAAAGAGTTTCAATTTTTGGGCCGGGCCCTAGGGGTACCCCTAGGAATTCGGGGGCTGAAAAATCATCCGAAACGAAATGTTGATTTTTTCACACATTAGCACATTCACATTTACTTATGGAATTTTAAAGTGAGCTTGCGTAATTTGAAGGCCCAGATCGCGGGTAAATCGGCCGAATACGCCCCAAAATAGTCACTTTTTCGCTTGTTTTGGACTCTCACGAAGTTATCGTAAAGCAAAATAATAGGAAAAGTGGATTTCGACTTTTTGGGGGTTAGCCCTTGGAATAAGGTTTCCAACGCCGCTTGAATCAGCCAAATCGGACAAATAGCCTAGAAGTTATGGCAAAAATAGTGGAACTGCGTGAAACGAGACCTGACGCAAAAACTATTTTGGTCATAACTTCTTCGTTTTTCGCCTGATTCGGTCGATCTTTGTGTCGACGGAATCCTTATCTAAAGGCTGAAGAGCCCGCATGATTGGAATTCCTATCCATCGTGCTGAACAAAGATCTCCAATTTTTGGGCCGGGCCCTAGGAGTACCCCCTAGGGGTCTGGGCTAAAAACTATTTTGGCCATAACTTCTTCGTAACTCGCCCGATTCGGTCGATCTTTATGTCCACAAAATCCTTATCTAAAGGCCTAAGACCTTTAATGACCGGAATTCCTATCCATCGTGCCGAACAAAGAGTTTCAATTTTCGAGCCGGGCCCTAGGGGTACCCCTAGGAGTTCGGGGGCTGAAAAATCATCCGAAACGAAATGTTGACTTTTTCGCACATTAGCACATTCACATTTACTTATGGCAGTTTAAAGTGAGCTTGCGTAATTTGAAGGCCCAGATCGCGGGTAAATCGGCCGAATACGCCCCAAAATAGTCACTTTTTCGCTTGTTTTGGACTCTCACGAAGTTATCGTAAAGCAAAATAATAGGAAAAGTGGATTTCGACTTTTTGGGGGTTAGCCCTTGGAATAAGATTTCCAACGCCGCTTGAATCGGCCAAATCTGACAAATAGCCTAGAAGATATGGCAAAAATAGTGGAACTGCGCAAAACGGGACCCGACGCAAAAACTATTTTGGCCATAACTTCTTCGTTTCTCTCCCAATTCGGTCGATCATTATGCTGACGAAATCCTTATCTAAAGGCCCAAGACCCTGCATTATTGGAATTCCTATCCATAGTGCTAAACAAAGAGCTCCAATTTTTGGGCCGGGCCCTAGGAGTACCCCCTAGGGGCCCGGGCTAAAAACTATTTTTGCCATAACTTATTTGTTACTCGCCCGATTCGGTCATTCTTTATGTCCACAGAATCCTTATCTAAAGGCCTAAGACCCCTAATGATTGGAATTTCTATCCATCGTGCCGAACAAAGTGTTTCAATTTTCGGGCCGGGCCTTAGGGGTACCATTAGGGGTTCGGGGGCTGAAAAATCATCCGAAACGAAATGTTGATTTTATCGCACATTAGCACATTCAAATGTACTGGTGGCATTTTAAAGTGAGCTTGCGTAATTTGAAGGCCCAGATCGCGGGTAAATCGGCCGAATACTCTCCAAAATAGTCATTTTTTCGCTTGTTTTGGACTCTCACGAAGTTATCGTAAAGCAAAATAATAGGAAAAGTGGATTTCAACTTTTTGGGGGATAGCCCTTGGAATAAGGTTTCCAACGCCGCTTGAATCGGCCAAATCGAACAGATAGCCTAGAACATATGGCAAAAATAGTAGAGCGCAAAACGGGACCCGGCGCAATAACTATTTTGGCCATAACTTCTTCGTTTCTCTCCCGATTCGGTCGATCTTTATGTTGACGGAATCGTTATCTAAAGGCCCAAGACCCCGCATGATTGGAATTCCTATCCATCGTGCTGAACAAGGAGCTCCAATTTTTGGGCCGGGCCCTAGGAGTACCTCCTAGGGGCCCGGGCTAAAAACTATTTTGGCCATAACTTATTTGTTACTTGCCCGATTCGGTCATTCTTTATGTCCACAGAATCCTTATCTAAAGGCCTAAGACCCCTAATGATTAGAATTTCTATCCATCGTGCCGAACAAAGAGTTTCAATTTTCGGGCCGGTCCTTAGGGATACCCCTAGGGGTTCGGGGGCTGAAAAATCATCCGAAACGAAATGTTGATTTTTTCGCACATTAGCACATTCAAATGTACTGGTGGCATTTTAAAGCGAGCTTGCGTAATTTGAAGGCCCAGATCGCGGGTAAATCGGTCGAATACGGCACAAAATAGTCACTATTTCGCGTGTTTTGGACTCTCACAAAGTTATCGTAAATAAAAATAATAGGAAAAGTTGATTTCGACATTTTGGTAGATAGCCCTTAGAATAAGGTTTCCAACGCCGCTTGAATCGGCCAAATCGGACAAATAGCCTAGAAGTTATGGCAAAAATAGTGGAACTGCGCAAAAACTATTTTGGTCATAACTTCTTCATTTTTAGCCCGATTCGGTCGATATTTATGTCGACGGAATCCTTATCTAAAGGCCGAGACCCCGCATGATTGGAATTCCTATTCATCGTGCTGAACAAAGATCTTACATTTTTGGGCCGGGCCCTAGGAGTACCCACTAGGGGCCTAGGCTAAAAACTATTTTGGCCATAACTTCTTCGTTACTCGCCCGATTCGGTCGATCTTTTTGTCCACAGAATCCTTATCTAAAGGCCTAAGACCCCTAATGATCGGAATTCCTATCCATCGTGCCGAACAAAGAGTTTCAATTTTTGGGCCGGGCCCTAGGGGTACCCCTAGGAATTCGGGGGCTGAAAAATCATCCGAAACGAAATGTTGATTTTTTCACACATTAGCACATTCACATTTACTTATGGAATTTTAAAGTGAGCTTGCGTAATTTGAAGGCCCAGATCGCGGGTAAATCGGCCGAATACGCCCCAAAATAGTCACTTTTTCGCTTGTTTTGGACTCTCACGAAGTTATCGTAAAGCAAAATAATAGGAAAAGTGGATTTCGACTTTTTGGGGGTTAGCCCTTGGAATAAGGTTTCCAACGCCGCTTGAATCAGCCAAATCGGACAAATAGCCTAGAAGTTATGGCAAAAATAGTGGAACTGCGTGAAACGAGACCTGACGCAAAAACTATTTTGGTCATAACTTCTTCGTTTTTCGCCTGATTCGGTCGATCTTTGTGTCGACGGAATCCTTATCTAAAGGCTGAAGAGCCCGCATGATTGGAATTCCTATCCATCGTGCTGAACAAAGATCTCCAATTTTTGGGCCGGGCCCTAGGAGTACCCCCTAGGGGTCTGGGCTAAAAACTATTTTGGCCATAACTTCTTCGTAACTCGCCCGATTCGGTCGATCTTTATGTCCACAAAATCCTTATCTAAAGGCCTAAGACCTTTAATGACCGGAATTCCTATCCATCGTGCCGAACAAAGAGTTTCAATTTTCGAGCCGGGCCCTAGGGGTAACCCTAGGAGTTCGGGGGCTGAAAAATCATCCGAAACGAAATGTTGACTTTTTCGCACATTAGCACATTCACATTTACTTATGGCATTTTAAAGTGAGCTTGCGTAATTTGAAGGCCCAGATCGCGGGTAAATCGGCCGAATACGCCCCAAAATAGTCACTTTTTCGCTTGTTTTGGACTCTCACGAAGTTATCGTAAAGCAAAATAATAGGAAAAGTGGATTTCGACTTTTTGGGGGTTAGCCCTTGGAATAAGATTTCCAACGCCGCTTGAATCGGCCAAATCTGACAAATAGCCTAGAAGATATGGCAAAAATAGTGGAACTGCGCAAAACGGGACCCGACGCAAAAACTATTTTGGCCATAACTTCTTCGTTTCTCTCCCAATTCGGTCGATCATTATGCTGACGAAATCCTTATCTAAAGGCCCAAGACCCTGCATTATTGGAATTCCTATCCATAGTGCTAAACAAAGAGCTCCAATTTTTGGGCCGGGCCCTAGGAGTACCCCCTAGGGGCCCGGGCTAAAAACTATTTTTGCCATAACTTATTTGTTACTCGCCCGATTCGGTCATTCTTTATGTCCACAGAATCCTTATCTAAAGGCCTAAGACCCCTAATGATTGGAATTTCTATCCATCGTGCCGAACAAAGTGTTTCAATTTTCGGGCCGGGCCTTAGGGGTACCATTAGGGGTTCGGGGGCTGAAAAATCATCCGAAACGAAATGTTGATTTTATCGCACATTAGCACATTCAAATGTACTGGTGGCATTTTAAAGTGAGCTTGCGTAATTTGAAGGCCCAGATCGCGGGTAAATCGGCCGAATACTCCCCAAAATAGTCATTTTTTCGCTTGTTTTGGACTCTCACGAAGTTATCGTAAAGCAAAATAATAGGAAAAGTGGATTTCAACTTTTTGGGGGATAGCCCTTGGAATAAGGTTTCCAACGCCGCTTGAATCGGCCAAATCGAACAGATAGCCTAGAACATATGGCAAAAATAGTAGAGCGCAAAACGGGACCCGGCGCAATAACTATTTTGGCCATAACTTCTTCGTTTCTCTCCCGATTCGGTCGATCTTTATGTTGACGGAATCGTTATCTAAAGGCCCAAGACCCCGCATGATTGGAATTCCTATCCATCGTGCTGAACAAGGAGCTCCAATTTTTGGGCCGGGCCCTAGGAGTACCTCCTAGGGGCCCGGGCTAAAAACTATTTTGGCCATAACTTATTTGTTACTTGCCCGATTCGGTCATTCTTTATGTCCACAGAATCCTTATCTAAAGGCCTAAGACCCCTAATGATTAGAATTTCTATCCATCGTGCCGAACAAAGAGTTTCAATTTTCGGGCCGGTCCTTAGGGATACCCCTAGGGGTTCGGGGGCTGAAAAATCATCCGAAACGAAATGTTGATTTTTTCGCACATTAGCACATTCAAATGTACTGGTGGCATTTTAAAGCGAGCTTGCGTAATTTGAAGGCCCAGATCGCGGGTAAATCGGTCGAATACGGCACAAAATAGTCACTATTTCGCGTGTTTTGGACTCTCACAAAGTTATCGTAAATAAAAATAATAGGAAAAGTTGATTTCGACATTTTGGTAGATAGCCCTTAGAATAAGGTTTCCAACGCCGCTTGAATCGGCCAAATCGGACAAATAGCCTAGAAGTTATGGCAAAAATAGTGGAACTGCGCAAAAACTATTTTGGTCATAACTTCTTCATTTTTAGCCCGATTCGGTCGATATTTATGTCGACGGAATCCTTATCTAAAGGCCGAGACCCCGCATGATTGGAATTCCTATTCATCGTGCTGAACAAAGATCTTACATTTTTGGGCCGGGCCCTAGGAGTACCCACTAGGGGCCTAGGCTAAAAACTATTTTGGCCATAACTTCTTCGTTACTCGCCCGATTCGGTCGATCTTTTTGTCCACAGAATCCTTATCTAAAGGCCTAAGACCCCTAATGATCGGAATTCCTATCCATCGTGCCGAACAAAGAGTTTCAATTTTTGGGCCGGGCCCTAGGGGTACCCCTAGGAATTCGGGGGCTGAAAAATCATCCGAAACGAAATGTTGATTTTTTCACACATTAGCACATTCACATTTACTTATGGAATTTTAAAGTGAGCTTGCGTAATTTGAAGGCCCAGATCGCGGGTAAATCGGCCGAATACGCCCCAAAATAGTCACTTTTTCGCTTGTTTTGGACTCTCACGAAGTTATCGTAAAGCAAAATAATAGGAAAAGTGGATTTCGACTTTTTGGGGGTTAGCCCTTGGAATAAGGTTTCCAACGCCGCTTGAATCAGCCAAATCGGACAAATAGCCTAGAAGTTATGGCAAAAATAGTGGAACTGCGTGAAACGAGACCTGACGCAAAAACTATTTTTGTCATAACTTCTTCGTTTTTCGCCTGATTCGGTCGATCTTTGTGTCGACGGAATCCTTATCTAAAGGCTGAAGAGCCCGCATGATTGGAATTCCTATCCATCGTGCTGAACAAAGATCTCCAATTTTTGGGCCGGGCCCTAGGAGTACCCCCTAGGGGTCTGGGCTAAAAACTATTTTGGCCATAACTTCTTCGTAACTCGCCCGATTCGGTCGATCTTTATGTCCACAAAATCCTTATCTAAAGGCCTAAGACCTTTAATGACCGGAATTCCTATCCATCGTGCCGAACAAAGAGTTTCAATTTTCGAGCCGGGCCCTAGGGTTAACCCTAGGAGTTCGGGGGCTGAAAAATCATCCGAAACGAAATGTTGACTTTTTCGCACATTAGCACATTCACATTTACTTATGGCATTTTAAAGTGAGCTTGCGTAATTTGAAGGCCCAGATCGCGGGTAAATCGGCCGAATACGCCCCAAAATAGTCACTTTTTCGCTTGTTTTGGACTCTCACGAAGTTATCGTAAAGCAAAATAATAGGAAAAGTGGATTTCGACTTTTTGGGGGTTAGCCCTTGGAATAAGATTTCCAACGCCGCTTGAATCGGCCAAATCTGACAAATAGCCTAGAAGATATGGCAAAAATAGTGGAACTGCGCAAAACGGGACCCGACGCAAAAACTATTTTGGCCATAACTTCTTCGTTTCTCTCCCAATTCGGTCGATCATTATGCTGACGAAATCCTTATCTAAAGGCCCAAGACCCTGCATTATTGGAATTCCTATCCATAGTGCTAAACAAAGAGCTCCAATTTTTGGGCCGGGCCCTAGGAGTACCCCCTAGGGGCCCGGGCTAAAAACTATTTTTGCCATAACTTATTTGTTACTCGCCCGATTCGGTCATTCTTTATGTCCACAGAATCCTTATCTAAAGGCCTAAGACCCCTAATGATTGGAATTTCTATCCATCGTGCCGAACAAAGTGTTTCAATTTTCGGGCTGGGCCTTAGGGGTACCATTAGGGGTTCGGGGGCTGAAAAATCATCCGAAACGAAATGTTGATTTTATCGCACATTAGCACATTCAAATGTACTGGTGGCATTTTAAAGTGAGCTTGCGTAATTTGAAGGCCCAGATCGCGGGTAAATCGGCCGAATACTCCCCAAAATAGTCACTTTTTCGCTTGTTTTGGACTCTCACGAAGTTATCGTAAAGCAAAATAATAGGAAAAGTGGATTTCAACTTTTTGGGGGATAGCCCTTGGAATAAGGTTTCCAACGCCGCTTGAATCGGCCAAATCGAACAGATAGCCTAGAACATATGGCAAAAATAGTAGAGCGCAAAACGGGACCCGGCGCAATAACTATTTTGGCCATAACTTCTTCGTTTCTCTCCCGATTCGGTCGATCTTTATGTTGACGGAATCGTTATCTAAAGGCCCAAGACCCCGCATGATTGGAATTCCTATCCATCGTGCTGAACAAGGAGCTCCAATTTTTGGGCCGGGCCCTAGGAGTACCTCCTAGGGGCCCGGGCTAAAAACTATTTTGGCCATAACTTATTTGTTACTTGCCCGATTCGGTCATTCTTTATGTCCACAGAATCCTTATCTAAAGGCCTAAGACCCCTAATGATTAGAATTTCTATCCATCGTGCCGAACAAAGAGTTTCAATTTTCGGGCCGGTCCTTAGGGATACCCCTAGGGGTTCGGGTGCTGAAAAATCATCCGAAACGAAATATTGATTTTTTCGCACATTAGCACATTCAAATGTACTGGTGGCATTTTAAAGCGAGCTTGCGTAATTTGAAGGCCCAGATCGCGGGTAAATCGGTCGAATACGGCACAAAATAGTCACTATTTCGCTTGTTTTGGACTCTCACAAAGTTATCGTAAATAAAAATAATAGGAAAAGTTGATTTCGACATTTTGGTAGATAGCCCTTAGAATAAGGTTTCCAACGCCGCTTGAATCGGCCAAATCGGACAAATAGCCTAGAAGTTATGGCAAAAATAGTGGAACTGCGCAAAAACTATTTTGGTCATAACTTCTTCATTTTTAGCCCGATTCGGTCGATATTTATGTCGACGGAATCCTTATCTAAAGGCCGAGACCCCGCATGATTGGAATTCCTATTCATCGTGCTGAACAAAGATCTTACATTTTTGGGCCGGGCCCTAGGAGTACCCACTAGGGGCCTAGGCTAAAAACTATTTTGGCCATAACTTCTTCGTTACTCGCCCGATTCGGTCGATCTTTTTGTCCACAGAATCCTTATCTAAAGGCCTAAGACCCCTAATGATCGGAATTCCTATCCATCGTGCCGAACAAAGAGTTTCAATTTTTGGGCCGGGCCCTAGGGGTACCCCTAGGAATTCGGGGGCTGAAAAATCATCCGAAACGAAATGTTGATTTTTTCACACATTAGCACATTCACATTTACTTATGGAATTTTAAAGTGAGCTTGCGTAATTTGAAGGCCCAGATCGCGGGTAAATCGGCCGAATACGCCCCAAAATAGTCACTTTTTCACTTGTTTTGGTCTCTCACGAAGTTCTCGTAAAGAAAAATAATAGGAAAAGTAGATTTTGACTTTTTGGGGGATAGCCCTTGGAATAAGGTTTCCATCACCGCTTGAATCGTCCAAATCGGACAAATAGCCTAGAAGTTATGGCAAAATTACTGGAACTGCGCAAAACGGGACCCGACGCAAAACTAATTTGGCCATAACTTCTTCGTTTCTCGCCCGATTCGGTCGATCTTTTTGTTGACGGAATCCTTATCTAAAGGCCCAACACCCGGCATGATTGGAATTCCTATCCATCGTGCTGAACAAAGAGCTCCAATTTTTGGGCCGGGCCCTAGGAGTACCCCTTAGGGCCCCGGGCTAAAAACTATTTTAGCATAACTTATTCGTTACTCGCCCAATTCGGTCATTCTTTATGTCCACAGAATCCTTATCTAAAGGCGTAAGACCCCTAATGATTGGAATTCCTATCCATCGTGCCGAACAAAGAGTTTCAATTTTCGGGCCGGGCCCTAGGGGTTCGGTAGCTGAAAAATCATCCGAAATGAAATGTTGATTTTTTCGCACATTAGCACATTCAAATGTACTGGTGGCATTTTAAAGTGAGCTTGCGTAATTTGAAGGCCCAGATCACGGGTAAATCGGCCGAATACGCCCCAAAATAGTCACTTTTTCGCTTGTTTTGGACTCTCACGAAGTTAGCGTAAAGCAAAATAATAGGAAAAGTTGATTTCGACATTTTGTGGATAGCCCTTGGAATAAGGTTTCCAATGCCGCTTGAATCGGCCAAATCGGACAAATAGCCTAGAAGTTATGGCAAAAATAGTGGAACTGCGCAATACGGGACCCGACGCAAAAACTATTTTGGTCATAACTTCTTCGTTTTTCGCCCGATTCGGTCGATCTTTATGTCGACGGAATCCTTATCTAAAGACCGAAGACCCCGCATGATTCAAATTCCTATCCATCATGCTGAACAAAGATCTCCAATTTTTGGGCCGGGCCCTAGGAGTACCCCCTAGAGGCTTGGGCTAAAAACTATTTTGGCCATAACTTCTTCGTTACTCGCCCGATTCGGTCGATCTTTATGTCCACAGAATCCTTATCTAAAGGCCTAAGACCCCTAATGACCGGAATTCCTATCCATCATGGCGAACAAAGAGTTTCAATTTTAGGGCCGGGCCCTAGGGGTACCCCTAGGAGTTCGGGGGCTGAAAAATCATCCGAAACGATATGTTGATTTTTTCGCACATTAGCACATTCACATTTACTTATGGCATTTTAAAGTGATCTTGCGTAATTTGAAGGCCAAGATCGCGGGTAAATCGGCCAAATACGGCCCAAAATAGTCACTTTTTTGTTTGTTTTGGACTTTCACGAAGTTATCGTAAAGCAAAATAATAGGAAAAGTGGATTTCGACTTTTTGGGGGTTAGCCCTTGGAATAAGGTTTCCAACGCCGCTTGAATCGGCCAAATAGGACAAATAGCCTAGAAGATATGGCAAAATAGTGGAACTGCGCAAAACGGGACCCGACGCAAAAACTATTTTGGCCATAACTTCTTCGTTTCTCTACCGATTAGGTCGATCTTTATGTTGACGGAATCCTTATCTAAAGGCCCAAGACCCCGCATGATTGGAATTCCTATCCATCATGCTGAACAAAGAGCTCCAATTTTTGGGTCGGGCCCTAAGAGTACCACCTAGGGGCCCGGGCTAAAAACTATTTTGGCCATAACTTATTTGTTACTCGCCCGATTCGGTTATTCTTTATGTCCACAGAATCCTTATCTATAGGCCTAAGACCCCTAATGATTAGAATTTCTATCCATCGTGCCGAACAAAGAGTTTCAATTTTCGGGCCGGGCCTTAGGGGTACCCTACGGGTTCGGGGGCTGAAAAATCATCCGAAACGAAATGTTGATTTTTTCGCACATTAGCACATTCAAATGTACTGGTGGCATTTTAAAGTGAGCTTGCGTAATTTGAAGGCCCAGATCGCAGGTAAATCGGCCGAATACGGCCCAAAATAGTCACTATTTCGCTTGTTTTGGACTCTCACAAAGTTATCGTAAATAAAAATAATAGGAAAAGTTGATTTCGACATTTTGGGAGATAGCCCTTGGAATAAGGTTTCCAACGCCGCTTGAATCGGCCAAATCGGACAAATAGCCTAGAAGTTATGGCAAAAATAGTGGAACTGCGCAAAAACTATTTTGGTCATAACTTCTTCGTTTTTCGCCCGATTCGGTCGATCTTTATGTCGACGGAATCCTTATCTAAAGACCGAAGACCCCACATGATTCGAATTCCTATCCATCGTACTGAACAAAGATCTCCAATTTTTGGGCCGAGCCCTAGGAGTACCCCCTTGGGGCCTGGGCTAAAAACTATTTTGGCCATAACTTCTTCGTTACTCGCCCGATTCGGTCGATCTTTATGTCCACAGAATCCTTATCTAAAGGCCTAAGACCCCTAATGATTGGAATTTCTATCCATCGTGCCGAACAAAAAGTTTCAATTTTCGGGCCAGGCCTTAGGGGTACCCCTAGGGGTTCGGGGGCTGAAAAATCATCCGAAACGAAATGTTGATTTTTTCGCACATTAGCACATTCAAATGTACTAGTGGCATTTTAAAGTGAGCTTGCGTAATTTGAAGGCCCAGATCGTGGGTAAATCGGCCGAATACGACCCAAAATAGTCACTTTTTCGCTTGTTTTGGACTCTCACGAAGTTATCGTAAAGCAAAATAATAGGAAAATTTGATTTCGACATTTTGGGGGATAGCCCTTGGAATAAGGTTTCCAATGCCGCTTGAATCGGCCAAATCGGACAAATAGCCTAGAAGTTATGGCAAAAATAGTGGAACTGCGCAATACGGGACCCGACGCAAAAACTATTTTGGTCATAACTTCTTCGTTTTTCGCCCGATTCGGTCGATCTTTATGTCGACGTAATCCTTATCTAAAGACCGAAGACCCCACATGAATCGAATTCCTATCCATCGTGCTGAACAAAGATCTCCAATTTTTGGGCCGGGCCCTAGGAGTACCCCCTTGGAGCCTGGGCTAAAAACTATTTTGGCCATAACTTCTTCGTTACTCGCCCGATTCGGTCGATATTTATGTCCACAGAATCCTTATCTAAAGGCCTAGGACCCCTAATGATTGGAATTTCTATCCATCGTGCCGAACAAAGAGTTTCAATTTTCGGGCCAGGCCTTAGGGTTACCCCTAGGGGTTCGGGGGCTGAAAAATCATCCGAAACGAAATGTTGATTTTTTCGCACATTAGCACATTCAAATGTACTGGTGGCATTTTAAAGTGAGCTTGCGTAATTTGAAGGCCCAGATCGCGGGTAAATCGGCCGAATACGGCCCAAAATAGTCACTTTTTCGCTTGTTTTGGACTCTCACGAAGTTATCGTAAAGCAAAATAATAGGAAAAGTTGATTTCGACATTTTGGGGGATAACCCTTGGAATAAGGTTTCCAATGCCGCTTGAATCGGCCAAATCGGACAAATAGCCTAGAAGTTATGGCAAAAATAGTGGAACTGCGTAATACAGAACCCAACGCAAAAACTATTTTGGTCATAACTTCTTCGTTTTTCGCCCGATTCGGTTGATCTTTATGTCGACGGAATCCTTATCTAAAGACCGAAGACCCCACATGATTCGAATTCCTATCCATCGTGCTGAACAAAGATCTCCAGATTTTGGGCCGGGCCCTAGGAGTACACCCTAGGGGTCTGGGCTAAAAATTATTTTGGCCATAACTTATTCGTTACTCGGTCATTCTTTATGTCCAAAGAATCCTTATCTAAAGGCCTAAGACCCCTACTGATTGGAATTTCTATCCATCGTGCCGAACAAAGAGTTTCAATTTTCGGGCCGGGCCTTAGGGGTACCCCTAGGGGTTCAGGGGCTGAAAAATTATCCGAAACGAAATGTTGATTTTTTCGCACATTAGCACATTCAAATGTACTGGTGGCATTTGAAAGTGAGCTTGCGTAATTTGAAGGCCCAGATCGCGGGTAAATCGGCCAAATACGGCCCAAAATAGTCACTTTTTCGCTTTTTTTGGACTCTCACGAAGTTATCACAAAGTAAAATAATAGGAAAAGTGGATTTCGACTTTTTGGGGGATAGCCCTTAGAATAAGGTTTCCAACGCCGCTTGAATCAGCCAAATCGGAAAAATAGCCTAGAAGTTATGGCAAAAATAGTGGAACTGCGCAATACGGGACCCGACGCAAAAACTATTTTGGTCTTAACTTCTTCGTTTTTCTCCTGATTCGGTCGATCTTTGTGTCGACGGAATCCTTATCTAAAGGCTGAAGACCCCGCATGATTGGAATTCCTATCCATCGTGCTGAACAAAGATTTCCAATTTTTGGGCCTGGCCCTAGGAGTACCCCCTTAGGGGCCTGGGCTAAAAACTATTTTGGCCATAACTTCTTCGTAACTCGCCCGATTCGGTCGATCTTTATGTCCACACAATCCTTATCTAAAGGCCTAAGACCCCTAATGACCGAAATTCATATCCATCGTGCCGAACAAAGAGTTTCAATTTTCGGGCCGGGCCTTAGGGGTACCCCTAGGAGTTCGGGGGCTGAAAAATCATCCGAAACGAAATGTTGATTTTTTCGCACATTAGCACATTCACATTTACTTATGGCATTTTAAAGTGATCTTGCGTAATTTGAAGGCCAAGATCGCGGGTAAATCGGCCGAATACGTCCCAAAATAGTCACTTTTTCGCTTGTTTTGGACTTTCACGAAGTTATCGTAAAGCAAAATAAGAGGAAAAGTGGATTTCGACTTTTTGGGGGTTAGCCCTTGGAATAAGGTTTCCAACGCCGCTTGAATCGGCCAAATCGGACAAATAGCCTAGAAGATATGGCAAAATAGTGGAACTGAGCGAAACGGGACCCGACGCAAAAACTATTTTGGCCATAACTTCTTCGTTTCTCTCCCGATTCGGTCGATCTTTATGTTGACGGAATCCTTATATAAAGGCCCAAGACCCCGCATGATTGGAATTCCTATCCATCGTGCTGAACAAAGAGCTCCAATTTTTGGGCCGGGCCGTAGGAGTACCCCCTAGGGGCCCGGGCTAAAAACTATTTTAGCCATAACTTATTTGTTACTCGCCTGATTCGGTCATTCTTTATGTCCACAGAATCCTTATCTAAAGGGCTAAGACCCCTAATGATTAGAATTGCTATCCATCGTGCCGAACAAAGAGTTTCAATTTTCGGGCCGGGTCTTAGGGGTTCCCCTAGGGGTTCGGGGGCTGAAAAATCATCCGAAACAAAATGTTGATTTTTTCACACATTAGCACATTTAAATGTACTGGTGGCATTTTAAGTGAGCTTGCGTAATTTGAAGGCCCAGATCACGGGTAAATCGGCCGAATACGGCCCAAAATAGTCACTATTTCGCTTGTTTTGGACTCTCACAAAGTTATCGTAAATATAAATAATAGGAAAAGTTGATTTCGACATTTTGGGAGATAGCCCTTGGAATAAGGTTTCCAACGCCGCTTGAATCGGCCAAATCGGACAAATAGCCTAGAAGTTATGGCAAAAATAGTGGAACTGCGGAAAAACTATTTTGGTCATAACTTCTTTGTTTTTCGCCCGATTCGGTCGATCTTTATGTCGACGGAATCCTTATCTAAAGGCCGAAGACCCCGTATGATTGGAATTCCTATTCATCGTGCTGAACAAAGATCTCCAATTTTTGGGCCGGGCCCTAGGAGTACCCCCTAGGGGCGTGGGCTAAAAACTATTTTGGCCATAACTTCTTCGTTTCTCGCCCGATTCAGTCGATCTTTTTATTGACGGAATCCTTATCTAAAGGCCCAAGACCCCGCATGATTGGAATTCCTATCCATCGTGCTGAACAAAGAGCTCCAATTTTTGGGCCGGGCCCTAGGAGTCGGGCTTAAAACTATTTTGGCCATAACTACTTCGTTACTCGCCCGATTCGGTCGATCTTTATGTCCACAGAATCCTTATCTAAAGACCTAAGACCCCTAATGATCGGAATTCCTATCCATCGTGCCGAACAAAGAGTTTCAATTTTCGGGCCGGGCCCTAGGGGTACCCCCTAGGAGTTTGGCGGCTGAAAAATTATCCGAAACGAAATGTTGATTTTTTCGCACATTTGCATATTCACATTTACTTATGGCATTTTAAAGTGAGCTTGCGTAATTTGAAGGCCCAGATCGCGGGTAAATCGGCTGAATACGCCCCAAAATAGTCACTTTTTCACTTGTTTTTGTCTCTCACGAAGTTCTCGTAAAGCAAAATAACAGGAAAAGTAGATTTTGACTTTTGGGGGATAAGCCCTTGGAATAACGTTTCCAACGCCGCTTGAATCGTCCAAATCGGACAAATAGCCTAGAAGTTATGGCAAAATTATTGGAACTGCGCAAAACGGGACCCGACGCAAAAACTATTTTGGTCATAACTTCTTCGTTTTTCGCCCGATTCGGTCGATCTTTATGTCGATGGAATCCTTATCTAAAGGCTGAAGACCCCGCATGATTGGAATTCCTATCCATTGTGCTGAACAAAGAGCTCCAATTTTTGGGCCGGGCCGTAGGAGTACCCCCTAGGGGCCCGGGCTAAAAACTATTTTGGCCATAAGTTATTTGTTACTCGCCCGATTCGGTCATTCTTTATGTCCACAGAATCCTTCTCTAAAGGCCTAAGACCCCTAATGATTAGAATTTCTATCTATCGTGCCGAACAAAGAGTTTCAATTTTCGGGCCGGGTCTTAGGGGTTCCCCTAGGGGTTCGGGGGCTGAAAAATTATCCGAAACGAAATTTTGATTTTTTCACACATTAGCACATTTAAATGTACTGGTGGCATTTTAAGTGAGCTTGCGTAATTTGAAGGCCCAGATCACGGGTAAATCGGCCGAATACGGCCCAAAATAGTCACTATTTCGCTTGTTTTGGACTCTCACAAAGTTATCGTAAATAAAAATAATAGGAAAAGTTGATTTCGACATTTTGGGAGATAGCCCTTGGAATAAGGTTTCCAATGCCGCTTGAATCGGCCAAATCGGACAAATAGCCTAGAAGTTATGGCAAAAATAGTGGAACTGCGCAAAAACTATTTTGGTCATAACTTCTTCGTTTTTCGCCCGATTCGGTCGATCTTTATGTCGATGGAATCCTTATCTAAAGGCCGAAGACCCCGTATGATTGGAATTCCTATTCACCGTGCTGAACAAAGATCTCCAATTTTTGGGCCGGGCCCTAGGAGTACCCCCTAGGGGCTTGGGCTAAAAACTACTTTGGCCATAACTTCTTCGTTACTCGCCCGATTTGGTCGATCTTTTTATTGACGGAATCCTTATCTAAAGGCCCAAGACCCCGCGTGATTGGAATTCCTAGCCATCGTGCTGAACAAAGAGCTCCAATTTTTGGGCCGGGCCCTAGTAGTCGGGCTTAAAACTATTTTGGCCATAACTTCTTCGTTACTCGCCCGATTCGGTCGATCTTTATGTCCACAGAATCCTTATCTAACGACCTAAGACCCCTAATGATCGGAATTCCTATTCATCGTGCCGAACAAAGAGTTTCAATTTTCGAGTCGGGCCCTTGGGGTACCCCTAGGGGTTCGGGGGCTGAAAAATCATCCGAAACGAAATGTTGATTTTTTCGCACATTAGCACATTCAAATGTACTGGTGGCATTTTAAAGTGAGCTTGCGTAATTTGAAGGCCCAGATCGCGGGTAAATCGGCTGAATACGCCCCAAAATAGTCACTTTTTCACTTGTTTTGGTCTCTCACGAAGTTCTCGTAAAGCAAAATAACAGGAAAAGTAGATTTTGACTTTTGGGGGATAAGCCCTTGGAATAACGTTTCCAACGCCGCTTGAATCGTCCAAATCGGACAAATAACCTAGAAGTTATGGCAAAATTATTGGAACTGCGCAAAACGGGACCCGACGCAAAAACTATTTTGGTCATAACTTCTTCGTTTTTCGCCCGATTCGGTCGATCTTTATGTCGATGGAATCCTTATCTAAAGGCGGAAGACCCCGCATGATTGGAATTCCTATCCATCATGCTGAACAAAGATCTCCAATTTTTTGGCCGGGTCCTAGGAGTACCCCCTTGGGGCTTGGGCTAAAAACAATTTTGGCCATAACTTCTTCGTTACTCGCCCGATTCGGTCAATCTTTATGTCCACAGAATCCTTATCTAAAGGCCTAAGATCCCTAATGATTGGAATTCCTATCCATCATGCCGAACAAAGAGTTTCAATTTTCGGGCCGGGCCCTAGGGGTACCCCTAGGAGTTCGGGGGCAGAAAAATCATCCGAAACGAAATGTTAATTTTTTCGCACATTCACATTTACTTATGTCATTTTAAAGTGAGCTTGCGTAATTTGAAGGCCCAGATCGCGGGTAAATCGGCCGAATACGCCCCAAAATAGTAACTTTTTCACTTGTTTTGGTCTCTCACGAAGTTCTCGTAAAGCAAAATAATAGGAAAAGTAGATTTTGACTTTTTGGGGGATAGCCCTTGGAATAAGGTTTCCAAAGCCGCTTGAATCGGCCAAATCGGACAAATAGCCTAGAAGTTATGGCAAAAATAGTGGAACTGCGCAAAACGGGACCCGACGCAAAAACTATTTTGGTCATAACTTCTTCGTTTTTCGCCCGATTCGGTCGATCTTTATGTCGATGAAATCCTTATCTAAAGGCCGAAGACCCCGCATGATTGGAATTCCTATCCATCGTGCTGAACAAAGATCTCCAATTTTTGGGCCGGGCCCTAGGAGTACCCCCTAGGGATCGGGCTAAAAACTATTTTGGCCATAACTTATTCGTTACTCGGTCATTCTTTATGTCCACATAATCCTTATCGAAAGGCCTAAGACCCCTAAGGATTGGAATTCCTATCCATCGTGCCGAACAAAGAGTTTCAATTTTCGGGCCGGGCCCTAGGGGTACCCCTAGGGGTTCGGGGGCTGAAAAATCATCCGAAACAAAATGTTGATTTTTTCGCACATTAGCACATTCAAATGTACTGGTGGCATTTTAAAGTGAGTTGCTGTAATTTGAAGGCCCAGATCGCGGGTAAATCGGCCGAATACGACCCAAAATAGTCACTTTTTCGCTTGTTTTGGACTCTAACGAAATTATCGTAAAGCAAAATAATAGGAAAAGTTGATTTCGACATTTTCGGGGATAGCCCTTGGAATAAGGTTTCCAACGCTGCTTGAATCGGCCAAATCGGACAAATAGCCTAGAAGTTATGGCAAAAATAGTGGAACTGCGCAATACGGGACCCGACGCAAAAACTATTTTGGTCATAACTTCTTCGTTTTTCGCCCGATTCGGTCGATCTTTATGTCGACGCAATCCTTATCTAAAGACCGAAGACCCCGCATGATTGGAATTCCTATCCATCGTACTGAACAAAGATCTCTAATTTTTGGGCCGGGCCCTAGGAGTACCCCCCTAGGGGCCTGGGCTAAAAACTATTTTGGCCATAACTTCTTCGTTACTCGCCCGATTCGGTCAATCTTTATGTCCACAGAATCCTTATCTAAAGGCCTAAGATCCCTAATGATTGGAATTCCTATCCATCGTGCCGAACAAAGAGTTTCAATTTTCGGGCCGGGCCCTAGGGGTTCGGGGGCTGAAAAATCATCCGAAACGAAATGTTGATTTTTTCGCACATTAGCACATTCAAATGTATTGGTGGCATTTTAAAGTGAGCTTGCGTAATTTGAAGGCCCAGATCGTGGGTAAATCGGCCGAATAAGCCCTAAAATAGTCACTTTTTCGCTTGTTTTGGACTCTCACGAAATTATCGTAAAGCAAAATAATAGGAAAAGTGGATTTTGACTTTTTGGGGGATAGCCCTTGGAATAAGGTTTCCAACGCCGCTTGAATCGGCCAAATCGGACAAATAGCCTAGAAGTTAATGCAAAAATAGTGGAACTGCGCAAAACGGGACCCGACGCAAAAACTATTTTGGTCATAACTTCTTCGTTTTTCGCCCAATTCGGTCGATACTTATGTCGATGGAATCCTTATCTAAAGGCCTAAGACCCCTAATGATCGGAATTCCTATCCATCGTTCCGAACAAAGAGTTTCAATTTGCGGGCCGGGCCCTAGGGGTTCCCTTAGGGGTTCGGGGGCTGAAAAATCATCCGAAACGAAATGTTGATTTTTTCGCACATTAGCACATTCAAATGTACTGGTGGCATTTTAATGTGAGATCGCGGGTAAATCGGCCGAATACGCCCTAAAATAGTCACTTTTTCGCTTATTTTGGACTCTCACGAAGTTATCGTAAAGCAAAATAATAGGAAAAGTGGATTTTGACTTTTTAGGGGATAGCCCTTGGAATAAGGTTTCCAAAGCCGCTTGAATCGGCCAAATCGGACAAATAGCCTAGAAGTTATGGCAAAAATAGTGGAATTGCGCAAAACGGGACCCGACGCAAAAAAACTATTTTGGTCATAACTTCTTCGTTTTTCGCCCGATTCGGTCGATCTTTATGTCGATGGAATCCTTATCTAAAGGCCGAAGACCCCGCATGATTGGAATTCCTATCCATCATGCTGAACAAAAATCTCCAATTTTTGGGCCGGGCCCTAGGAGTACCCCCTAGGGGCCTAGGCTAAAAACTATTTTGGCTATAACTTCTTCGTTACTCGTCCGATTCGGTCGATCTTTATGTCAACAGAATCCTTATCTAAAGGCCTATGACCCCTAATAATCGGAATTCCTATCCATCGTGCCGAACAGAGAGTTTCAATTTTCAGGCCGGGCACTAGGGGTGCCCCCTAGGAGTTTGGGGGCTGAAAAATTATCCGAAACGAAATGTTGATTTTTTCGCACATTAGCACATTCACATTTACTTATTGAATTTTAAAGTGAGCTTGCGTAACTTTAAGGCCCAGATCGCGGGTAAATCGGCCGAATACGCCCCAAAATAGTCACATTTTCACTTGTTTTGGTCATTCACGAAGTTCTGGTAAAACAAAATAATAGGAAAAGTAGATTTTGACTTTTTGGGGGATAGCCCTTAGAATAAGGTTTCCAACGCCGCTTGAGTCGTCCAAATCGGACAAATAGCCTAGAAGTTATGGCAAAATTACTGGAACTGCGCAAAACAGGACCCGACGCAAAACTATTTTGGCCATAACTTCTTCCTTTCTAGCCCGATTCGTTCGATCTTTTTGTTGACGGAATCCTTATCTAAAGGCCCAAGACCCCGCATGATTGGAATTCCTATCCATCGTGCTGAACAAAGAGCTCCAATTTTTGGGCCAGCATAAAAACTATTTTGGCCATAACTTATTCGTTACTCGCCTAATTCGGTCATTCTTTATGTCCACAGAATCCTTATCTAAAGGCCTAAGACCCCTAATGATTGGTATTCCTATCCATCGTGCCGAACAAAGAGTTTCAATTTTCGGGCCGGGCCCTAGGGGTTCGGGGGCTGAAAAATCATCCGAAACGAAATGTTGATTTTCTCGCACATTTGCACATTCAAATGTATTGGTGGCATTTTAAAGTGAGCTTGCGTAATTTGAAGGCCCAGATCGTGGGTAAATCGGCCGAATACGCCCTAAAATAGTCACTTTTTCGCTTGTTTTGGACTCTCACGAAATTATCGTAAAGCAAAATAATAGGAAAAGTGGATTTTGACTTTTTGGGGGATAGCCCTTGGAATAAGGTTTCCAACGCCGCTTGAATCGGCCAAATCGGACAAATAGCCTAGAAGTTAATGCAAAAATAGTGGAACTGCGCAAAACGGGACCTGACGCAAAAACTATTTTGGTCATAACTTCTTCGTTTTTCGCCCAATTCGGTCGATCTTTATGTCGATGGAATCCTTATCTAAAGGCTTAAGACCCCTAATGATCGGAATTCCTATCCATCGTTCCGAACAAAGAGTTTCAATTTGCGGGCCGGGCCCTAGGGGTTCCCTTAGGGGTTCGGGGGCTGAAAAATCATCCGAAACGAAATGTTGATTTTTTCGCACATTAGCACATTCAAATGTACTGGTGGCATTTTAATGTGAGCTTGCATAATTTGAAGGCCCAGATCGCGGGTAAATCGGCCGAATACGCCCCAAAATAGTCACTTTTTCGCTTATTTTGGACTCTCACGAAGTTATCGTAAAGCAAAATAATAGGAAAAGTGGATTTTGACTTTTTGGGGGATAGCCCTTGGAATAAGGTTTCCAACGCCGCTTGAATCGGCCAAATCGGACAAATAGCCTAGAAGTTAATGCAAAAATAGTGGAACTGCGCAAAACGGGACCCGACGCAAAAACTATTTTGGTCATAACTTCTTCGTTTTTCGCCCAATTCGGTCGATCTTTATGTCGATGGAATCCTTATCTAAAGGCTTAAGACCCCTAATGATCGGAATTCCTATCCATCGTTCCGAACAAAGAGTTTCAATTTGCGGGCTGGGCCCTAGGGGTTCCCTTAGGGGTTCGGGGGCTGAAAAATCATCCGAAACGAAATGTTGATTTTTTCGCACATTAGCACATTCAAATGTACTGGTGGCATTTTAATGTGAGCTTGCATAATTTGAAGGCCCAGATCGCGGGTAAATCGGCCGAATACGCCCCAAAATAGTCACTTTTTCGCTTATTTTGGACTCTCACGAAGTTATCGTAAAGCAAAATAATAGGAAAAGTAGATTTTGACTTTTTGGGGGATAGCCCTTGGAATAAGGTTTTCAACGCCACTTTAATCGGCCAAATCGGATATATAGCCTAGATGTTATGGCAAAAATAGTGGAAATGCGCAAAACAGGACCCGACGCAAAAACTATTTTGGTCATAACTTCTTCGTTTCTCGCCCGATTCGGCCGATCTTTATTTCGACGGAATCCTTATCTAAAGGCCAAAGACCCTGCATGATTGAAATTCCTATCCATCATGCTGAACAAAGAGCTCAGATTTTTGGGCCGGGCCCTAGGAGTACCCCCTAGGGGCCTGAGCTAAAAACTATTTTGGCCATAACTTCGTCGTTACTCGCCCGATTCGGTCGATCTTTATGTCCACAAAATCCTTATCTAAAGCCTAAGACCCCTAATGATCAGAATTCCTATCCATCGTGCCGAACAAAGAGTTTTAATTTTCGGGCCGGGCCCTTGGGGTACCTCTAGGGTTCGGGGGGTGAAAAATCATGTGAAACGAAATGTTGATTTTTCTCACATTAGCACATTCACATGTACTTATGGCATTTTAAAGTCAGCTTTCGTAATTTGAAGGCCCAGATCGCGGGTAAATCGGCCGAATACGCCCCAAATTAGTCACTTTTTCGCTTGCTTTGGACTCTAACGAAGTTCTCGTAAAGCAAATCAATAGGAAAAGTTGATTTTGATTTTTTGGGGGATAGCCCTTGGAATAAGGTTTCTAACGCCGCTTGAATCGGCCAAATCGGACAAATAGCCTAGAAGTTATAGCAAAAATAGTGGAACTGCGCAAAACGGGACCCGACGCAAAGACTATTTTGGTCATAACTTCTTCGTTTTTTGCCCGATTCGGTCGATCTTTATGTCAACGGAATCCTTATCTAAAGGCCGAAGACCCAGCAGCATTGGAATTCCTATACATCGTGTTGAACAAAGAGCTCCAATTTTTAGGCCGGGCCCTAAGAGTACCGCCTAGGGGCCTGGGCTAAAAACTATTTTGGCCATAACTTCTTCGTTACTTGCCCGATTCGGTCGATCTTTATGTCCAGAGAATCCTTATCTAAAGCCTAAGATCCCTAATGATTGGAATCCTATCCATCGTGCCGAACAAAGAGTTTCAATTTTCAGGCCAAGCCCTTGGGGTACCTCTAGGGGTTCGGGGGGTGAAAAATCATCCGAAACGAAATGTTGATTTTTTCTCACATTTGCACATTCACATGTACTTATGGCATTTTAAAGTGAGCTTTCGTAATTTGAAGGCTCAGATCGCGGTTAAATTGGCCGAATAAGCCCCAAAATAGTCACTTTTTCGCTTGTTTTGGACTCTAACGAAGTTCTCGTAAAGCAAAATAATAGGAAAAGTAGATTTTATCTTTTTGGGGATAGCCTTGGAATAAGGTTTCCAACGCCACTTGAATCGGCCAAATCGGACAAATGGCCTAGAAGATATAGCAAAAATAGTGGAACTGCGCAAAACGGGACCCGACACAAAAACTATTTTGGCCATAACTTCTTCGTTTCTCGCCCGATTCGGTCGATCTTTATATTGACAGAATCCTTATCTAAAGGCCCAAGACCCCGCATGATTAGAATTCCTATCCATCGTGCTGAACAAAGAGCTCCAGTTTTTGGGCCGGGCCCTAGGAGTACCCCCTAGGGGCCCGGGCTAAAAACTATTTTGGCCATAACTTCTTCGTTACTCGCCCGATTCGATCGATCTTTATGTCCACAGAATCCTTATCTAAAGGCCTAAGATCCCTAATTATCAGAATTCCTATCCATCGTGCCGAACAAAGAGTTTCAATTTTCGGGCCGGGCACTAGGGGTACCCCCTAGGAGTTTGGGGGCTGCAAAATTATCCGAAACGAAATGTTGATTTTTTCGCACATTAGCACATTCACATTTACTTATGGCATTTTAAAGTGAGCTTGCGTAATTTGAAGGTCCAGATCGCGGGTAAATCGGCCGAATACGCCCCAAAATAGTCACTTTTTCACTTGTTTTGGTCATTCACGAAGTTCTCGTAAAACAAAATAATAGGAAAAGTAGATTTTGACTTTTTGGGGGATAGCCCTTGGAATAAGGTTTCTAACGCCGCTTGAATCGTCCAAATCGGACAAATAGCCGAGAAGTTATGGCAAAATTACTGGAATTGCGCAAAACGGGACCCGACGCAAAACTATTTTGGCCATAACTTCTTCGTTTCTCGCCCGATTCGGTCGATCTTTTTGTTGACGGAATCCTTATCTAAAGGCCCAAGACCCCGCATGATTGGAATTCCTATCCATCGTGCTGAACAAAGAGCTCCAATTTTTGGGCCGGGCTAAAAACTATTTTGGCCATAACTTATTCGTTACTCGCCCAATTCGGTCATTCTTTATGTCCATAGAATCCTTATCTAAAGGCCTAAGACCCCTAATGATTGGAATTCCTATCCATCGTGCCGAACAAAGAGTTTTAATTTTCGGGCCAGGCCCTAGGGGTTCGGGGGCTGAAAAATCATCCGAAACGAAATGTTGATTTTTTCGCACATTAGCACATTCAAATGTATTGGTGGCATTTTAAAGTGAGCTTGCGTAATTTGAAGGCCCAGATCGTGGGTAAATCGGCCGAATACGCCCTAAAATAGTCACTTTTTCGCTTGTTTTGGACTCTTACGAAATTATCTTAAAGCAAAATAATAGGAAAAGTGGATTTTGACTTTTTGGGGGATAGCCCTTGGAATAAGGTTTCCAACGCCGCTTGAATCGGCCAAATCGGACAAATAGCCTAGAAGTTAATGCAAAAAAAGTGGAACTGCGCAAAACGGGACCCGACGCAAAAACTATTTTGGTCATAACTTCTTCGTTTTTCGCCCGATTCGGTCGATCTTTATGTCGATGGAATCCTTATCTAAAGGCCTAAGACCCCTAATGATTGAAATTCCTATCCATCTTGCCGAACAAAGAGTTTCAATTTTCGGGCCGTGCCCTAGGGGTTCGGGGGCTGAAAAATCATCCGAAACGAAATGTTGATTTTTCGTACATTAGCACATTCAAATGTATTGGTGGCATTTTAAAGTGAGCTTGCGTAATTTGAAGACCCAGATCGTGGGTAAATCGGCCGAATACGCCCTAAAATAGTCACTTTTTCGCTTGTTTTGGACTCTCATGAAATTATCGTAAAGCAAAATAATAGGAAAAGTGGCTTTCGACTTTTTAAAGGATAGCCCTTGGAATAAGGTTTCCAACGCCGCTTGAATCGGCCAAATCGGATAAATAGCCTAGAAGTTAATGCAAAAATAGTGGAACTGCGCAAAACGGGACCCGACGCAAAAACTATTTTGGTCATAACTTCTTCGTTTTTCGCCCGATTCGGTCCATCTTTATGTCGATGGAATCCTTATCTAAAGGCCGAAGATCCCGCATGATTGGAATTCCTATCCATCGTGCTGAACAAAGATCTCCAATTTTTTGGCCGGGCCCTTGGAGTACCCCCTAGGGTCGGGGGCTGAAAAATCATCCGAAACGAAATGTTGATTTTTTATCACATTAGCACATTCACATGTACTTAAGGCATTTTAAAGTGAGCTTTCGTAATTTGAAGGCCCAGAGCGCGGGTAAATCGGCCGAATACGCCCCAAAATAGTCACTTTTTCGCTTGTTTTGGACTCTAACGAAGTTCTCGTAAAGCAAAATAATAGGAAAAGTGGATTTTGAATTTTTGGGGGATAGCCCTTGGAATAAGGTTTCGAATGCCGCTTGAATCGGCCAAATCGGACAAGTAGCCTAGAAGTTATGGCAAAAATAGTGGAACTGCGCAAAACGGGACTCGATGCAAAAACTATTTTGGCCATAACTTTTTCGTTTCTCGCCTGATTCGGTCGATCTTTATGTCGATGGAATCCTTATCTAAAGGTTCAATACCCCGCATGATTGGAATTCATATCCATCGTGCTGAACAAAGAGCTCCAATTTTTAGGCCGGGCCCTAGGACTCCCCCATAGGGGTTTGGGCTAAAAACTATTTTGGCCATAACTTCTTCGTTACTCGCCCGATTCGTTCGATCTTTATGTCCATAGAATCCTTATCTAAAGGCCTAAGACCCCTAATGATCGGAATTCCTATCCATCGTGCCGAACAAAGAGTTTCAATTTTTGGGTCGGGCCCTAGGGGTACCCCTTGGGGTTCGGGGGCCGAAAAATCATCCGAAACGAAATGTTTATTTTTCGCACATTAGCACATTTGCATGTACTTATGGTATTTTAAAGTAAGCTTACGTAATTTGTAGGCCCAGATCGCGGGTAAATCGGCTGAATATGCCCCAAAATAGTCACTTTTTCGCTTGTTTTGGACTCTCACAAAGTTCTCGTAAAGCAAAATAATAGGAAAAGTGGATTTTGACTTTTTGGGGGATAGTCTTGGAATAAGGTTTCCAACGCCGCTTGATCGGCCAAATCGGACAAATAGCCTAGAAGTTATGGCAAAAATAGTGGAACTGCGCCAAACGGGACCCGACGCAAAAACTATTTTGGTCATAACTTCTTCGTTTTTCGCCCGATTCGGTCGATCTTTATGTCGACGGAATTCTTATCTAAAGGTCGAAGACCCCGCATGATTAGAATTCCTATCCATCGTGCTGAACAAAGATCTCCAATTTTTGGGCCGGGCCCAAGGAGTACCCCCTAGGAGCCTGGGCTAAAAACTATTTTGGCTATAACTTCTTCGTTACTCGCCCGATTCGGTCGATCTTTATGTCCACAGAATCCTTACCTAAAGGCCTAAGACCCCTAATGATCGGAATTCCTATCCATCGTGCCGAACAAAGAGTTTCAATTTTTGGGCCGGGCCCTAGGGGTACCCCTAGGGGTTCGGGGGCTGAAAAATCATCCGAAACGAAATATTTATTTTTTCGCACATTAGCACATTTGCATGTACTTATGGTATTTTAAAGTAAGCTTGCGTAATTTGTAGGCCCAGATCGCGGGTAAATCGGCTGAATATGCCCCAAAATAGTCACTTTTTCGCTTGTTTTGGACTCTCACAAAGTTCTCGTAAAGCAAAATAATAGGAAAAGTGGATTTTGACGTTTTGGGGGATAGCCTTGGAATAAGGTTTCCAACGCCGCTTGATCGGCCAAATCGGACAAATAGCCTAGAAGTTATGGCAAAAATAGTGGAACTGTGTAAAACGGGACCCGACGCAAAACTATTTTGGTCATAACTTCTTCGTTTTTCGCCCGATTCGGTCGATCTTTATGACGACGGAATCCTTATCTAAAGGTCGAAGACCCCGCATGATTGGAATTCCTATCCATAGTGCTGAACAAAGAGCTCCAAGTTTTGGGCCGGGCCCTAGGACTCCCCCATAGGGGCCTGGGCTAAAAACTATTTTGGCTATAACTTCTTCGTTACTCGCCCGATTCGGTCGATCTTTATGTCCACAGAATCTTTACCTAAAGGCCTAAGACCCCTAATGATCGGAATTCCTATCCATCGTGCCGAACAAAGAGTTTCATATTTAGGGCCGGGCCCTATGGGTACCCCTAGGGGTTCGGGGGCTGAAAAATCATCCGAAACGAAATGTTGATTTTTTCTCACATTAGCACATTCACATGTACTTATGGCATTTTAAAGTGAGCTTTCGTAATTTGAAGGCCCAGAACGAGGGTAAATCGGCCGAATACGCCCCAAAATAGTCACTTTTTCGCTTGTTTTGGACTCTCACAAAGTTCTCGTAAAGCAAAATAATAGGAAAAGTGGATTTTGACTTTTTGGGGGATAGCCTTGGAATAAGGTTTCCAACGCCGCTTGATCGGCCAAATCGGACAAATTGCCTAGAAGTTATGGCAAAAATAGTGGAACTGCGTAAAACGGGACCGAACGCAAAACTATTTTGGTCATAACTTCTTCGTTTTTCGCCCGATTCGGTCGATCTTTATGTCGACGGAATCCTTATCTAAAGGTCGAAGACCCCGCATGATTGGAATTCCTATCCATCGTGCTGAACAAAGAGCTCCAATTTTTGGGCCGGGTCCTAGGACTCCCCCATAGGGGCCTGGGCTAAAAACTATTTTGGCCATAACTTCTTCGTTACTCGCCCGATTCGGTCGATCTTTATGTCCACAGAATCCTTACCTAAAGGCCTAAGACCCCTAATGATCGGAATTCCTATCCATCGTGCCGAACAAAGAGTTTCAATTTTTGGGCCGGGCCCTAGGGGTACCCCTAGGGGTTCGGGGGCTGAAAAATCATCCGAAACGAAATATTTATTTTTTCGCACATTAGCACATTTGCATGTACTTATGGTATTTTAAAGTAAGCTTGCGTAATTTGTAGGCCCAGATCGCGGGTAAATCGGCTGAATATGCCACAAAATAGTCACTTTTTCGCTTGTTTTGGACTCTCACAAAGTTCTCGTAAAGCAAAATAATAGGAAAAGTGGATTTCGACTTTTTGGGGGATAGCATTGGAATAAGGTTTCCAACGCTGCTTGATCGGCCAAATCGGACAAATAGCCTAGAAGTTATGGCAAAAATAGTGGAACTGCGCAAAACGGGACCCGACGCAAAACTATTTTGGTCATAACTTCTTCGTTTTTTGCCCGATTCGATCGATCTTTATGTCGACGGAATCCTTATCTAAAGGCCGAAGACCCCGCATGATTGCAATTCCTATCCATCGTGCTGAACAAAGAGCTCCAATTTTTGGGCCGGGCCCTACGAGTACCCCCTAGGAGCCTGGGCTAAAAACTATTTTCGCCATAACTTCTTCGTTACTCGACCGATTCAGTCGATCTTTATGTCCACAGAATCCTTATCTAAAGGCCTAAGACCACCAATGATTGGAATTCCTATCTATCGTGCCGAACAAAGAGTTTCAATTTTCGGGCCGAGCCCTAGGGGGTACCCCTAGGGGTTCGGGGGCTGAAAAATCATCCGAAACAAAATGTTGATTTTTTCTCACATTAGCACATTCACATGTACTTATGGCATTTTAAAGTGAGCTTTCGTAAGTTGAAGGCCCAGAGCGAGGGTAAATCGGTCGAATACGCCCCAAAATAGTCACTTTTTCGCTTGTTTTGGACTCTAACGAAGTTCTCGTAGAGAAAAATAATAGGAAAAGTGGATTTGGACTTTTTGGGGGATAGCCTTTGGAATAAGGTTAAAAACGCCGCTTGAATCGGCCAAATCGGACAAATAACTTAGAAGTTATAGCAAAAATAGTGGAACTACGCAAAACGGGACCAGATGCAAAAACTATTTTGGCCATAACTTCTTTGTTTCTCGCCCGATTCGGTCGATCTTTATGTCGACAGAATCCTTATCTAAAGGCCCAATACCCCGCATGATTGGAATTCCTATCCATCGTGCTGAACAAAGAGCTCCAATTTTTTGGCCGGGCCCTAGGACTCCCCCATAGGGACCTGGGCTAAAAACTATTTTGGCCATAACTTATTTGTTACGCGCCCAATTCGGTCATTCTTTATGTCCACAGAATCCTTATCTAAAGGCCTAAGACTCCTAATGATTGGAATTCCTATCCATCGTGCCGAACAAAGAGTTTCAATTTTCGGGTCGGGCCCTAGGGGTACCCCTAGGGGTTCGGGGGCTGAAAAATCATCCGAAACGAAATGTTTATTTTTTCGCACATTAGTACATTCACATGTACTTATGACATTTTAAAGTGAGCTTGCGTAATTTGAAGGCCCATATCGCGGGTAAATCGGCCGAATACGCCCCAAAATAGTCACTTTTTCACTTGTTTTGGTCTCTCACGAAGTTCTCGTAAAGTAAAATAATAGGAAAAGTGGATTTCGACTTTTTGGGGGATAGCCCTTGGAATAAGGTTTTTAACGCCGCTTGAATCGGCCAAATCGGACAAATATCCTAGAAGTTATGGCAAAAATAGTGGAACTGCGCCAAACGGGACCCGACGCAAAAACTATTTTGGTCATAACTTCTTCGTTTTTCGCCCGATTCGGTCGTTCTTTATGTCGACGAAATTCATATCTAAAGGTCGAAGACCCCGCATGATTGGAATTCCTATCCATCGTGCTGAACAAAGATCTCCAATTTTTGGGCCGGGCCCTAGGAGTACCCCCTAGGAGCCTGGGCTAAAAACTATTTTGGCCATAACTTCTTCGTTACTCGCCCGATTCGGTCGATCTTTATGTCCACAGAATCCTTATTTAAAGGCCTAAGATCCGTAATGATCAGAATTCCTATCCATCGTGCCGAACAAAGAGTTTCAATTTTCGGACCGGGCCCTAGGGGTACCCCTAGGGGTTCGGGGGCTGAAAAATCATCCGAAACGAAATATTTATTTTTCCGCACATTAGCACATTCACATTTACTTATAGCATTTTAAAGTGAGCTTGCGTAATTTGAATGGCCAGATCGCGGGTAAATCGGCCGAATACGCTCCAAAATAGTCACTTTTTCACTTATTTTGGTCTCTCACGAAGTTCTCGTAAAGCAAAAAAATAGGAAAAGTAGATTTTGACTTTTTGGGGGATAGCCCTTGGAATAAGGTTTCCAACGCCACTTTAATCGGCCAAATCGGATATATAGCCTAGATGTTATGGCAAAAATAGTGGAAATGCGCAAAACAGGACCCGACGCAAAAACTATTTTGGTCATAACTTCTTCGTTTCTCGCCCGATTCGGCCGATCTTAATTTCGACGGAATCCTTATCTAAAGGCCAAAGACCCTGCATGATTGAAATTCCTATCCATCATGCTGAACAAAGAGCTCAGATTTTTGGGCCGGGCCCTAGGAGTACCCCCTAGGGGCCTGAGCTAAAAACTATTTTGGCCATAACTTCGTCGTTACTCGCCCGATTCGGTCGATCTTTATGTCCACAAAATCCTTATCTAAAGCATAAGACCCTTAATGATCAGAATTCCTATCCATCGTGCCGAACAAAGAGTTTTAATTTTCGGGCCGGGCCCTTGGGGTACCTCTAGGGTTCGGGGGGTGAAAAATCATGTGAAACGAAATGTTGATTTTTCTCACATTAGCACATTCACATGTACTTATGGCATTTTAAAGTCAGCTTTCGTAATTTGAAGGCCCAGATCGCGGGTAAATCGGCCGAATACGCCCCAAATTAGTCACTTTTTCGCTTGTTTTGGACTCTAACGAAGTTCTCGTAAAGCAAATCAATAGGAAAAGTTGATTTTGATTTTTTGGGGGATAGCCCTTGGAATAAGGTTTCTAACGCCGCTTGAATCGGCCAAATCGGACAAATAGCCTAGAAGTTATAGCAAAAATAGTGGAACTGCGCAAAACGGGACCCGACGCAAAAACTATTTTGGTCATAACTTCTTCGTTTTTTGCCCGATTCGGTCGATCTTTATGTCAACGGAATCCTTATCTAAAGGCCGAAGACCCAGCAGCATTGGAATTCCTATACATCGTGTTGAACAAAGAGCTCCAATTTTTAGGCCGGGCCCTAGGAGTACCGCCTAGGGGCCTGGGCTAAAAACTATTTTGGCCATAACTTCTTTGTTACTTGCCCGATTTGGTCGATCTTTATGTCCAGAGAATCCTTATCTAAAGCCTAAGATCCCTAATGATTGGAATCCTATCCATCGTGCCGAACAAAGAGTTTCAATTTTCAGGCCAAGCCCTTGGGGTCTCTAGGGGTTCGGGGGGTGAAAAATCATCCGAAACGAAATGTTGATTTTTTCTCACATTTGCACATTCACATGTACTTATGGCATTTTAAAGTGAGCTTTCGTAATTTGAAGGCTCAGATCGCGGTTAAATTGGCCGAATAAGCCCCAAAATAGTCACTTTTTCGCTTGTTTTGGACTCTAACGAAGTTCTCGTAAAGCAAAATAATAGGAAAAGTAGATTTTATCTTTTTGGGGATAGCCTTGGAATAAGGTTTCCAACGCCGCTTGAATCGGCCAAATCGGACAAATGGCCTAGAAGATATAGCAAAAATAGTGGAACTGCGCAAAACGGGACCCGACACAAAAACTATTTTTGCCATAACTTCTTCGTTTCTCGCCCGATTCGGTCGATCTTTATATTGACAGAATCCTTATCTAAAGGCCCAAGACCCCGCATGATTAGAATTCCTATCCATCGTGCTGAACAAAGAGCTCCAGTTTTTGGGCCGGGCCCTAGGAGTACCCCCTAGGGGCCCGGGCTAAAAACTATTTTGGCCATAACTTCTTCGTTACTCGCCCGATTCGATCGATCTTTATGTCCACAGAATCCTTATCTAAAGGCCTAAGATCCCTAATTATCGGAATTCCTATCCATCGTGCCGAACAAAGAGTTTCAATTTTCGGGCCGGGCACTAGGGGTACCCCCTAGGAGTTTGGGGGCTGCAAAATTATCCGAAACGAAATGTTGATTTTTTCGCACATTAGCACATTCACATTTACTTATGGAATTTTAAAGTGAGCTTGCGTAATTTGAAGGTCCAGATCGCGGGTAAATCGGCCGAATACGCCCCAAAATAGTCACTTTTTCACTTGTTTTGGTCATTCACGAAGTTCTCGTAAAACAAAATAATAGGAAAAGTAGATTTTGACTTTTTGGGGGATAGCCCTTGGAATAAGGTTTCTAACGCCGCTTGAATCGTCCAAATCGGACAAATAGCCTAGAAGTTATGGCAAAATTACTGGAATTGCGCAAAACGGGACCCGACGCAAAACTATTTTGGCCATAACTTCTTCGTTTCTCGCCCGATTCGGTCGATCTTTTTGTTGACGGAATCCTTATCTAAAGGCCCAAGACCCCGCATGATTGGAATTCCTATCCATCGTGCTGAACAAAGAGCTCCAATTTTTGGGCCGGGCTAAAAACTATTTTGGCCATAACTTATTCGTTACTCGCCCAATTCGGTCATTCTTTATGTCCATAGAATCCTTATCTAAAGGCCTAAGACCCCTAATGATTGGAATTCCTATCCATCGTGCCGAACAAAGAGTTTTAATTTTCGGGCCAGGCCCTAGGGGTTCGGGGGCTGAAAAATCATCCGAAACGAAATGTTGATTTTTTCGCACATTAGCACATTCAAATGTATTGGTGGCATTTTAAAGTGAGCTTGCGTAATTTGAAGGCCCAGATCGTGGGTAAATCGGCCGAATACGCCCTAAAATAGTCACTTTTTCGCTTGTTTTGGACTCTTACGAAATTATCTTAAAGCAAAATAATAGGAAAAGTGGATTTTGACTTTTTGGGGGATAGCCCTTGGAATAAGGTTTCCAACGCCGCTTGAATCGGCCAAATCGGACAAATAGCCTAGAAGTTAATGCAAAAAAAGTGGAACTGCGCAAAACGGGACCCGACGCAAAAACTATTTTGGTCATAACTTCTTCGTTTTTCGCCCGATTCGGTCGATCTTTATGTCGATGGAATCCTTATCTAAAGGCCTAAGACCCCTAATGATTGAAATTCCTATCCATCTTGCCGAACAAAGAGTTTCAATTTTCGGGCCGTGCCCTAGGGGTTCGGGGGCTGAAAAATCATCCGAAACGAAATGTTGATTTTTTCGTACATTAGCACATTCAAATGTATTGGTGGCATTTTAAAGTGAGCTTGCGTAATTTGAAGACCCAGATCGTGGGTAAATCGGCCGAATACGCCCTAAAATAGTCACTTTTTCGCTTGTTTTGGACTCTCATGAAATTATCGTAAAGCAAAATAATAGGAAAAGTGGATTTCGACTTTTTAAAGGATAGCCCTTGGAATAAGGTTTCCAACGCCGCTTGAATCGGCCAAATCGGATAAATAGCCTAGAAGTTAATGCAAAAATAGTGGAACTGCGCAAAACGGGACCCGACGCAAAAACTATTTTGGTCATAACTTCTTCGTTTTTCGCCCGATTCGGTCGATCTTTATGTCGATGGAATCCTTATCTAAAGGCCGAAGATCCCGCATGATTGGAATTCCTATCCATCGTGCTGAACAAAGATCTCCAATTTTTTGGCCGGGCCCTTGGAGTACCCCCTAGGGTCGGGGGCTGAAAAATCATCCGAAACGAAATGTTGATTTTTTATCACATTAGCACATTCACATGTACTTAAGGCATTTTAAAGTGAGCTTTCGTAATTTGAAGGCCCAGAGCGCGGGTAAATCGGCCGAATACGCCCCAAAATAGTCACTTTTTCGCTTGTTTTGGACTCTAACGAAGTTCTCGTAAAGCAAAATAATAGGAAAAGTGGATTTTGAATTTTTGGGGGATAGCCCTTGGAATAAGGTTTCGAATGCCGCTTGAATCGGCCAAATCGGACAAGTAGCCTAGAAGTTATGGCAAAAATAGTGGAACTGCGCAAAACGGGACTCGATGCAAAAACTATTTTGGCCATAACTTTTTCGTTTCTCGCCTGATTCGGTCGATCTTTATGTCGATGGAATCCTTATCTAAAGGTTCAATACCCCGCATGATTGGAATTCATATCCATCGTGGTGAACAAAGAGCTCCAATTTTTAGGCCGGGCCCTAGGACTCCCCCATAGGGGTTTGGGCTAAAAACTATTTTGGCCATAACTTCTTCGTTACTCGCCCGATTCGTTCGATCTTTATGTCCATAGAATCCTTATCTAAAGGCCTAAGACCCCTAATGATCGGAATTCCTATCCATCGTGCCGAACAAAGAGTTTCAATTTTTGGGTCGGGCCCTAGGGGTACCCCTTGGGGTTCGGGGGCCGAAAAATCATCCGAAACGAAATGTTTATTTTTCGCACATTAGCACATTTGCATGTACTTATGGTATTTTAAAGTAAGCTTACGTAATTTGTAGGCCCAGATCGCGGGTAAATCGGCTGAATATGCCCCAAAATAGTCACTTTTTCGCTTGTTTTGGACTCTCACAAAGTTCTCGTAAAGCAAAATAATAGGAAAAGTGGATTTTGACTTTTTGGGGGATAGTCTTGGAATAAGGTTTCCAACGCCGCTTGATCGGCCAAATCGGACAAATAGCCTAGAAGTTATGGCAAAAATAGTGGAACTGCGCCAAACGGGACCCGACGCAAAAACTATTTTGGTCATAACTTCTTCGTTTTTCGCCCGATTCGGTCGATCTTTATGTCGACGGAATTCTTATCTAAAGGTCGAAGACCCCGCATGATTAGAATTCCTATCCATCGTGCTGAACAAAGATCTCCAATTTTTGGGCCGGGCCCAAGGAGTACCCCCTAGGAGCCTGGGCTAAAAACTATTTTGGCTATAACTTCTTCGTTACTCGCCCGATTCGGTCGATCTTTATGTCCACAGAATCCTTACCTAAAGGCCTAAGACCCCTAATGATCGGAATTCCTATCCATCGTGCCGAACAAAGAGTTTCAATTTTTGGGCCGGGCCCTAGGGGTACCCCTAGGGGTTCGGGGGCTGAAAAATCATCCGAAACGAAATATTTATTTTTTCGCACATTAGCACATTTGCATGTACTTATGGTATTTTAAAGTAAGCTTGCGTAATTTGTAGGCCCAGATCGCGGGTAAATCGGCTGAATATGCCCCAAAATAGTCACTTTTTCGCTTGTTTTGGACTCTCACAAAGTTCTCGTAAAGCAAAATAATAGGAAAAGTGGATTTTGACGTTTTGGGGGATAGCCTTGGAATAAGGTTTCCAACGCCGCTTGATCGGCCAAATCGGACAAATAGCCTAGAAGTTATGGCAAAAATAGTGGAACTGTGTAAAACGGGACCCGACGCAAAACTATTTTGGTCATAACTTCTTCGTTTTTCGCCCGATTCGGTCGATCTTTATGACGACGGAATCCTTATCTAAAGGTCGAAGACCCCGCATGATTGGAATTCCTATCCATAGTGCTGAACAAAGAGCTCCAAGTTTTGGGCCGGGCCCTAGGACTCCCCCATAGGGGCCTGGGCTAAAAACTATTTTGGCTATAACTTCTTCGTTACTCGCCCGATTCGGTCGATCTTTATGTCCACAGAATCTTTACCTAAAGGCCTAAGACCCCTAATGATCGGAATTCCTATCCATCGTGCCGAACAAAGAGTTTCATATTTAGGGCCGGGCCCTATGGGTACCCCTAGGGGTTCGGGGGCTGAAAAATCATCCGAAACGAAATGTTGATTTTTTCTCACATTAGCACATTCACATGTACTTATGGCATTTTAAAGTGAGCTTTCGTAATTTGAAGGCCCAGAACGAGGGTAAATCGGCCGAATACGCCCCAAAATAGTCACTTTTTCGCTTGTTTTGGACTCTCACAAAGTTCTCGTAAAGCAAAATAATAGGAAAAGTGGATTTTGACTTTTTGGGGGATAGCCTTGGAATAAGGTTTCCAACGCCGCTTGATCGGCCAAATCGGACAAATTGCCTAGAAGTTATGGCAAAAATAGTGGAACTGCGTAAAACGGGACCGAACGCAAAACTATTTTGGTCATAACTTCTTCGTTTTTCGCCCGATTCGGTCGATCTTTATGTCGACGGAATCCTTATCTAAAGGTCGAAGACCCCGCATGATTGGAATTCCTATCCATCGTGCTGAACAAAGAGCTCCAATTTTTGGGCCGGGTCCTAGGACTCCCCCATAGGGGCCTGGGCTAAAAACTATTTTGGCCATAACTTCTTCGTTACTCGCCCGATTCGGTCGATCTTTATGTCCACAGAATCCTTACCTAAAGGCCTAAGACCCCTAATGATCGGAATTCCTATCCATCGTGCCGAACAAAGAGTTTCAATTTTTGGGCCGGGCCCTAGGGGTACCCCTAGGGGTTCGGGGGCTGAAAAATCATCCGAAACGAAATATTTATTTTTTCGCACATTAGCACATTTGCATGTACTTATGGTATTTTAAAGTAAGCTTGCGTAATTTGTAGGCCCAGATCGCGGGTAAATCGGCTGAATATGCCACAAAATAGTCACTTTTTCGCTTGTTTTGGACTCTCACAAAGTTCTCGTAAAGCAAAATAATAGGAAAAGTGGATTTCGACTTTTTGGGGGATAGCATTGGAATAAGGTTTCCAACGCTGCTTGATCGGCCAAATCGGACAAATAGCCTAGAAGTTATGGCAAAAATAGTGGAACTGCGCAAAACGGGACCCGACGCAAAACTATTTTGGTCATAACTTCTTCGTTTTTTGCCCGATTCGATCGATCTTTATGTCGACGGAATCCTTATCTAAAGGCCGAAGACCCCGCATGATTGCAATTCCTATCCATCGTGCTGAACAAAGAGCTCCAATTTTTGGGCCGGGCCCTACGAGTACCCCCTAGGAGCCTGGGCTAAAAACTATTTTCGCCATAACTTCTTCGTTACTCGACCGATTCAGTCGATCTTTATGTCCACAGAATCCTTATCTAAAGGCCTAAGACCACCAATGATTGGAATTCCTATCTATCGTGCCGAACAAAGAGTTTCAATTTTCGGGCCGAGCCCTAGGGGGTACCCCTAGGGGTTCGGGGGCTGAAAAATCATCCGAAACAAAATGTTGATTTTTTCTCACATTAGCACATTCACATGTACTTATGGCATTTTAAAGTGAGCTTTCGTAAGTTGAAGGCCCAGAGCGAGGGTAAATCGGTCGAATACGCCCCAAAATAGTCACTTTTTCGCTTGTTTTGGACTCTAACGAAGTTCTCGTAAAGAAAAATAATAGGAAAAGTGGATTTGGACTTTTTGGGGGATAGCCTTTGGAATAAGGTTAAAAACGCCGCTTGAATCGGCCAAATCGGACAAATAACTTAGAAGTTATAGCAAAAATAGTGGAACTACGCAAAACGGGACCAGATGCAAAAACTATTTTGGCCATAACTTCTTTGTTTCTCGCCCGATTCGGTCGATCTTTATGACGACGGAATCCTTATCTAAAGGTCGAAGACCCCGCATGATTGGAATTCCTATCCATAGTGCTGAACAAAGAGCTCCAAGTTTTGGGCCGGGCCCTAGGACTCCCCCATAGGGGCCTGGGCTAAAAACTATTTTGGCTATAACTTCTTCGTTACTCGCCCGATTCGGTCGATCTTTATGTCCACAGAATCTTTACCTAAAGGCCTAAGACCCCTAATGATCGGAATTCCTATCCATCGTGCCGAACAAAGAGTTTCATATTTAGGGCCGGGCCCTATGGGTACCCTAAGGGTTCGGGGGCTGAAAAATCATCCGAAACGAAATGTTGATTTTTTCTCACATTAGCACATTCACATGTACTTATGGCATTTTAAAGTGAGCTTTCGTAATTTGAAGGCCCAGAACGAGGGTAAATCGGCCGAATACGCCCAAAAATAGTCACTTTTTCGCTTGTTTTGGACTCTCACAAAGTTCTCGTAAAGCAAAATAATAGGAAAAGTGGATTTTGACTTTTTGGGGGATAGCCTTGGAATAAGGTTTCCAACGCCGCTTGATCGGCCAAATCGGACAAATTGCCTAGAAGTTATGGCAAAAATAGTGGAACTACGTAAAACGGGACCCGACGCAAAACTATTTTGGTCATAACTTCTTCGTATTTCGCCCGATTCGGTCGATCTTTATGTCGACGGAATCCTTATCTAAAGGTCGAAGACCCCGCATGATTGGAATTCCTATCCATCGTGCTGAACAAAGAGCTCCAATTTTTGGGCCGGGTCCTAGGACTCCCCCATAGGGGCCTGGGCTAAAAACTATTTTGGCCATAACTTCTTCGTTACTCGCCCGATTCGGTCGATCTTTATGTCCACAGAATCCTTACCTAAAGGCCTAATACCCCTAATGATCGGAATTCCTATCCATCGTGCCGAACAAAGAGTTTCAATTTTTGGGCCGGGCCCTAGGGGTACCCCTAGGGGTTCGGGGGCTGAAAAATCATCCGAAACGAAATATTTATTTTTTCGCACATTAGCACATTTGCATGTACTTATGGTATTTTAAAGTAAGCTTGCGTAATTTGTAGGCCCAGATCGCGGGTAAATCAGCTGAATATGCCCCAAAATAGTCACTTTTTCGCTTGTTTTGGACTCTCACAAAGTTCTCGTAAAGCAAAATAATAGGAAAAGTGGATTTCGACTTTTTGGGGGATAGCATTGGAATAAGGTTTCCAACGCTGCTTGATCGGCCAAATCGGACAAATAGCCTAGAAGTTATGGCAAAAATAGTGGAACTGCGTAAAACGGGACCCGACGCAAAACTATTTTGCTCATAACTTCTTCGTTTTTCGCCCGATTCGGTCGATCTTTATGTCGACGGAATCCTTATCTAAAGGTCGAAGACCCCGCATGATTGGAATTCCTATCCATAGTGCTGAACAAAGAGCTCCAATTTTTGGGCCGAGCCCTAGGACTCCCCCATAGGGGCCTGGGCTAAAAACTATTTTGGCTATAACTTCTTCGTTACTCGCCCGATTCGGTCGATCTTTATGTCCACAGAATCCTTACCTAAAGGCCTAAGACCCCTAATGATCGGAATTCCTATCCATCGTGCCGAACAAAGAGTTTCATATTTAGGGCCGGGCCCTATGGGTACCCCTAGGGGTTCGGGGGCTGAAAAATCATCCGAAACGAAATGTTGATTTTTTCTAACATTAGCACATTCACATGTACTTATGGCATTTTGAAGTGAGCTTTCGTAATTTCAAGGTCCAGAGCGAGGGTAAATCGGCCGAATACGCCCCAAAATAGTCACTTTTTCGCTTGTTTTGGACTCTCACGAAGTTCTTGTAAAGCAAAATAATAGAAAAAGTGGATTTTGACTTTTTGGGGGATAGTCCTTGGAATAAGGTTTCCAACGCCGTTTGAATCGGCCAAATCGGACAAATAGCCTAGAAGTTATGGCAAAAATAGTGGAACTGCGCAAAACGGGACCCGACGCAAAACTATTTTGGTCATAACTTCTTCATTTTTTGCCCGATTCGATCGATCTTTATGTCGACGGAATCCTTATCTAAAGGCCGAAGACCCCGCATGATTGCAATTCCTATCCATCGTGCTGAACAAAGAGCTCCAATTTTTGGGCCGGGCCCTACGAGTACCCCCTAGGAGCCTGGGCTAAAAACTATTTTGGCCATAACTTCTTCGTTACTCGACCGATTCGGTCGATCTTTATGTCCACAGAATCCTTATCTAAAGGCCTAAGACCACCAATGATTGGAATTCCTATCTATCGTGCCGAACAAAGAGTTTCAATTTTCGGGCCGAGCCCTAGGGGGTACCCCTAGGGGTTCGGGGGCTGAAAAATCATCCGAAACAAAATGTTGATTTTTTCTCACATTAGCACATTCACATGTACTTATGGAATTTTAAAGTGAGCTTTCGTAAGTTGAAGGCCCAGAGCGAGGGTAAATCGGTCGAATACGCCCCAAAATAGTCACTTTTTCGCTTGTTTTGGACTCTAACGAAGTTCTCGTAAAGCAAAATAATAGGAAAAGTGGATTTTGACTTTTTGGGGGATAGCCTTTGGAATAAGGTTAAGAACGCCGCTTGAATCGGCCAAATCGGACAAATAACTTAGAAGTTATAGCAAAAATAGTGGAACTGCGCAAAACGGGACCAGATGCAAAAACTATTTTGGCCATAACTTCTTTGTTTCTCGCCCGATTCGGTCGATCTTTATGTCGACAGAATCCTTATCTAAAGGCCCAATACCCCGCATGATTGGAATTCCTATCCATCGTGCTGAACAAAGAGCTCCAATTTTTTGGCCGGGCCCTAGGACTCCCCCATAGGGACCTGGGCTAAAAACTATTTTGGCCATAACTTATTTGTTACGCGCCCAATTCGGTCATTCTTTATGTCCACAGAATCCTTATCTAAAGGCCTAAGACTCCTAATGATTGGAATTCCTATCCATCGTGCCGAACAAAGAGTTTCAATTTTCGGGTCGGGCCCTAGGGGTACCCGTAGGGGTTCGGGGGCTGAAAAATCATCCGAAACGAAATGTTGATTTTTTCGCACATTAGCACATTCAAATGTACTGGTGGCATTTTAAAGTGAGCTTGCATAATTTGAAGTCCCAGATCGCGGGTAAATCGGCCGAATACGCCACAAAATAGTCAATTTTTCGCTTGTTTTGGACTCTTATGTAGTTCTCGTAAAGAAAAGTGATAGGAAAAGTGGATTTTAACATTTTGGGGGATAGTCCTTGGAATAAGGTTTACAACGCCGCTTGAATCGGCCAAATCAGACAAATAGCCTAGAAGTTATGGCAAAAATAGTGGAACTACGCAAAACGGGACCCGACGCAAAACTATTTTGGCCATAACTTCATCGTTACTCGCCCGATTCGGTCGATCTTTATGTCCACAGAATCCTTATCTAAAGGCCTAAGACCCCTAATGATCGGAATCCCTATCCATCATGCCAAACAAAGAGTTTCAATTTTAGGGGTTCGGGGGCTGAAAAATCATCCGAAACGAAATGTTTATTTTTTCGCACATTAGTACATTCACATGTACTTATGACATTTTAAAGTGAGCTTGCGTAATTTGAAGGCCCATATCGCGGGTAAATCGGCCGAATACGCCCCAAAATAGTCACTTTTTCACTTGTTTTGGTCTCTCACGAAGTTCTCGTAAAGTAAAATAATAGGAAAAGTGGATTTCGACTTTTTGGGGGATAGCCCTTGGAATAAGGTTTTTAACGCCGCTTGAATCGGCCAAATCGGACAAATATCGTAGAAGTTATGGCAAAAATAGTGGAACTGCGCCAAACGGAACCCGACGCAAAAACTATTTTGGTCATAACTTCTTCGTTTTTCGCCCGATTCGGTCGTTCTTTATGTCGACGAAATTCATATCTAAAGGCCGAAGACCCCGCATGATTGGAATTCCTATCCATCGTGCTGAACAAAGATCTCCAATTTTTGGGCCGGGCCCTAGGAGTACCCCCTAGGAGCCTGGGCTAAAAACTATTTTGGCCATAACTTCTTCGTTACTCGCCCGATTCGGTCGATCTTTATGTCCACAGAATCCTTATCTAAAGGCCTAAGATCCCTAATGATCAGAATTCCTATCCATCGTGCCGAACAAAGAGTTTCAATTTTCGGACCGGGCCCTAGGGGTACCCCTAGGGGTTCGGGGGCTGAAAAATCATCCGAAACGAAATATTTATTTTTTCGCACATTAGCACATTCACATTTACTTATAGCATTTTAAAGTGAGCTTGCGTAATTTGAATGGCCAGATCGCGGGTAAATCGGCCGAATACGCTCCAAAATAGTCACTTTTTCACTTATTTTGGTCTCTCACGAAGTTCTCGTAAAGCAAAAAAATAGGAAAAGTAGATTTTGACTTTTTCGGGGATAGCCCTTGGAATAAGGTTTCCAACGCCACTTTAATCGGCCAAATCGGATATATAGCCTAGATGTTATGGCAAAATAGTGGAAATGCGCAAAACAGGACCCGACGCAAAAACTATTTTGGTCATAACTTCTTCGTTTCTCGCCCGATTCGGCCGATCTTTATTTCGACGGAATCCTTATCTAAAGGCCAAAGACCCTGCATGATTGAAATTCCTATCCATCATGCTGAACAAAGAGCTCAGATTTTTGGGCCGGGCCCTAGGAGTACCCCCTAGGGGCCTGAGCTAAAAACTATTTTGGCCATAACTTCGTCGTTACTCGCCCGATTCGGTCGATCTTTATGTCCACAAAATCCTTATCTAAAGCCTAAGACCCCTAATGATCAGAATTCCTATCCATCGTGCCGAACAAAGAGTTTTAATTTTCGGGCCGGGCCCTTGGGGTACCTCTAGGGTTCGGGGGGTGAAAAATCATGTGAAACGAAATGTTGATTTTTCTCACATTAGCACATTCACATGTACTTATGGCATTTTAAAGTCAGCTTTCGTAATTTGAAGGCCCAGATCGCGGGTAAATCGGTTGAATACGCCCCAAATTAGTCACTTTTTCGCTTGTTTTGGACTCTAACGAAGTTCTCGTAAAGCAAATCAATAGGAAAAGTTGATTTTGATTTTTTGGGGGATAGCCCTTGGAATAAGGTTTCTAACGCCACTTGAATCGGCCAAATCGGACAAATAGCCTAGAAGTTATAGCAAAAATAGTGGAACTGCGCAAAACGGGACCCGACGCAAAAACTATTTTGGTCATAACTTCTTCGTTTTTTGCCCGATTCGGTCGATCTTTATGTCAACGGAATCCTTATCTAAAGGCCGAAGACCCAGCAGCATTGGAATTCCTATACATCGTGTTGAACAAAGAGCTCCAATTTTTAGGCCGGGCCCTAGGAGTACCGCCTAGGGGCCTGGGCTAAAAACTATTTTGGCCATAACTTCTTCGTTACTTGCCCGATTCGGTCGATCTTTATGTCCAGAGAATCCTTATCTAAAGCCTAAGATCCCTAATGATTGGAATCCTATCCATCGTGCCGAACAAAGAGTTTCAATTTTCAGGCCAAGCCCTTGGGGTACCTCTAGGGGTTCGGGGGGTGAAAAATCATCCGAAACGAAATGTTGATTTTTTCTCACATTTGCACATTCACATGTACTTATGGCATTTTAAAGTGAGCTTTCGTAATTTGAAGGCTCAGATCGCGGTTAAATTGGCCGAATACGCCCCAAAATAGTCACTTTTTCGCTTGTTTTGGACTCTAACGAAGTTCTCGTAAAGCAAAATAATAGGAAAAGTAGATTTTATCTTTTTGGGGATAGCCTTGGAATAAGGTTTCCAACGCCGCTTGAATCGGCCAAATCGGACAAATGGCCTAGAAGATATAGCAAAAATAGTGGAACTGCGCAAAACGGGACCCGACACAAAAACTATTTTGGCCATAACTTCTTCGTTTCTCGCCCGATTCGGTCGATCTTTATATTGACAGAATCCTTATCTAAAGGCCCAAGACCCCGCATGATTAGAATTCCTATCCATCGTGCTGAACAAAGAGCTCCAGTTTTTGGGCCGGGCCCTAGGAGTACCCCCTAGGGGCCCGGGCTAAAAACTATTTTGGCCATAACTTATTTGTTACTCGCCCGATTCGGTCATTCTTTATGTCCACAGAATCCTTATCTAAAGGCCTAAGACTCCTAATGATTGGAATTCCTATCCATCGTGCCGAACAAAGAGTTTCAATTTTCGGGTCGGGCCCTAGGGTTACCCCTAGGGGTTCAGGGGCTGAAAAATCATCCGAAACGAAATGTTGATTTTTTCGCACTTTAGCACATTCAAATGTACTGGTGGCATTTTAAAGTGAGCTTGCATAATTTGAAGGCCCAGATCGCAGGTAAATCGGCCGAATACGCCACAAAATAGTCACTTTTTCGCTTGTTTTGGACTCTTATGTAGTTCTCGTAAAGAAAAATGATAGGAAAAGTGGATTTTAACTTTTTGGGGGATAGTCCTTGGAATAAGGTTTCCAACGCCGCTTGAATCGCGCAAATCGGACAAATAGCCTAGAAGTTGTGGCAAAAATAGTGGAACTACGCAAAACGGGACCCGACGCAAAACTATTTTGGTCATAACTTCTTCGTTTTTCGCCCGATTCGGATGATCTTTATGTCGACGTAATCCTTATCTAAAGGCCAAAGACCCCACATGATTGGAATTCCTATCCATCGTGCTGAACAAATAGCTCCAATTTTTGGGTCGGGCCCTAGGAGTACCCCCTAGGGGCCTGGGCTAAAAACTATTTTGGCCATAACTTCATCGTTACTCGCCCGATTCGGTCGATCTTTATGTCCACAGAATCCTTATCTAAAGGCCTAAGACCCCTAATGATCGGAATCCCTATCCATCATGCCAAACAAAGAGTTTCAATTTTATGGGTTCGGGGGCTGAAAAATCATCCGAAACGAAATGTTTATTTTTTCACACATTAGCACATTCACATGTACTTATGACATTTTAAAGTGAGCTTGCGTAATTTGAAGGCCCATATCGCGGGTAAATCGGCCGTATACGCCCCAAAATAGTCACTTTTTCACTTTTTTTGGTCTCTCACGAAGTTCTCGTAAAGCAAAAAAATAGAAAAAGTAGATTTTGACTTTTTGGGGGATAGCCCTTGGAATAAGGTTTCCAACGCAACTTTAATCGGCCAAATCGGACTTATAGCCTAGAAGTTATGGCAAAAATAGTGGAACTGCGCAAAACAGGACCCGACGCAAAAACTATTTTGTCATAACTTCTTCGTTTCTCGCCCGATTCGGCCGATTTTTATTTCGATGGAATCCTTATCTAAAGGCCAAAGACCCTGCATGATTGAAATTCCTATCCATCATGCTGAATAAAGAGCTCAGATTTTTGGGCCGGGCCCTAGGAGTACCCCTTAGGGGCCTGAGCCAAAAACTATTTTGGCCATAACTTCTTCGTTACTCGCCCGATTCGGTCGATCTTTATGTCCATAGAATCCTTATCTAAAGCCTAAGACCCCTAATGATCAGAATTCCTATCCATCGTGCCGAACAAAGAGTTTTAATTTTCGGGCCGGGCCCTTGGGGTACCTCTAGGGGTTCGGGGGGTGAAAAATCATCCGAAACGAAATGTTGAATTTTCTCACATTAGCACATTCACATGTACTTATGGCATTTTAAAGTGAGCTTTCGTAATTTGAAGGCCCAGATCGCGGGTAAATCGGTCGAATACGCCCCAAATTAGTCACTTTTTCGCTTGTTTTGGACTCTAACGAAGTTCTCGTAAAGCAAAATAATAGGAAAAGTTGATTTTGATTTTTTGGGGGATAGCCCTTGGAATAAGGTTTCTAACGCCGCTTGAATCGGCCAAATCGGACAAATAGCCTAGAAGTTATGGCAAAAATAGTGGAACTGCGCAAAACGGGACCCGACGCAAAAACTATTTTGGTCATAACTTCTTCGTTTTTCGCCCGATTCGGTCGATCTTTATGTCGACGGAGTTCATATCTAAAGGTCGAAGACCCCGCATGATTAGAATTCCTATCCATCGTGCTGAACAAAGATCTCCAATTTTTGGGCCGGGCCCTAGGAGTACCCCCTAGGAGCCTGGGCTAAAAACTATTTTGGCCATAACTTCTTCGTTACTCGCCCAATTCGGTCGATCTTTATGTGCACAGAATCCTTATCTAAAGGCCTAAGACCCCTAATGATCGGAATTCCTATCCATCGTGCCGAACAAAGAGTTTCAATTTTCGGACCGGGCCCTAGGGGTACCCCTAGGAGTTCGTGGGCTGAAAAATCATCCGAAACGAAATGTTGATTTTTTCGCACATTAGCACAATCACATTTACTTATAGCATTTTAAAGTGAGCTTGCGTAATTTGAATGGCCAGATCGCGGGTAAATCGGCCGAATACGCTCCAAAATAGTCACTTTTTCACTTATTTTGGTCTCTCACGAAGTTCTCGTAAAGCAAAAAAATAGGAAAAGTAGATTTTGACTTTTTGGGGGATAGCCCTTGGAATAAGGTTTCCAACGCCACTTTAATCGGCCAAATCGGACATATAGCCTAGAAGTTATGTCAAAAATAGTGGAACTGCGCAAAACGGGACCCGAAGCAAAAACTATTTTGGTCATAACTTCTTCGTTTTTCGCCCGATTCGGTCGATCTTTATATCGACGGAATCCTTATCTAAAGGCCGAAGACCCCGCATGATTGGAATTCCTATCCATCGTGCTGAACAAATAGCTCCAATTTTTGGGCCGGGCACTAGGAGTACCCCCTAGGGACCTGGGCTAAAAACTATTTTGGCCATAACTTCTTCGTTACTCGCCCGATTCGGTCGATCTTTATGTCAACGGAATCCTTATCTAAAGGCTGGAGACCCAGCATGATTGGAATTCCTATACATCGTGTTGAATAAAGAGCTCCAATTTTTGGGCCGGGCCCTAGGAGTACCGCCTAGGGGTCTGGGCTAAAAACTATTTTGGCCATAACTTCTTCGTTAATCGCCCGATTCGGTCGATCTTTATGTCAAGAGAATCCTTATCTAAAGCCTAAAATCCCTAATGATCGGAATTCCTATCCTTCGTGCCGAACAAAGAGTTTCAATTTTCGGGCCGGGCCCTAGGGGTACCCCTAGGGGTTCGGGGGCTGAAAAATCATCCGAAATGTAATGTTGATTTTTTAGCACATTAGCACATTCACATGTACTTATGGCATTTTAAAGTGAGCTTGCGTAATTTGAAGGCCCAGATCGCGGGTAAATCGGCCGAATACGCTCCAAAATAGTCACTTTTTCACTTATTTTGGTCTCTCACGAAGTTCTCGTAAAGCAAAATAATAGGAAAAGTGGATTTTGACTTTTTGGGAGATAGCCCTTGGAATAAGGTTTCCAACGCCGCTTGAATCGGCCGAATCGGACAAATAGCCTAGAAGTTATGGCAAAAATAGTGGAACTGCGCAAAACGGGACGCGACTCAAAAACTATTTTGGTCATAACATCTTCGTTTTTCGCCCGATTCGGTCGATCTTTATGTCGACGGAATCCTTATCTAAAGGTCGAAGACCCCGCATGATTGGAATTCCTATCCATCGTGCTGAACAAATAGCTCCAATTTTTGGGCCGGGCACTAGGAGTACCCCCTAGGGACCTAGGCTAAAAAGTATTTTGGCCATAACTTCTTGGTTACTCGCCCGATTCGGTCGATCTTTATGTCCACAGAATACTGATCTAAAGACCTAAGACCCCTAATGATCGGAATTCCTATCCATCGTGCCGAACAAAAAGTTTCAATTTTCGGGCCTGGCCCTGGGGTTCGGGGGCTGAAAAATCATCCGAAATGTAATGTTGATTTTTTTAACACATTAGCACATTCACATGTACTTATGGCATTTTAAAGTGAGCTTGCGTAATTTGAAGGCCCAGATCGCGGGTAAATAGGCCGAATACGCCCCAAAATAGTCACTTTTTCACTTGTTTTGGTCTCTCACGAAGTTCTCGTAAAGCAAAACAATAGGAAAAGTGGATTTTGAATTTTTGGGGGATAGCCCTTGGAATAAGGTTTCTAACGCTGCTTGAATCGGCCAAATCGGACAAATAGCCTAGAAGTTATGGCAAAAATAGTGGAATTGCGCAAAATGGGACCCGACGCAAAAACTATTTTGGTCATAACTTCTTCGTTTTTTGCCAGATTCGGTCGATCTTTATGTCGACGTATTCCTTATCTAAAGGCCGAAGACCCCGCATGATTGGAATTCCTATACATCGTGCTGAACAAAGAGCTCCAATTTTTGGGCCGGGCCCTAGGAGTACCCCCTAGGGGCCTGGGCTAAAAATTGTTTTGGCCATAACTTCTTCGTTACTCGCCCGATTCGGTCGATATTTATGTCCACAGAATCCTTATGTAAAGGCCTAAGACCCCTAATTGTCTAAATTCCTATCCATCGTGCCGAACAAAGAGTTTCAATTTTCGGGCCGGGCCCTAGGGGTACACCTAGGGGTTCGGGGGCTGAAAAATCATCCGAAATGAAATGTTGATTTTTCTCACATTAGCACATTCACATGTACTTATGGCATTTTAAAATGAGTTTTCGTAATATGAAGGCCCAGATCGCGGGTAAATCGGCCGAATACGCCCCAAAATAGTCACTTTTTCGCTTGTTTTGGACTCTAACGGAGTTCTCGTAAAGCAAAATAATAGGAAAAGTGGATTTTGACTTTTTGGGGAATAGCCCTTGGAATAATGTTTCCAACGCTGCTTGAATCGGCCAAATCGGACAAATAGCCTAGAAGTTATGGCAAAAATAGTGGAACTGCGCAAAACGGGACCTGACGCAAAAACTATTTTGGTCATAACATCTTCGTTTTTCGCCCGATTCGGTCGATCTTTATGTCAAAGGAATCCTTATCTAAAGTCCCAAGTTCCAGCAGCATTGGAATTCCTATACATCGTGTTGAACAAAGAGCTCCAATTTTTAGGCCGGGCCCTAGGAGTACCGCCTAGGGGCCTGGGCTAAAAACTATTTTGGCCATAACTTCTTCGTTACTCGCTCGATTCGGTCGATCTTTATGTCCAGAGAATCCTTATCTAAAGCCTAAGATCCCTAATGATTGGAATTCCTATCCATCGTGCCGAACAAAGAGTTTCAATTTTCAGGCCGGGCCCTTGGGGTACTTCTAGGGGTTCGGGGGGTGAAAAATAATCCGAAACAAAATGTTGATTTTTTCTCACATTAGCACATTCACATGTACTTATGGCATTTTAAAGTGAGCTTTCGTAATTTGAAGGCTCAGATTGCGGGTAAATTGGCCGAATACGCCCCAAAATAGTCACTTTTTCGCTTGTTTTGGACTCTAACGAAGTTCTCGTAAAGCAAAATAATAGGAAAAGTAGATTTTGACTTTTTGGGGGATAAACCTTGGAATAAAGTTTCCAACGCCACTTTATCGGCCAAATCGGACAAATAGCCTAGAAGTTATGGCAAAAATAGTGGAACTGCGCAAAACAGGACCCGACGCAAATACTATTTTGGTCATAACTTCTTCGTTTCTCGCCCGATTCGGTCGATCTTTATGTCGACGGAATCCTTATCTAAAGGCCAAAGACCTTGCATGATTTAAATTCCTATCCATCGTGCTGAACAAAGAGCTCAGATTTTTGGGCCGGGCCCTAGGAGTACCCCCTAGGGGCCTGAGCTAAAAACTATTTTGGCCATAACTTCTTTGTTACTCGCCCGATTCGGTCGATCTTGATGTCCACAGAATCCTTATCTAAAGCCTAAGACCCCTAATGATCGGAATTCCTATCCATCGTGCCGAACAAAGAGTTTCAATTTTTGGGCCGGGCCCTTGGGGTACCTTTAGGGGTTCGGGGGGTGAAAAATCATCCGAAACGAAATGTTGATTTTTTCTCACATTAGCACATTCACATGTACTTATGGCATTTTAAAGTGAGCTTTCATAATTTGAAGGCCCAGATCGCGGGTAAATCGGCCGAATACGCCCCAAAATAGTCACTTTTTCGCTTGTTTTGGACTCTAATGAAGTTTTCGTAAAGCAAAATAATAGGAAAAGTAGATTTTGACTTTTTGGGGGATAGCCCTTGGAATAAGGTTTCTAACGCCGCTTGAATTGGCCAAATCGGACAAATAGCCTAGAAGTTATGGCAAAAATAGTGGAACTGCGCAAAACGGGACCCGACGCAAAAACTATTTTGGTCATAACTTCTTCGTTTTTCGCCCGATTCGGTCGATCTTTATGTCAACGGAATCCTTATCAAAAGGCCGGAGACCCAGCATGATTGGAATTCCTATACATCGTGTTGAATAAAGAGCTCCAATTTTTGGGCCGGGCCCTAGGAGTACCGCCTAGGGGCCTGGGCTAAAAACTATTTTGGCCATAACTTCTTCGTTACTCGCCCGATTCGGTCGATCTTTATGTCAAGAGAATCCTTATCTAAAGCCTAAGATCCCTAATGATCGGAATTCCTATCCATCGTGCCGAACAAAGAGTTTCAATTTTCGGGCCGGGCCCTAGGGGTACCCCTAGGGGTTCGGGGGCTGAAAAATCATCCGAAATGTAATGTTGATTTTTTCGCACATTAGCACATTCACATGTACTTATGGCATTTTAAAGTGAGCTTGCGTAATTTGAAGGCCCAGATCGCGGGTAAATCGGTCGAATACGCCCCAAAATAGTTACTTTTTCACTTATTTTGGTCTCTCACGAAGTTATCATAAAGCAAAATAATAGGAAAAGTGGATTTTGACTTTTTGGGGGATAGCCCTTGGAATAAGGTTTCCAACGCCGCTTGAATCGGCCGAATCGGACAAATAGCCTAGAAGTTATGGCAAAAATAGTGGAACTGCGCAAAACGGGACCCGACTCAAAAACTATTTTGGTCATAACATCTTCGTTTTTCGCCCGATTCAGTCGATCTTTATATCGATGGAATCCTTATCTAATGGCCGAAGACCCCGTATGATTGGAATTCCTATCGTGCTGAACAAATAGCTCCAATTTTTGGGCCGGGCACTAGGAGTACCCCCTAGGGACCTGGGCTAAAAACTATTTTGGCCATAACTTCTTGGTTCCTCTCCCGATTCGGTCGATCTTTATGTCCACAGAATACTGATCTAAAGACCTAAGACCCCTAATGATCGGAATTCCTACCCATCGTGCCGAACAAAAAGTTTCAATTTTCGGGCCTGGCCCTAGGGGTTCGGGGGCTGAAAAATCATCCGAAATGTAATGTTGATTTTTTTAACACATTAGCACATTCACATGTACTTATGGCATTTTAAAGTGAGCTTGCGTAATTTGAAGGCCCAGATCGCGGGTAAATAGGCCGAATACGCCCCAAAATAGTCACTTTTTCACTTGTTTTGGTCTCTCACGAAGTTCTCGTAAAGCAAAACAATAGGAAAAGTGGATTTTGAATTTTTGGGGGATAGCCCTTGGATTAAGGTTTCCAAAGCCGCTTGAATCGGCCGAATCGGATAAATAGCCTAGAAGTTATGGCAAAAATAGTGGAACTGCGCAAAACGGGACCCGACTCAAAAACTATTTTGGTCATAACATCTTCGTTTTTCGCCCGATTCGGTCGAGCTTTATGTCGACGGAATCCTTATCTAAAGGCCGAAGACCCCGTATGATTGGAATTCCTATCCATCGTGATGAACAAATAGTTCCAATTTTTGGGCCGGGCCCTAGGAGTTCCCCCTAGGAACCTGGGCTAAAAACTATTTTGGCCATAACTTATTCGTTACTCGCCCGATTCGGTCGATCTTTATGTCCACAGAATCCTTATCTAAAGACCTAAGATGCCTAATGATCGGAATTCCTATCCATCGTGCCGAATAAAGAGTTTCAATTTTCGGGCCGGGCCCTAGGGGTACCCCTAGGGGTTCGGGGGCTGAAAAATCATCCGAAATGTAATGTTGATTTTTTCGCACATTAGTACATTCACATGTACTTATGGCATTTTAAAGTGATCTTGCGTAATTTGAAAGCCCAGATCGCCGGTTAATCGGCCGAATACGCCCCAAAATAGTCAATTTTTCACGTGTTTTGGCCTCTCACGAAGTTCTCGTAAAGCAAAACAATAGGAAAAGTGGATTTTTACTTTGTGGGGGATAGCCCTTTCTATAAGGTTTCCAACGCCGCTTGAATCGGCCAAATCGGACAAATATCCTAGAAGTTATGGCAAAAATAGTGGAACTGTGCAAAACGGGACCCGACGCGAAAACTATTTTGGTCATAACTTCTTCGTTTTTCGCCCAATTCGGTCGATCTTTATGTAAACGGAATCCTTATCTAAAGGCCGAAGACCCAGTATGATTGGAATTCCTATACATCGTGTTGAATAAAGAGCTCTAATTTTTGGGCCGGGCCCTAGGAGTACCGCCTAGGGGCCTGGGCTAAAAACTATTTTGGCCATAACTTCTTCGTTACTCGCCCGATTCGGTCGATCTTTATGTCAAGAGAATCCTTATCTAAAGCCTAAGATCTCTAATGATCGGAATTCCTATCCATCTTGCCGAACAAAGAGTTTCAATTTTCGGGCCGGGCCCTAGGGGTACCCCTAGGGGTTCGGGGGCTGAAAAATCATCCGAAATGTAATGTTGATTTTTTCGCACATTAGCACATTCACATGTACTTATGGCATTTTAAAGTGAGCTTGTGTAATTTGAAGGCCCAGATCGCCGGTAAATCGGCCGAATTCGCCCCAAAATAGTCACTTTTTCACTTGTTTTGGTCTCTCACGAAGTTCTCGTAAAGCAAAACAATAGGAAAAGTGGATTTTGACTTTTTGGGGGATAGCCCTTGGAATAAGGTTTCCAACGCCGCTTGAATCGGCTAAATCGGACAAATAGCCTAGAAGTTATGGAAAAAATAGTGGAACCGCGCAAAACGGGACCCGACGCAAAAACTATTTTGGTCATAACATCTTCGTTTTTCGCCCGATTCGGTCGATCTTTATGTCGACGAAATCCTTATCTAAAGGCCGAAGACCCCGTATGATTGGAATTTCTATCCATCGTGCTGAACAGATAGCTCCAATTTTTGGGCCGGGCCCTAGGAGTACCCCCTAGGGACCTTGGGTAAAAACTATTTTGGCCATAACTTATTCGTTACTCGCCCGATTCGGTCGATCTTTATGTCCACAGAATCCTTATCTAAAGACCTAAGACGGCTAATGATCGGAATTCCTATCCATCATGCCGAGCAAAGAGTTTTAATTTTCAGGTCGGGCCCTAGGGGTACCCCTAGGGGTTCGGGGGCTGAAAAATCATCCGAAATGTAATGTTGATTTTTTCACACATTAGCACATTCACATGTACTTATGGCATTTTAAAGTGATCTTGCGTAATTTGAAGGCCCAGATCGCCGGTAAATCGGCCGAATGCGCCCCAAAATAGTCACTTTTTCACTTGTTTTGGTCTCTCACGAAGTTCTCGTAAAGCAAAACAATAGGAAAAGTGGATTTTGACTTTTTGGGGGATAGCCCTTGGAATAAGGTTTCCAACGCCGCTTTAATCGGCTAAATCGGACAAATAGCCTAGAAGTTATGGAAAAAATAGTGGAACCGCGCAAAACGGGACCTGACGCAAAAACTATTTTGGTCATAACATCTTCGTTTTTCGCCCGATTCGGTCGATCTTTATGTCGACGGAATCCTTATCTAAAGGCCGAAGACCCCGCATGATTGGAATTCCTATCCATCGTGCTGAACAAATAGCTCCAATTTTTGGGTCGGGCCCTAGGAGTACCCCCTAGGGACGTGGGGTAAAAACTATTTTGGCCATAACTTATTCGTTACTCGGCCGATTTGGTCGATCTTTATATCCACAGAATCCTTATCTAAAGACCTAAGACGCCTAACGATCGGAATTCCTATCCATCGTGTCGAACAAAGAGTTTCAATTTTCGGGCCGGGCCCTAGGGGTACCCCTAGAGGTTCGGGGGCTGAAAAATCATCCGAAATGTAATGTTGATTTTTTCACACATTAGCACATTCACATGTACTTATGGCATTTTAAAGTGAGCTTGCGTAATTTGAAGGCCCAGATCGCCGGTAAATCAGTTGAATGCGCCCCAAAATAGTCACTTTTTCACTTATTTTGGTCTCTCACGAAGTTCTCTTAAAGCAAAACAATAGGAAAAGTGGATTTTGAATTTTTGGGGGATAGCCCTTGGAATAAGGTTTCCAACGCCGCTTGAATCGGCTAAATCGGACAAATAGCCTAGAAGTTATGGAAAAAATAGTGGAACTGCGCAAAACGGGACCCGATGCAAAAACTATTTTGGTCATAACATCTTCGTTTTTCGCCCGATTCGGTCGATCTTTATGTCGACGGAATCCTTATCTAAAGGCCGAAGACCCCGCATGATTGGAATTCCTATCCATCGTGCTGAACAAATAGCTCCAATTTTTGGGTCGGGCCCTAGGAGTACCGCCTAGGGGCCTGGGCTAAAAACTATTTTGGCCATAACTTCTTCGTTACTCGCCCGATTCGGTCGATCTTTATGTCAAGAGAATCCTTATCTAAAGCCTAAGATCTCTAATGATCGGAATTCCTATCCATCTTGCCGAACAAAGAGTTTCAATTTTCGGGCCGGGCCCTAGGGGTACCCCTAGGGGTTCGGGGGCTGAAAAATCATCCGAAATGTAATGTTGATTTTTTCGCACATTAGCACATTCACATGTACTTATGGCATTTTAAAGTGAGCTTGTGTAATTTGAAGGCCCAGATCGCCGGTAAATCGGCCGAATTCGCCCCAAAATAGTCACTTTTTCACTTGTTTTGGTCTCTCACGAAGTTCTCGTAAAGCAAAACAATAGGAAAAGTGGATTTTGACTTTTTGGGGGATAGCCCTTGGAATAAGGTTTCCAACGCCGCTTGAATCGGCTAAATCGGACAAATAGCCTAGAAGTTATGGAAAAAATAGTGGAACCGCGCAAAACGGGACCTGACGCAAAAACTATTTTGGTCATAACATCTTCGTTTTTCGCCCGATTCGGTCGATCTTTATGTCGACGGAATCCTTATCTAAAGGCCGAAGACCCCGCATGATTGGAATTCCTATCCATCGTGCTGAACAAATAGCTCCAATTTTTGGGTCGGGCCCTAGGAGTACCCCCTAGGGACGTGGGGTAAAAACTATTTTGGCCATAACTTATTCGTTACTCGGCCGATTTGGTCGATCTTTATATCCACAGAATCCTTATCTAAAGACCTAAGACGCCTAACGATCGGAATTCCTATCCATCGTGTCGAACAAAGAGTTTCAATTTTCGGGCCGGGCCCTAGGGGTACCCCTAGAGGTTCGGGGGCTGAAAAATCATCCGAAATGTAATGTTGATTTTTTCACACATTAGCACATTCACATGTACTTATGGCATTTTAAAGTGAGCTTGCGTAATTTGAAGGCCCAGATCGCCGGTAAATCAGTTGAATGCGCCCCAAAATAGTCACTTTTTCACTTATTTTGGTCTCTCACGAAGTTCTCTTAAAGCAAAACAATAGGAAAAGTGGATTTTGACTTTTTGGGGGATAGCCCTTGGAATAAGGTTTCCAACGCCGCTTGAATCGGCTAAATCGGACAAATAGCCTAGAAGTTATGGAAAAAATAGTGGAACTGCGCAAAACGGGACCCGATGCAAAAACTATTTTGGTCATAACATCTTCGTTTTTCGCCCGATTCGGTCGATCTTTATGTCGACGGAATCCTTATCTAAAGGCCGAAGACCCCGCATGATTGGAATTCCTATCCATCGTGCTGAACAAATAGCTCCAATTTTTGGGCCGGGCCCTAGGAGTACCCCCTAGGGACCTGGGGTAAAAACTATTTTGGCCATGACTTATTCGTTACTCGCCCGATTTGGTCGATCTTTATGTCCACAGAATCCTGATCTAAAGACCTAAGACCCCTAATGATCGGAATTCCTATCCATTGTGCCGAACAAAAAGTTTCAATTTTCGGGCCGGGCCCTATGGGTACCCCTAGGGGTTTGGGGGCTGAAAAATCATTCGAAATGTAATGTTGATTTTTCGCACATTAGCACATTCACATGTACTTATGGCATTTTAAAGTGAGCTTGCGTAATTTGAAGGCCCGAATCGCGGGTAAATCGGCCGAATACGCCCCAAAATAGTCATTTTTTCACTTGTTTTGGTCTCTCGCGAAGTTCTCGTAAACCAAAACAATAGGAAAAGTGGATTATGACTTTTTGGGGGATAGCCCTTGGAATAAGGTTTCCAACGCCGCTTGAATCGGCTAAATCGGACAAATAGCCTAGAAGTTATGGCAAAAATAATGGAACTGCGCAAAACAGGACCCGACGCAAAAACTATTTTGGTCATAACTTCTTCGTTTTTCGCCCAATTCGGTCGAAATTTATGTCAAAGGAATCCTTATCTAAAGGCCGAAGACCCCGCATGATTGGAATTGCTATACATCGTGCTGAACAAAGACCTCCAATTTTTGGGCCGAGCCCTAGGAGTACCCCCTAGGGGCCTGGGCTAAAAACTATTTTGGCCATAACTTCTTTGTTACTTGCCCGATTCGGTCGATCTTTATGTCCACAGAATCCTTATCTAAAGGCCTAAGACCCCTAATTATCTGAATTCCTATCCATCGTGCCGAACAAAGAGTTTCAATTTTCGGGCCGGGCCCTAGGGGTACACCTAGGGGTTCGGGGGTTGAAAAATCATCCGAAACGAAATGTTGATTTTTTCGTACATTAGCACATTCACATGTACTTATGGCATTTCAAATTGAGCTTGCGTAATTTGAAGGCTCAGATCGCGGGTAAATCGGTCGAATACGCCCCAAAATAGTCACTTTTTCACTTATTTTGGTCTCTCACGAAGTTCTCGTAAAGTAAAACAATAGGAAAAGTGGATTTTGAATTTTTGGGGGATAGCCCTTGGAATAAGGTTTCTAACGCTGCTTGAATCGGCCAAATCGGACAAATAGCCTAGAAGTTATGGCAAAAATAATGGAACTGCGCAAAACAGGACCCGACGCAAAAACTATTTTGGTCATAACTTCTTCGTTTTTCGCCCAATTCGGTCGATCTTTATGTCAACGGAATCCTTATCTAAAGGCCGAAGACCCCGCATGATTGGAATTGCTATACATCGTGCTGAACAAAGAGCTCCAATTTTTGGGCCGGGCCCTAGGAGTACCCCCTAGGGGCATGGGCTAAAAACTATTTTGGCCATAACTTCTTCGTTACTTGCCCGATTCGGTCGATCTTTATGTCCACAGAATCCTTATCTAAAGGCCTAAGACCCCTAATTATCTGAATTCCTATCCATCGTGCCGAACAAAGAGTTTCAATTTTCGGGCCGGGCCCTAGGGCGTACACCTAGGGGTTCGGGGGCTGAAAAATCATCCGAAATGAAATGTTGATTTTTTATTACATTAGCACATTCACATGTACTTATGACATTTTAAAGTGAGCTTTCGTAATATGAAGGCCCAGATCGCGGGTAAATCGGCCGAATACGCCCCAAAATAGTCACTTCTTCGCTTGTTTTGGACTCTAACGGAGTTCTCGTAAAGCAAAATAATCGGAAAAGTGGATTTTGACTTTTTGGGGGATAGCCCTTGGAATAATGTTTCCAACGCCGCTTGAATCGGCCAAATCGGACAAATAGCCTAGAAGTTATGGCAAAAATAGTGGAACTGCGCAAAACGGGACCCGACGCAAAAACTATTTTGGTCATAACTTCTTCGTTTTTCGCCCAATTCGGTCGATCTTTATGTCAACGGAATCCTTATCTAAAGGCCGAAGACCCCGCATGATTGGAATTGCTATACATCGTGCTGAACAAAGAGCTCCAATTTTTGGGCCGGGCCCTAGGAGTACCCCCTAGGGACCTGGGCTAAAAACTATTTTGGCCATAACTTCTTCGTTACATGCCCGATTCGGTCGATCTTTATGTCCACAGAATCCTTATCTAAAGGCCTAAGACCCCTAATTATCTGAATTCCTATCCATCGTGCCGAACAAAGAGTTTCAATTTTCGGGCCGGGCCCTAGGGCGTACACCTAGGGGTTCGGGGGCTGAAAAATCATCCGAAATGAAATGTTGATTTTTTATTACATTAGCACATTCACATGTACTTATGACATTTTAAAGTGAGCTTTCGTAATATGAAGGCCCAGATCGCGGGTAAATCGGCCGAATACGCCCCAAAATAGTCACTTTTTCGCATGTTTTGGACTCTAACGAAGTTCTCGTAAAGCAAAATAATAGGAAAAGTGGATTTTGACTTTTTGGGGGATAGCCCTTGGAATAAGGTTTCCAACGCCGCTTGAATCGGCCAAATCGGACAAATAGCCTAGAAGTTATGGCAAAAATAGTGGAACTGCGCAAAACGGGACCCGACGCAAAAACTATTTTGGTCATAACATATTCGTTTTTCGCCCGATTCTGTCGATCTTTATGTCAACGGAATCCTTATCTAAAGGCCGAAGACCCCGCATGATTGGAATTCCTATCCATCGTGCTGACAAATAGCTCCAATTTTTGGGCCGGGCCCTAGGAGTACCCCCTAGGGACCCGGGCTAAAAACTATTTTGGCAATAACTTCTTGGTTACTCGCCCGATTCGGTCGATCTTTATGTCCACAGACTCCTTATCTAAAGACCTAAGACCCCTAATGATCGGAATTCCTATCCATCGTGCCGAACAAAAAGTTACAATTTTCGGGCCGGGCCTTAGGGGTACACCTAGGGGTTCGGGGGCTGAAAAATCATCCGAAATGAAATGTTGATTTTTTATTACATTAGCACATTCACATGTACTTATGACATTTTAAAGTGAGCTTTCGTAATATGAAGGCCCAGATCGCGTGTAAATCGGCCGAATACGCCCCAAAATAGTCACTTTTTCACTTGTTTTGGTCTCTCGCGAAGTTCTCGTAAAGCAAAACAATAGGAAAAGTGGATTTTGAATTTTTGGGGGATAGCCCTTGGAATAAGGTTTCTAACGCTGCTTGAATCGGCCAAATCGGACAAATAGCCTAGAAGTTATGGCAAAAATAGTGTAATTGCGCAAAATGGGACCCGACTCAAAAACTATTTTGGTCATAACTTCTTCGTTTTTCGCCAGATTCAGTCGATATTTATGTCGACGGAATCATTATCTAAAGGCCGAAGACCCCGCATGATTGGAATTCCTATCCATCGTGCTGAACAAATAGCTCCAATTTTTAGGCCGGGCCCTAGGAGTACCCCCTAGGGGCCTGGGCTAAAAACTATTTTGGCCATAACTTCTTCGTTACTTGCCCAATTCGGTCGATCTTTATGTCAACAGAATCCTTATCTAAAGGCCTAAGACCCCTAATTATCTGAATTCCTATCCATCGTGCCGAACAAAGAGTTTCAATTTTCGGGCCGGGCCCTAGGGGTACACCTAGGGGTTCGGGGGCTGAAAAATCATCCGAAATGAAATGTTGATTTTTTATTACATTAGCACATTCACATGTACTTATGACATTTTAAAGTGAGCTTTCGTAATATGAAGGCCCAGATCGCGGGTAAATCGGCCGAATACGCCCCAAAATAGTCACTTTTTCGCTTGTTTTGGACTCTAACGGAGTTCTCGTAAAGCAAAATAATCGGAAAAGTGGATTTTGACTTTTTGGGAGATAGCCCTTGGAATAATGTTTCCAACGCCGCTTGAATCGGCCAAATCGGACAAATAGCCTAGAAGTTATGGCAAAAATAGTGGAACTGCGCAAAACGGGACCCGACGCAAAAACTATTTTGGTCATAACTTCTTCGTTTTTCGCCCAATTCGGTCGATCTTTATGTCAACGGAATCCTTATCTAAAGGCCGAAGACCTCGCATGATTGGAATTGCTATACATCGTGCTGAACAAAGAGCTCCAATTTTTAGGCCGGGCCCTAGGAGTACCCCCTAGGGGCCTGGGCTAAAAACTATTTTGGCCATAACTTCTTCGTTACTTGCCCAATTCGGTCGATCTTTATGTCAACAGAATCCTTATCGAAAGGCCTAAGACCCCTAATTATCTGAATTCCTATCCATCGTGCCGAACAAAGAGTTTCAATTTTCGGGCCGGGCCCTAGGGGTACACCTAGGGATTCGGGGGCTGAAAAATCATCCGAAATGAAATGTTGATTTTTTATCACATTAGCACATTCACATGTACTTATGGCATTTTAAAGTGAGCTTTCGTAATATGAAGGCCCAGATCGCGGGTAAATCGGCCGAATACGCCCCAAAATAGTCACTTTTTCGCATGTTTTGGACTCTAACGAAGTTCTCGTAAAGCAAAATAATAGGAAAAGTGGATTTTGACTTTTTGGGGGATATCCCTTGGAATAAGGTTTCCAACGCCGCTTTAATCGGCCAAATCGGACAAATAGCCTAGAAGTTAGGGCAAAAATAGTGGAATAGCGCAAAACAGGACCCGACGCAAAAACTATTTTGGTCATAACTTCTTCGTTTTTCGCCCGATTCGGTCGATTTTTATGTCGACGTAATCCTTATCTAAAGGCCGAAGACCCCGCATGATTGGAATTCCTATACATCGTGCTGAACAAAGAGCTCCAATTTTTGGGTCAGGCCCTAGGAGTACCCCCTAGGGGCCTGGGCTAAAAACTATTTTGGCCATAACTTCTTCATTACTCGCCCGATTCGGTCAATCTTTATGTCTACAGAATCCTTATCTAAAGGCCTAAGACCCCTAATGATCGGAATTCCTATCCATCGTGCCGAACAAAGAGTTTCAATTTTCAGGCCGGGCCTTAAGGGTACACCTAGGGATTTAGGGGCTGAAAAATCATCCGAAACGAAATGTTGATTTTTTCACACATTAGCACATTCACATGTACTTATGGCATTTTAAAGTGAGCTTTCGTAATTTGATGGCCCATATCGCGGGTAAATCGGCCGAATACGCCCCAAAATAGTCACTTTTTCGCTTGTTTTGGACTCTCACGAAGTTCTCGTAAAGCAAAACAATAGGAAAAGTGGATTTTGACTTTTGGGGGGATTGCCCTTGGAATAAGATTTTCAACGCCGCTTGAATCGGCCAAATCGGACAAATAGCCTAGAAGTTATGGCAAAAATAGTGGAACTGCATAAAACGGGACTCGACGCAAAAACTATTTTGGTCATAACATCTTCGTTTTTCGCCCGATTCGGTCAATATTTATGTCGACGGAATCCTTATCTAAAGGCCGAAGACCCCGCATGATTGGAATTCCTATCCATCGTGCTGAACAAATAGCTCCAATTTTTGGGCCGGGCCCTAGGAGTACCCCCTAGGGACCTGGGCTAAAAACTATTTTGGCCATAACTTCTTGGTTACTCGCCCGATTCGGTCGATCTTTATGTCCACAGACTCCTTATCTAAAGACCTAAGACCCCTAATGATCGGAATTCCTATCCATCGTGCCGAACAAAAAGTTTCAATTTTCAGGCCGGGCCCTAGGGGTACCCCTAGGGGTTCGGGGGCTGAAAAATCATCCGAAATGTAATGTTGATTTTTTCGCACATTAGCACATTCACATGTACTTATGGCATTTTAATGTGAGCTTGGGAAATTTGAAAGCAGAGATCGCCGGTAAATCGGCCGAATACGCCCCAAAATAGTCACTTTTTCACTTGTTTTGGTCTCTCACGAAGTTCTCGTAAAGCAAAACTGTAGGAAAAGTGGATTTTGACATTCTGGAGGATAGCCCTTGGAATAAGGTTTCTAACGCTGCTTGAATCGGCCAAATCAGACGAATAGCCTAGAAGTTATGGCAAAAATAGTGCAATTGCGCAAAATGGGAACTGACGCAAAAACTATTTTGGTCATAACTTCTTCGTTTTTCGCCCGATTCAGTCGATCTTTATGTCGACGTATTCCTTATCTAAAGGCCGAAGACCCCGCATGATTGGAATTCCTATACATCGTGCTGAACAAAGAGCTCCAATTTTTGGGCCGGGCCCTAGGAGTACCCCCTAGGGGCATGGGCTAAAAACTATTTTGGCCATAACTTCTTCGTTACTTGCCCGATTCGGTCGATCTTTATGTCCACAGAATCCTTATCTAAAGGCCTAAGACCCCTAATTATCTGAATTCCTATCCATCGTGCCGAACAAAGAGTTTCAATTTTCGGGCCGGGCCCTAGGGGTACAGCTAGGGGTTCGGGGGCTGAAAAATCATCCGAAATTAAATGTTGATTTTTTATCACATTAGCACATTCACATGTACTTATGGCATTTTAAAGTGAGCTTTCGTAATATGAAGGCCCAGATCGCGGGTAAATCGGCCGAATACGCCCCAAAATAGTCACTTTTTCGCATGTTTTGGACTCTAACGAAGTTCTCGTAAAGCAAAATAATAGGAAAAGTGGATATTGACTTTTTGGGGGATATCCCTTGGAATAAGGTTTCCAACGCCGCTTTAATCGGCCAAATCGGACAAATAGCCTAGAAGTTATGGCAAAAATAGTGGAATTGCGCAAAACAGGACCCGACGCAAAAACTATTTTGGTCATAACTTCTTCGTTTTTTGCCCGATTCGGTCGATTTTTATGTCGACGTAATCCTTATCTAAAGGCCGAAGACCCCGCATGATTGGAATTCCTATACATCGTGCTGAACAAAGAGCTCCAATTTTTGGGTCAGACCCTAGGAGTACCCTCTAGGGGCCTGGGCTAAAAACTATTTTTGCCATAACTTCTTCATTACTCGCCCGATTCGGTCGATCTTTATGTCTACAGAATCCTTACCTAAAGGCCTAAGACCCCTAATGATCGGAATTCCTATACATCGTGTCGAACAAAGAGTTTCAATTTTCAGGCCGGGCCTTAAGGTTACACCTAGGGATTTGGGGGCTGAAAAATCATTCGAAACGAAATGTTGATTTTTTCACACATTAGCACATTCACATGTACTTATGGCATTTTAAAGTGAGCTTGCGTAATTTGAAGGCCCAGATCGCGGGTAAATCGACCGAATACGCCCCAAAATAGTCACTTTTTCGCTTGTTTTGTACTCTCACGAAGTTCTCGTAAAGCAAAACAATAGGAAAAGTGGATTTTGACTTTTTGGGGGATAGCCCTTGGAATAAGGTTTCCAACGCCGCTTGAATCGGCCAAATCGGACAAATAGCCTAGAAGTTATGGCAAAAATAGTGGAACTGCGCAAAACAGGACCCGACGCAAAAACTATTTTGGTCATAACATCTTCGTTTTTCGCCCGATTCTGTCGATCTTTATGTCAACGGAATCCTTATCTAAAGGCCGAAGACCCCGCATGATTGGAATTCCTATCCATCGTGCTGACAAATAGCTCCAATTTTTGGGCCAGGCCCTAGGAGTACCCCCTAGGGACCCGGGCTAAAAACTATTTTGGCAATAACTTCTTGGTTACTCGCCCGATTCGGTCGATCTTTATGTCCACAGACTCCTTATCTAAAGACCTAAGACCCCTAATGATCGGAATTCCTATCCATCGTGCCGAACAAAAAGTTACAATTTTCGGGCCGGGCCTTAGGGGTACACCTAGGGGTTCGGGGGCTGAAAAATCATCCGAAATGAAATGTTGATTTTTTATTACATTAGCACATTCACATGTACTTATGACATTTTAAAGTGAGCTTTCGTAATATGAAGGCCCAGATCGCGGGTAAATCGGCCGAATACGCCCCAAAATAGTCACTTTTTCACTTGTTTTGGTCACTCACGAAGTTCTCGTAAAGCAAAACAATAGGAAAAGTGGATTTTGACATTCTGGGGGATAGCCCTTGGAATAAGGTTTCTAACGCTGCTTGAATCGGCCAAATCGGACAAATAGCCTAGAAGTTATGGCAAAAATAGTGCAATTGCGCAAAATGGGAACTGACACAAAAACTATTTTGGTCATAACTTCTTCGTTTTTCGCCCGATTCAGTCGATCTTTATGTCGACGTATTCCTTATCTAAAGGCCCAAGACCCCGCATGATTGGAATTCCTATACATCGTGCTGAACAAAGAGCTCCAATTTTTGGGTCGGGCCCTAGGAGTACCCCCTAGGGGCCTGGGCTAAAAACTATTTTGGCCATAACTTCTTCGTTACTCGCCCGATTCGGTCGATCTTTATTTCCACATAATCCTTATCTAAAGGCCTAAGACCCCTAATGATCGGAATTCCTATCCATCGTGCCGAACAAAGAGTTTCAATTTTCAGGCCGGGCCCTAAGGGTACACCTAAGGATTTGGGGGCTGAAAAATCATCCGAAACGAAATGTTCATTTTTTCACACATTAGCACATTCACATGTACTTATGGCATTTTAAAGTGAGCTTGCGTAATTTGAAGGCCCAGATCGCGGGTAAATCGGCCGAATACGCCCCAAAATAGTCACTTTTTCGCTTGTTTTGTACTCTCACGAAGTTCTCGTAAAGCAAAACAATAGGAAAAGTGGATTTTGACTTTTTGGGGGATAGCCCTTGGAATAAGGTTTCCAACGCCGCTTGAATCGGCCAAATCGGACAAATAGCCTAGAAGTTATGGCAAAAATAGTGGAACTGCACAAAACGGGACCCGACGCAAAAACTATTTTTGTCATAACATCTTAGTTTTTCGCCCGATTCGGTCAATCTTTATGTCGACGGAATCCTTATCTAAAGGCCGAAGACCCCGCATGATTGGAATTCCTATCCATCGTGCTGAACAAATAGCTCCAATTTTTGGGCCGGGCCCTAGGAGTACCCCCTAGGGACCTGGGCTAAAAACTATTTTGGCCATAACTTCTTGGTTACTCGCCCGATTCGGTCGATCTTTATGTCCACAGAATCCTTATCTAAAGGCCTAAGACCCCTAATGATCGGAATTCCTATCCATCGTGCCGAACAAAGAGTTTCAATTTTCAAGCCGGGCCCTAAGGGTACACCTAGGGATTTGGGGGCTGAAAAATCATCCGAAACGAAATGTTGATTTTTTCACACATTAGCACATTCACATGTACTTATGGCATTTTAAAGTGAGCTTGCGTAATTTGAAGGCCTAGATCGCGGGTAAATCGGCCGAATACGCCCCAAAATAGTCACTTTTTCGCTTGTTTTGGACTCTCACGAAGTTCTCGTAAAGCAAAACAATAGGAAAAGTGGATTTTGACTTTTTAGGGGATAGCCCTTGGAATAAGGTTTCCAACACCGCTTGAATCGGCCAAATCGGACAAATAGCCTAGAAGTTATGGCAAAAATAGTGGAACTGCGCAAAACGGGACCCGACGCAAAAACTATTTTGGTCATAACATCTTCGTTTTTCGCCCGATTCTGTCGATCTTTATGTCAACGGAATCCTTATCTAAAGGCCGAAGACCCCGCATGATTGGAATTCCTATACATAGTGCTGAACAAAGATCTCCAATTTTTGGGCCGGGCCCTAGGAGTACCCCCTAAGGGCCTGGGCTAAAAACTATTTTAGCCATAACTTCTTCGTTACTCGCCCGATTCGGTCGATCTTTATGTCCACTGAATCCTTATCTAAAGGCCTAAGACCCCGCATGATTGGAATTCCTATCCATCGTGCTGAACAAATAGCTCCAATTTTTGGGCCGGGCCCTAGGAGTACCCCCTAGGGACCTGGGCTAAAAACTATTTTGGCCATAACTTCTTCGTTACTCGCCCGATTCGGTCGATCTTTATGTACACAGAATCCTTATCTAAAGACCTAAGACCCCTAATGATCGGAATTCCTATCCATCGTTCTGAATAAAGAGTTTCGATTTTCGGGCCGGGCCCTAGGGGTACCCCCTAGGGGTTCGGGGGCTGAAAAATCATCCGAAACGAAATGTTGATTTTTTCGTACATTATCACATTCACATGTACTTATGGCATTTTAAAGTGAGCTTGCGTAATTTGAAGGCTCAGATCGCGGGTAAATCGGTCGAATACGCCCCAAAATAGTCACTTTTTCACTTATTTTGGTCTCTCACGAAGTTCTCGTAAAGTAAAACAATAGGAAAAGTGGATTTTGACTTTTTGGGGGATAGCCCTTGGAATAAGGTTTCCAACGCCGCTTGAATCGGCCAAATCGGACAAATAGCCTAGAAGTTATGGCAAAAATAGTGGAACTGCGCAAAACGGGACCCGACGCAAAAACTATTTTGGTCATAACATCTTCGTTTTTCGCCCGATTCGGTCGATCGTTATGTCGACGGAATCCTTATCTAAAGGCCGAAGACCCCGCATGATTGGAATTTCTATACATAGTGCTGAACAAAGAGCTCCAATTTTTGGGCCGGGCCCTAGGAGTACCCCCCTAGGGGCCTGGGCTAAAAACTATTTTGACCATAACTTATTCGTTACTCGCCCGATTCGGTCGATCTTTATGTCCACAGAATCCTTATCTAAAGGCCTAAGACCCCGCATGATTAGAATTCCTATCCATCATGCTGAACAAATAGCTTCACTTTTTGGGCCGGGCCCTAGGAGTACCCCCTAGGGACCTGGGCTAAAAACTATTTTGGCCATAACTTCTTCGTTACTCGCCCGATTCGGTCGATCTTTATGTACACAGAATCCTTATCTAAAGACCTAAGACCCATAATTATCGGAATTCCTATCCATCGTGCTGAATAAAGAGTTTCAATTTTCGGGCCGTGCCTTAGGGGGCCCTAGGGGTTCGGGGGCTGAAAAATCATGCGAAACGAAATGTTGATTTTTTCGCACATTAGCACATTCACATGTACTTATGGCATTTTAAAGTGATCTTGCGTAATTTGAAGGCCCAGATCGCGGTTAAATCGGCCGAATACGCCCCAAAATAGTCACTTTTTCACTTATTTTGGTCTCTCACGAAGTTCTCGTAAAGTAAAACAATAGGAAAAGTGGATTTTGACTTTTTGGGGGATAGCCCTTGGAATAATGTTTCCAACGCTGCTTGAATTGGCCAAATCGAACAAATAGCCTAGAAGTTATGGCAAAAATAGTGGAATTGCGCAAAATAAGACCCGACGCAAAAACTATTTTGGTCATAACTTCTTCGTTTTTCGCCCGATTCGGTCGATCTTTATGTCGACGTAATCCTTATCTAAAGGCCGAAGACCCCGTATGATTGGAATTCCTATCCATCGTGCTGAACAAAGAGCTCCAATTTTTGGGCCGGGCCCTAGGAGTACCCCCTAGGGGCCGCAGCTAAAAACTATTTTGGCCATAACTTCTTCTTTACTCGCCCAATTCGGTCGATCTTTATGTCCACAGAATCCTTATCTAAAGGCCTAAGACCCCTAATCATTAGAAGTCCTATCCATCGTGCCGAACAAAGAGTTTCAATTTTCGGGCCGAGCCCTAGGGGTATACCTAGGGGTTCGAGGGCTGAAAAATCATCCGAAACGAAATGTTAATTTTTTCGCACATTAGCACATTCACATGTACTTATGGCATTTTAAAGTGAGCTTTCATAATTTAAAGGCTCATATCGCGGGTAAATCGGCCGAATACGCCCCAAAATAGTCATTTTTTCGCTTGTTTTGGACTCTAACGAAGATCTCGTAAAGCTAAATATTAGGTAAAGTGGATTTTGACTTTTTTGGGGATAGCCCTGGGAATAAGGTTTCCAACGCTGCTTGAATCGGCTAAATCGGACAAATAGCCTAGAAGTTATGGCAAAAATAGTGGAACTGTGCAAAACGGGACCCGACGCAAAAACTATTTTGGTCATAACTTCTTCGTTTTTCGCCCAATTCGGTCGATCTTTATGTCAAAGGAATCCTTATCTAAAGGCCGAAGACCCCGCATGATTGGAATTGCTATACATCGTGCTGAACAAAGAGCTCCAATTTTTGGGTCGGGCCCTAGGAGTACCCCCTAGGGGCCTGGGCTAAAAACTATTTTGGCCATAACTTCTTCGTTACTTGCCCGATTCGGTCGATCTTTATGTCCACAGAATCCTTATCTAAAGGCCTAAGACCCCTAATTATCTGAATTCCTATCCATCGTGCCGAACAAAGAGTTTCAATTTTCGGGCCGGGCCCTAGGGGTACACCTAGGGGTTCGGGGGCTGAAAAATCATCCGAAATGAAATGTTGATTTTTTATTACATTAGCACATTCACATGTACTTATGACATTTTAAAGTGAGCTTTCGTAATATGAAGGCCCAGATCGCGGGTAAATCGGCCGAATACGCCCCAAAATAGTCACTTTTTCGCTTGTTTTGGACTCTAACGGAGTTCTCGTAAAGCAAAATAATCGGAAAAGTGGATTTTGACTTTTTGGGAGATAGCCCTTGGAATAATGTTTCCAACGCCGCTTGAATCGGCCAAATCGGACAAATAGCCTAGAAGTTATGGCAAAAATAGTGGAACTGCGCAAAACGGGACCCGACGCAAAAACTATTTTGGTCATAACTTCTTCGTTTTTCGCCCAATTCGGTCGATCTTTATGTCAACGGAATCCTTATCTAAAGGCCGAAGACCCCGCATGATTGGAATTGCTATACATCGTGCTGAACAAAGAGCTCCAATTTTTAGGCCGGGCCCTAGGAGTACCCCCTAGGGGCCTGGGCTAAAAACTATTTTGGCCATAACTTCTTCGTTACTTGCCCAATTCGGTCGATCTTTATGTCAACAGAATCCTTATCTAAAGGCCTAAGACCCCTAATTATCTGAATTCCTATCCATCGTGCCGAACAAAGAGTTTCAATTTTCGGGCCGGGCCCTAGGGGTACACCTAGGGATTCGGGGGCTGAAAAATCATCCGAAATGAAATGTTGATTTTTTATCACATTAGCACATTCACATGTACTTATGGCATTTTAAAGTGAGCTTTCGTAATATGAAGGCCCAGATCGCGGGTAAATCGGCCGAATACGCCCCAAAATAGTCACTTTTTCGCATGTTTTGGACTCTAACGAAGTTCTCGTAAAGCAAAATAATAGGAAAAGTGGATTTTGACTTTTTGGGGGATATCCCTTGGAATAAGGTTTCCAACGCCGCTTTAATCGGCCAAATCGGACAAATAGCCTAGAAGTTAGGGCAAAAATAGTGGAATAGCGCAAAACAGGACCCGACGCAAAAACTATTTTGGTCATAACTTCTTCGTTTTTCGCCCGATTCGGTCGATTTTTATGTCGACGTAATCCTTATCTAAAGGCCGAAGACCCCGCATGATTGGAATTCCTATACATCGTGCTGAACAAAGAGCTCCAATTTTTGGGTCAGGCCCTAGGAGTACCCCCTAGGGGCCTGGGCTAAAAACTATTTTGGCCATAACTTCTTCATTACTCGCCCGATTCGGTCAATCTTTATGTCTACAGAATCCTTATCTAAAGGCCTAAGACCCCTAATGATCGGAATTCCTATCCATCGTGCCGAACAAAGAGTTTCAATTTTCAGGCCGGGCCTTAAGGGTACACCTAGGGATTTAGGGGCTGAAAAATCATCCGAAACGAAATGTTGATTTTTTCACACATTAGCACATTCACATGTACTTATGGCATTTTAAAGTGAGCTTTCGTAATTTGATGGCCCATATCGCGGGTAAATCGGCCGAATACGCCCCAAAATAGTCACTTTTTCGCTTGTTTTGGACTCTCACGAAGTTCTCGTAAAGCAAAACAATAGGAAAAGTGGATTTTGACTTTTGGGGGGATTGCCCTTGGAATAAGATTTTCAACGCCGCTTGAATCGGCCAAATCGGACAAATAGCCTAGAAGTTATGGCAAAAATAGTGGAACTGCATAAAACGGGACTCGACGCAAAAACTATTTTGGTCATAACATCTTCGTTTTTCGCCCGATTCGGTCAATATTTATGTCGACGGAATCCTTATCTAAAGGCCGAAGACCCCGCATGATTGGAATTCCTATCCATCGTGCTGAACAAATAGCTCCAATTTTTGGGCCGGGCCCTAGGAGTACCCCCTAGGGACCTGGGCTAAAAACTATTTTGGCCATAACTTCTTGGTTACTCGCCCGATTCGGTCGATCTTTATGTCCACAGACTCCTTATCTAAAGACCTAAGACCCCTAATGATCGGAATTCCTATCCATCGTGCCGAACAAAAAGTTTCAATTTTCAGGCCGGGCCCTAGGGGTACCCCTAGGGGTTCGGGGGCTGAAAAATCATCCGAAATGTAATGTTGATTTTTTCGCACATTAGCACATTCACATGTACTTATGGCATTTTAATGTGAGCTTGGGAAATTTGAAAGCAGAGATCGCCGGTAAATCGGCCGAATACGCCCCAAAATAGTCACTTTTTCACTTGTTTTGGTCTCTCACGAAGTTCTCGTAAAGCAAAACAGTAGGAAAAGTGGATTTTGACATTCTGGAGGATAGCCCTTGGAATAAGGTTTCTAACGCTGCTTGAATCGGCCAAATCAGACGAATAGCCTAGAAGTTATGGCAAAAATAGTGCAATTGCGCAAAATGGGAACTGACGCAAAAACTATTTTGGTCATAACTTCTTCGTTTTTCGCCCGATTCAGTCGATCTTTATGTCGACGTATTCCTTATCTAAAGGCCGAAGACCCCGCATGATTGGAATTCCTATACATCGTGCTGAACAAAGAGCTCCAATTTTTGGGCCGGGCCCTAGGAGTACCCCCTAGGGGCATGGGCTAAAAACTATTTTGGCCATAACTTCTTCGTTACTTGCCCGATTCGGTCGATCTTTATGTCCACAGAATCCTTATCTAAAGGCCTAAGACCCCTAATTATCTGAATTCCTATCCATCGTGCCGAACAAAGAGTTTCAATTTTCGGGCCGGGCCCTAGGGGTACAGCTAGGGGTTCGGGGGCTGAAAAATCATCCGAAATGAAATGTTGATTTTTTATCACATTAGCACATTCACATGTACTTATGGCATTTTAAAGTGAGCTTTCGTAATATGAAGGCCCAGATCGCGGGTAAATCGGCCGAATACGCCCCAAAATAGTCACTTTTTCGCATGTTTTGGACTCTAACGAAGTTCTCGTAAAGCAAAATAATAGGAAAAGTGGATATTGACTTTTTGGGGGATATCCCTTGGAATAAGGTTTCCAACGCCGCTTTAATCGGCCAAATCGGACAAATAGCCTAGAAGTTATGGCAAAAATAGTGGAATTGCGCAAAACAGGACCCGACGCAAAAACTATTTTGGTCATAACTTCTTCGTTTTTTGCCCGATTCGGTCGATTTTTATGTCGACGTAATCCTTATCTAAAGGCCGAAGACCCCGCATGTTTGGAATTCCTATACATCGTGCTGAACAAAGAGCTCCAATTTTTGGGTCAGACCCTAGGAGTACCCTCTAGGGGCCTGGGCTAAAAACTATTTTGGCCATAACTTCTTCATTACTCGCCCGATTCGGTCGATCTTTATGTCTACAGAATCCTTACCTAAAGGCCTAAGACCCCTAATGATCGGAATTCCTATACATCGTGCCGAACAAAGAGTTTCAATTTTCAGGCCGGGCCTTAAGGTTACACCTAGGGATTTGGGGGCTGAAAAATCATTCGAAACGAAATGTTGATTTTTTCACACATTAGCACATTCACATGTACTTATGGCATTTTAAAGTGAGCTTGCGTAATTTGAAGGCCCAGATCGCGGGTAAATCGACCGAATACGCCCCAAAATAGTCACTTTTTCGCTTGTTTTGTACTCTCACGAAGTTCTCGTAAAGCAAAACAATAGGAAAAGTGGATTTTGACTTTTTGGGGGATAGCCCTTGGAATAAGGTTTCCAACGCCGCTTGAATCGGCCAAATCGGACAAATAGCCTAGAAGTTATGGCAAAAATAGTGGAACTGCGCAAAACAGGACCCGACGCAAAAACTATTTTGGTCATAACATCTTCGTTTTTCGCCCGATTCTGTCGATCTTTATGTCAACGGAATCCTTATCTAAAGGCCGAAGACCCCGCATGATTGGAATTCCTATCCATCGTGCTGACAAATAGCTCCAATTTTTGGGCCGGGCCCTAGGAGTACCCCCTAGGGACCCGGGCTAAAAACTATTTTGGCAATAACTTCTTGGTTACTCGCCCGATTCGGTCGATCTTTATGTCCACAGACTCCTTATCTAAAGACCTAAGACCCCTAATGATCGGAATTCCTATCCATCGTGCCGAACAAAAAGTTACAATTTTCGGGCCGGGCCTTAGGGGTACACCTAGGGGTTCGGGGGCTGAAAAATCATCCGAAATGAAATGTTGATTTTTTATTACATTAGCACATTCACATGTACTTATGACATTTTAAAGTGAGCTTTCGTAATATGAAGGCCCAGATCGCGGGTAAATCGGCCGAATACGCCCCAAAATAGTCACTTTTTCACTTGTTTTGGTCACTCACGAAGTTCTCGTAAAGCAAAACAATAGGAAAAGTGGATTTTGACATTCTGGGGGATAGCCCTTGGAATAAGGTTTCTAACGCTGCTTGAATCGGCCAAATCGGACAAATAGCCTAGAAGTTATGGCAAAAATAGTGCAATTGCGCAAAATGGGAACTGACACAAAAACTATTTTGGTCATAACTTCTTCGTTTTTCGCCCGATTCAGTCGATCTTTATGTCGACGTATTCCTTATCTAAAGGCCCAAGACCCCGCATGATTGGAATTCCTATACATCGTGCTGAACAAAGAGCTCCAATTTTTGGGTCGGGCCCTAGGAGTACCCCCTAGGGGCCTGGGCTAAAAACTATTTTGGCCATAACTTCTTCGTTACTCGCCCGATTCGGTCGATCTTTATTTCCACATAATCCTTATCTAAAGGCCTAAGACCCCTAATGATCGGAATTCCTATCCATCGTGCCGAACAAAGAGTTTCAATTTTCAGGCCGGGCCCTAAGGGTACACCTAAGGATTTGGGGGCTGAAAAATCATCCGAAACGAAATGTTCATTTTTTCACACATTAGCACATTCACATGTACTTATGGCATTTTAAAGTGAGCTTGCGTAATTTGAAGGCCCAGATCGCGGGTAAATCGGCCGAATACGCCCCAAAATAGTCACTTTTTCGCTTGTTTTGTACTCTCACGAAGTTCTCGTAAAGCAAAACAATAGGAAAAGTGGATTTTGACTTTTTGGGGGATAGCCCTTGGAATAAGGTTTCCAACGCCGCTTGAATCGGCCAAATCGGACAAATAGCCTAGAAGTTATGGCAAAAATAGTGGAACTGCACAAAACGGGACCCGACGCAAAAACTATTTTTGTCATAACATCTTAGTTTTTCGCCCGATTCGGTCAATCTTTATGTCGACGGAATCCTTATCTAAAGGCCGAAGACCCCGCATGATTGGAATTCCTATCCATCGTGCTGAACAAATAGCTCCAATTTTTGGGCCGGGCCCTAGGAGTACCCCCTAGGGACCTGGGCTAAAAACTATTTTGGCCATAACTTCTTGGTTACTCGCCCGATTCGGTCGATCTTTATGTCCACAGAATCCTTATCTAAAGGCCTAAGACCCCTAATGATCGGAATTCCTATCCATCGTGCCGAACAAAGAGTTTCAATTTTCAAGCCGGGCCCTAAGGGTACACCTAGGGATTTGGGGGCTGAAAAATCATCCGAAACGAAATGTTGATTTTTTCACACATTAGCACATTCACATGTACTTATGGCATTTTAAAGTGAGCTTGCGTAATTTGAAGGCCTAGATCGCGGGTAAATCGGCCGAATACGCCCCAAAATAGTCACTTTTTCGCTTGTTTTGGACTCTCACGAAGTTCTCGTAAAGCAAAACAATAGGAAAAGTGGATTTTGACTTTTTAGGGGATAGCCCTTGGAATAAGGTTTCCAACACCGCTTGAATCGGCCAAATCGGACAAATAGCCTAGAAGTTATGGCAAAAATAGTGGAACTGCGCAAAACGGGACCCGACGCAAAAACTATTTTGGTCATAACATCTTCGTTTTTCGCCCGATTCTGTCGATCTTTATGTCAACGGAATCCTTATCTAAAGGCCGAAGACCCCGCATGATTGGAATTCCTATACATAGTGCTGAACAAAGATCTCCAATTTTTGGGCCGGGCCCTAGGAGTACCCCCTAAGGGCCTGGGCTAAAAACTATTTTAGCCATAACTTCTTCGTTACTCGCCCGATTCGGTCGATCTTTATGTCCACTGAATCCTTATCTAAAGGCCTAAGACCCCGCATGATTGGAATTCCTATCCATCGTGCTGAACAAATAGCTCCAATTTTTGGGCCGGGCCCTAGGAGTACCCCCTAGGGACCTGGGCTAAAAACTATTTTGGCCATAACTTCTTCGTTACTCGCCCGATTCGGTCGATCTTTATGTACACAGAATCCTTATCTAAAGACCTAAGACCCCTAATGATCGGAATTCCTATCCATCGTTCTGAATAAAGAGTTTCGATTTTCGGGCCGGGCCCTAGGGGTACCCCCTAGGGGTTCGGGGGCTGAAAAATCATCCGAAACGAAATGTTGATTTTTTCGTACATTATCACATTCACATGTACTTATGGCATTTTAAAGTGAGCTTGCGTAATTTGAAGGCTCAGATCGCGGGTAAATCGGTCGAATACGCCCCAAAATAGTCACTTTTTCACTTATTTTGGTCTCTCACGAAGTTCTCGTAAAGTAAAACAATAGGAAAAGTGGATTTTGACTTTTTGGGGGATAGCCCTTGGAATAAGGTTTCCAACGCCGCTTGAATCGGCCAAATCGGACAAATAGCCTAGAAGTTATGGCAAAAATAGTGGAACTGCGCAAAACGGGACCCGACGCAAAAACTATTTTGGTCATAACATCTTCGTTTTTCGCCCGATTCGGTCGATCGTTATGTCGACGGAATCCTTATCTAAAGGCCGAAGACCCCGCATGATTGGAATTTCTATACATAGTGCTGAACAAAGAGCTCCAATTTTTGGGCCGGGCCCTAGGAGTACCCCCCTAGGGGCCTGGGCTAAAAACTATTTTGACCATAACTTATTCGTTACTCGCCCGATTCGGTCGATCTTTATGTCCACAGAATCCTTATCTAAAGGCCTAAGACCCCGCATGATTAGAATTCCTATCCATCATGCTGAACAAATAGCTTCACTTTTTGGGCCGGGCCCTAGGAGTACCCCCTAGGGACCTGGGCTAAAAACTATTTTGGCCATAACTTCTTCGTTACTCGCCCGATTCGGTCGATCTTTATGTACACAGAATCCTTATCTAAAGACCTAAGACCCATAATTATCGGAATTCCTATCCATCGTGCTGAATAAAGAGTTTCAATTTTCGGGCCGTGCCTTAGGGGGCCCTAGGGGTTCGGGGGCTGAAAAATCATGCGAAACGAAATGTTGATTTTTTCGCACATTAGCACATTCACATGTACTTATGGCATTTTAAAGTGATCTTGCGTAATTTGAAGGCCGAGATCGCGGGTAAATCGGCCGAATATGCCCCAAAATAGTCACTTTTTCGCTTATTTTGGACTCTCACGAAGATCTCTTAAAGCAAAATAATAGGAAAAGTGGATTTTGACTTTTTGGGGGATAGCCCTGGGAATAAGGTTTCCAACGCCGCTTGAATTAGCCAAATCGGATAAATAGCCTAGAAGTTATTGCAAAAATAGTGGAACTGCGCAAAACGGGACCCGACGCAAAAACTATTTTGGCCATAACTTTTTCGTTTCTCGCCCGATACGGTTGATCTTTATGTCGATGGAATCCTTATCTAAAGGCCGAAGACACAGCATGATTGGAATTCCTATCCATAATGCTGAACAAAGAGCTCCAATTTTTGGGCCGGGCCCTAGGAGTACCCCCTACGGGCCTGGGCTAAAAACTATTTTGGCCATAACTTCTTCGTTACTCGCCCGATTCGGTCAATCTTTATGTCCACAGAATCCTTATCTAAAGGCCTAATACCCCTAATGATCGGAATTCCTATCCATCGTGCCAAACAAAGAGTTTCAATTTTTGGGCCGGGCCCTAGGGGTACCCCTAAGGGTTCGGGGGCTGAAAAATCATCCGAAACGAAATGTTGATTTTTTCGCATATTAGCAAATTCACATGTACTTATGGCATTTTAACGTGAGCTTGCGTAATTTGAAGGCCCAGATCGCGGGTAAATCGGCCGAATACACCCCAAAATAGTCACTTTTCGCTTGTTTTGGACTCTAACGAAGTTCTCGTAAAGAAAAAATAAGAGGAAAAGTGGATTTTGACTTTTTAGAGGATAGCCCTGGGAATAAGGTTTCCAATGCCGCTTGAATTGGCCAAATCGGACAAATAGCCTAGTAGTTATGGCAAAAATAGTGGAAATGCGCAAAACATGACTCGACGCAAAAACTATTTTGGTCATAACTTCTTCGTTTTTCGCCCGATTCATTCGATCTTTATGTCGACGGAATCCTTATCTTAAGGTCAAAGACCCCGCATGATTGGAATTCCTATCCAACGTGCTGAACAAAGAGCTCCAATTTTTGGGCCGGGCCCTAGGAGTAACCCCTAGGGGCCTGGGCTAAAAACTATTTTGGCCATAACTTCTTCGTTACTCGCCCGATTCGGTCGATCTTTATGTCTACAGAATCCTTATCTAAAGGCCTAAGACCCCTAATAATCGGAATTCCTATCCATCGTGTCGAACAAAGAGTTTCAATTTTCGGGCCAGGCCCTAGGGGTACGCCTAGGGGTTCGAGGGCTGAAAAATCATCCGAAACGAAATGTTGATTTTTTCCCACATTTGCACATTCACATGTACTTATGGTATTTTAAAGTGATCTTTCGTAATTTGAAGACCCAGATCACGGGTAAATCGGCCGAATACGCCCCAAAATAGTCACTTTTTCGCTTGTTTTGGACTCTAACGAAGTTCTCGTAAAGCAAAATAATAGGTAAAGTGGATTTTGACTTTTTGGGGGATAGCCCTGGGAATAAGGTTTTCAACGTCGCTTCAATCGGCCAAATCGGACAAATAGCCCAGAAGTTATGGCAAAAATAATGGAACTGCGCAAAACGGGACCCGACGCAAAAACTATTTTGGTCATAACTTCTTCGTTTTTCGCCCGATTCGGTCAATCTTTATGTCGACGGAATCCTTATCTAAAGGCCGAAGACCCCGCATGATTGAAATTCCTATCCATCGTGCTGAACAAATAGCTCCAATTTTTGGGCGGGGCCCTAGGAGTAACCCCCTAGGGGCCTGGGCTAAAAACTATTTTGGCCATAAGTTCTTCGTTACTCGCCCGATTCGGTCGATCTTTATGTCCACAGAATTCTTATCCAAAGGCCTAAGACCCCAAATGATCGGAATTCCTATCCATCGTGCCGAACAAAGAGTTTCAATTTTCGTGCCTTGCCCTAGGGGTTCGGGGGCTGAAAAATCTTGCGAAACGAAATGTTGATTTTTTCTCACATTAGCACATTCACATGTACTTATGGCATTTTAAAGTGAGCTTGCGTAATTTAAAGGTCCAGATCACGGGTAAATCGGCCGAATACGTCCCAAAATAGTCACTTTTTCGCTTGTTTTGGACTCTAACGAAGTTCTCGTAAAGCAAAATAATAGGTAAAGTTGATTTTGACTTTTTTGGGGATAGCCCTGGGAATAAGGTTTTCAACGCCGCTTGAATCGGCCAAATTGGACAAATAGCCTAGTAGTTATGGCAAAAATAGTGGAACTGCGCAAAACGGGACCCGACGCAAAAACTATTTTAGCCATAATTTCTTCGTTTCTCGCCCGATTCGGTCAATCTTTATGTTAATGGAATCCTTATCTAAAGGTCCAAGACCCCGCATGATGGGAATTCCTATCCATCGTGCTGAACAAAGAGCTCCAATTTTTGGGCCGGGCCCTAGGAGTTCCCCCTAGGGGCCTGGGCTAAAAACTATTTTGGCCATAACTTCTTCGTTACTCGCCCGATTCGGTCGATCTTTATGTCCACAGAATCCTTATCTAAAGGCCTAAGACCCCTAATGATCAGAATTCCTATCCATCGTGCCGAACAAAGAATTTTCAATTTTCAATCATCCGAAATGAAATGTTGATTTTTTCTCACATTAGCTCATTCACATGTACTTATGGCATTTTAAAGTGAGTTTGCGTAATTTAAAGGCCCAGATCACGGGTAAATCGGCCGAATACGCCCCAAAATAGTCACTTTTTCCCTTGTTTTGGTCTTTGACGAAGTTCTCGTATTGCAAAATAATTGGAATAGTAGATTTTTACTTTTTGGGAGATAGCCCTTGGAATAAGGTTTCCAACGCCACTTGAATCGGCAAAATCGGACAAAAAGCCTAGAAGTTATGGCGAAAATAGTGGAACTGCGCAAAACGGGACCCGACGCAAAAACTATTATGGCCATAACTTCTTCGTTTATCGCCCGATTAGGTCGATCTTTATGTCGACAGAATCCTTATCTAAAGGCCCAATACCCCGCATGATTGGAATTCCAATCCATCGTGCTGAACAAAGAGTTCCAATTTTTGGGCCGGGCCCTAGGAGTACCCCCTAGGGACCTGGGCTAAAAACTATTTTGGCCATAACTTCTTCGTTACTCGCCCGATTCGGTCAATCTTTATGTCCACAGAATCCTTATCTAAAGGCTTAAGACCCCTAATGCTCGGAATTCCTATCCATCGTGTCAAACAAAGAGTTTCAATTTTTGGGTCGGGCCCTAGGGGTACCCCTAGGTGTTCGGGGGCTGAAAAATCATCCGAAACGAAATGTTGATTTTTTCGCACATTAGCAAATTCACATGTACTTATGGAATTTTAACGTGAGCTTGCGTAATTTGAAGGCCCAGATCGCGGGTAAATCGGCCGAATACGCCCCAAAATAGTCACTTTTTCGCTTATTTTGGACTCTAACGAAGTTCTCGTAAAGAAAAATAATAGGAAAAGTGGATTTTGACTTTTTTGGGGATTGCCCTGGGAATAAGGTTTCCAAAGCCGCTTGAATTGGCCAAATCGGACAAATAGCCTAGAAGATATGGCAAAAATAATGGAAATGCGCAAAACATGACCCGACGCAAAAACTATTTTGGTCATAACTTCTTCGTTTTTCGCCCGATTCGGTCGATCTTTATGTCGACGAAATTCTTATCTAAAGGCCAAAGACCCCGCATGATTGGAATTCCAATCCATCATGCTGAACAAAGAGCTCCAATTTTTGGGTCGGGCCCTAGGAGTACCCCCCTTGGGGCCTGGGCTAAAAATTATTTTGGCCATAACTTCTTCGTTACTCGCCCGATTCGGTCGATCTTTATGTCCACAGAATCCTTATCTAAAGGCCTAAGACCCCTAATGATCGGAATTCCTATCCATCGTGCCAAACAAAGAGTTTCAATTTTTGGGCCGGGCCCTAGGGGTACCCCTAAGGGTTCGGGGGCTGAAAAATCATCCGAAACGAAATGTTGATTTTTTCGCACATTAGAAAATTCACATGTACTTATGGCATTTTAACGTGAGCTTGCGTAATTTGAAGGCCCAGATCGCGGGTAAATCGGCCGAATACGCCCCAAAATAGTCACTTTTCGCTTGTTTTGGACTCTAACGAAGTTCTCGTAAAGAAAAAATAAGAGGAAAAGTGGATTTTGACTTTTTGGAGGATAGCCCTGGGAATAAGGTTTTCATCGCCGCTTGAATCGGCCAAATCGGACAAATAGCCTAGAAGTTATGGCAAAAATAGTGGAACTGAGCAAAACGGGACCCGACGCAAAAACTATTTTGGTCATAACTTCTTCGTTTTTCGCCCGATTCGGTCGATCTTTATGTCGACGGAATCCTTATCAAAAGGCCGAAGACCCCGCATGATTGAAATTCCTATCCATAGTGCTGAACAAATAGCTCCAATTTTTGGGCCGGGCCCTAGGAGTACCCCCTAGGGGCCTGGGCTAAAAACTATTTTGGCCATAACTTCTTCGTTACTCGCCCGATTCGGTCGATCTTTATGTCCACAGAATCCTTATCTAAAGGCCTAAGACCCGTAATGATCGGAATTCCTATCCATCGTGCCGAACAAAGAGTTTCAATTTTCGGGCCTGGCCCTAGGGGTACCCCTAGGGGTTCGGGGGCTGAAAAATCATCCGAAACGAAATGTTGATTTTTTCTCACATTAGCACATTCACATGTACTTTTGGCATTTTAAAGTGAGCTTGCGTAATTTAAAGGCCCAGATCACGGGTAAATCGGCCGAATACGTCCCAAAATAGTCACTTTTTCGCTTGTTTTGGACTCTAACGAAGTTCTCGTAAAGCAAAATAATAGGTAAAGTGGATTTTGACTTTTTGGGGAATATCCCTGGGAATAAGGTTTCCAACGCCGCTTGAATCGACCAAATCGGACAAATAGCCTAGAAGTTATGCGAAAAATAGTGGAACTGCGCAAAACATGACCCGACGCAAAAACTATTTTGGTCATAACTTCTTCATTTTTCGCCCGATTCGGTCGATCTTTATGTCGACGGAATCCTTATCTAAAGGTTGAAGACCCCGCATGATTGGAATTCCTATCCATCGTGCTGAACAAAGAGCTCCAATTTTTGTGCCGGGCCCTAGGAGTACCCTCTAGGGGCCTGGGCTAAAAACTATTTTGGCCATAACTTCTTTGTTACTCGCCCGATTCGGTCGATCTTTATGTCCACAGAATCCTTATCTAAAGGCCTAAGACCCCTAATGATCAGAATTCCTATCCATCGTGCCGAACAAAGAGTTTCAATTTTCGAGCCGGGCCCTAGGGGTACCCCTCGGGGTTCGGGGGCTGAAAAATCATCCGAAATGAAATGTTGATTTTTTCTCACATTAGCACATTCACATGTACTTATGGCATTTTAAAGTGAGTTTGCATAATTTAAAGGCCCAGATCACGGGTAAATCAGCCGAATACGCCCCAAAATAGTAACTTTTTCCCTTGTTTTAATCTTTGACGATGTTCTCGTATAGCAAAATAATTGGAATAGTAGATTTTGACTTTTTGGGAGATAACCCTTGGAATAAGTTTTCCAGCGCCGCTTGAATCGGCATAATCGGACAAATAGCCTAGAAGTTATGGCGAAAATAGTGGAACTGCGCAAAACGGGACCCGACGCAAAAACTATTTTGGCCATAACTTCTTCGTTTATCGCCCGATTAGGTCGATCTTTATGTCGACGGAATCCTTACTAAAGACCCAATACCCCGCATGATTGAAATTCCAATCCATCGTGCTGAACAAATAACTCCAATTTTTGGGCCGGGCCCTAGGAGTACCCCCCTAGGGGCCTGGGCTAAAAACTATTTTGGCCATAACTTCTTCGTTACTCGCCCGATTCGGTCGATCTTTATGTCCACAGAATCCTTATCTAAAGGCCTAAGACCCGTAATGATCGGAATTCCTATCCATCGTGCTGAACAAAGAGTTTCAATTTTCGGGCCTGGCCCTAGGGGTACCCCTAGGGGTTCGGGGGCTGAAAAATCATCCGAAACGAAATGTTGATTTTTTCTCACATTAGCACATTCACATGTACTTATGGAATTTTAAAGTGAGCTTGCGTAATTTAAAGGCCCAGATCATGGGTAAATCGGCCGAATACGTCCCAAAATAGTCACTTTTTCGCTTGTTTTGGACTCTAACAAAGTTCTCGTAAAGCAAAATAATAGGTAAAGTTGATTTTGACTTTTTGGGGGATAGCCCTGGGAATAAGGTTTTCAACGCCGCTTGAATTGGCCAAATTGGACAAATAGCCTAGTAGTTACGGCAAAAATAGTGGAACTGCGCAAAACGAGACCAGACGCAAAAACTATTTTGGCCATAACTTCTTCGTTTCTCGCCCGATTCGGTCAATCTTTATGTTGACAGAATCCTTATCTAAATGCCGAAGACCCCGCAAGATTGAAATTCCTATCCATCGTGCTGAACAAATAGCTCCAATTTTTGGGCCGGGCCCTAGGAGTACCCCCTAGGGGCCTGGGCTAAAAACTATTTTGGCCATAACTTCTTCCTTACTCGCCCGATTCGGTCGATCTTTATGTCCACAGAATCTTTATCTAAAGGCCTAAGACCCCTAATGATCGGAATTCCTATCCATTGTGCCGATCAAAGAGTTTCAATTTTCGGGCCTGGCCATAGGGGTACCCATAGGGGTTCGGGGGCTGAAAAATCATCCGAAACAAAATGTTGATTTTTTCTCACATTAGCACATTCACATGTACTTATGGCATTTTAAAGTGAGCTTGCGTAATTTAAAGGCCCAGATCACGGGTAAATCGGCCGAATACGTCCCAAAATAGTCACTTTTTCGCTTGTTTTGGACTCTAACAAAGTTCTCGTAAAGCAAAATAATAGGTAAAGTTGATTTTGACTTTTTGGGGGATAGCCCTGGGAATAAGGTTTTCAATGCCGCTTGAATCGGCCATATTGGACAAATAGCCTAGTAGTTATGGCAAAAATAGTGGAACTGCGCAAAACGGGACCTGACGCAAAAACTATTTTGGCCATAACTTCTTCGTTTCTCGCCAGATTCGGTCAATCTTTATGTTGATGGAATCCTTATCTAATGGCCCAAGACCCCACATGATGGGAATTCTTATCCATCATGCTGATCAAAGAGCTCCAAGTTTTGGGCCGGGCCCTAGGAGTACCCCCGAGGGGCCAGGGTTAAAAACTATTTTGGTCATAACTTCTTCGTTACTCGCCCTATTCGGTCGATCTTTATGTCCACAGAATCCTTATCAAAAGGCCTAAGACCCCTAATGATCATAATTCCTATCCATCATGCCGAACAAAGAGTTTCAATTTTCGGGCCAGGCCCTAGGGTACACCTAGGGGTTCGAGGGCTGAAAAATCATCCGAAACGAAATGTTGATTTTTTCGCACATTAGTAAATTCACATGTACTTATGGAATTTTAAAGTGATCCTGCGTAATTTGAAGGCCCAAATCGCGGGTAAATCGGCCGAATACGCTCCAAAATAGTCAGTTTTTCGCTTGTTTCGGACTCTCACAAAGTTCTCGTAAAGAAAAATAATAGAAAAAGGTAGATTTTGACTTTTTGGGGGATAGCCCTGGGAATAAAGTTTCCAACGCCGCTTGAATCGGCCAAATCGGACAAATAGCCTAGAAGTTATGGCAAAAATAGTGGAACTGTGCAAAACATGACCCGACGCAAAAACTATTTTGGTCATAACTTCTTCATTTTTCGCCCGATTCGGTCGATCTTTATGTCGACAGAATCCTTATCTAATGGTCGAAGACCCCGCATGATTGGAATTCCTATCCATCGTGCTGAACAAAGAGCTCCAATTTTTGGGCCGGGCCCTAGGAGTACCCCCTAGGGGCCTGGGCTAAAAACTGTTTTGGCCATAACTTCTTCGTTACTCGCCCGATTCGGTCGATCTTTCGTCCACAGAATCCTTATCTAAAGGCCTAAGACCCCTAATGATCAGAATTCCTGTCCATCGTGCCGAACAAAAAGTTTCAATTTTCGAGCCGGGCCCTAAGGGTTCGGGGGCTGAAAAATCATCCGAATGAAATGTTTATTTTTTCTAACATTAGAACATACACATGTACTTATGGCATTTTTAAGTGAGTTTGCGTAATTTAAAGGCCCAGATCACGGGTAAATCGGCCGAATACGCCCCAAAATAGTCACTTTTTCCCTTATTTTGGTCTCTAACGAAGTTCTCGTATAGCAAAATAATTGGAAAAGTAGATTTTGACTTTTTGGGAGATAGCCCTTGGAATAAGGTTTCCAACGCCACTTGAATCGGCCAAATCGGACGAATAGCCTAGAAGTTATGGCGAAAATAGTGGAACTGCGCAAAACGGGACCTGACGCAAAAACTATTTTGGCCAAAACTTCTTCGTTTATCGCCCGATTCGGTCGATCTTTATGTCGACGGAATCCTTATCTAAAGGCCCAATACCCCGCATGATTGGAATTCCTATCCATCATGCTGAACAAAGAACTCCAATTTTTGGGCCAGGCCCTAGGAGTACCCCCTAGGGACCTGGGCTAAAAACTATTTTGGCCATAACTTCTTCGTTACTCGCCCGATTCGTTCGATCTTTATGTCCACAGAATCCTTATTTAAAGGCCTAAGACCCCTAATGATCGGAATTTATATTCATCGTGCCAAACAAAGAGTTTCAATTTATGGGTCGGGCCCTAGGGGTACCCCTAGGGGTTCGGGGGCTGAAAAATCATCCGAAACAAAATGTTGATGTTTTCGCACATTAGCAAATTCACATGTACTTATGGCATTTTAACGTGAGCTTGCCTAATTTGAAGTCCCAGATCGCGGGTAAATCGGTCGAATACGCCCCAAAATAGTCACTTTTTCGCTTGTTTTGGACTCTAACGAAGTTCTCGTAAAGCAAAATAATAGGAAGTGGATTTTGACTTTTTGGGGGATAGCCCTGGGAATAAGGTTTCCAACGCCGCTTGAATCAGCCAAATCGGACAAATAGCCTAGAAGTTATGGCAAAAATAGTGGAAATGCGCAAAACATAACCCGACGCAAAAACTATTTTGGTCATAACTTCATCGTTTTTCGCCCGATTCGGTCGATCTTTATGTCGACGGAATCCTTATCTAAATGCCAAAGACCCCGCATGATTGGAATTCCTATCCATCGTGCTGAACAATGAGCTCCAATTTTTGGGCCGGGCCCTAGGAGTAACCCCTAGGGGCCTGGGCTAAAAACTATTTTGGCCATAACTTCTTCGTTACTCGCCCGATTCGGTCGATCTTTATGTCCACAGAATCCTTATCTGAAGGCCTAAGACCCCTAATGATCGGAATTCCTATCCATCCTGCCGAACAAAGAGTTTCAATTTTCGGGCCGGGCCCTAGGGGGGGTTCGAGGGCTTAAAAATCATCGGAAACGAAATGTTTATTTTTTCGCACATTAGCACATTCACATGTACGTTTGGCATTTTAAAGTGAGCTTTCGTAATTTGAAGGCCCAGATCGCGGGTAAATCGGCCAAATACGCCCTAAAATAGTCACTTTTTCACTTGTTTTGGACTCTAACGAAGTTCTCGTAAAGCAAAATAATAGTTAAAGTCGATTTTTACTTTTTGGGGGATAGCCCTGGGAATAAGGTTTTCAACGCCGCTTGAATCGGCCAAATCGGACAAATAGCCTAGAAGTTATGGCAAAAATAGTAGAATTGCGCAAAACGGGACCCGACGCAAAAACTATTTTGGCCATAACTTCTTCCTTTCTCGCCCGATTCGATCAATCTTTGTGGTGATGGAATCCTTATCTAAAGGCCCAAGACCCCGCATGATTGGAATTCCTATCCATCATGCTGAACAAAGAGCTCCAATTTTTGGGCCGGGCCCTAGGAGTACCCCGGGGGGCCTGGGCTAAAAACTATTTTGGCCATAATTTCTTCGTTAGTTGCCCGATTCGGTCGATCTTTATGTCCACAGAATCCTTATTTAAAGGCCTAAGACCCCTAATGATCGGAATTCCTATCCATCGTGCCAAACAAAGAGTTTCAATTTTTGGGTCGGGCCCTAGGGGTACCCCTAGGGGTTCGAGGGCTGAAAAATCATCCGAAACAAAATGTTGATGTTTTCGCACATTAGCAAATTCACATGTACTTATGGCCTTTAAACATGAGCTTGCGTAATTTGAAGGCCCAGATCGCGGGTAAATCGGTCGAATACGCCGCAAAATAGTCACTTTTTCGCTTGTTTTGGACTCTAACGAAGTTCTCGTAAAGCAAAATAATAGGAAGTGGATTTTGACTTTTTGGGGGATAGCCCTGGGAATAAGGTTTCCAACGCCGCTTGAATCAGCCAAATCGGACAAATAGCCTAGAAGTTATGGCAAAAATAGTGGAAATGCGCAAAACATAACCCGACGCAAAAACTATTTTGGTCATAACTTCATCGTTTTTCGCCCGATTCGGTCAATCTTTATGTCGGCGGAATCCTTATCTAAATGCCAAAGACCCCGCATGATTGGAATTCCTATCCATCGTGCTGAACAATGAGCTCCAATTTTTGGGCCGGGCCCTAGGAGTACCCCTTAAGGACATGGGCTAAAAACTATTTTGGCCATAACTTCTTCGTCACTCGCCCGATTCGGTCGATCTTTATGTCCACAGAATCCTTATCTAAAGGCCTAAGACCCCTAATGATCGGAATTCCTATCCATCGTGCCGAACAAAGAGTTTCAATTTTCGGGCCGGGCTCTAGGGGTAGTACCCCTAGGGGTTCGGGGGCTGAAAAATTATCCGAAACGAAATGTTGATTTTTTCGCACATTAGCACATTCACATGTACTTATGGCATTTTAAAGTGAGCCTGCGTAATTTAAAGGCCCAGATCACGGGTAAATCGGCCGAATACGCCACAAAATAGTCACTTTTTCCCTTGTTTTGGTCTCTGACGAAGTTCTCGTATAGCAAAATAGTTGGAAAAGTAGATTTTGACTTTTTGGGAGATAGCCCTTGGAATAAGGTTTCCAATGCCACTTGAATCGGCCAAATCGGACAAATAGCCTAGAAGTTATGGCGAAAATAGTGGAACTGCGCAAAACGGGACCCGACGCAAAAATTATTCTGGCCACAACATCTTCGTTTATCACCCGATTCGATCGATCTTTAAGTCGACGGAATCCTTATCTAAAGGCCCAATACCCCGCATGATTGGAATTCCTATCCATCGTGCTGAACAAAGAGCTCCAATTTTTGGGCCGGGCCCTAGAAGTACCCCCTAGGGACCTGGGCTAAAATCTATTTTGGCCATAACTTCTTCGTTACTCGCCCGATTCGGTCGATCTTTATGTCCACAGAATCCTTATCTAAAGGCCTAAGACCCCTAATGATCGGAATACCTATCCATCGTGCCGAACAAAGAGTTTCAATTTTCGGGCCGGGCTCTAGGGGTACGTACACCTAGGGGTTCGAGGGCTGAAAAATCATCCGAAACGAAATGTTGATTTTTTCGCACATTAGCACATTCACATTTACTTATGGAATTTTCAAGTGAGCTTTCGTAATTTGAAGGCCCAGATCCCGGGTAAATCGGCCGAATACGCCCCAAAATAGTCACTTTTTCGCTTGTTTTGGACTCTAACGAAGTTCTCATAAAGCAAAATAATAGGTAAAGTGGATTTTGACTTTTTGGGAGATAGCTCTGGGAATAAGGTTTCCAACGCCGCTTGAATCGGCCAAATCGGACAAATAGCCTAGAAGTTATGGCAAAAATAGTGGAACTGCGCAAAACAGGACCCGACGCAAAAACTATTTTGGTCATAACTTCTTCGTTTTTCGCCCGATTCGGTCGATCTTTATGTCGACGGAATCCTTATCTAAAGGCCGAATATCCCGCATAATTGAAATTCCTATCCATCGTGCTGAAAAAATAGCTCCAATATTTTGGCCGGGCTGTAGGAGTACCCCCTAGGGGCCTGGGCTAAAAACTATTTTGGCCATAACTTCTTCGTTACTCGCCCGATTCGGTCGATCTTTATGTCCACAGAATCCTTATCTAAAGGCCTTAGACCCCTAATGATCGGAATTCCAATCCATCGTGCCGAACAAAGAGTTTCAATTTTCGGGCCGGGCCCTAGTGGTACACCTAGGGGTTCGAGGGCTGAAAAATCATCCGAAACAAAATGTTGATTTTTTCGCACATTAGCACATTCACATTTACTTATGGCATTTTAAAGTGAGCTTTCGTAATTTGAAGGCCCAGATCGCGGGTAAATCGGCCGAATACGCCCCAAAATAGTCACTTTTTCGCTTGCTTTGGACTCTAACGAAGTTCTCGTAAAGCAAAATAATAGGTAAAGTGGATTTTGACTTTTTGGGGGATAGCTCTGGGAATATGTTTTCCAACGCCGCTTGAATCAGCCAAATCGGACAAATAACCTAGAAGTTATGGCAAAAATAGTGTAACTGCGCAAAACATGACCCGACGCAAAAACTATTTTGGTCATAACTTCTTCGTTTTCGCCCGATTCGGTCGATCTTTATGTCGACGGAATCCTTATCTAAAGGTCGAAGACCCCGCATGATTGGAATTCCTATCCATCGAGTTGAACAAAGAGCTCCAATTTTTGGGCTGGGCCCTAGTAGTACCCCCTAGGGGCCTGGGCTAAAAACAATTTTGGCCATAACTTCTTCGTTACTCGCCCGATTCGGTCGATCTTTAGGTCCACAGAATCCTTATCTAAAGGCCTAAGACCCCTAATGATCGGAATTCCTATCCATTGTGCCGAACAAAAAGTTTCAATTTTCAATCCTGGCCCTAGGGGTACCCCTAAGGGTTCGGGGGTCTGAAAAATCATCAGAATGAAATGTTGATTTTTTCTCATATTAGCACATTCACATGTACTTATGGCATTTTAAAGTGAGTTTTCGTAATTTAAAGGCCCAGATCGCGGGTAAATCGGCCGAATACGCCCCAAAATAGTCACTTTTTCGCTTGTTTTGGACTCTAACGAAGTTCTCGTAAAGCAAAATAATAGGTAAAGTGGATTTTGACTTTTTGGGGGATAGCTCTGGGAATAAGTTTTCCAACGCCGCTTGAATCAGCCAAATCGGACAAATATCCTATAATTTATGGCAAAAATAGTGTAACTGCGCAAAACATGACCCGACGCAAAAACTATTTTGGTCATAACTTCTTCGTTTTTCGCCCGATTCGGTCGATCTTTATGTCGACGGAATCCTTATCTAAAGGTCGAAGACCCCGCATGATTGGAATTCCTATCCATCGTGTTGAACAAAGAGCTCCAATTTTTGGGCTGGGCCCTAGGAGTATCCCCTAGGGACCTGGGCTAAAAACAATTTTGGCCATAACTTCTTCGTTACTCGCCCGATTCGGTCGATCTTTATGTCCACAGAATCCTTATCTAAAGGCCTAAGACCCCTAATGATCGGAATTCCTATCCATCGTGCCGAACAAAGAGTTTCAATTTTCGGGCCGGGCTCTAGGGGTAGTACCCCTAGGGGTTCGGGGGCTGAAAAATTATCCGAAACGAAATGTTGATTTTTTCGCGTATTAGCACATTCACATGTACTTATGGCATTTTTAAGTGAGCCTGCGTAATTTAAAGGCCCAGATCACGGCTAAATCGGCCGAATACGCCCCAAAATAGTCACTTTTTCCCTTGTTTTGGTCTCTGACGAAGTTCTCGTATAGCAAAATAGTTGGAAAAGTAGATTTTGACTTTTTGGGAGATAGCCCTTGGAATAAGGTTTCCAAAGCCACTTGAATCGGCCAAATCGGACAAATAGCCTAGAAGTTATGGCGAAAATAGTGGAACTGCGCAAACGGGAACCGACGCAAAAATTATTCTGGCCACAACATCTTCGTTTATTGCCCGATTCGGTCGATCTTTATGTCGACGGAATCCTTATCTAAAGGCCCAATACCCCGCATGATTGGAATTCCTATCCATCGTGCTGAACAAAGAGCTCCAATTTTTGGGCCGGGCCCTAGGAGTACCCCCTAGGGACCTGGGCTAAAAACTATTTTGGCCATAACTTCTTCGTTACTCGCCCGATTCGGTCGATCTTTATGTCTACAGAATCCTTATCTAAAGGCCTAAGACCCCTAATGATCGGAATACCTATCCATCGTGCCGAACAAAGAGTTTCAATTTTCGGGCCGGGCCCTAGCGGTAAACCTAGGGGTTCGAGGGCTGAAAAATCATCCGAAACGAAATGTTGATTTTTTCGCACATTAGCACATTCACATTTACTTATGGAATTTTCAAGTGAGCTTTCGTAATTTGAAGGCCCAGATCCCGGGTAAATCGGCCGAATACGCCCCAAAATAGTCACTTTTTCGCTTGTTTTGGACTCTAACGAAGTTCTCATAAAGCATAATAATAGGTAAAGTGGATTTTGACTTTTTAGGAGATAGCTCTGGGAATAAGGTTTCCAACGCCGCTTGAATCGGCCAAATCGGACAAATAGCCTAGAAGTTATGGCAAAAATAGTGGAACTACGCAAAACAGGACCCGACGCAAAAACTATTTTGGTCATAACTTCTTCGTTTTTCGCCCGATTCGGTCGATCTTTATGTCGACGGAATCCTTATCTAAAGGCCGAATATCCCGCATAATTGAAATTCCTATCCATCGTGCTGAAAAAATAGCTCCAATTTTTTGGCCGGGCTGTAGGAGTACCCCCTATGGGCCTGGGCTAAAAACTATTTTGGCCATAACTTCTTCGTTACTCGCCCAATTCGGTCGATCTTTATGTCCACAGAATCCTTATCTAAATGCCTTAGACCCCTAATGATCGGAATTCCAATCCATCGTGCCGAACAAAGAGTTTCAATTTTCGGGACGGGCCCTAGTGGTACACCTAGGGGTTAGAGGGCTGAAAAATAATCCGAAGCAAAATGTTGATTTTTTCGCACATTAGCACATTCACATTTACTTATGGCATTTTAAAGTGAGCTTTCGTAATTTGAAGGCCCAGATCGCGGGTAAATCGGCCGAATACGCCCCAAAATAGTCACTTTTTCGCTTGCTTTGGACTCTAACGAAGTTCTCGTAAAGCAAAATAATAGGTAAAGTGGATTTTGACTTTTTGGGGGATAGCTCTGGGAATAAGTTTTCCAACGCCGCTTGAATCAGCCAAATCGGACAAATAGCCTAGAAGTTATGGCAAAAATAGTGTAACTGCGCAAAACATGACCCGACGCAAAAACTATTTTGGTCATAACTTCTTCGTTTTTGGCCCGATTCGGTCGATCTTTATGTCGACGGAATCCTTATCTAAAGGTCGAAGACCCCGCATGATTGGAATTCCTATCCATCGTGTTGAACAAAGAGCTCCAATTTTTGGGCTGGGCCCTAGGAGTATCCCCTAGGGGCCTGGGCTAAAAACAATTTTGGCCATAACTTCTTCGTTACTCGCCCGATTCGGTCAATCTTTAGGTCCACAGAATCCTTATCTAAAGGCCTAAAACCCCTAATGATCAGAATTCATATCCATTGTGCCGAACAAAAAGTTTCAATTTTCAAGCTGGGCCCTAGGGGTACCCCTAGGGGTTCGGGGGGCTGAAAAATCATCCGAATGAAATGTTGATTTTTTTCTCACATTAGCACATTCACATGTACTTATGGCATTTTAAAGTGAGTTTGCATAATTTAAAGGCCCAGATAGGGTAAATCGGCCGAATACGCCCCAAAATAGTCACTTTTTCCCTTGTTTTGGTCTCTGACGAAGTTCTCGTATAGCAAAATAATTGGAAAATTAGATTTTAACTATTTGGGAGATAGCCCTTGGAATAAGGTTTCCAACGCCACTTGAATCGGCAAAATCGGACAAATAGCCTAGAAGTTATGGCGAAAATAGTGGAACTGCGCAAAACGGGACCCGACGCAAAAACTATTTTGGCCACAACATCTTCGTTTATCGCCCGATTCGGTCGATCTTTATGTCGACGGAATCCTTATCTAAAGGCCCAATACCCCGCATGATTGGAATTCCTATCCGTCGTGCTGAACAAAGAGCTCTAATTTTTGGGTCGGGCCCTAGGAGTACCCTTAGGAACCTGGGCTAATAACTATTTTGGCCATAACTTCTTCGTTACTCGCCCGATTCGGTCGATCTTTATGTCCACAGAATTCTTATCTAAAGGTCTAAGACCCCTATTGATCAGAATTCCTATCCATCGTGCCAAACAAAGAGTTTCAATTTTTGGATCGGGCCCTAGGGGTACCCCTAGGGGTTCGGGGGCTGAAAAATCATCCGAAACGAAATGTTGATTTTTTCGCACATTAGCACATTCACATGTACTTATGGTATTTTAAAATGAGCTTGCGTAATTTGAAAGCCCAGATCGCGAGTAAATCGGCTGAATACGCCCCAAAATAGTCACTTTTTCGCTTGTTTTGGACTCTAACGAAGTTCTCGTAAAGCAGTATAATAGGAAAAGTGGATTTTAACTTTTTGGGGGATAGCCCTGGGAATAAGGTTTCCAACGCCGATTGAATCGGCCAAATCGGACAAATAGCCTAGAAGTCATGGCCAAAATAGTGGAACTGCGCAAAACATGACCCGACGCAAAAACTATTTTGGTCATAACTTCTTCGTTTTTCGCCAGATTCGGTCGATCTTTATGTCAACGGAATCCTTATCTAAAGGCCAAAGACCCCGCATGATTGGAATTCCTATCCATCGTGCTGAACAAAGAGCTCCAATTTTTGGGCCGGGCCCTAGGAGTACCCCTTAGGGGCCTGGGCTAAAAACTATTTTGGCCATAACTTCTTCGTTACTCCCCCGATTCGGTCGATCTTTATGTCCACAGAATCCTTATCTAAAGGCCTAAGAACCCTAATGATCGGAATTCCTATCCATCGTGCCGAACAAAGAGTTTCAATTTTCGGGCCGGGCCCTAGGGGTACACCTAGGGGTTCGAGAGATGAAAAATCATCCGAAACGAAATGTTGATTTTTCGCACATTAGCACATTCACATGTACTTATGGCATTTTAAAGTGAGCTTTCGTAATTTGAAGGCCCAAATCGCGGTTAAATCGGCCGAATACGCCCCAAAATAGTCACTTTTTCGCTTGTTTTGGACTCTAATGAAGTTCTCGTAAAGCAAAATAATAGGTAAAGTGGATTTTGACTTTTTGGGAGATAGCTTTGGGAATAAGGTTTCCAACGCCGCTTGAATCGGCCAAATCGGACAAATAGCCTAGAAGTTATGGCAAAAATAGTGGAACTGCGCAAAACGGGACCCGACGCAAAAACTATTTTGGTCATAACGTCTTCGTTTTTCGCCCGATTTGGTCGATCTTTATGTCGACGGAATCCTTATCTAAAGGCCGAAGATCCCACATAATTGAAATTCCTATCCATCGTGCTGAACAAATAGCTCCAATTTTTTGGCCGGGCCGTAGGAGTACCCCCTAGGGGCCTGGGCTAAAAACTATTTTGGCATTAACTTCTTCGTTACTCGCCCGATTCGGTCGATATTTATGTCCACAGAATCCTTATCTAAAGGCCTTAGACCCCTAATGATCGGAATTTCTATCCATCGTGCCGAACAAAGAGTTTCAATTTTCAGGCCGGGCCCTAGTGGTACACCTAGGGGTTCGAGGGCTGAAAAATCATCCGAAACGAAATGTTGATTTTTTCGCACATTAGCACATTCACATTTACTTATGGCATTTTAAATTGAGCTTTCGTAATTTGAAGGCCCAGATCGCGGGTAAATCGGCCGAATACGACGCAAAATAGTCACTTTTTCGCTTGTTTTGGACTCTAACGAAGTTCTCGTAAAGCAAAATAATAGGTAAAGTGGATTTTAACTTTTTGGGGGATAGCACTGGGAATAAGGTTTTCAACGCCGCTTGAATCGGCCAAATCGGACAAATAGCCTAGAAGTTATGGCAAAAATAGAGGAACTACGCAAAACGGGACCCGACGCAAAAACTATTTTGGTCATAACTTCTTCGTTTTTCGCCCGATTCGGTCGATCTTTATGTCGACGGAATCCTTATCTAAAGGCCGAAGATCCCGCATAATTGAAATTCCTATCCATCGTGCTGAACAAATAGCTCCAATTTTTTGGCCGGGCCGTAGGAGTACCCTCTAGGGGCCTGGGCTAAAAACTATTTTGGCATTAACTTCTTCGTTACTAGCCCGATTCGGTCGATCTTTATGTCCACAGAATCCTTATCTAAAGGCCTTAGACCCCTAATGATCGGAATTCCTATCCATCGTGCCGAACAAAGAGTTTCAATTTTCAGGCCGGGCCCTAGTGGTACACCTAGGGGTTCGAGGGCTGAAAAATCATCCGAAACGAAATGTTGATTTTTTCGCACATTAGCACATTCACATTTACTTATGGCATTTTAAATTGAGCTTTCGTAATTTGAAGGCCCAGATCGCGGGTAAATCGGCCGAATACGCCGCAAAATAGTCACTTTTTCGCTTGTTTTGGACTCTAACGAAGTTCTCGTAAAGCAAAATAATAGGTAAAGTGGATTTTGACTTTTTGGGGGATAGCTCTGGGAATAAGGTTTCCAACGCCGCTTGAATCGGCCAAATCGGACAAATAGCCTAGAAGTTATGGCAAAAATAGTGGAACTGCGCAAAACGGGACCCGACGCAAAAACTATTTTGGTCATAACTTCTTCGTTTTTCGCCCGATTCGGTCGATCTTTATGTCGATGGAATCCTTATCTAAAGGCCGAAGATCCTGCATGATTGAAATTCTTATCCATCGTGCTGAACAAATAGCTCCAATTTTTTGGCCGGGCCCTAGGAATACCCCCTAGGGGCCTGGGCTAAAAACTATTTTGGCCATAACTTCTTCGTTACTCGCCCGATTCGGTCGATGTTTATGTCCACAGAATCCTTATCTAAAGGCCTTAAACCCCTAATGATCGGAATTCCTATCCATCGTGCCGAACAAAGAGTTTCAATTTTCGGGCCGGGCCTTAGTGGACATAGGGGTTCAAGGGTTGAAAAATCATCTAAAACGAAATGTTGATTTTTTTGCACATTAGCACATTCACATGTACTTATGGCATTTTAAAGTGAGATTTCGTAATTTAAAGGCCCACATCGCGGGTAAATCGGCCGAATACGCCCCAACATAGTCACTTTTTCGCTTGTTTTGGACTCTAACGAAGTTCTCGCAAAGCAAAAAAATAGGTAAAGTGGATTTTGACTTTTTGGTGGATAGCCCTGGGAATAAGGTTTCCAACGCCGCTTGAATCGGCCAAATCGGACAAATAGCCTAGAAGTTATGGCAAAAATAGTGGAACTGCGCAAAACATGACTCGACGCAAAAACTATTTTGGTTATAACTTCTTCGTTTTTCGCCCGATTCGGTCGATCTTTATGTCGACGGAATCCTTATCTAAAGGTCGAAGACCCCGCATGATTGGAATTCCTATCCATCGTGCTGAACAAAGAGCTCCAATTTTTGGGCCGGGCCCTAGGAGTATCCCCTATGGGCCTGGGCTAAAAACTATTTTGGCCATAACTTCTTCGTTACTCGCCCGATTCAGTCGATCTTTATGTCCACATAATCCTTATCTAAAGGCCTAAGACACTTAATGATCGGAATTCCTATCCATCGTGCCAAACAAAGAGTTTCAATTTTCGGGCCGGGCCCTAGTGGTACACCTAGGGGTTCGAGGGCTGAAAAATCATCCGAAACGAAATGTTGATTTTTTCGCACATTAGCACATTCACATTTACTTATGGCATTTGAAATTGAGCTTTCGTAATTTGAAGACCCAGATCGCGGGTAAATCGGCCGAATACGCCGCAAAATAGTCACTTTTTCGCTTGTTTTGGACTCTAACGAAGTTCTCGTAAAGCAAAATAATAGGTAAAGTGGATTTTGACTTTTTGGGGGATAGCTCTGGGAATAAGGTTTCCAACGCCGCTTGAATCGGCCAAATCGGACAAATAGCCTAGAAGTTATGGCAAAAATAGTGGAACTGCGCAAAACGGGACCCGACGCAAAAACTATTTTGGTCATAACTTCTTCGTTTTTCGCCCGATTCGGTCGATCTTTATGTCGATGGAATCCTTATCTAAAGGCCGAAGATCCTGCATGATTGAAATTCTTATCCATCGTGCTGAACAAATAGCTCCAATTTTTTGGCCGGGCCCTAGGAATACCCCCTAGGGGCCTGGGCTAAAAACTATTTTGGCCATAACTTCTTCGTTACTCGCCCGATTCGGTCGATGTTTATGTCCACAGAATCCTTATCTAAAGGCCTTAAACCCCTAATGATCGGAATTCCTATCCATCGTGCCGAACAAAGAGTTTCAATTTTCGGGCCGGGCCTTAGTGGACATAGGGGTTCAAGGGTTGAAAAATCATCTAAAACGAAATGTTGATTTTTTTGCACATTAGCACATTCACATGTACTTATGGCATTTTAAAGTGAGATTTCGTAATTTAAAGGCCCACATCGCGGGTAAATCGGCCGAATACGCCCCAACATAGTCACTTTTTCGCTTGTTTTGGACTCTAACGAAGTTCTCGCAAAGCAAAAAAATAGGTAAAGTGGATTTTGACTTTTTGGTGGATAGCCCTGGGAATAAGGTTTCCAACGCCGCTTGAATCGGCCAAATCGGACAAATAGCCTAGAAGTTATGGCAAAAATAGTGGAACTGCGCAAAACATGACTCGACGCAAAAACTATTTTGGTTATAACTTCTTCGTTTTTCGCCCGATTCGGTCGATCTTTATGTCGACGGAATCCTTATCTAAAGGTCGAAGACCCCGCATGATTGGAATTCCTATCCATCGTGCTGAACAAAGAGCTCCAATTTTTGGGCCGGGCCCTAGGAGTATCCCCTATGGGCCTGGGCTAAAAACTATTTTGGCCATAACTTCTTCGTTACTCGCCCGATTCAGTCGATCTTTATGTCCACAGAATCCTTATCTAAAGGCCTAAGACACTTAATGATCGGAATTCCTATCAATCGTGCCAAACAAAGAGTTTCAATTTTCGGGCCGGGCCCTAGTGGTACACCTAGGGGTTCGAGGGCTGAAAAATCATCCGAAACGAAATGTTGATTTTTTCGCACATTAGCACATTCACATTTACTTATGGCATTTGAAATTGAGCTTTCGTAATTTGAAGACCCAGATCGCGGGTAAATCGGCCGAATACGCCGCAAAATAGTCACTTTTTCGCTTGTTTTGGACTCTAACGAAGTTCTCGTAAAGCAAAATAATAGGTAAAGTGGATTTTGACTTTTTGGGGGATAGCTCTGGGAATAAGGTTTCCAACGCCGCTTGAATCGGCCAAATCGGACAAATAGCCTAGAAGTTATGGCAAAAATAGTGGAACTGCGCAAAACGGGACCCGACGCAAAAACTATTTTGGTCATAACTTCTTCGTTTTTTGCCCGATTCGGTCGATCTTTATGTCGACGGAATCCTTATCTAAAGGCCGAAGATCCCGCATAATTGAAATTCCCATCCATCGTGCTGAACAAATAGCTCCAATTTTTTGGCCGGGCCGTAGGAGTACCCTCTAGGGGCCTGGGCTAAAAACTATTTTGGCATTAACTTCTTCATTACTCGCCCGATTCGGTCGATATTTATGTCCACAGAATCCTTATCTAAAGGCATTAGACCCCTAATGATCGGAATTCCTATCCATCGTGCCGAACAAAGAGTTTCAATTTTTAGGCCGGGCCCTAGTGGTACACCTAGGGGTTCGAGGGCTGAAAAATCATCCGAAACGAAATGTTGATTTTTTCGCACATTAGCACATTCACATTTACTTATGGCATTTTAAATTGAGCTTTCGTAATTTGAAGGCCCAGATCGCGGGTAAATCGGCCGAATACGCCGCAAAATAGTCACTTTTTCGCTTGTTTTGGACTCTAACGAAGTTCTCGTAAAGCAAAATAATAGGTAAAGTGGATTTTGACTTTTTGGGGGATAGCTCTGGGAATAAGGTTTCCAACGCCGCTTGAATCGGCCAAATCGGACAAATAGCCTAGAAGTTATGGCAAAAATAGTGGAACTGCGCAAAACGGGACCCGACGCAAAAACTATTTTGGTCATAACTTCTTCGTTTTTCGCCCGATTCGGTCGATCTTTATGTCGACGGAATCCTTATCTATAGGTCGAAGATCCCGCATGATTGAAATTCTTATCCATCGTGCTGAACAAATAGCTCCAATTTTTTGGCCGGGCCCTAGGAATACCCCCTAGGGGCCTGGGCTAAAAACTATTTTGGCCATAACTTCTTCGTTACTCGCCCGATTCGGTCGATCTTTATGTCCACAGAATCCATATCTAAAGGCCTAAGACCCCTAATGATCGGAATTCCTATCCATCGTGCCGAACAAAGAGTTTCAATTTTCGGGCCGGGCCCTAGGGGTACACCTAGGGGTTCGAGGGCTGAAAAATCATCCGAAACGAAATGTTGATTTTTTCGCACATTAGCACATTCACATTTAATTATGGCATTTTAAATTGAGCTTTCGTAATTAGAAGGCCCAGATCGCGGGTAAATCGGCCGAATACGCCGCAAAATAGTCACTTTTTCGCTTGTTTTGGACTCTAACGAAGTTCTCGTAAAGCAAAATAATAGGTAAAGTGGATTTTGAATTTTTGGGGGATAGCTCTGGGAATAAGGTTTCCAACGCCGCTTGAATCGGCCAAATCGGACAAATAGCCTAGAAGTTATGGCAAAAATAGTGGAACTGCGCAAAACGGGACCCGACGCAAAAACTATTTTGGTCATAACTTCTTCGTTTTTCGCCCGATTCGGTCGATCTTTATGTCGATGGAATCCTTATCTAAAGGCCGAAGAACCCGCATGATTGAAATTCTTATCCATCGTGCTGAACAAATAGCTCCAATTTTTTGGCCGGGCCCTAGGAATACCCCCTAGGGGCCTGGGCTAAAAACTATTTTGGCCATAACTTCTTCGTTACTCGCCCGATTCGGTCGATCTTTATGTCCACAGAATCCTTATCTAAAGGCCTTAAACCCCTAATGATCGGAATTCCTATCCATCGTGCCGAACATAGAGTTTCAATTTTCGGGCCGGGCCTTAGTGGTACACCTAGGGGTTCAAGGGTTGAAATATCATCTAAAACGAAATGTTGATTTTTTTGCACATTAGCACATTCACATGTACTTATGGCATTTTAAAGTGAGATTTCGTAATTTAAAGGCCCACATCGAGGGTAAATCGGCCGAATACGCCCCAACATAGTCACTTTTTCGCTAGTTTTGGACTCTAACGAAGTTCTCGCAAAGCAAAAAAATAGGTAAAGTGGATTTTGACTTTTTGGTGGATAGCCTTGGGAATAAGGTTTCCAACGCCGCTTGAATCGGCAAAATCGGACAAATAGCCTAGAAGTTATGGCAAAAATAGTGGAACTGCGCAAAACATGACTCGACGCAAAAACTATTTTGGTCATAACTTCTTCGTTTTTCGCCCGATTCGGTCGATCTTTATGTCGATGGAATCCTTATCTAAAGGCCGAAGAACCCGCATGATTGAAATTCTTATCCATCGTGCTGAACAAATAGCTCCAATTTTTTGGCCGGGCCCTAGGAATACCCCCTAGGGGCCTGGGCTAAAAACTATTTTGGCCATAACTTCTTCGTTACTCGCCCGATTCGGTCGATCTTTATGTCCACAGAATCCTTATCTAAAGGCCTTAAACCCCTAATGATCGGAATTCCTATCCATCGTGCCGAACATAGAGTTTCAATTTTCGGGCCGGGCCTTAGTGGTACACCTAGGGGTTCAAGGGTTGAAAAATCATCTAAAACGAAATGTTGATTTTTTTGCACATTAGCACATTCACATGTACTTATGGCATTTTAAAGTGAGATTTCGTAATTTAAAGGCCCACATCGCGGGTAAATCGGCCGAATACGCCGCAAAATAGTCACTTTTTCGCTTGTTTTAGACTCTAACGAAGTTCTCGTAAAGCAAAATAATAGGTAAAGTGGATTTTGACTTTTTGGGGGATAGCTCTGGGAATAAGGTTTCCAACGCCGCTTGAATCGGCCAAATCGGACAAATAGCCTAGAAGTTATGGCAAAAATAGTGGAACTGCGCAAAACGGGACCCGACGCAAAAACTATTTTGGTCATAACTTCTTCGTTTTTCGCCCGATTCGGTCGATCTTTATGTCGATGGAATCCTTATCTAAAGGCCGAAGCACCCGCATGATTGAAATTCTTATCCATCGTGCTGAACAAATAGCTCCAATTTTTTGGCCGGGCCCTAGGAATACCCCCTAGGGGCCTGGGCTAAAAACTATTTTGGCCATAACTTCTTCGTTACTCGCCCGATTCGGTCGATCTTTATGTCCACAGAATCCTTATCTAAAGGCCTTAAACCCCTAATTATCGGAATTCCTATCCATCGTGCCGAACATAGAGTTTCAATTTTCGGGCCGGGCCTTAGTGGTACACCTAGGGGTTCAAGGGTTGAAAAATCATCTAAAACGAAATGTTGATTTTTTTGCACATTAGCACATTCACATGTACTTATGGCATTTTAAAGTGAGATTTCGTAATTTAAAGGCCCACATCGAGGGTAAATCGGCCGAATACGCCCCAACATAGTCACTTTTTCGCTAGTTTTGGACTCTAACGAAGTTCTCGCAAAGCAAAAAAATAGGTAAAGTGGATTTTGACTTTTTGGTGGATAGCCTTGGGAATAAGGTTTCCAACGCCGCTTGAATCGGCCAAATCGGACAAATAGCCTAGAAGTTATGGCAAAAATAGTGGAACTGCGCAAAACATGACTCGACGCAAAAACTATTTTGGTCATAACTTCTTCGTTTTTCGCCCGATTCGGTCGATCTTTATGTCGACGGAATCCTTATCTAAAGGTCGAAGACCCCGCATGATTGGAATTCCTATCCATCGTGCTGAACAAAGAGCTCCAATTTTTGGGCCGGGCCCTAGGAGTATCCCCTATGGGCCTGGACTAAAAACTATTTTGGCCATAACTTCTTCGTTACTCGCCCGATTCGGTCGATCTTTATGTCCACAGAATCCTTATCTCAAGGCCTAAGACACCTAATGATCGGAATTCCTATCCATCGTGCCAAACAAAGAGTTTCAATTTTCGGGCCGGGCCCTAGTGGTACACCTAGGGGTTCGAGGGTTGAAAAATCATCCGAAACGAAATGTTGATTTTTTTGCACATTATCACATTCACATGTACTTATGGCATTTTAAAGTGAGCTTTAGTAATTTGAAGGCCCACATCGCGGGTAAATCGGCCGAATACGCCCCAAAATAGTCACTTTTTCGCTTGTTTTGGACTCTAACGAAGTTCTCGTAAAGCAAAATAATAGGTAAAGTGGATTTTGACTTTTTGGGGGATAGCTCTGGGAATAAGGTTTCCAACGCCGCTTGAATCGGCCAAATCGGACAAATAGCCTAGAAGTTATGGCAAAAATAGTGGAACTGCGCAAAACGGGACCCGACGCAAAAACTATTTTGGTCATAACTTCTTCGTTTTTCGCCCGATTCGGTCGATCTTTATGTCGACGGAATCCTTATCTATAGGTCGAAGATCCCGCATGATTGAAATTCTTATCCATCGTGCTGAACAAATAGCTCCAATTTTTTGGCCGGGCCCTAGGAATACCCCCTAGGGGCCTGGGCTAAAAACTATTTTGGCCATAACTTCTTCGTTACTCGCCCGATTCGGTCGATCTTTATGTCCACAGAATCCTTATCTCAAGGCCTAAGACACCTAATGATCGGAATTCCTATCCATCGTGCCAAACAAAGAGTTTCAATTTTCGGGCCGGGCCCTAGTGGTACACCTAGGGGTTCGAGGGTTGAAAAATCATCCGAAACGAAATGTTGATTTTTTTGCACATTAGCACATTCACATGTACTTATGGCATTTTAAAGTGAGCTTTCGTAATTTGAAGGCTCACATCGCGGGTAAATCGGCCGAATACGCCCCAAAATAGTCACTTTTTCGCTTGTTTTGGACTCTAACGAAGTTCTAGTAAAGCAAAAAAATAGGTAAAGTGGATTTTGACTTTTTGGGGGATAGCCCTAGGAATAAGGTTTCCAACGCCGCTTGAATCGCTCAAATCGAACAAATAGCCTAGAAGTTATGGCAAAAATAGTGGAACTGCGCAAAACATGACTCGACGCAAAAACTATTTTGGTCATAACTTCTTCGTTTTTCGCCCGATTCGGTCGATCTTTATGTGGACGGAATCCTTATCTAAAGGTCGAAGACCCTGCATGATTGGAATTCCTATCCATCGTGCTGAACAAAGAGCTCCAATTTTTGGGCCGGGCCCTAGGAGTATCCCCTATGGGCCTGGGCTAAAAACTATTTTGGCCATAACTTCTTCGTTACTCGCCCGATTCGGTCGATCTTTATGTCCACAGAATCCTTATCTAAAGGCCTAAGACCCGTAATGATCGGAATTCCTATCCATCGTGCCGAACAAAGAGTTTCAATTTTCGGGCCGGGTCCTAGTGGTACACCTAGGGGTTCGAGGGCTGAAAAATCATCCGAAACGAAATGTTGATTTTTCGCACATTAGCACATTCACATTTACTTATGGCATTTTAAAGAGAGCTTTGGTAATTTGAAGGCCCAGATCGCGGGTAAATCGGCCGAATACGCCCCAAAATAGTCACTTTTTCGCTTGTTTTGGACTCTAACGAAGTTCTCGTAAAGCAAAATAATAGGTAAAGTGGATTTTCACTTTTTGGGGGATAGCTCTAGGAATAAGGTTTCCAACGCCGCTTGAATCGGCCAAATCGGACAAATAGCCTAGAAGTTATGGCAAAAATAGTGGAACTGCGCAAAACATGACCCGACGCAAAAACTATTTTGGTCATAACTTCTTCGTTTTTCGCCCGATTCGGTCGATCTTTATGTGGACAGAATCCTTATCTAAAGGTCGAAGACCTCGCATGATTGGAATTCCTATCCATCGTGTTGAACAAAGAGCTCCAATTTTTGGGCCGGGCCCTAGGAGTACCCCCTAGGGGCCTGGGCTAAAAACTATTTTGGCCATAACTTCTTCGTTACTCGCCCGATTCGGTCGATCTTTATGTCCACAGAATCCTAATCTAAAGGCCTTAGACCCCTAATGATCGGAATTCCTATCCATCGTGCCGAACAAAGAGTTTCAATTTTCGGGCCGGGCCCTAGTGGTACACCTAGGGGTTCGAGGGTTGAAAAATCATCCGAAACGAAATGTTGATTTTTTTGCACATTAGCACATTCACATGTACTTATGGCATTTTAAAGTGAGCTTTCGTAATTTGAAGGCCCACATCGAAGGTAAATCGGCCGAATACGCCCCAAAATAGTCACTTTTTCGCTTGTTTTGGACTCTAACGAAGTTCTCGTAAAGCAAAAAAAACGTAAAGTGGATTTTGACTTTTTGAGGGATAGCCCTGGGAATAAGGTTTCCAACGCCGCTTGAATCGGCCAAATCGGACAAATAGCCTAGAAGTTATGGCAAAAATAGTGGAACTGCGCAAAACATGACCCGACGCAAAAACTATTTTGGTCATAACTTCTTCGTTTTTCGCCCGATTCGGTTGATCTTTATGTGGACAGAATCCTTATCTAAAGGTCGAAGACCTCGCATGATTGGAATTCCTATCCATCGTGCTGAACAAAGAGCTCCAATTTTTGGGCCGGGCCCTAGGAGTACCCCCTAGGGGCCTGGGCTAAAAACTATTTTGTCCATAACTTCTTCGTTACTCGCCCGATTCGGTCGATCTTTATGTCCACAGAATCCTTTTCTAAAGGCCTAAGACCCCTAATGATCGGAATTCCTATCCATCGTGCCGAACAAAGAGTTTCAATTTTCGGGCCTGGCCCTAGTGGTACACCTAGGGGTTCGAGGGTTGAAAAATCATCCGAAACGAAATGTTGATTTTTTTGCACATTAGCACATTCACATGTACTTATGGCATTTTAAAGTGAGCTTTCGTAATTTGAAGGCTCACATCGCGTGTAAATCGGCCGAATACGCCCCAAAATAGTCACTTTTTCGCTTGTTTTGGACTCTAACGAAGTTCTAGTAAAGCAAAAAAATAGGTAAAGTGGATTTTGACTTTTTGGGGGATAGCCCTAGGAATAAGGTTTCCAACGCCGCTTGACGCTCAAATCGAACAAATAGCCTAGAAGTTATGGCAAAAATAGTGGAACTGCGCAAAACATGACTCGACGCAATAACTATTTTGGTCATAACTTCTTCGTTTTTCGCCCGATTCGGTCGATCTTTATGTGGACGGAATCCTTATCTAAAGGTCGAAGACCCTGCATGATTGGAATTCCTATCCATCGTGCTGAACAAAGAGCTCCAATTTTTGGGCCGGGCCCTAGGAGTATCCCCTATGGGCCTGGGCTAAAAACTATTTTGGCCATAACTTCTTCGTTACTCGCCCGATTCGGTCGATCTTTATGTCCACAGAATCCTTATCTAAAGGCCTAAGACCCGTAATGATCGGAATTCCTATCCATCGTGCCGAACAAAGAGTTTCAATTTTCGGGCCGGGCCCTAGTGGTACACCTAGGGGTTCGAGGGCTGAAAAATCATCCGAAACGAAATGTTGATTTTTCGCACATTAGCACATTCACATTTACTTATGGCATTTTAAAGAGAGCTTTGGTAATTTGAAGGCCCAGATCGCGGGTAAATCGGCCGAATACGCCCCAAAATAGTTACTTTTTCGCTTGTTTTGGACTCTAACGAAGTTCTCGTAAAGCAAAAAAAAGGTAAAGTGGATTTTGACTTTTTGGGGGATAGCCCTGGGAATAAGGTTTCCAACGCCGCTTGAATCGGCATAATCGGACAAATAGCCTAGAAGTTATGGCAAAAATAGAGGAACTGCGCAAAACATGACCCGACGCAAAAACTATTTTGGTCATAACTTCTTCGTTTTTCGCCCGATTCGGTCGATCTTTATGTGGACAGAATCCTTATCTAAAGGTCGAAGACCTTGCATGATTGGAATTCCTATCCATCGTGCTGAACAAAGAGCTCCAATTTTTGGGCCGGGCCCTAGGAGTACCCCCTAGGGGCCTGGGCTAAAAACTATTTTGGCCATAACTTCTTCGTTACTCGCCCGATTCGGTCGATCTTTATGTCCACAGAATCCTAATCTAAAGGCCTTAGACCCCTAATGATCGGAATTCCTATCCATCGTGCCGTACAAAGAGTTTCAATTTTCGGGCCGGACCCTAGGGGTACGCCTAGGGGTTCGAGGGCTGAAAAATCATCCGAAACGAAATGTTGATTTTTTCGCACATTAGCACATTCACATTTAATTATGGCATTTTAAATTGAGCTTTCGTAATTAGAAGGCCCAGATCGCGGGTAAATCGGCCGAATACGCCGCAAAATAGTCACTTTTTCGCTTGTTTTGGACTCTAACGAAGTTCTCGTAAAGCAAAATAATAGGTAAAGTGGATTTTGAATTTTTGGGGGATAGCTCTGGGAATAAGGTTTCCAACGCCGCTTGAATCGGCCAAATCGGACAAATAGCCTAGAAGTTATGGCAAAAATAGTGGAACTGCGCAAAACGGGACCCGACGCAAAAACTATTTTGGTCATAACTTCTTCGTTTTTCGCCCGATTCGGTCGATCTTTATGTCGACGGAATCCTTATCTAAAGGCCGAAAATCCCGCATAATTGAAATTCCTATCCATCGTGCTGAACAAATAGCTCCAATTTTTTGGCCGGGCCGTAGGAGTACCCCTCTAGGGGCCTGGGCTAAAAACTATTTTGGCATTAACTTCTTCTTTACTCGCCCGATTCGGTCGATATTTACGTCCACAGAATCCTTATCTAATGGCCTTAGACCCCTAATGATCGGAATTCCTATCCATCGTGCCGAACAAAGAGTTTCAATTTTCAGGCCGGGCCCTAGTGGTACACCTAGGGGTTCGAGGGCTGAAAAATCATCCGAAACGAAATGTTGATTTTTTCGCACATTAGCACATTCACATTTACTTATGGCATTTTAAATTGAGCTTTCGTAATTTGAAGGCCCAGATCGCGGGTAAATCGGCCGAATACGCCGCAAAATAGTCACTTTTTCGCTTGTTTTAGACTCTAACGAAGTTCTCGTAAAGCAAAATAATAGGTAAAGTGGATTTTGACTTTTTGGGGGATAGCTCTTGGAATAAGGTTTCCAACGCCGCTTGAATCGGCCAAATCGGACAAATAGCCTAGAAGTTATGGCAAAAATAGTGGAACTGCGCAAAACGGGACCCGACGCAAAAACTATTTTGGTCATAACTTCTTCGTTTTTCGCCCGATTCGGTCGATCTTTATGTCGATGGAATCCTTATCTAAAGGCCGAAGAACCCGCATGATTGAAATTCTTATCCATCGTGCTGAACAAATAGCTCCAATTTTTTGGCCGGGCCCTAGGAATACCCCCTAGGGGCCTGGGCTAAAAACTATTTTGGCCATAACTTCTTCGTTACTCGCCCGATTCGGTCGATCTTTATGTCCACAGAATCCTTATCTAAAGGCCTTAAACCCCTAATGATCGGAATTCCTATCCATCGTGCCGAACATAGAGTTTCAATTTTCGGGCCGGGCCTTAGTGGTACACCTAGGGGTTCAAGGGTTGAAAAATCATCTAAAACGAAATGTTGATTTTTTTGCACATTAGCACATTCAAATGTACTTATGGCATTTTAAAGTGAGATTTCGTAATTTAAAGGCCCAGATCGAGGGTAAATCGGCCGAATACGCCCCAACATAGTCACTTTTTCGCTAGTTTTGGACTCTAACGAAGTTCTCGCAAAGCAAAAAAATAGGTAAAGTGGATTTTGACTTTTTGGTGGATAGCCTTGGGAATAAGGTTTCCAACGCCGCTTGAATCGGCCAAATCGGACAAATAGCCTAGAAGTTATGGCAAAAATAGTGGAACTGCGCAAAACATGACTCGACGCAAAAACTATTTTGGTCATAACTTCTTCGTTTTTCGCCCGATTCGGTCGATCTTTATGTCGACGGAATCCTTATCTAAAGGTCGAAGACCCCGCATGATTGGAATTCCTATCCATCGTGCTGAACAAAGAGCTCCAATTTTTGGGCCGGGCCCTAGGAGTATCCCCTATGGGCCTGGACTAAAAACTATTTTGGCCATAACTTCTTCGTTACTCGCCCGATTCGGTCGATCTTTATGTCCACAGAATCCTTATCTAAAGGCCTAAGACACCTAATGATCGGAATTCCTATCCATCGTGCCAAACAAAGAGTTTCAATTTTCGGGCCGGGCCCTAGTGGTACACCTAGGGGTTCGAGGGTTGAAAAATCATCCGAAACGAAATGTTGATTTTTTTGCACATTATCACATTCACATGTACTTATGGCATTTTAAAGTGAGCTTTAGTAATTTGAAGGCCCACATCGCGGGTAAATCGGCCGAATACGCCCCAAAATAGTCACTTTTTCGCTTGTTTTGGACTCTAACGAAGTTCTCGTAAAGCAAAAAAATAGGTAAAGTGGATTTTGACTTTTTGGGGGATAGCCCTGGGAATAAGGTTTCCAACGCCGCTTGAATCGGCCAAATCGGACAAATAGCCTAGAAGTTATGGCAAAAATAGTGGAACTGCGCAAAACGGGACATGACGCAAAAACTATTTTGGTCATAACTTCTTCGTTTTTCGCCCGATTCGGTCGATCTTTATGTCGACGGAATCCTTATCTAAATGTCGAAGACCCCGCATGATTGGAATTCCTATCCATCATGCTGAACAAAGAGCTCCAATTTTTGGGCCGGGCCCTAGGAGTATCCCCTATGGGCCTGGGCTAAAATCTATTTTGGCCATAACTTCTTCGTTACTCGCCCGATTCGGTCGATCTTTATGTCCACAGAATCCTTATCTAAAGGCCTAAGACACCTAATGATCGGAATTCCTATCCATCGTGCCAAACAAAGAGTTTCAATTTTCGGGCAGGGCCCTAGTGGTACACCTAGGGGTTCGAGGGTTGAAAAATCATCCGAAATGAAATGTTGATTTTTTTGCACATTATCACATTCACATGTACTTATGGCATTTTAAAGTGAGCTTTCGTAATTTAAAGGCCCACATCGCGGGTAAATCGGCCGAATACGCCCCAAAATAGTCATTTTTTTGCTTGTTTTGGACTCTAACGAAGTTCTCGTAAAGCAAAAAAATAGGTAAAGTGGATTTTGACTTTTTGGGGGATAGCCCTGGGAATAAGGTTTCCAACGCCGCTTGAATCGGCCAAATCGGACAAATAGCCTAGAAGTTATGGCAAAAATAGTGGAACTGCGCAAAACGGGACATGACGCAAAAACTATTTTGGTCATAACTTCTTCGTTTTTCGCCCGATTCGGTCGATCTTTATGTCGACGGAATCCTTATCTAAAGGCCGAAGATCCCGCATAAATGAAATTCCTATCCATCGTGCTGAACAAATAGATCCAATTTTTTGGCCGGGCCGTAGGAGTACCCCCTAGGGGCCTGGGCTTAAAACTATTTTGGCCATAACTTCTTCGTTACTCGCCCGATTCGGTCGATCTTTATGTCCACAGAATCCTTATCTAAAGGCATTAAACCCCTAATGATCGGAATTCCTATCCATCGTGCCGAACAAAGAGTTTCAATTTTCGGGCCGGGTCCTAGTGGTACACCTAGGGGTTCGAGGGCTGAAAAATCATCCGAAACGAAATGTTGATTTTTCGCACATTAGCACATTCACATTTACTTATGGCATTTTAAAGAGAGCTTTTGTAATTTGAAGGCCCAGATCGCGGGTAAATCGGCCGAATACGCCCCAAAATAGTCACTTTTTCGCTTGTTTTGGACTCTAACGAAGTTCTCGTAAAGCAAAATAATAGGTAAAGTGGATTTTCACTTTTTGGGGAATAGCTCTAGGAATAAGGTTTCCAACGCCGCTTGAATCCGCCAAATCGGACAAATAGCCTAGAAGTTATGGCAAAAATAGTGGAACTGCGCAAAACATGACCCGACGCAAAAACTATTTTGGTCATAACTTCTTCGTTACTCGCCCGATTCGGTCGATCTTTATGTCCACAGAATCCTTATCTAAATGCTTAAGACCCCTAATGATCGGAATTCCTATCCATCGTGCCGAACAAAGAGTTTCAATTTTCGGGCCTGGCCCTAGTGGTACACCTAGGGGTTCGAGGGTTGAAAAATCATCCGAAACGAAATGTTGATTTTTTTGCACATTAGCACATTCACATGTACTTATGGCATTTTAAAGTGAGCTTTCGTAATTTAAAGGCCCACATCGCGGGTAAATCGGCCGAATACGCCCCAAAATAGTCATTTTTTTGCTTGTTTTGGACTCTAACGAAGTTCTCGTAAAGCAAAAAAATAGGTAAAGTGGATTTTGACTTTTTGGGGGATAGCCCTGGGAATAAGGTTTCCAACGCCGCTTGAATCGGCCAAATCGGACAAATAGCCTAGAAGTTATGGCAAAAATAGTGGAACTGCGCAAAACATGACCCGACGCAAAAACTATTTTGGTCATAACTTCTTCGTTTTTCGCCCGATTCGGTCGATCTTTATGTGGACAGAATCCTTATCTACAGGTCGAAGACCTCGCATGATTGGAATTCCTATCCATCGTGCTGAACAAAGAGCTCCAATTTTTGGGCCGGGCCCTAGGAGTACCCCCTAGGGGCCTGGGCTAAAAACTATTTTGGCCATAATTTCTTCGTTACTCGCCCGATTCGGTCGATCTTTATGTCCACAGAATCCTAATCAAAAGGCCTTAGACCCCTAATGATCGGAATTCCTATCCATCGTGCCGAACAAAGAGTTTCAATTTTCGGGCCGGGCCCTAGTGGTACACCTAGGGGTTCGAGGGTTGAAAAATCATCCGAAACGAAATGTTGATTTTTTTGCACATTAGCACATTCACATGTACTTATGGCATTTTAAAGTGAGCTTTCGTAATTTGAAGGCCCACATCGAAGGTAAATCGGCCGAATACGCCCCAAAATAGTCACTTTTTCGCTTGTTTTGGACTCTAACGAAGTTCTCGTAAAGCAAAAAAAAGGTAAAGTGGATTTTGACTTTTTGAGGGATAGCCCTGGAAATAAGGTTTCCAACGCCGCTTGAATCGGCCAAATCGGACAAATAGCCTAGAAGTTATGGCAAAAATAGTGGAACTGCGCAAAACATGACCCGACGCAAAAACTATTTTGGTCATAACTTCTTCGTTTTTCGCCCGATTCGGTCGATCTTTATGTGGACGGAATCCTTATCTAAAGGTCGAAGACCCTGCATGATTGGAATTCCTATCCATCGTGCTGAACAAAGAGCTCCAATTTTTGGGCCGGGCCCTAGGAGTATTCCCTATGGGCCTGGGCTAAAAACTATTTTGGCCATAACTTCTTCGTTACTCGCCCGATTCGGTCGATCTTTATGTCCACAGAATCCTTATCTAAAGGCCTAAGACCCGTAATGATCGGAATTCCTATCCATCGTGCCGAACAAAGAGTTTCAATTTTCGGGCCGGGCCCTAGTGGTACACCTAGGGGTTCGAGGGCTGAAAAATCATCCGAAACGAAATGTTGATTTTTCGCACATTAGCACATTCACATTTACTTATGGCATTTTAAAGAGAGCTTTGGTAATTTGAAGGCCCAGATCGCGGGTAAATCGGCCGAATACGCCCCAAAATAGTCACTTTTTCGCTTGTTTTGGACTCTAACGAAGTTCTCGTAAAGCAAAAAAAAGGTAAAGTGGATTTTGACTTTTTGGGGGATAGCCCTGGGAATAAGGTTTCCAACGCCGCTTGAATCGGCATAATCGGACAAATAGCCTAGAAGTTATGGCAAAAATAGTGGAACTGCGCAAAACATGACCCGACGCAAAAACTATTTTGGTCATAACTTCTTCGTTTTTCGCCCGATTCGGTCGATCTTTATGTGGACAGAATCCTTATCTAAAGGTCGAAGACCTCGCATGATTGGAATTCCTATCCGTCGTGCTGAACAAAGAGCTCCAATTTTTGGGCCGGGCCCTAGGAGTACCCCCTAGGGGCCTGGGCTAAAAACTATTTTGGCCATAACTTCTTCGTTACTCGCCCGATTCGGTCGATCTTTATGTCCACAGAATCCTAATCTAAAGGCCTTAGACCCCTAATGATCGGAATTCCTATCCATCGTGCCGAACAAAGAGTTTCAATTTTCGGGCCGGGCCCTAGTGGTACACCTAGGGGTTCGAGGGTTGAAAAATCATCCGAAACGAAATGTTGATTTTTTTGCACATTAGCACATTCACATGTATTTATGGCATTTTAAAGTGAGATTTCGTAATTAGAAGGCCCACATCGCGGGTAAATCGGCCGAATACGCCCCAAAATAGTCAAATTTTCGCTTGTTTTGGACTCTAACGAAGTTCTCGTAAAGCAAAAAAAAGGTAAAGTGGATTTTGACTTTTTGGGGGATAGCCCTAGGAATAAGGTTTCCAACGCCTCTTGAATCGGCCAAATCGGACAAATAGCCTAGAAGTTATGGCAAAAATAGTGGAACTGCGCAAAACGGGACATGACGCAAAAACTATTTTGGTCATAACTTCTTCGTTTTTCGCCCAATTCGGTCGATCTTTATGTCGACGGAATCCTTATCTAAAGGCCGAAGATCTCGCATAATTGAAATTCCTATCCATCGTGCTGAACAAATAGCTCCAATTTTTTGGCTGGGCCGTAGGAGTACCCCCTAGGGGCCTGGGCTTAAAACTATTTTGGCCATAACTTCTTCGTTACTCGCCCGATTCGGTCGATCTTTATGTCCACAGAATCCTTATCTAAAGGCCTTAAACCCCTAATGATCGGAATTCCTATCCATCGTGCCGAACAAAGAGTTTCAATTTTCGGGCCGGGCCCTAGTGGTACACCTAGGGGTTCGAGGGCTGAAAAATCATCCGAAACGAAATGTTGATTTTTCGCACATTAGCACATTCACATTTACTTATGGCATTTTAAAGAGAGCTTTGGTAATTTGAAGGCTGAGATCGCGGGTAAATCGGCCGAATACGCCCCAAAATAGTCACTTTTTCGCTTGTTTTGGACTCTAACGAAGTTCTCGTAAAGAAAAATAATAGGTAAAGTGGATTTTGACTTTTTGGGGGATAGCTCTGGGAATAAGGTTTCCAACGCCGCTTGAATCGGCCAAATCGGACAAATAGCCTAGAAGTTATGGCAAAAATAGTGGAACTGCGCAAAACATGACCCGACGCAAAAACTATTTTGGTCATAACTTCTTCGTTTTTCGCCCGATTCGGTCGATCTTTATGTGGACGGAATCCTTATCTAAAGGTCAAAGACCCCGCATGATTGGAATTCTTATCCATCGTGCTGAACAAAGAGCTCCAATTTTTGGGCCAGGCCCTAGGAGTACCCCCTATGGGCCTGGGCTAAAAACTATTTTGGCCATAACTTCTTCGTTACTCGCCCGATTCTGTCGATCTTTATGTCCACAGAATCCTTATCTAAAGGCCTAAGACCCCTAATGATCGGAATTCCTATCCATCGTGCCGAACAAAGAGTTTCAATTTTCGGGCCGGGCCCTAGTGGTACACCTAGGGGTTCGAGGGTTGAAAAATCATCCGAAACGAAATGTTGATTTTTTTGCACATTAGCACATTCACATGTATTTATGGCATTTTAAAGTGAGATTTCGTAGTTAGAAGGCCCACATCGCGGGTAAATCGGCCGAATACGCCCCAAAATAGTCACATTTTCGCTTGTTTTCGACTCTAACGAAGTTCTCGTAAAGCAAAAAAAAGGTAAAGTGGATTTTGACTTTTTGGGGGATAGCCCTGGGAATAAGGTTTCCAACGCCGCTTGAATCGGCCAAATCGGACAAATAGCCTAGAAGTTATGGCAAAAATAGTGGAACTGCGCAAAACGGGACATGACGCAAAAACTATTTTGGTCATAACTTCTTCGTTTTTCGCCCAATTCGGTCGATCTTTATGTCGACGGAATCCTTATCTAAAGGCCGAAGATCCCGCATAATTGAAATTCCTATCCATCGTGCTGAACAAATAGCTCCAATTTTTTGGCCGGGCCGTAGGAGTACCCCCTAGGGGCCTGGGCTTAAAACTATTTTGGCCATAACTTCTTCGTTACTCGCCCGATTCGGTCGATCTTTATGGCCACAGAATCCTTATCTAAAGGCCTTAAACCCCTAATGATCGGAATTCCTATCCATCGTGCCGAACAAAGAGTTTCAATTTTCGGGCCGGGCCCTAGTGGTACACCTAGGGGTTCGAGGGCTGAAAAATCATCCGAAACGAAATGTTGATTTTTCGCACATTAGCACATTCACATTTACTTATGGCATTTTAAAGAGAGCTTTGGTAATTTGAAGGCCCAGATCGCGGGTAAATCGGCCGAATACGCCCCAAAATAGTCACTTTTTCGCTTATTTTAGACTCTAACGAAGTTCTCGTAAAGAAAAATAATAGGAAAAGTGGATTTAGACTTTCTGGGGGATAGCCCTGGGAATAAGGTTTCCAACGCCGCTTGAATCGGCCAAATCGGACAAATAGCCTAGAAGTTATGGCAAAAATAGTGGAACTGCGCAAAACATGACCCGACGCAAAAACTATTTTGGTCATAACTTCTTCGTTTTTCGCCCGATTCGGTCGATCTTTATGTGGACGGAATCCTTATCTAAAGGTCGAAGACCCCGCATGATTGGAATTCTTATCCATCGTGCTGAACAAAGAGCTCCAATTTTTGGGCCAGGCCCTAGGAGTACCCCCTATGGGCCTGGGCTAAAAACTATTTTCGCCATAACTTCTTCGTTACTCGCCCGATTCGGTCGATCTTTATGTCCACAGAATCCTTATCTAAAGGCCTAAGACCCCTAATGATCGGAATTCCTATCCATCGTGCCGAACAAAGAGTTTCAATTTCCGGGCCGGGCCCTAGTGGTACACCTAGGGGTTCGAAGGTTGAAAAATCATCCGAAACGAAATGTTGATTTTTTTGCACATTAGCACATTCACATGTACTTATGGCATTTTAAAGTGAGCTTTCGTAATTTGAAGGCCCAGATCGCGGGTAAATCGGCCGAATACGCCCCAAAATAGTCACTTTTTCGCTTGTTTTGGACTCTAACGAAGTTCTCGTAAAGCAAAATAATAGGTAAAGTGGATTTTGACTTTTTGGGGGATAGCTCTGGGAATAAGGTTTCCAACGCCGCTTGAATCGGCCAAATCGGACAAATAGCCTAGAATTTATTGCAAAAATAGTGGAACTGCGCAAAACGGGACCCGACGCAAAAACTATTTTGGTCATAACTTCTTCGTTTTTCGCCCGATTCGGTCGATATTTATGTCAACGGAATCCTTATCTAAAGGCCGAAGATCCCGCATGATTGAAATTCCTATCCATCGTGCTGAAAAAATAGCTTTAATTTTTTGGCCGGGCCCTAGGAGTACCCCCTAGGGGCCTGGGCTAAAAACTATTTTGGCGATAACTTCTTCGTTACTCGCCCGATTCGGTCGATCTTTATGTCCACAGAATCCTTATCTAAAGGCCTAAGACCCCTAATGATCGGAATTCCTATCAATCGTGCCGAACAAAGAGTTTCAATTTTCGGGCCGGGCCCTAGTGGTACACCTAGGGGTTCAAGGGTTGAAAAATCATCCGAAACGAAATGTTGATTTTTTTGCACATTAGCACATTCACATTTACTTATGGCATTTTAAAGTGAGCTTTCGTAATTTGAAGGCCCACATCGCGGGTAAATCGGCCGAATACGCCCCAAAACATTCACTTTTTCGCTTGTTTTAGACTCTAACGAAGTTCTAGTAAAGCAAAAAAATAGGTAAAGTGGATTTTGACTTTTTGGGGGATAGCCCTGGGAATAAGGTTTCCAACGCCGCTTGAATCGGCCAAATCGAACAAATAGCCTAGAAGTTATGGCAAAAATAGTGGAACTGCGCAAAACATGACCCGACGCAAAAACTATTTTGGTCATAACTTCTTCGTTTTTCGCCCGATTCGGTCGATCTTTATGTGGACGGAATCCTTATCTAAAGGTCGAAGACCGCGCATGATTGGAATTCCTATCCATCGTGCTGAACAAAGACCTCCAATTTTTGGGCCAGGCCCTAGGAGTACCCCCTATGGGCCTAGGCTAAAAACTATTTTGGCCATAACTTCTTCGTTACTCGCCCGATTCGGTCAATCTTTATGTCCAAAGAATCCTTATCTAAAGGCCTAAGACCCCTAATGATCGGAATTCCTATCAATCATGTCGAACAAAGAGTTTCAATTTTCGGGCCGGGCCCTAGTGGTACACCTAGGGGTTCGAGGGTTGAAAAATCATCCGAAACGAAATGTTGATTTTTTTGCACATTAGCACATTCACATGTACTTATGGCATTTTAATGTGAGCTTTCGTAATTTGAAGGCCCAGATCGCGGGTAAATCGGCCGAATACGCCCCAAAATAGTCACTTTTTCGCTTGTTTTGGACTCTAAAAAAGTTCTCGTAAAGCAAAATAATAGGTAAAGTGGATTTTGACTTTTTGGGGGATAGCTCTGGGAATAAGGTTTCCAACGCCGCTTGAATCGGCCAAATCGGACAAATCGCCTAGAATTTATGGCAAAAATAGTGGAACTGCGCAAAACGGGACCCGACGCAAAAACTATTTTGGTCATAACTTCTTCGTTTTTCGCCCGATTCAGTCGATCTTTATGTCGATGGAATCCTTATCTAAAGGCCGAAGATCCCGCATGATTGAAATTCCTATCCATCGTGCTGAACAAATAGCTCCAATTTTTTGGCCGGGCCCTAGGAGTACCCCCTAGGGGCCTGGGCTAAAAACTATTTTGGCCATAACTTCTTCGTTACTCGCCCGATTCGGTCGATCTTTATGTCCACAGAATCTTTATCTAAAGGCTTAAGACCCCTAATGATCGAAATTCCTATCCATCGTGTCGAACAAAGAGTTTCAATTTTCGGGCCGGGCCCTAGTGGTACACCTAGGGGTTCGAGGGTTGAAAAATCATCCGAAACGAAATGTTGATTTTTTTGCACATTAGCACATTCACATGTACTTATGGCATTTTAAAGTGAGATTTCGTAATTTGAAGGCCCACATCGCGGGTAAATCGGCCGAATACGCCCCAAAATAGTCACTTTTTCGCTTGTTTTGGACTCTAACGAAGTTCTCGTAAAGCAAAAAGATAGGTAAAGTGGATTTTGACTTTTTGTGGGATAGCTCTGGGAATAAGGTTTCCAACGCCGCTTGAATCGGCCAAATCGGACAAATAGCCTAGAAGTTATGGCAAAAATAGTGGAACTGCGCAAAACATGACCCGACGCAAAAACTATTTTGGTCATAACTTCTTCGTTTTTCGCCCGATTCGGTCGATCTTTATGTGGACGGAATCCTTATCTAAAGGTTGAAGACCTCGCATGATTGGAATTCCTATCCATCGTGCTGAACAAAGAGCTCCAATTTTTGGGCCGGGCCCTAGGAGTACCCCCTATGGGCCTGGGCTAAAAACTATTTTGGCGATAACTTCTTCGTTACTCGCCCGATTCGGTCGATCTTTATGTCCACAGAATCCTTATCTAAAGGCCTAAGACCCCTAATGATTGGAATTCCTATCCATCGTGCCGAACAAAAAGTTTCAATTTTCGGGCCGGGCCCTAGTGGTACACCTAGGGGTTCGAGGGTTGAAAAATCATCCGAAACGAAATGTTGATTTTTTTGCACATTAGCACATTCACATGTACTTATGGCACTTTAAAGTGAGATTTCGTATTTTGAAGGCCCACATAGCGGGTAAATCGGCCGAATATGCCCCAAAATAGTCACTTTTTCGCTTATTTTGGAATCTAACGAAGTTCTCGTAAAGCAAAAAATAGGTAAAGTGGATTTTGACTTTTTGGGGGATAGCCCTGGGAATAAGGTTTCCAACGCCGCTTGAATCAGCCAAATCGGAAAAATAGCCTAGAAGTTATGGCAAAAATAGTGGAACTGCGCAAAACATGACCCGACGCAAAAACTATTTTGGTCATAACTTCTTCGTTTTTCGCCTGATTCGGTCGATCTTTATGTGGACGGAATCCTTATCTAAAGGTCAAAGACCCCGCATGATTGGAATTCCTATCCATCGTGCTGAACAAAGAGCTCCAATTTTTGGGCCAGGCCCTAGGAGTACCCCCTAGGGGCCTGGGCTAAAAACTTTTTTGGCCATAACTTTTTCATTACTCGCCCGATTCGGTCGATCTTTATGTCCACAGAATCTTTATCTAAAGGCCTTAGACCCCTATTGATCGGAATTCCTATCCATCATGCCGAACAAAGAGTTTCAATTTTCGGGTCGGGCCCTAGTGGTACACCTAGGGGTTCGAGGGCTGAAAAATCATCCGAAACGAAATGTTGATTTTTTCGCACATTAGCACATTCACATTTACTTACGGCATTTTAAAGTGAGCTTTCGTAATTTGAAGGTCCAGATCGCGGGTAAATCGGCCGAATACGCCCCAAAATAGTCACTTTTTCGCTTGTTTTGGACTCTAACGAAGTTCTCGTAAAGCAAAAAAAAGGTAAAGTGGATTTTGACATTTTGGGGGATAGCCCTGGGAATAAGGTTTCCAACGCCGCTTGAATCAGCCAAATCGGACAAATAGCCTAGAAGTTATGGCCAAAATAGTGGAACTGCGCAAAACATGACCCGACGCAAAAACTATTTTGGTCATAACTTCTTCGTTTTTCGCCCGATTCGGTCGATCTTTATGTGGACGGAATCCTTATCTAAAGGTCGAAGACCCCGCATGATTGGAATTCCTATCCATCATGCTGAACAAAGAGCTCCAATTTTTGGGCCGGGCCCTAGGAGTACCCCCTAGGGGCCTGGGCTAAAAACTATTTTGGCCATAACTTCTTCGTTACTCGCCCGATTCGGTCGATCTTTATGTCCACAGAATCCTTATCTAAAGGCCTTAGACCCCTAATGATCGGAATTCCTATCCATCATGCCGAACAAAGAGTTTCAATTTTCGGGTCGGGCCCTAGTGGTACACCTAGGGGTTCGAGGGCTGAAAAATCATCCGAAATGAAATGTCGATTTTTTCGCACATTAGCACATTCACATTTACTTACGGCATTTTAAAGTGAGCTTTCGTAATTTGAAGGCCCAGATCGCGGGTAAATCGGCCGAATACGCCCTAAAATAGTCACTTTTTCGCTTGTTTTGGACTCTAACGAAGTTCTCGTAAAGCAAAAAAAAGGTAAAGTGGATTTTGACTTTTTGGGGGATAGCCCTGAGAATAAGGTTTCCAATGCCGCTTGAATCAGCCAAATCGGACAAATAGCCTAGAAGTTATGGCAAAAATAGTGGAACTGCGCAAAACATGACCCGACGCAAAAACTATTTTGGTCATAACTTCTTCGTTTTTCGCCTGATTCGGTCGATTTTTATGTGGACAGAATCCTTATCTAAAGGTCGAAGACCCCGCATGATTGGAATTCCTATCCACCGTGCTGAACAAAGAGCTCCAATTTTTGGGCCGGGCCCTAGGAGTACCCCCTAAGGGCCTGGGCTAAAAACTATTTTGGCCATAACTTCTTCGTTACTCGCCCGATTCGGTCGATCTTTATGTCCATAGAATCCTTATATAAAGGCCTTAGACCCCTAATGATCGGAATTCCTATCCATCTTGCCGATCAAAGAGTTTCAATTTTCGGGCCGGGCCCTAGTGGTACACCTAGGGGTTCGAGGGTTGAAAAATCATCCGAAACGAAATGTTGATTTTTTTGCACATTAGCACATTCACATGTACTTATGGCATTTTAAAGTGAGATTTCGTAATTTATAGGCCCACATCGCGGGTAAATCGGCCGAATACGCCCCAAAATAGTCACTTTTTCGCTTGTTTTGGACTCTAACGAAGTTCTCGTAAAGCAAAATAATAGGTAAAGTGGATTTTGACTTTTTGGGGGATAGCCCTGGGAATAAGGTTTCCAATGCCGCTTGAATCAGCCAAATCGGACAAATAGCCTAGAAGTTATGGCAAAAATAGTGGAACTGCGCAAAACATGACCCGACGCAAAAACTATTTTGGTCATAACTTCTTCGTTTTTCGCCTGATTCGGTCGATTTTTATGTGGACAGAATCCTTATCTAAAGGTCGAAGACCCCGCATGATTGGAATTCCTATCCACCGTGCTGAACAAAGAGCTCCAATTTTTGGGCCGGGCCCTAGGAGTACCCCCTAAGGGCCTGGGCTAAAAACTATTTTGGCCATAACTTCTTCGTTACTCGCCCGATTCGGTCGATCTTTATGTCCATAGAATCCTTATATAAAGGCCTTAGACCCCTAATGATCGGAATTCCTATCCATCTTGCCGATCAAAGAGTTTCAATTTTCGGGCCGGGCCCTAGTGGTACACCTAGGGGTTCGAGGGTTGAAAAATCATCCGAAACGAAATGTTGATTTTTTTGCACATTAGCACATTCACATGTACTTATGGCATTTTAAAGTGAGATTTCGTAATTTGAAGGCCCACATCGCGGGTAAATCGGCCGAATACGCCCCAAAATAGTCACTTTTTCGCTTGTTTTGGACTCTAACGAAGTTCTCGTAAAGCAAAATAATAGGTAAAGTGGATTTTGACTTTTTGGGGGATAGCCCTGGGAATAAAGTTTCCAACGCCGCTTGAATCGGCCAAATCGGACAAATAGCCTTGAAGTTATGGCAAAAATAGTGGAACTGCGCAAAACGGGACCCGACGCAAAAACTATTTTGGTCATAACTTCTTCATTTTTCGCCTGATTCGGTTGATCTTTATGTCGACGGAATCCTTATCTAAAGGCCGAAGATCCCGCATGATTGAAATTCCTATCCATCGTGCTGAACAAATAGCTCCAATTTTTTGGCCGGGCCCTAGGAGTACCCCCTAGGGGCCTGGGCTAAAAACTATTTTGTCCATAACTTCTTCGTTACTCGCCCGATTCGGTCGATCTTTATGTCCACAGAATCCTTATCTAAAGGCCTAAGACCCCTAATGATCGAAATTCCTATCCATCGTGCCGAACAAAGAGTTTCAATTTTCGGGCCGGGCCCTAGTGGTACACCTAGGGGTTCGAGGGTTGAAAAATCATCCGAAACGAAATGTTGATTTTTTTGCACATTAGCACATTCACATGTACTTATGGCATTTTAAAGTGAGATATTGTAATTTGAAGGCCCACATCGCGGGTAAATCGGCCGAATACGCCCCAAAATAGTCACTTTTTCGCTTGTTATGGACTCTAACGAAGTTCTCGTAAAGCAAAATAATAGGTAAAGTGGATTTTGACTTTTTGGGGGATAGCCCTGGGAATAAGGTTTCCAACGCCGCTTGAATCGGCCAAATCGAAGAAATAGCCTAGAAGTTATGGCAAAAATAGTGGAACTGCGCAAAACATGACCCGACGCAAAAACTATTTTGGTCATAACTTCTTCGTTTTTCGCCGGATTCGGTCGATCTTTATGTCGACGGAATCCTTATCTAAAGGCCAAAGATCCCGCATGATTGGAATTCCTATCCATCGTGCTGAACAAAGAGCTCCAATTTTTGGGCCGAGCCCTAGGAGTACCCCCCTAGGGGCTTGGGCTAAAAACTATTTTGGCCATAACTTCTTCGTTACTCGCCCGATTCGCTGGATCTTTATATCCACAGAATCCTTATCTAAAGGCCTTAGACCCCTAATGATCAGAATTCCTATCCATTGTTCCGAACAAAAAGTTTCAATTTTCGAGCCGGGCCCTAGGGGGTTTCCCTAGGGGTTCGGGGGGCTGAAAAATCATCCGATTGAAATGTTGATTTTTTCTCACATTAGCACATTCACATGTACTTATGGCATTTTAAAGTGAGTTTGCGTAATTTAAAGGCCCAGATAACGGGTAAATCGGCCGAATACGCCCCAAAATAGTCACTTTTTCCCTTATTTTGGTCTCTGACGAAGTTCTCGTATAGCAAAATAATTGGAAAAGTAGATTTTAACTTTTTGGGAGATAACCCTTGGAATAAGATTTCCAACGCCACTTGAATCGGTCGAATCGGACAAATAGCCTAGAAGTTATGGCGAAAATAGTGGAACTGCGCAAAACGGGACCCGACGCAAAAACTATTTTGGCCACAACATTTTCGTTTATCGCCCGATTCGGTCGATCTTTATGTCGACGGAATCCTTATCTTAAGGCCCAATACCCCGCATGATTGGAATTCCTATCCGTCGTGCTGAACAAAGAGCTCTAATTTTTGGGCCGCGCCCTAGGAGTACCCCCTAGGAACCTGGGCTAAAAACTATTTTGGCCATAATTTCTTCGTTACTCGCCCGATTGGGTCGATCTTTATGTCCACAGAATTCTTATCTAAAGGTCTAAGACCCCTATTGATCAGAATTCCTATCCATCGTGCCAAACAAAGAGTTTCAATTTTTGGGCCGGGCCCTAGGGGTACCCCTAGGGGTTCGGGGGCTGAAAAATCATCCGAAACGAAATGTTGATTTTTTCGCACATTAGCACATTCACATGTACTTATGGTATTTTAAAATGAGCTTGCGTAATTTGAAAGCCCAGATCGCGAGTAAATCGGCTGAATACGCCCAAAAATAGTCACTTTTTCGGTTGTTTTGGACTCTAACGAAGTTCTCGTAAAGTATAATAATAGGAAAAATGGATTTTGACTTTTTGGGGGATAGCCCTGGGAATAAGGTTTCCAACACCGATTGAATCGGCCAAATCGGACAAATAGCCTAGAAGTTATGGCCAAAACAGTGGAACTGCGCAAAACATGACCCGACGCAAAAACTATTTTGGTCATAACTTCTTCGTTTTTCGCCAGATTCGGTCGATATTTATGTCGATGGAATCCTTATCTAAAGGCCAAAGACCCCGCATGATTGGAATTCCTATCCATCGTGCTGAACAATGAACTCCAATTTTTGGGCCGGGCCCTAGGAGTACCCCTTAGGGGCCTGGGCTAAAAACTATTTTGGCCATAACTTCTTCATTACTCGCCCGATTCGGTCGATCTTTATGTCCACAGAATACTTATCTAAAGGCCTAAGAACCCTAATGATCGGAATTCCTATTCATCGTGCCGAACAAAGAGTTCAATTTTCGGGCCGGGCCCTAGGGGTACACTTAGGGGTTCGAGGGCTGAAAAATCATTCGACATGAAATGTTGATTTTTCGCACAATAGCACATTCACATGTACTTATGGAATTTTAAAGTGAGCTTTCGTAATTAGAAGGCCCTGATCGCGGGTAAATCGGCCGAATACGCCCCAAAATAGTCACTTTTTCGCTTGTTTTGGACTCTAACGAAGTTCTCGTAAAGCAAAAAAGTAGGTAAAGTGGATTTTGACTTTTTGGGGGATAGCCCTGGGAATAAGGTTTCCAACGCCGATTGAATCGGCCAAATCGGACAAATAGCCTAGAAGTTATGGCCAAAATAGTGGAACTGCGCAAAACATGACCCGACGCAAAAACTATTTTGGTCATAACTTCTTCGTTTTTCGCCCGATTCGGTCGATCTTTATGTCGACGGAATCCTTATCTAAAGGCCAAAGACCCCGCATGATTGGAATTCCTATCCATCATGCTGAACAAAGAGCTCCAATTTTTGGGTCGGGCCCAAGGAGTACCCCAGGGGCCTCGGCTAAAAACTATTTTGGCCATAACTTTTTCGTTACTCGCCCGATTCGGTCGATCTTTATGTCCACATTATCCTTTTCTAAAGGCCTAAGAACCCTAATAATTGGAATTCCTATCCATCGTGCCGAACAAAGAGTTTCAATTTTCGGGCCGGGCCCTAGGGGTACACCTAGGGGTTCGGGGGGCTGAAAAATCATCCAAATGAAATGTTGATTTTTTCTAACATTAGCACATTCACATGTACTTATGGCATTTTAAAGTGAGTTTGCGTAATTTAAAGGCCCAGATAACAAGTAAATCGGCCGAATACGCCCCAAAATAGTCACTTTTTCCCTTGTTTTGTTCTCTGACGATGTTCTCGTATAGAAAAATAATTGGAAAAGTAGATTTTAACTTTTTGGGAGATAGGCCTTGGAATAAGGTTTCCAACACCACTTGAATCGGCCAAATCGGACAAATAGCCTAGAAGTTATGGCGAAAATAGTGGAACTGCACAAAACGGGACCCGACGCAAAAACTATTTTGGCCGCAACTTTTTCGTTTATCGCCCGATTCGGTCGATCTTTATGTCGACGGAATCCTTATCTAAAGGCCCAATACCCCGCATGATTGGAAATCCTATACATCGTGCTGAACAAAGAGCTATAATTTTTGGGCCGGGCCCTAGGAGTACCCCCTAGGAACCTGGGCTAAAAACTATTTTGGCCATAACTTCTTCGTTACTCGCCCGATTCGGTCGATCTTTATGTCCACAGAATTCTTATCTAAAGGTCTAAGACCCCTATTGATCAGAATTCCTATCCATCGTGCCAAACAAAGAGTTTCAATTTTTGGGTCGGGCCCTAGGGGTACCCCTAGGGGTTCGGGGGCTGAAAATTCATCCGAAACGAAATGTTGATTTTTTCCCACATTAGCACATTCACATGTACTTATGGTATTTTCAAATGAGCTTGCGTAATTTGAAAGCCCAGATCGCGAGTAAATCGGCTGAATACGCCCCAAAATAGTCACTTTTTCGCTTGTTTTGGACTCTAACGAAGTTCTCGTAAATCATATTAATAGGAAAAGTGAATTTTGACTTTTTGGGGGATAGCCCTGGGAATAAGGTTTCCAACGCCGCTTGAATCGGCCAAATCGGACAAATAGCCTAGAAGTTATGGCAAAAATAGTGGAACTGCGCAAAACATGACCCGACGCAAAAACTATTTTGGTCATAACTTCTTCGTTTTTCGCCTTATTCGGTCGATCTTTATGTCGACGGAATCCTTATCTAGAGGCCAAAGATCCCGCATGATTGGAATTCCTATCCATCGTGCTGAACAAAGAGCTCCAATTTTTGGGCCGGGCCCTAGGATTACCCCCTAGGGGCCTGGGCTAAAAACTATTTTGGCCAAAACTTCTTCGTTACTCGCCCGATCCCGTCGATCTTTATGTCCAAAGAATCCTTATCTAAAGGCCTAAGACCCCTAATGATCGGAATTCTTATCCATCATGTCGAACAAAGAGTTTCAATTTTCGGCCCGGGCCCTAGGGGTACACCTAGGGGTTCGAGGGTTGAAAAATCATCCGAAACGAAATGTTGATTTTTTCGCACATTAGTTCACATGTACTTATGGCATTTTAAAGTGAGCTTTCGTAATTTGAAGGCCCAGATCGCGGGTAAATCGGCCGAATACGCCCCAAAATAGTCACTTTTTCGCTTGTTTTGGACTCTAACGAAGTTCTCGTAAAGCAAAATAATTGGAAAAGTAGATTTTAACTTTTTGGGAGATAGCCCTTGGAATAAGGTTTCCAATGCCACTTGAAACGGCCAAATCGGACAAATAGCCTAGAAGTTATGGCGAAAATAGTGGAACTCCGTAAAACGGGACCCGACGCAAAAACTATTTTGGCCACAACTTCTTCGTTTATCGCCCGATTCGGTCGATCTTTATGTCGACGGAATCCTTATCTAAAGGCCCAATACCCCGCATGATTGCAATTCCTATCCATCGTGCCGAACAAAGAGTTTCAATTTTCGGGCCTAGCCTTAGGGTACCCCTAGGGGTTCGGGGGCTGAAAAATTTTCCAAAACGAAATGTTGATTTTTTCTCACATTAGCACATTCACATGTACTTATGGCATTTTAAAGTGAGCTTGCGTAATTTAAAGTCCCAGATCACGGGTAAATCGGCCGAATACGTCCCAAAATAGTCACTTTTTCGCTTGTTTTGGACTCTCACGAAGTTCTCGTAAAGTAAAATAGTAGGAAAAATGGATTTTGATTTTTTGGGGGATAGCTCTTGGAATAAGGTTTCCAACGCCGCTTGAATCGGCCAAATTGGACAAATAGCCTAGAATTTATGGCAAAAATAGTGGAACTGCGCAAAACGGGACGTGACGCAAAAATTATTTTGGCCATAACTTCTTCATTTCTCGCCCGATTCGGTCAATCTTTATGTTGACAGAATCCTTATCTAAAGGCCCAAGACCCCGCATGATTGAAAATCCTATTCATCCTGCTGAACAAAGAGCTCCAATTTTTGGGCCGGGCCCTAGGAGTTTCCCCGATGGGCCTGGGCTAAAAACTATTTTGGCCATAACTTCTTTGTTACTCGCCCGATTCGGTCGATCTTTATGTCCACAGAATTCTTATCTAAAGGCCTAAGACCCCTAATGATCGGAATTCCTATCCATCGTGCCGAACAAAGAGTTTCAATTTTCTGGCCGGGCCCTAGGGGTACCCATTGGGGTTTGGGGGCTGAAAAATCATCCGAAATGAAATGTTGATTTTTTCGCACATTAGCACATTCACATGTAATTATGGCATTTTAAAGTGAGCCTGCGTAATTTGAAGGCCCAAATCGCGGGTAAATCGGCCGAATACGCCCCAAAATAGTCACTTTTTCGCTTGTTTTGGACTCTCACGAAGTTCTCGTAAAGCAAAATAATAGGAAAAGGCAGATTTTAACTTTTTAGGGGATAGCACTTGGAATAAGGTTTCCAACGCCGCTTGAATTGGCCAAATCGGACAAATAGCCTAGAAGTTATGGCAAAAATAGTGGAATTGCGCAAAACGGGACCCGACGCAAAAACTATTTTGGTCATAACTTCTTCGTTTATCGCCCGATTCGGTCGATCTTTATGTCGACGGAATCCTTATCTAAAGGCCCAATACCCCGCATGATTGGAATTCCTATCCATCGTGCTGAACAAAGAGCTCCAATTTTTGGGCCGGGCCCTAGGAGGGGCCTGGGCTAAAAACTATTTTGGCCATAACTTCTTCGTTACTCGCCCGATTCGGTCGATCTTTATGTCCACAGAATCCTAATCTAAAGGCCTAAGTCCCCTAATGATCGGAATTCCTATCCATCATGCCGAATAAAGAGTTTCAATTTTCGGGCCTAACCCTAGGGTACCCCTAGGGGATCGGGGGCTGAAAAATTATCCAAAACGAAATGTTGATTTTTTCTCACATTAGCACATTCACATGAACTTATGGCATTTTAAAGTGAGCTTGCGTAATTTAAAGTCCCAGATCACGGGTAAATCGGCCGAATACGTCCCAAAATAGTCACTTTTTCCCTGGTTTTGGACTCTCACGAAGTTCTCGTAAAGTAAAATAATAGGAAACATGGATTTTAATTTTTTTAGGGATAGCTCTTGGAATAAGGTTTCCAACGCCGCTTGAATCGGCCAAATCGGACAAATCGCCTAGAATTTATGGCAAAAATAGTGGAACTGCGCAAAACGGGACGTGACGCAAAAATTATTTTGGCCATAACTTCTTCGTTTCTCGCCCGATTCGGTCAATCTTTATGTTGACAGAATCCTTATCTAAAGGCCCAAGACCCCGCATGATTGGAAATCCTATCCATCCTGCTGAACAAAGAGCTCCAATTTTTGGGCCGGGCCCTAGGAGTACCCCCGATGGGCCTGGGCTAAAAACTATTTTGGCCATAACTTCTTCGTTACTCGCCCGATTCGGTCGATCTTTATGTCCACAGAATCCTTATCTAAAGGCCTAAGACCCCTAATGATCGGAATTCCTATCCATCGTGCCGAACAAAGAGTTTCAATTTTCTGGCCGGGCCCTAGGGGTAACCCTTGGGGTTTGGGGGCTGAAAAATCATCCGAAATGAAATGTTGATTTTTTCGCACATTAGCACATTCACATGTAATTATGGCATTTTAAAGTGAGCCTGCGTAATTTGAAGGCCCAAATCGCGGGTAAATCGGCCGAATACGCCCCAAAATAGTCACTTTTTCGCTTGTTTTGGACTCTCACGAAGTTCTCGTAAAGCAAAATAATAGGAAAAGGTAGATTTTAACTTTTTAGGGGATACCACTTGGAATAAGGTTTCCAACGCCGCTTGAATCGACCAAATCGGACAAATAGCCTAGAAGTTATGGCAAAAATAGTGGAACTGCGCAAAACGGGACCCGACGCAAAAACTATTTTGGTCATAACTTCTTCATTTTTCGCCCGATTCGGATGATCTTTATGTCGACGGAATCCTTATCTAAAGGCCAAAGACCCCGCATGATTGGAATTCCTATCCATCGTCCTGAACAAATAGCTCCAATTTTTGGGCCGGGCCCTAGGAGTACCCCCTATGGACCTGGGCTAAAAACTATTTTGCCCATAACTTCTTCGTTACTCGCCGGATTCGGTCGATCTATATGTCCACAGAATCCTTATCTAAAGGCCTAAGAACCCTAATGATCGGAATTCCTATCCATCGTGCCGAACAAAGAGTTTCAATTTTCGGGCCTGGCCCTAGGGTACCCCTAGGGGTTCGAGGGCTGAAAAATCATCCGAAACAAAATGTTGATTTTTCGCACATTAGCACATTCACATGTACTTATGGCATTTTAAAGTGAGCTTTTGTAATTTGAAGTCCCAGATCGCGGGTAAATCGGCCGAATACGCCCCAAAATAGTCACTTTTTCGCTTGTTTTGGACTCTAACGAAGTTCTCGTAAAGCAAAATAATTGGAAAAGTAGATTTTAACTTTTTGGGAGATAGCCCTTGGAATAAGGTTTCCAATGCCACTTGAATCGGCCAAATCGGACAAATAGCCTAGAAGTTATGGCGAAAATAGTGGAACTCCGTAAAACGGGACCCGACGCAAAAACTATTTTGGCCACAAGTTCTTCGTTTATCGCCCGATTCGGTCGATCTTTATGTCGACGGAATCCTTATCTAAAGGCCCAATACTCCGCATGATTGCAATTCCTATCCATCGTGCCGAACAAAGAGTTTCAATTTTCGGGCCTAGCCTTAGGGTACCCCTAGGGGTTCGGGGGCTGAAAAATTTTCCAAAACGAAATGTTGATTTTTTCTCACATTAGCACATTCACATGTACTTATGGCATTTTAAAGTGAGCTTGCGTAATTTAAAGTCCCAGATCACGGGTAAATCGGCCGAATACGTCCCAAAATAGTCACTTTTTCCCTGGTTTTGGACTCTCACGAAGTTCTCGTAAAGCAAAATAATAGGAAAAGGTAGATTTTAACTTTTTAGGGGATAGCACTTGGAATAAGGTTTCCAACGCCGCTTGAATCGACCAAATCGGACAAATAGCCTAGAAGTTATGGCAAAAATAGTGGAACTGCGCAAAACGGGACCCGACGCAAAAACTATTTTGGTCATAACTTCTTCATTTTTTGCCCGATTCGGATGATCTTTATGTCGACGGAATCCTTATCTAAAGGCCAAAGACCCTGCATGATTGGAATTCCTATCCATCGTCCTGAACAAATAGCTCCAATTTTTGGGCCGGGCCCTAGGAGTACCCCCTAGGGGCCTGGGCTAAAAACTATTTTAGCCATAACTTCTTCGTTACTCGCCCGATTCGTTCGATCTTTATGTCCAAAAAATCCTTATCTAAAGGCCTAAGACCCCTAATGATCAGAATTCCTATCCATCGTGCCGAACAAAGAGTTTTAATTTTCGAGCCGGGTCCTAGGGTTACCCCTAGGGGTTCGGGGGCTGAAAAATCATTCGAAACGAAATGTTGATTTTTTCTCACATTAGTACATTCACATGTACTTATAGCATTTTAAAGTGAGCTTGCGTAATTTAAAGGCCCAGATCACGGGTAAATCGGCCGAATACGCCCCAAAATAGTCACTTTTCCCTTGTTTTGGTCTCGTACGAAGTTCTCGTATATCAAAATAATTGGAAAAGTAGATTTTGACTTTTTGGGAGATAGCCCTTGGAATAAGGTTTCCAACGCCACCTGAATCGGCCAAATCGGAGAAATAGCCTAGAAGTTATGGCGAAAATAGTGGAACTGCGCAAAACGGGACCCGACGCAAAAACTATTTTGGCCATAACTTCTTCGTTTCTCGCCCGATTCGGTCAATCTTTATGTGTACGGAATCCTTATCTAAAGGCCCAAGACCCAGCATGATTGGAATTCCTATCCATCGTGCTGAACAAAGAGCTCCAATTTTTGGGCCGGGCCCTAGGAGTACCCCCTATGGACCTGGGCTAAAAACTATTTTGCCCATAACTTCTTCGTTACTCGCCGGATTCGGTCGATCTTTATGTCCACAGAATCCTTATCTAAAGGCCTAAGAACCCTAATGATCGGAATTCCTATCCATCGTGCCGAACAAAGAGTTTCAATTTTCGGGCCTGGCCCTAGGGTACCCCTAGGGGTTCGAGGGCTGAAAAATCATCCGAAACAAAATGTTGATTTTTCGCACATTAGCACATTCACATGTACTTATGGCATTTTAAAGTGAGCTTTTGTAATTTGAAGTCCCAGATCGCGGGTAAATCGGCCGAATACGCCCCAAAATAGTCACTTTTTCGCTTATTTTGGACTCTAACAAAGTTCTCGTAAAGCAAAATAATAGGTAAAATGGATTTTGACTTTTTGGGGGATAGCCCTGGGAATAAGGTTTCCAACGCCGCTTGAATCGGCCAAATCGGACAAATAGCCTAGAAGTTATGGCAAAAATAGTGGAACTGCGCAAAACGGGACCGGACGCAAAAACTATTTTGGTCATAACTTCTTCGTTTTTCGCCCGATTCGGTCGATCTTTATGTTGACATAATCCATATCTAAAGGCCGAAGACCCCGCATGATTGGAATTCCTATCCATTGTCCTGAACAAATAGCTCCAATTTTTTGGCCGGGCCCTAGGAGTACCCTCTAGGGGCCTGGGCTAAACACTATTTTTGCCATAACTTCTTCGTTACTCGCCCGATTCGGTCGATCTTTATGTCCACAGAATCGTTATCTAAAGGCCTAAGACCCCAAATGATCGGAATTCCTATCCTTCGTGCCAAGCAAAGAGTTTCAATTTTCGGGCCGGGCCCTAGGGTACACCTAGGGGTTCGGGGGCTGAAAAATCATCCGAAACGAAATGTTTATTTTTTCTCACATTAGTACATTCACATGTACTTATAGCATTTTAAAGTGAGCCTACGTAATTTGAAGGCCCAAATCGCGGGTAAATCGGCCGAATACTCCCCAAAATAGTCACTTTTTCGCTTGTTTTGGACTCTCACGAAGTTCTCGTTAAGCAAAATAATAGGAAAAGGTAGATTTTGACTTTTTGGGGGATAGCCCTTGGAATAAGGTTTCCAACGCCGTTTGAATCGGCCAAATCGGAAAAATAGCCTAGAAGTTATGGCAAAAATAGTGGAACTGCGCTAAACGAGACCCGACGCAAAAACTATTTTGGTCATAACTTCTTCGTTTTTCGCCCGATTCGGTCGATCTTTATGTCAACGGAATCCTTATCTAAAGGCCGAATACCCCGCATGATTGGAATTCATATACATCGTGCTGAACAAAGAGCTCCAATTTTGGGGCCGGGCGCTAGGGGGTACCCCTAGGGGTTCGGGGGCTGAAAAATCATCCGAAACGAAATGTTGATTTTTTCGTACATTAGCACATTCACATGTACTTATGGCATTTTAAAGTGAGCCTGCATAATTTGAAGGCCCAAATCGCGGGTAAATCGGCCGAATACGCCCCAAAATTGTCACTTTTTCGCTTGTTTTGGACTCTCACGAAGTTCTCGTTAAGCAAAATAATAGGAAAAGGTAGATTTTGACTTTTTGGGGGATAGCCCTTGAAATAAGTTTTCCAACGCCGTTTGAATCGGCCAAATCGGAAAAATAGCCTAGAAGTTATGGCAAAAATAGTGGAACTGCGCTAAACGAGACCCGACGCAAAAACTATTTTGGTCATAACTTCTTCGTTTTTCGCCCGATTCTGTCGATCTTTATGTCAACGGAATTCTTATCTAAAGGTCGAAGACCCCGCATGATTGGAATTCCTATACATCGTGCTGAACAAAGAGCTCCAATTTTTGGGCCGGGCCCTAGGAGTACCTCCTAGGGGCCTGGGCTGAAAACTATTTTGGCCATAACTTCTTCGTTACTCTCCAAATTTGTTCGATCTTTATGTGCACAGAATCTTTATCTAAAGGCCTAAGACCCCAAATGATGGGAATTCCTATCCATCGTACCGAATAAAGAGTTTCAATTTTCGGGCCGGGCCCTAGGGTACACCCTGGTGTTCGGGGGCTGAAAAATCATCCGAAACGAAATGTTGATTTTTCGCACATTAGCACATTCACATGTACTTATGGCATTTTAAAGTGAGCTTTCGTAATTTGAAGGCCCAGATCGCAGGTAAATCGGCTGAATACGCCCCAAAATAGTCACTTTTTCGCTTGTTTTGGACTCTCACGAAGTTCTCGTTAAGCAAAATAATAGGAAAAGGTAGATTTTGACTTTTTGGGGGATAGCCCTTGGAATAAGGTTTCCAACGCCGTTTGAATCGGCCAAATCGGAAAAATAGCCTAGAAGTTATGGCAAAAATAGTGCAACTGCGCTAAACGAGACCCGACGCACAAACTATTTTGGTCATAACTTCTTCGTTTTTCGCCCGATTAGGTCGATCTTTATGTCGACGGAATCCTTATCTAAATGTCGAAGACCCCGCATGATTGGAATTCCTATACATCGTGCTGAACAAAGAGCTCCAATTTTTGGGCCGGGCCCTAGGAGTACCCCCTAGGGGCCTGGGCTAAAAACTATTTTGGCCATAACTTCTTCGTTACTCGCCCAATTTGTTCGATCTTTATGTGCACAGAATCTTTATCTAAAGGCCTAAGACCCCAAATGATGGGAATTCCTATCCATCGTGCCGAACAAAGAGTTTCTATTTTTGGGCCGGGCCCTAGGGTACACCTGGGGTTCGGGGGCTGAAAAATCATCCGAAACGAAATGTTGATTTTTCAAACATTAGCACATTCACATGTACTTATGGCATTTTAAAGTGAGCTTTCGTAATTTGAAGGCCCAGATCGCAGGTAAATCGGCTGAATACGCCCCAAAATAGTCACTTTTTCGCTTATTTTGGACTCTAACGAAGTTCTCGTAAAGCAAAATAATAGGAAAAGTGGATTTTAACTTTTTGGGGGATAGCCCTGGGAATAAGGTTTCCAACACCGCTTGAATCGGCCAAATCGGACAAATAGCCTAGAAGTTATGGCAAAAATAGTGGAACTGCGCAAAACGGGACCCGACGCAAAAACTATTTTGGTCATAACTTCTTCATTTTTCGCCCGATTCGGATGATCTTTATGTCGACAGAATCCTTATATAAAGGCCAAAGACCCCGCATGATTGGAATTCCTATCCATCGTGCTGAACAAATAGCTCCAATTTTTGGGTCGGGCCCTAGGAGCCTAGGGGCCTGGGCTAAAAACTATTTTGGCCATAACTTCTTCGTTACTCGCCCGATTCGGTCGATCTTTATGTCCACAGAATCCTTATCTAAAGGCCTAAGACCCCTAATGATCAGAATTCCTATCCATCGTGCCGAACAAAGAGTTTCAATTTTCGAGCCGGGCCATAGGGGTACCCCTAGGGGTTCGGGGGCTGAAAATCATACGAAACGAAATGTTGATTTTTCCTCACATTAGCACATTCACATGTACTTATAGCATTTTAAAGTCAGCTTGCATAATTTAAAAACCAGATCACGGGTAAATCGGCCGAATACGCCCTAAAATAGTCACTTTTTCCCTTGTTTTGCTCTATGACGATGTTCTCGTATAGCAAAATAATTGGAAAAGTAGATTTTGACTTTTTAGGAGATAGCCCTTTGAATAAGGTTTCCAACGCTACTTGAATCGGCCAAATCGGACAAATAGCTTAGAAGTTATGGCGAAAATAGTGGAACTGCGCAAAACGGGACCCGACGCAAAAACTATTTTGGCCATAACTTCTTCGTTTATCGCTCGGTTCGGTCGATCTTTATGTCGACGGAATCCTTATCTAAAGGCCCAAGACCCCGCATGATTGGAATTCCTATCTATCGTGCCGAACAAAGAGCTCCAATTTTTGGGCCGGGCCGTAGGGGGGTACCGCTAGGGGTTCGGGGGCTGAAAAATCATACGAAATGAAATGTTGATTTTTTTGCACATTAGCACATTCACATGTACTTATGGCATTTTAAAGTGAGCCTACGTAATTTGAATGCCCAGATCGCGGGTAAATCGGCCGAATACGCCACAAAATAGTCACTTTTTCGCTTGTTTTGGACTCTAACAAAGTTCTCGTAAAACAAAATAATAGGAAAAGTGGATTTTAACTTTTTAGAGGATAGCCCTGGGAATAAGGTTTCCAACGCCGCTTGAATCGGCCAAATCGGACAAATAGCCTAGAAGTTATGGCAAAAATAGTGGAACTGCGCAAAACGGGACCCGACGCAAAAACTATTTCGCTCATAACTTCTTCATTTTTCGCCCGATTCGGATGATCTTTATGTCGACGGAATCCTTATCTAAAGGCCAAACACCCTGCATGATTGGAATTCCTATCCATCATGCTGAACAAATAGCTCCAATTTTTGGGCTGGGCCCTAGGAGTACCCCCTAGGGACCTAGGCTAAAAACTATTTTTGCCATAACTTCTTCGTTACTCGCCCGATTCGGTCTATCTTTACGTCCATAGAATCTTTATCTAAAGGCCTAAGACCCTTAATGATCGGAATTCCTATCCATCGTGGCGAACAAAGAGTTTCAATTTTCGGGCCGGGCCCTAGGGGTAACTCTAGGGGCTTGGGGGCTGAAAAATTATCCGAAACGAAATGTTAATTTTTTCGCACATTAACACATTCACATGTATTTCTGGCATTTTAAAATGAGCTTACGTAATTTGAAGGCCGAGATCGCGGGTAAATCGGCCGAATACGCCCAAAATTTGTCACTTTTTCGCTTGTTCTGGACTCTAACGAAGTTCTCGTAAAGCAAAATAACAGGAAACATGGATTTTGACTTTTTGGGGGATAGCCCTTGAAATAGGGTTTCCAACGCCGCTTGAATCGGCCAAATCGGACAAATAGCCTAGAAGTTATGGCAAAAATAGTGGAACTGCGCAAAACGGGACCCGACGCAAAAACTATTCTGGCCATAACTTCTTCGTTTCTCGCCCGATTCGGTCGATCTTTATGTCGACGGAATCCTTATCTAAAGGCCCAATGCACCGCATTGGAATTCCTATCCATCGTGCTGATCAAAGAGCTACAATTTTTGGACCGGGCCCTAGGAGTCCCCTATAGGGGCCTGGGCTAGAAACTATTTTGGCCATAACTTCTTCGTTACTCGCCCGATTCGGTCGATCTTTATGTCCACAGAATCCTTATCTAAAGGCCTAAGACCCCTAACGATCAGAATTCCTACGTGCCGAACAAAGAGTTTCAATTTTCGAGCCGGGCCCTAGGGGTTCGGGGGCTGAAAAATCATCCGAAACGAAATGTTGATTTTTTCTCACAGTAGCACATTCACATGTACTTATAGCATTTTAAAGTGAGCTTGCGTAATTTAAAGGCCCAGATCACGGGTAAATCGGCCGAATACGCCCCAAAATTGTCACTCTTTCCCTTGTTTTGGTCTCTGACGAAGTTCTCGTATAGCAAAATAATTGGAAAAGTAGATTTTAACTTTTTGGGAGATAGCCCTTGGAATAAGGTTTCCAACGCCACTTGAATTGGCCAAATCGGACAAATAGCCTAGAAGTTATGGAGAAAATAGTGGAACTGCGCAAAACGGGACCCGACGCAAAAACAATTTTGGGCATAACTTCTTCGTTTATCGCCCGATTCGGTCGATCTTGATGTCGACGGAATCCTTATCTAAAGGCCCAAGACCCCGCATGATTGGAATTCCTATCCATCGTGCTGAACAAAGAGCTCCAATTTTTGGGCCGGGCCCTAGGAGTACCCCCTAGGGACCTGGGCTAAAAACTATTTTGGCCATAACTTCTTCGTTACTCTCTCGATTAGGTCGATCTTTATGTCCACAGAATCCTTATCTAAAGGCCTAAGACCCCTAATGATCGGAATTCCTATCCATCGTGCCGAACAAAGAGTTTCAATTTTCGGGCCGGGCCCTAGGGTACACCATGGGGTTCGGGGGCTGAAAAATCATCTGAAACAAAATGTTGATTTTTCGCACATTAGCACATTCACATGTTCTTAGGGCATTTTAAAGTGAGCTTTCGTAATTTGAAGGCCCAGATCGCAGGTAATTCGGCTGAATACGCCCCAAAATAGTCACTTTTTCGCTTATTTTAGACTCTAACGAAGTTCTCGTAAAGAAAAATAATAGGAAAAGTGGATTTAGACTTTCTGGGGGATAGCCCTGGGAATAAGGTTTCCAACGCCGCTTGAATCGGCCAAATCGGACAAATAGCCTAGAAGTTATGGCAAAAATAGTGGAACTGCGCAAAACGGGACCCGATGCAAAAACTATTTTGGTCATAACTTCTTCAGTTTTTGCCCGATTCGGATGATCTTTATGTCGACGGAATCCTTATCTAAAGGCCAAAGACCCCACATGATTGGAATTCCTATACATCGTGCTGAACAAAGAGCTTTAATTTTTGGGCCGGGCCCTAGGAGTACCCCCTAGGGGCCTGGGCTAAAAACTATTTTGGCCATAACTTCTTCGTTACTCGCCCAATTTGGTCGATCTTTATGTCCACAGAATCTTTATCTCAAGGCCTAAGACCCCAAATGATGGGAATTCCTATCCATCGTGCCGAACAAAGAGTTTCAATTTTCGGGCCGGGCCCTAGGGTACACCGTGGGGTTCGGGGGGCTGAAAAATCATCTGAAACGAAATGTTGATTTGTCGCACATTAGCACATTCACATGTTCTTATGGCATTTTAAAGTGAGCTTTCGTAATTTGAAGGCCCAGATCGCAGGTAATTCGGCTGAATACGCCCCAAAATAGTCACTTTTTCGCTTATTTTAGACTCTAACGAAGTTCTCGTAAAGAAAAATAATAGGAAAAGTGGATTTAGACTTTCTGGGGGATAGCCCTGGGAATAAGGTTTCCAACGCCGCTTGAATCGGCCAAATCGGACAAATAGCCTAGAAGTTATGGCAAAAATAGTGGAACTGCGCAAAACGGGACCCGATGCAAAAACTATTTTGGTCATAACTTCTTCAGTTTTTGCCCGATTCGGATGATCTTTATGTCAACGGAATCCTTATCTAAAGGCCAAAGACCCCACATGATTGGAATTCCTATACATCGTGCTGAACAAAGAGCTTTAATTTTTGGGCCGGGCCCTAGGAGTACCCCCTAGGGGCCTGGGCTAAAAACTATTTTGGCCATAACTTCTTCGTTACTCGCCCAATTTGGTCGATCTTTATGTCCACAGAATCTTTATCTAAAGGCCTAAGACCCCAAATGATGGGAATTCCTATCCATCGTGCCGAACAAAGAGTTTCAATTTTCGGGCCGGGCCCTAGGGTACACCGTGAGGTTCGGGGGCTGAAAAATCATCTGAAACGAAATGTTGATTTTTCGCACATTAGCACATTAACATGTACTTATGGCATTTTAAAGTGAGCTTTCGTAATTTGAAGGCCCAGATCGCAGGTAATTCGGCTGAATACGCCCCAAAATAGTCACTTTTTCGCTTATTTTGGACTCTAACGAAGTTCTCGTAAAGCAAAATAATAGGAAAAGTGGATTTAGACTTTTTGGGGGATAGCCCTTGGAATAAGGTTTCCAACGCCGCTTGAATCGGCCAAATCGGACAAATAGCCTAGAAGTTATGGCAAAAATAGTGGAACTGCGCAAAACGGGACCCGATGCAAAAACTATTTTGGTCATAACTTCTTCATTTTTTGCCCGATTCGGATGATCTTTATGTCGACGGAATCCTTATCTAAAGGCCAAAGACCCCACATGATTGGAATTCCTATACATCGTGCTGAACAAAGAGCTCCAATTTTTGGGCCGGGCCCTAGGAGTACCCCCTAGGGGCCTGGGCTAAAAACTATTTTGGCCATAACTACTTCGTTACTCGCCCAATTTGGTCGATCTTTATGTCCACAGAATCTTTATCTAAAGGCCTAAGACCCCAAATGATGGGAATTCCTATCCATCGTGCCGAACAAAGAGTTTCAATTTTCGGGCCGGGCCCTAGGGTACACTGTGGGGTTCGGGGGCTGAAAAATCATCTGAAACGAAATGTTGATTTTTTGCACATTAGAACATTCACATGTACTTATGGCATTTTAAGGTGAGCTTTCGTAATTTGAAGGCCCAGATCGCAGGTAATTCGGCTGAATACGCTCCAAAATAGTCACTTTTTCGCTTATTTTGGACTCTAACGAAGTTCTCGTAAAGCAAAATAATAGGAAAAGTGGATTTAGACTTTTTGGGGGATAGCCCTGGGAATAAGGTTTCCGACGCCGCTTGAATCGGCCAAATCGGACAAATAGCCTAGAAGTTATAGCAAAAATAGTGGAACTGCGCAAAACGGGACCCGATGCAAAAACTATTTTGGTCATAACTTCTTCATTTTTTGCCCGATTCGGATGATCTTTATGTCGACGGAATCCTTATCTAAAGGCCAAAGACCCCACATGATTGGAATTCCTATACATCGTGCTGAAAAAAGAGCTCCAATTTTTGGGCCGGGCCCTAGGAGTACCCCCTAGAGGCCTGGGCTAAAAACTATTTTGGCCATAACTTCTTCGTTACTCGCCCAATTTGGTCGATCTTTATGTCCACAGAATCTTTATCTAAAGGCCTAAGACCCCAAATGATGGGAATTCCTATCCATCGTGCCGAACAAAGAGTTTCAATTTTCGGGCCGGGCCTGAGGGTACACCGTGGGGTTCGGGGGCTGAAAAATCATCTGAAACGAAATGTTGATTTTTCACACATTAGCACATTCACATGTACTTATGGCATTTTAAAGTGAGCTTTCGTAATTTGAAGGCCCAGATCGCAGGTAATTCGGCTGAATACGCCCCAAAATAGTCACTTTTTCGCTTATTTTGGACTCTAAAGAAGTTCTCGTAAAGCAAAATAATAGGAAAAGTGGATTTTGACTTTTTGGGGGATAGCCCTGGGAATAAGGTTTCCAACGCCGCTTGAATCGGCCAAATCGGACAAATAGCCTAGAAGTTATGGCAAAAATAATGGAACTGCGCAAAACGGGACCCGATGCAAAAACTATTTTGGTCATAACTTCTTCATTTTTTGCCCGATTCGGATGATCTTTATGTCGACGTAATCCTTATCTAAAGGCCAAAGACCCCACATGATTGGAATTCCTATCCATCGTGCTGAACAAATAGCTCCAATTTTTGGGTCGGGCCCTAGGAGTACCCCCTAGGGGCCTAGGCTAAAAACTGTTTTGGCCATAACTTCTTCGTTACTCGCCCGATTCGGTCGATCTTTATGTCCACAGAATCCTTATCTAAAGGTCTAAGACCCATAATGATCAGAATTCCTATCCATCGTGCCGAACAAAGAGTTTCAATTTTCGAGTCGGGCCCTAGGGGTACCCCTAGGGGTTCTGGGGCTGAAAAATCATCCGAAACGAAATGTTGATTTTTTCTCACATTAGCACATTCACATGTACTTATAGCATTTTAAAGTGAGCTTGCGTAATTTAAAGGCCCAGATCACGGGTAAATCGGCCGAATACGCCCTAAAATAGTCACTTTTTCCCTTGTTTTACTCTCTGACGAAGTTCTCGTATAGCAAAATAATTGGAAAAGTAAATTTTGACTTTTTGGGAGATAGCCCTTTGAATAAGGTTTCCAACGCCACTTGAATCGGCTAAATCGGACAAATAGCTTAGAAGTTATGGCGAAAATAGTGGAACTGCGCAAAACGGGACCCGACGCAAAAACTATTTTGGCCATAACTTCTTCGTTTATCGCCCGGTTCGGTCGATCTTTATGTCGACGGAATCCTTATCTAAAGGCCCAAGACCCCGCATGATTGGAATTCCTATCCATCGTGCCGAACAAAGAGCTCTAATTTTTGGGCCGGGCCCTAGGGGGTACCCCTAGGGGTTCGGGGGCTGAAAAATCATCCGAAATGAAATGTTGATTTTTTTGCACATTAGCACATTCACATGTACTTATGGCATTTTAAAGTGAGGTTGCGTAATTTGAAGGCCCAGATCACGGGTAAATCAGCCGAATACGCCCTAAAATAGTCACTTTTTCGCTTGTTTTGGACTCTAACGAAGTTCTAGTAAAACAAAATAATAGGAAAAGTGGATTTTGACTTTTTGGAGGATAGCCCTGGGAATAAGGTTTTCAACGCCGCTTGAATCGGCCAAATCGGACAAATGGCCTAGAAGTTATGGCAAAAATAGTGGAACTGCGCAAAACGGGACCCGACGCAAAAACTATTTCGCTCATAACTTCTTCATTTTTCGCCCGATTCGGATGATCTTTATGTCGAAGGAATCCTTATCTAAAGGCCCAAGACCCCGCATGATTGGAATTCCTATCCATCGTGCTGAACAAAGAGCTCCAATTTTTGGGCCGGGCCCTAGGAGTACCCCCTAGGGACTTGGGCTAAAAACTATTTTGGCCATAACTTCTTCGTTACTGTCTCGATTAGGTCGATCTTTATGTCCACAGAATCCTTATCTAAAGGCCTAAGACCCCTAATGATCGGAATTCCTATCCATCGTGCCGAACAAACAGTTTCAATTTTCGTGCCGGGCCCTAGGGGGTACCCCTAGGGGTTCGGGGGCTGAAAAATCATCCGAAACGAAATGTTGATTTTTTCGTACATTAGCACATTCACATGTACTTATGGCATTTTAAAGTGAGCCTGCGTAATTTGAAGGCCCAAATCGCGGGTAAATCGGCTGAATACACCCCAAAATAATCACTTTTTCGCTTGTTTTGGACTCTCACGAAGTTCTCGTTAAGCAAAATAATAGAAAAGGTCGATTTTGACTTTTTGGGGGATAGCCCTTGGAATAAGGTTTCCAATGCCGTTTGAATCGGCCAAATCGAAAAAATAGCCTAGAAGTTATGGCAAAAATAGTGGAACTGCGCTAAACGAGACCCGACGCAAAAACTATTTTGGTCATAACTTCTTCGTTTTTCGCCCGATTCGGTCGATCTTTATGTCGACGGAATCCTTATCTAAAGGCCGAAGACCCCGTATGATTGGAATTCCTATACATCGTGCTGAACAAAGAGCTCCAATTTTTGGGCCGGGCCCTAGGAGTACCCCCTAGGGGCGTGGGCTAAAAACTATTTTGGCCATAACTTCTTCGTTACTCGCCCAATTTGGTCGATCTTTATGTCAACAGAATCTTTATCTAAAGGCCTAAGACCCCAAATGATGGGAATTCCTATCCATCGTGCCGAACAAAGAGTTTCAATTTTCGGGCCGGGCCCTAGGGTACACCCTGGGGTTCGGGGGCTGAAAAATCATCCGAAACGAAATGTTGATTTTTCGCACATTATCACATTCACATGTACTTATGGTATTTTAAAGTGAGCTTTCGTAATTTGAAGGCCCAGATCGCAGGTAAATCGGCTGAATACGCCCCAAAATAGTCACTTTTTCGCTTATTTTGGACTCTAACGAAGTTCTCGTAAAGCAAAATAATAGAAAAAGTGGATTTTGACTTTTTGGCGGATAGCCCTGGGAATAAGGTTTCCAACACCGCTTGAATCGGCCAAATCTGACAAATTGCCTAGAAGTTATGGCAAAAATAGTGGAACTGCGCAAAACGGGACCCGATGCAAAAACTATTTTGGTCATAACTTCTTCAGTTTTTGCCCGATTCGGATGATCTTTATGTCAACGGAATCCTTATCTAAAGGCCAAAGACCCCACATGATTGGAATTCCTATACATCGTGCTGAACAAAGAGCTTTAATTTTTGGGCCGGGCCCTAGGAGTACCCCCTAGGGGCCTGGGCTAAAAACTATTTTGGCCATAACTTCTTCGTTACTCGCCCAATTTGGTCGATCTTTATGTCCACAGAATCTTTATCTAAAGGCCTAAGACCCCAAATGATGGGAATTCCTATCCATCGTGCCGAACAAAGAGTTTCAATTTTCGGGCCGGGCCCTAGGGTACACCGTGAGGTTCGGGGGCTGAAAAATCATCTGAAACGAAATGTTGATTTTTCGCACATTAGCACATTAACATGTACTTATGGCATTTTAAAGTGAGCTTTCGTAATTTGAAGGCCCAGATCGCAGGTAATTCGGCTGAATACGCCCCAAAATAGTCACTTTTTCGCTTATTTTGGACTCTAACGAAGTTCTCGTAAAGCAAAATAATAGGAAAAGTGGATTTAGACTTTTTGGGGGATAGCCCTTGGAATAAGGTTTCCAACGCCGCTTGAATCGGCCAAATCGGACAAATAGCCTAGAAGTTATGGCAAAAATAGTGGAACTGCGCAAAACGGGACCCGATGCAAAAACTATTTTGGTCATAACTTCTTCATTTTTTGCCCGATTCGGATGATCTTTATGTCGACGGAATCCTTATCTAAAGGCCAAAGACCCCACATGATTGGAATTCCTATACATCGTGCTGAACAAAGAGCTCCAATTTTTGGGCCGGGCCCTAGGAGTACCCCCTAGGGGCCTGGGCTAAAAACTATTTTGGCCATAACTACTTCGTTACTCGCCCAATTTGGTCGATCTTTATGTCCACAGAATCTTTATCTAAAGGCCTAAGACCCCAAATGATGGGAATTCCTATCCATCGTGCCGAACAAAGAGTTTCAATTTTCGGGCCGGGCCCTAGGGTACACTGTGGGGTTCGGGGGCTGAAAAATCATCTGAAACGAAATGTTGATTTTTTGCACATTAGAACATTCACATGTACTTATGGCATTTTAAGGTGAGCTTTCGTAATTTGAAGGCCCAGATCGCAGGTAATTCGGCTGAATACGCTCCAAAATAGTCACTTTTTCGCTTATTTTGGACTCTAACGAAGTTCTCGTAAAGCAAAATAATAGGAAAAGTGGATTTAGACTTTTTGGGGGATAGCCCTGGGAATAAGGTTTCCGACGCCGCTTGAATCGGCCAAATCGGACAAATAGCCTAGAAGTTATAGCAAAAATAGTGGAACTGCGCAAAACGGGACCCGATGCAAAAACTATTTTGGTCATAACTTCTTCATTTTTTGCCCGATTCGGATGATCTTTATGTCGACGGAATCCTTATCTAAAGGCCAAAGACCCCACATGATTGGAATTCCTATACATCGTGCTGAAAAAAGAGCTCCAATTTTTGGGCCGGGCCCTAGGAGTACCCCCTAGAGGCCTGGGCTAAAAACTATTTTGGCCATAACTTCTTCGTTACTCGCCCAATTTGGTCGATCTTTATGTCCACAGAATCTTTATCTAAAGGCCTAAGACCCCAAATGATGGGAATTCCTATCCATCGTGCCGAACAAAGAGTTTCAATTTTCGGGCCGGGCCTGAGGGTACACCGTGGGGTTCGGGGGCTGAAAAATCATCTGAAACGAAATGTTGATTTTTCACACATTAGCACATTCACATGTACTTATGGCATTTTAAAGTGAGCTTTCGTAATTTGAAGGCCCAGATCGCAGGTAATTCGGCTGAATACGCCCCAAAATAGTCACTTTTTCGCTTATTTTGGACTCTAAAGAAGTTCTCGTAAAGCAAAATAATAGGAAAAGTGGATTTTGACTTTTTGGGGGATAGCCCTGGGAATAAGGTTTCCAACGCCGCTTGAATCGGCCAAATCGGACAAATAGCCTAGAAGTTATGGCAAAAATAATGGAACTGCGCAAAACGGGACCCGATGCAAAAACTATTTTGGTCATAACTTCTTCATTTTTTGCCCGATTCGGATGATCTTTATGTCGACGTAATCCTTATCTAAAGGCCAAAGACCCCACATGATTGGAATTCCTATCCATCGTGCTGAACAAATAGCTCCAATTTTTGGGTCGGGCCCTAGGAGTACCCCCTAGGGGCCTAGGCTAAAAACTGTTTTGGCCATAACTTCTTCGTTACTCGCCCGATTCGGTCGATCTTTATGTCCACAGAATCCTTATCTAAAGGTCTAAGACCCATAATGATCAGAATTCCTATCCATCGTGCCGAACAAAGAGTTTCAATTTTCGAGTCGGGCCCTAGGGGTACCCCTAGGGGTTCTGGGGCTGAAAAATCATCCGAAACGAAATGTTGATTTTTTCTCACATTAGCACATTCACATGTACTTATAGCATTTTAAAGTGAGCTTGCGTAATTTAAAGGCCCAGATCACGGGTAAATCGGCCGAATACGCCCTAAAATAGTCACTTTTTCCCTTGTTTTACTCTCTGACGAAGTTCTCGTATAGCAAAATAATTGGAAAAGTAAATTTTGACTTTTTGGGAGATAGCCCTTTGAATAAGGTTTCCAACGCCACTTGAATCGGCTAAATCGGACAAATAGCTTAGAAGTTATGGCGAAAATAGTGGAACTGCGCAAAACGGGACCCGACGCAAAAACTATTTTGGCCATAACTTCTTCGTTTATCGCCCGGTTCGGTCGATCTTTATGTCGACGGAATCCTTATCTAAAGGCCCAAGACCCCGCATGATTGGAATTCCTATCCATCGTGCCGAACAAAGAGCTCTAATTTTTGGGCCGGGCCCTAGGGGGTACCCCTAGGGGTTCGGGGGCTGAAAAATCATCCGAAATGAAATGTTGATTTTTTTGCACATTAGCACATTCACATGTACTTATGGCATTTTAAAGTGAGGTTGCGTAATTTGAAGGCCCAGATCACGGGTAAATCAGCCGAATACGCCCTAAAATAGTCACTTTTTCGCTTGTTTTGGACTCTAACGAAGTTCTAGTAAAACAAAATAATAGGAAAAGTGGATTTTGACTTTTTGGAGGATAGCCCTGGGAATAAGGTTTTCAACGCCGCTTGAATCGGCCAAATCGGACAAATGGCCTAGAAGTTATGGCAAAAATAGTGGAACTGCGCAAAACGGGACCCGACGCAAAAACTATTTCGCTCATAACTTCTTCATTTTTCGCCCGATTCGGATGATCTTTATGTCGAAGGAATCCTTATCTAAAGGCCCAAGACCCCGCATGATTGGAATTCCTATCCATCGTGCTGAACAAAGAGCTCCAATTTTTGGGCCGGGCCCTAGGAGTACCCCCTAGGGACTTGGGCTAAAAACTATTTTGGCCATAACTTCTTCGTTACTGTCTCGATTAGGTCGATCTTTATGTCCACAGAATCCTTATCTAAAGGCCTAAGACCCCTAATGATCGGAATTCCTATCCATCGTGCCGAACAAACAGTTTCAATTTTCGTGCCGGGCCCTAGGGGGTACCCCTAGGGGTTCGGGGGCTGAAAAATCATCCGAAACGAAATGTTGATTTTTTCGTACATTAGCACATTCACATGTACTTATGGCATTTTAAAGTGAGCCTGCGTAATTTGAAGGCCCAAATCGCGGGTAAATCGGCTGAATACACCCCAAAATAATCACTTTTTCGCTTGTTTTGGACTCTCACGAAGTTCTCGTTAAGCAAAATAATAGAAAAGGTCGATTTTGACTTTTTGGGGGATAGCCCTTGGAATAAGGTTTCCAATGCCGTTTGAATCGGCCAAATCGAAAAAATAGCCTAGAAGTTATGGCAAAAATAGTGGAACTGCGCTAAACGAGACCCGACGCAAAAACTATTTTGGTCATAACTTCTTCGTTTTTCGCCCGATTCGGTCGATCTTTATGTCGACGGAATCCTTATCTAAAGGCCGAAGACCCCGTATGATTGGAATTCCTATACATCGTGCTGAACAAAGAGCTCCAATTTTTGGGCCGGGCCCTAGGAGTACCCCCTAGGGGCGTGGGCTAAAAACTATTTTGGCCATAACTTCTTCGTTACTCGCCCAATTTGGTCGATCTTTATGTCAACAGAATCTTTATCTAAAGGCCTAAGACCCCAAATGATGGGAATTCCTATCCATCGTGCCGAACAAAGAGTTTCAATTTTCGGGCCGGGCCCTAGGGTACACCCTGGGGTTCGGGGGCTGAAAAATCATCCGAAACGAAATGTTGATTTTTCGCACATTATCACATTCACATGTACTTATGGTATTTTAAAGTGAGCTTTCGTAATTTGAAGGCCCAGATCGCAGGTAAATCGGCTGAATACGCCCCAAAATAGTCACTTTTTCGCTTATTTTGGACTCTAACGAAGTTCTCGTAAAGCAAAATAATAGAAAAAGTGGATTTTGACTTTTTGGCGGATAGCCCTGGGAATAAGGTTTCCAACACCGCTTGAATCGGCCAAATCTGACAAATTGCCTAGAAGTTATGGCAAAAATAGTGGAACTGCGCAAAACGGGACCCGATGCAAAAACTATTTTGCTCATAACTTCTTCATTTTTTGCCCGATTCGGATGATCTTTATGTCGACGGAATCCTTATCTAAAGGCCGAAGACCCCGCATGATTGGAATTCCTATACATCGTGCTGAACAAAGAACTCCAATTTTTGGGCCGGGCCCTAGGAGTACCTCCTAGGGGCCTGGGTTAAAAACTATTTTGGCCATAACTTCTTCGTTACTCGCCCAATTTGGTCGATCTTTATGTCCACAGAATCTTTATCTAAAGGCCTAAGACCCCAAATGATGGGAATTCCTATCCATCGTGCCGAACAAAGAGTTTCAATTTTCGGGCCGGGCCCAAGGGTACACCCTGGGGTTCGGGGGCTGAAAAATCATCCGAAACGAAATGTTGATTTTTCGCACATTATCACATTCACATGTACTTATGGTATTTTAAAGTGAGCTTTCGTAATTTGAAGGCCCAGATAGCAGGTAAATCGGCTGAATACGCCCCAAAATAGTCACTTTTTCGCTTATTTTGGACTCTAACGAAGTTCTCGTAAAGCAAAATAATAGAAAAAGTGGATTTTGACTTTTTGGCGGATAGCCCTGGGAATAAGGTTTCCAACGCCGCTTGAATCGGCCAAATCGGACAAATTGCCTAGAAGTTATGGCAAAAATAGTGGAACTGCGCAAAACGGGACCCGACGCAAAAACTATTTTGCTCATAACTTCTTCATTTTTTGCCCGATTAGGATGATCTTTATGTCGACGGAATCCTTATCTAAAGGCCAAAGACCCCACATGATTGGAATTCCTATCCATCGTGCTGAACAAATAGCTCCAATTTTTGGGTCGGGCCCTAGGAGTACCTCCTAGGGGCCTGGGCTAAAAACTATTTTGGCCATAACTTCTTCGTTACTCGCCCGATTCGGTCGATCTTTATGTCCACAGGATCCTTATCTAAAGGCCTAAGACCCCTAATGATCAGAATTCCTATCCATCGTGCCGAACAAAGAGTTTCAATTTTCGAGCCGGGCCCTAGGGGTACCCCTAGGGGTTCGGGGATGAAAAATCATCCGAAACGAAATATTGATTTTTTCTCATATTAGCACATTCACATGTACTTATAGCATTTTAAAGTGAGCTTGCGTAATTTAAAGGCCCAGATCACGGGTAAATCGGCCAAATACGCCCTAAAATAGTCACTTTTTCCCTTCTTTTGCTCTCTGACGAAGTTCTCGTATAGCAAAATAATTGGAAAAGTAGATTTTGACTTTTTGGCAGATAGCCCTTTGAATAAGGTTTCCAACGCCACTTGAATCGGCCAAATCGGACAAATAGCTTAGAAGTTATGGCGAAAATAGTGAAACTGCGCAAAACGGGACCCGACGCAAAAACTATTTTGGCCATAACTTCTTCGTTTCTCGCCCGGTTCGGTGGATCTTTATGTCGACGGAATCCTTATCTAAAGGTCCAAGACCGCGCATGATTGGAATTCCTATCCATCGTGCCGAACAAAGAGCTCTAATTTTGGGGCCGGGCCCTAGGGGGTACCCCTAGGGGTTCGGGGGCTGAAAAATCATCCGAAATGAAATGTTGATTTTTTTGCACATTAGCACATTCACATGTACTTATGGCATTTTAAAGTGAGCCTGCGTAATTTGAAGGCCCAGATCGCGGGTAAATCGGCCGAATACGCCCCAAAATAGTCACTTTTTCGCTTGTTTTGGACTCTAACGAAGTTCTCGTAAAACAAAATAATAGGAAAAGTGGATTTGACTTTTTGGACGATAGCCCTGGGAATAAGGTTTTCAATGCCGCTTGAATCGGCCAAATCGGACAAATAGCCTAGAAGTTATGGCAAAAATAGTGGAACTGCGCAAAACGGGACCCGACGCAAAAACTATTTCGCTCATAACTTCTTCATTTTTCGCCCCATTCGGCTGATCTTTATGTCGACGGAATCCTTATCTAAAGGCCAAACACCCCGCATGATTGGAATTCCTATCCATCATGCTGAACAAATAGCTCCAATTTTTGGGCTGGGCCCTAGGAGTACCCCCTAGGGGCCTGGGCTAAAAACTATTTTGGCCATAACTTCTTCGTTACTCGCCCGATTCAGTCGATCTTTACGTCCATATAATCCTTATCTAAAGGCCTAAGACCCTTAACGATTGGAATTCCTATCCATCATGCCGAACAAAGAGTTTCAATTTTCGGGGCGGGCCCTAGGGGTAATTCTAGGGGCTCGGGGGCTGAAAAATTATCCGAAATGAAATGTTGATTTTTTCTCACATTAACACATTCACATGTATTTCTGGCATTTTAAAATGAGCTTGCGTAATTTGAAGGTCGAGATCGCGGGTAAATCGGCCGAATACGCCGCAAATTAGTAACTTTTTCGCTTGTTTTGAACTCTAACGAAGTTCTCGTAAAGCAAAATAATAGGAAACATGGATTTTGACTTTTTGAGGGATAGCCCTTGAAATAGGGTTTCCAACACTGCTTGAATCGGCCAAATCGGACAAATAGCCTAGAAGTTATGGCAAAAATAGTGGAACTGCGAAAAACGGGACCCGACGCAAAAACTATTTTGGCCATAACTTCTTCGTTTCTCGCCCGATTCGGTCGATCTTTATGTTGACAAAATCCTTATCTAAAGGCCCAATACACCGCATTGGAATTCCTATCCATCGTGCTGAACAAAGAGCTACAATTTTTGGACCGGGCCCTAGGAGTCCCCCATAGGGGCCTGGGCTAAAAACTATTTTGGCCATAACTTCTTCGTTACTCGCCCGATTCGGTCAATCTTTATGTCCACAGAATCCTTATCTAAAGGCCTAAAACCCCTAATGATTGGAATTTCTATCCATCGTGCCAAACAAAGAGTTTCAATTTTAGGCCGGGCCCTAGGGGGTACCCTTAGGGGTTCGGGGGCAGAAAAATCATCCGAAACGAAACGTTGATTTTTTCGCACTTTAGCAAATTCACATGTACTTATGGCATTTTAAAGTGAGCTTGCGTAATTTGAAGGCCCAGATCGCGGGTAAATCGGCCGAATACGCCCCAAAATAGTCACTTTTTCACCTCTTTTGGTCTCTGACAAAGTTCTCGTATAGCAAAATAATAGGAAAAGTAGATTTTGACTTTTTGGGAGATAGCCCTTGGAATAAGGTTTCCAACGCCACTTGAATCGGCCAAATCGGACAAATAGCCTAGAAGTTATGGCAAAAATAGTGGAACTGCGCAAAACGGGACCCGACCCAAAAAATATTTTGGCCATAACTTCTTCGTTTCTCGCCCGATTCGGTCGATCTTTATGTCGATGGAATCCTTATCTAAAGGCCAATGACCCCGCATGATCGGAATTCCTATCCATCGTGCCGAATAAAGAGTTTCAATTTTCGGGCCGGGCCCTAGGGGTAACTCTAGGGGCTCGGGGGCTGAAAAATTATCCAAAACGAAATGTTGATTTTTTCGTACATTAACACATTCACATGTATTTATGGCATTTTAAAATGAGCTTGCGTAATTGGAAGACCGAGATCGCGGGTAAATCGGCCGAATACACCCTAAAATAATCACTTTTTCGCTTGTTTTGGTTCTCAAGAAGTTCTCGTGAAGCAAAATAATAGGAAAAGTGGATTTTGACTTTTTGGGGGATAGCTCTTGAAATAAGGTTTCCAACGCCGCTTGAATCGGCCAAATCGGACAAATAGCCTAGAAGTTATGGCAAAAATAGTGGAACTGCGCAAAACGGCTCCCGACGTAAAAACTATTTTGTCCATAACTTCTTCGTTTCTCGTCCGATTCGGTCGATCTTTATGTCGACGGAATCCTTATCTAAAGGCCCAATACCCCGCATGATTGGAATTCCTATCCATCGTGCTGAACAAAGAGCTCCAATTTTTGGGCCGGGCCCTAGGAGTACCCCCTAGGGGCTTGGGCTAAAAACTATTTTTGCCATAACTTCTTCGTTACTCGCCCGATTTGGTCGATCTTTATGTCCACAGAATCCTTATCTAAAGGCCTAAGACCCCTAATGATCGGAATTCCTATCCATCGTGCCAAACAAAGAGTTTTAATTTTTGGGACGGGCCCTAAGGGTACCCCTAGGGGTTCGGGGGCGGAAAAATCATCCGAAACGAAATGTTGATTTTTTCGTACGATAGCCAATTTACATGTACTTATGGCATTTTAAAGTGAGCTTGCATAATTTGAATGCCCAGATCGTGGGTAAATCGGCCGAATACGCCCCAAAATAGTCACTTTTTCGCTTGTTTTGGACTCTCACGAAGTTCTCGTAAAGCAAAATAATAGGAAAAGGTATATTTTAACTTTTTAGGGGATAGCACTTGGAATAAGGTTTCCAACGCCGCTTGAATTGGCCAAATCGGACAAATAGCCTAGAAGTTATGGCAAAAATAGTGGAACTGCGAAAAACGGGACCCGACGCAAAAACTATTTTGGCCATAACTTCTTCGTTTCTCGCCCGATTCGGTCGATCTTTATGTCGACAAAATCCTTATCTAAAGGCCCAATACACCGCATTGGAATTCCTATCCATCGTGCTGAACAAAGAGCTACAATTTTTGGACCGGGCCCTAGGAGTCCTCATAGGGGCCTGGGCTAAAAACTATTTTGGCCATAACTTCTTCGTTACTCGCCCGATTCGGTCAATCTTTATGTCCACAGAATCCTTATCTAAAGGCCTAAGACCCCTAATGATTGGAATTTCTATCCATCGTGCCAAACAAAGAGTTTCAATTTTTGGCCGGGCCCAATGGGTACCCTTAGGGGTTCGGGGGCTGAAAAATCATCCGAAACGAAACGTTGATTTTTTTGCACATTAGCAAATTCACATGTACTTATGGCATTTTAAAGTGAGCTTGCGTAATTTGAAGGCCCAGATCGCGGGTAAATCGGCCGAATACGCCCCAAAATAGTCACTTTTTCACCTGTTTTGGTCTCGGACAAAGTTCTCGTATAGCAAAATAATAGGAAAAGTAGATTTTGACTTTTTTGGGGATAGCCCTTGGAATATGGTTTCCAACGCCACTTGAATCGGCCAAATCGGACAAATAGCCTAGAAGTTATGGCAAAAATAGTGGAACTGCGCAAAACGGGACCCGACCCAAAAACTATTTTGGCCATAACTTCTTCATTTCTCGCCCGATTCGGTCGATCTTTATGTCGATGGAATCCTTATCTAAAGGCCAAAGACCCTGCATGATTGGAATTCCTATCCATCGCGCTGAACAAAGAGCTCCAATTTTTGGGCCGGGCCCTAGGAGTACCCTCTAGGGACCTAGGCTAAAAACTATTTTGGCCATAACTTCTTCGTTACTCGTCCGATTCGGTCGATCTTTACGTCCACAGAATCCTTATCTAAAGGCCTAAGACCCTTGATGATCGGAATTCCTATCCATCATGGCGAACAAAGAGTTTCAATTTTCGGGCCGGGCCCTAGGGGTACCTCTAGGGGCTCGGGGGCTGAAAAATTATCCAAAACGAAATGTTGATTTTTTCGTACATTAACACATTCACATGTATTTATGGCATTTTAAAATGAGCTTGCGTAATTGGAAGGCCGAGATCGCGGGTAAATCGGCCGAATACTCCCTAAAATAATCACTTTTTCGCTTGTTTTGGACTCTCAAGAAGTTCTCGTAAAGCAAAATAATAGGAAAAGTGGATTTTGACTTTTCGGGGGATAGCTCTTGAAATAAGGTTTCCAACGCCGCTTGAATCGGCCAAATCGGACAAATAGCCTAGAAGTTATGGCAAAAATAGTGGAACTGCGCAAAACGGGTCCCGACATAAAAACTATTTTGGCCATAACTTCTTCGTTTCTCGCCCGATTCGGTCGATCTTTATGTCGACGGAATCCTTATCTAAAGGCCAAATACCCTGCATGATTGGAATTCCTGTCCATCATGCTGAACAAAGAGCTCCAATTTTTGGGCCGGGCCTTAGGAGTACCCCCTAGGAACTTGGGCTAAAAACTATTTTGGCCATAACTTCTTCGTTACTCGCCGGATTTGGTCGATCTTTATGTCCACAGAATCCTTATCTAAAGGCCTAAGACCCCTAATGATCGGAATTCCTATCCATCATGCCAAACAAAGAGTTTCAATTTTTGGGACGGGCCCTAGGGGTACCCCTAGGGGTTCGGGGGCGGAAAAATCATCCGAAACGAAATGTTGATTTTTTCATACAATAGCCAATTTACATGTACTTATGGCATTTTAAAGTGAGCTTGCGTAATTTGAATGCCCAGATTGCGGGTAAATCGGCCGAATACGCCCCAAAATAGTCACTTTTTCGCTTGTTTTGGACTCTCACGAAGTTCTCGTAAAGCAAAATCATAGGAAAAGGTAGATTTTAACTTTTTAGGGGATAGCACTTGGAATAAGGTTTCCAACGCCGCTTGAATCGGCCAAATCAAACAAATAGCCTAGAAGTTATGGCAAAAATAGTGGAACTGCGCAAAACGGGACCCGTCGCAAAAACTATTTTGGTCATAACTTCTTCATTTTTCGCCCGATTCGGATGATCTTTATGTCGACGGAATCCTTATCTAAAGGCCAAAGACACCGCATGATTGGAATTCCTATCCATTGTCCTGAACAAATAGCTCCAATTTTTGGGCCGGGCCCTAGGAGTACCCCTAGGGGCCTGGGCTAAAAACTATTTTGGCCATAACTTCTTCGTTACTCGCCCGATTCGGTCGATCTTTATGTCCACAGAATCCTTATCTAAAGGCCTAAGACCCCTAATGATCAGAATTCCTATCCAACATGCCGAACAAAGAGTTTCAATTTTCGAGCCGGGCCCTAGGGGTACCCCTAGGGGTTCGGGGGCTGAAAAATCATCCGAAATGAATTGTTGATTTTTTCGCACATTAGCCCATTCACATGTATTTATGGCATTTTAAAGTGAGCTTGCGTAATTTGAAAGCCCAGATCGCGGGTAAATCGGCCGAATACGCCCCAAAATAGTCACTTTTTCGCTTGTTTTGGACTCTAACGGAGTTCTAGTAAAGCAAAATAAAAGGAAAAGTGGATTTTGACTTTTTAGGGGATAGCCCTGGGAATAAGGTTTCCAACGCCGCTTGAATCTGCCAAATAAGACAAATAGCCTAGAAGTTATGGAAAAAATAGTGGAACTGCGCAAAACAGGATGTGACGCAAAAACTATTTTGGCCATAACTTCTTCGTTACTCGCCCGATTCGATCGATCTTTATGTCCATAGAATCCTTATCTAAAGGCCTAAGACTCCTAATGATCGGAATTCCTATCCATCGTGCCGAACAAAGAGTTTCAATTTTCGGGCCGGGCCCTAGGGGTTCGGGGGTTGAAAAATCATCCGAAACGAAATGTTGATTTTTTCGCACATTAGCCAATTTACATGTACTTATGGCATTTTAAAGTGAGCTTGCGTAATTTGAATGCCCAGATCGCGGCTAAATCGGCCGAATACGCCCCAAAATAGTCATTTTTTGGCTTGTTTTGGACTCTCACGAAGTTCTCGTAAAGCAAAATAATAGGAAAAGGTAGATTTTAACTTTTTAGGGGATAGCACTTGGAATAAGGTTTCCAACGCCGCTTGAATCGGCCAAATCGGACAAATAGCCTAGAAGTTATGGCAAAAATAGTGGAACTGCGCAAAACGGGACCCGTCGCAAAAACTATTTTTGTCATAACTTCTTCATTTTTTGCCCGATTCGGATGATCTTTATTTCGATGGAATCCTTATCTAAAGGCCAAAGACCCCGCATGATTGGAATTCCTATCCATTGTCCTGAACAAATAGCTCCAATTTTTGGGCCGGGCCCTAGGAGTACCCCCTAGGGGCCTGGGCTAAAAACTATTTTGGCCATAACTTCTTCGTTACTCGCCCGATTCGGTCGATCTTTATGTCCACAGAATCCTTATCTAAAGGCCTAAGACCCCTAATGATCAGAATTCCTATCCAACGTGCCGAACAAACAGTTTCAATTTTCGAGCCGGGCCCTAGGGGTACCCCTAGGGGTTCGGGGGCTGAAAAATCATCCGAAACGAAATGTTGATTTTTTCGCACATTAGCCAATTCACATGTACTTATGGCATTTTAAAGTGAGCTTGCGTAATTTGAAAGCCCAGATCGCGGGTAAATCGGCCGAATACGCCCCAAAATAGTCACTTTTTCGCTTGTTTTGGACTCTAACGAAGTTCTAGTAAAGCAAAATAATAGGAAAAGTGGATTTTGACTTTTTAGGGGATAGCCCTGAAAATAAGGTTTCCAACGCCGCTTGAATCAGCCAAATCGGACAAATAGCCTAGAAGTTATGGCAAAAATAGTGGAACTGCGCAAAACGGGACCCGTCGCAAAAACTATTTTGGTCATAACTTCTTCATTTTTCGCCCGATTCGGATGATCTTTATGTCGACGGAATCCTTATCTAAAGGCCAAAGACCCCGCATGATTGGAATTCCTATCCATTGTCCTGAACAAATAGCTCCAATTTTTGGGCCGGGCCCTAGGAGTACCCCATAGGGGCCTGGGCTAAAAATTATTTTGGCCATAACTTCTTCGTTACTCGCCCGATTCGGTCGATCTTTATGTCCACAGAATCCTTATCTAAAGGCCTAAGACCCCTAATGATCAGAATTCCTATCCAACGTGCCGAACAAAGAGTTTCAATTTTCGAGCCGGGCCCTAGGGGTACCCCTAGGGGTTCGGGGGCTGAAAAATCATCCGAAATGAATTGTTGATTTTTTCGCACATTAGCACATTCACATGTATTTATGGCATTTTAAAGTGAGCTTGCGTAATTTGAAAGCCCAGATCGCGGGTAAATCGGCCGAATATGCCCCAAAGTAGTCACTTTTTCGCTTGTTTTGGACTCTAACGAAGTTCTAGTAAAGCAAAATAATAGGAAAAGTGGATTTTGACTTTTTAGGGGATAGCCCTGGGAATAAGGTTTCCAACGCCGCTTGAATCTGCCAAATAGGACAAATAGCCTAGAAGTTATGGAAAAAATAGTGGAACTGCGCAAAACGGGACCTGACGCAAAAACTATTTTGGCCATAACTTCTTCGTTACTCGCCCGATTCGATCGATCTTTATATCCACAGAATCCTTATCTAAAGGCCTAAGACCCCTAATGATTGGAATTACTATCCATCGTGCCGAACAAAGAGTTTCAATTTTTGGGCCAGGCCCTAGGGGTTCGGGGCTGAAAAATCATCCGAAACGAAATGTTGATTTTTTCGCACATTTGCACATTCACATGTAATTATGGCATTTTAAAGTGAGCTTGCGTAATTTGAATGCCCAGATCGCGGGTAAATCGGCCGAATACGCCCCAAAATAGTCACTTTTTCGCTTGTTTTGGACTCTCACGAAGTTCTCGTAAAGCAAAAGAATAGGAAAAGGTAGATTTTAACTTTTTAGGGGATAGCACTTGGAATAAGGTTTCCAACGCCGCTTGAATCGGCCAAATTGGACAAATAGCCTAGAAGTTATGGCAAAAATTATGGAACTGCGCAAAACGGGACCCGTCGCATAAACTATTTTGGTCAAAACTTCTTCATTTTTCGCCCGATTCGGATGATCTTTATGTCGAAGGAATCCTTATCTAAAGGCCAAAGACCCCGCATGATTGTGATTCCTATCCATTGTCCAGAACAAATAGCTCGAATTTTTGGGCCGGGCCCTAGGAGTACCCACTAGGGGCCTGGGCTAAAAATTATTTTGGCCATAACTTCTTCGTTACTCGCCCGATTCGGTCGATCTTTATGTCCACAGAATCCTTATCTAAAGGCCTAAGACTCCTAATGATCAGAATTCCTATCCAACGTGCCGAACAAAGAGTTTCAATTTTCGGGCCGGGACCTAGGGGTACCCCTAGGGGTTCGGGGGCTGAAAAATCATCCGAAATGAATTGTTGATTTTTTCGCACATTAGCCCATTCACATGTATTTATGGCATTTTAAAGTGAGCTTGCGTAATTTGAAAGCCCAGATCGCGGGTAAATCGGCCGAATACGCCCCAAAATAGTCACTTTTTCGCTTGTTTTGGACTCTAACGAAGTTCTAGTAAAGCAAAATAATAGGAAAAGTGGATTTTGACTTTTTAGGGGATAGCCCTGGGAATAAGGTTTCCAACGCCGCTTGAATCTGCCAAATAGGACAAATAGCCTAGAAGTTATGGAAAAAATAGTGGAACTGCGCAAAACGGGACCTGACGCAAAAACTATTTTGGCCATAACTTCTTCGTTACTCGCCCGATTCGATCGATCTTTATGTCCACAAAATCTTATCTAAAGGCCTAAGACCCCTAATGATCGGAATTCCTATCAATCGTGCCGAACAAAGAGTTTCAATTTTCGGGCCGGGCCCTAGGGGTTCGGGGGCTGAAAAATCATCCGAAACGAAATGTTGATTTTTTCGCACATTAGCCAATTTACATGTACTTATGGCATTTTAAAGTGAGCTTGCGTAATTTGAATGCCCAGATCGCGGGTAAATCGGCCGAATACGCCCCAAAATAGTCACTTTTTGGCTTGTTTTGGACTCTCACGAAGTTCTCGTAAAGCAAAATAATAGGAAAAGGTAGATTTTAACTTTTTAGGGGATAGCACTTGGAATAAGGTTTCCAACGCCGCTTGAATCTGCCAAATCGGACAAATAGCCTAGAAGTTATGGCAAAAATAGTGGAACTGCACAAAACGGAACCTGACGCAAAAACTATTTTGGCCATAACTTCTTCGTTTTCTCGCCCGATTCGGTCAATCTTTATGTGTACGGAATCCTTATCTAAAGGCCCAAGACCCCGCATGATTGGAATTCCTATCCATCGTGCTGAACAAAGAGCTCCAATTTTTGGGCCGGGCCCTGGGAGTACCCCTTATGGACCTGGGCTAAAAACTATTTTGCCCATAACTTCTTCGTTACTCGCCTGATTCGGTCGATCTTTATGTCCACAGAATCCTTATCTAAAGGCCTAAGACCCCTAATAATCGGAATTCCTATCCATCGTTCCAATCAAAGAGTTTCAATTTTTGGGCCAGGCCCTAGGGCCCCCTAGGGGTTCAGGGGCTGAAAAATCATCCGAAACGAAATGTTAATTTTTTCGCACATTAGCAAATTCACATGTACTTATGGCATTTTAAAGTGAGCTTGCGTAATTTGAAAGCCCAGATCGCGGGTAAATCGGCCGAATACGCCCCAAAATAGTCACTTTTTCGCTTGTTTTGGACTCTAACGAAGTTCTAGTAAAGCAAAATAATAGGAAAAGTGGATTTTGACTTTTTAGGGGATAGCCCTGAAAATAAGGTTTCCAACGCCGCTTGAATCTGCCAAATAGGACAAATAGCCTAGAAGTTATGGAAAAAATAGTGGAACTGCGCAAAACGGGACCTGACGCAAAAACTATTTTGGCCATAACTTCTTCGTTACTCGCCCGATTCGATCGATCTTTATATCCACAGAATCCTTATCTAAAGGCCTAAGACCCCTAATGATTGGAATTACTATCCATCGTGCCGAACAAAGAGTTTCAATTTTTGGGCCGGGCCCTAGGGGTTCGGGGCTGAAAAATCATCCGAAACGAAATGTTGATTTTTTCGCACATTTGCACATTCACATGTAATTATGGCATTTTAAAGTGAGCTTGCGTAATTTGAATGCCCAGATCGCGGGTAAATCGGCCGAATACGCCCCAAAATAGTCACTTTTTCGCTTGTTTTGGACTCTCACGAAGTTCTCGTAAAGCAAAAGAATAGGAAAAGGTAGATTTTAACTTTTTAGGGGATAGCACTTGGAATAAGGTTTCCAACGCCGCTTGAATCGGCCAAATCGGACAAATAGCCTAGAAGTTATGGCAAAAATTATGGAACTGCGCAAAACGGGACCCGTCGCATAAACTATTTTGGTCATAACTTCTTCATTTTTCGCCCGATTCGGATGGAATCCTTATCTAAAGGCCAAAGACCCCGCATGATTGGAATTCCTATCCATTGTCCAGAACAAATAGCTCCAATTTTTGGGCCGGGCCCTAGGAGTACCCCCTAGGGGCCTGGGCTAAAAATTATTTTGGCCATAACTTCTTCGTTACTCGCCCGATTCGGTCGATCTTTATGTCCACAGAATCCTTATCTAAAGGCCTAAGACCCCTAATGATCAGAATTCCTATCCAACGTGCCGAACAAAGAGTTTCAATTTTCGGGCCGGGCCCTAGGGGTACCCCTAGGGGTTCGGGGGCTGAAAAATCATCCGAAATGAATTGTTGATTTTTTCGCACATTAGCCCATTCACATGTATTTATGGCATTTTAAAGTGAGCTTGCGTAATTTGAAAGCCCAGATCGCGGGTAAATCGGCCGAATACGCCCCAAAATAGTCACTTTTTCGCTTGTTTTGGACTCTAACGAAGTTCTAGTAAAGCAAAATAATAGGAAAAGTGGATTTTGACTTTTTAGGGGATAGCCCTGGGAATAAGGTTTCCAACGCCGCTTGAATCTGCCAAATAGGACAAATAGCCTAGAAGTTATCGAAAAAATAGTGGAACTGCGCAAAACGGGACCTGACGCAAAAACTATTTTGGCCATAACTTCTTCGTTACTCGCCCGATTCGATCGATCTTTATGTCCACAGAATGCTTATCTAAAGGCCTAAGACCCCTAATGATCGGAATTCCTATCAATCGTGCCGAACAAAGAGTTTCAATTTTCGGGCCGGGCCCTAGGGGTTCGGGGGCTGAAAAATCATCCGAAACGAAATGTTGATTTTTTCGCACATTAGCCAATTTACATGTACTTATGGCATTTTAAAGTGAGCTTGCGTAATTTGAATGCCCAGATCGCGGGTAAATCGGCCGAATACGCCCCAAAATAGTCACTTTTTGGCTTGTTTTGGACTCTCACGAAGTTCTCGTAAAGCAAAATAATAGGAAAAGGTAGATTTTAACTTTTTAGGGGATAGCACTTGGAATAAGGTTTCCAACGCCGCTTGAATCTGCCAAATCGGACAAATAGCCTAGAAGTTATGGCAAAAATAGTGGAACTGCACAAAACGGAACCTGACGCAAAAACTATTTTGGCCATAACTTCTTCGTTTTCTCGCCCGATTCGGTCAATCTTTATGTGTATGGAATCCTTATCTAAAGGCCCAAGACCCCGCATGATTGGAATTCCTATCCATCGTGCTGAACAAAGAGCTCCAATTTTTGGGCCGGGCCCTGGGAGTACCCCTTATGGACCTGGGCTAAAAACTATTTTGCCCATAACTTCTTCGTTACTCGCCTGATTCCGTCGATCTTTATGTCCACAGAATCCTTATCTAAAGGCCTAAGACCCCTAATAATCGGAATTCCTATCCATCGTTCCAATCAAAGAGTTTCAATTTTTGGGCCAGGCCCTAGGGCCCCCTAGGGGTTCAGGGGCTGAAAAATCATCCGAAACGAAATGTTAATTTTTTCGCACATTAGCAAATTCACATGTACTTATGGCATTTTAAAGTGAGCTTGCGTAATTTGAAAGCCCAGATCGCGGGTAAATCGGCCGAATACGCCCCAAAATAGTCACTTTTTCGCTTGTTTTGGACTCTAACGAAGTTCTAGTAAAGCAAAATAATAGGAAAAGTGGATTTTGACTTTTTAGGGGATAGCCCTGAAAATAAGGTTTCCAACGCCGCTTGAATCTGCCAAATAGGACAAATAGCCTAGAAGTTATGGAAAAAATAGTGGAACTGCGCAAAACGGGACCTGACGCAAAAACTATTTTGGCCATAACTTCTTCGTTACTCGCCCGATTCGATCGATCTTTATATCCAAAGAATCCTTATCTAAAGGCCTAAGACCCCTAATGATCGGAATTACTATCCATCGTGCCGAACAAAGAGTTTCAATTTTTGGGCCGGGCCCTAGGGGTTCGGGGCTGAAAAATCATCCGAAACGAAATGTTGATTTTTTCGCACATTTGCACATTCACATGTACATATGGCATTTTAAAGTGAGCTTGCGTAATTTGAATGCCCAGATCGCGGGTAAATCGGCCGAATACGCCCCAAAATAGTCACTTTTTCGCTTGTTTTGGACTCTCACGAAGTTCTCGTAAAGCAAAAGAATAGGAAAAGGTAGATTTTAACTTTTTAGGGGATAGCACTTGGAATAAGGTTTCCAACGCCGCTTGAATCGGCCAAATCGGACAAATAGCCTAGAAGTTATGGCAAAAATTATGGAACTGCGCAAAACGGGACCCGTCGCATAAACTATTTTGGTCATAACTTCTTCATTTTTCGCCCGATTCGGATGATCTTTATGTCGACGGAATCCTTATCTAAAGGCCAAAGACCCCGCATGATTGGAATTCCTATCCATTGTCCAGAACAAATAGCTCCAATTTTTGGGCCGGGCCCTAGGAGTACCCCCTAGGGGCCTGGGCTAAAAATTATTTTGGCCATAACTTCTTCGTTACTCGCCCGATTCGGTCGATCTTTATGTCCACAGAATCCTTATCTAAAGGCCTAAGACCCCTAATGATCAGAATTCCTATCCAACGTGCCGAACAAAGAGTTTCAATTTTCGGGCCGCGCCCTAGGGGTACCCCTAGGGGTTCGGGGGCTGAAAAATCATCCGAAATGAATTGTTGATTTTTTCGCACATTAGCCCATTCACATGTATTTATGGCATTTTAAAGTGAGCTTGCGTAATTTGAAAGCCCAGATCGCGGGTAAATCGGCCGAATACGCCCCAAAATAGTCACTTTTTCACTTGTTTTGGACTCTAACGAAGTTCTAGTAAAGCAAAATAATAGGAAAAGTTGATTTTGACTTTTTAGGGGATAGCCCTGGGAATAAGGTTTCCAACGCCGCTTGAATCTGCCAAATAGGACAAATAGCCTAGAAGTTATGGAAAAAATAGTGGAACTGCGCAAAACGGGACCTGACGCAAAAACTATTTTGGCCATAACTTCTTCGTTACTCGCCCGATTCGATCGATCTTTATGTCAACAGAATCCTTATCTAAAGGCCTAAGACCCCTAATGATCGGAATTCCTATCAATCGTGCCGAACAAAGAGTTTCAATTTTCGGGCCGGGCCCTAGGGGTTCGGGGGCTGAAAAATCATCCGAAACGAAATGTTGATTTTTTCGCACATTAGCCAATTTACATGTACTTATGGCATTTTAAAGTGAGCTTGCGTAATTTGAATGCCCAGATCGCGGGTAAATCGGCCGAATACGCCCCAAAATAGTCACTTTTTGGCTTGTTTTGGACTCTCACGAAGTTCTCGTAAAGCAAAATAATAGGAAAAGGTAGATTTTAACTTTTTAGGGGATAGCACTTGGAATAAGGTTTCCAACGCCGCTTGAATCTGCCAAATCGGACAAATAGCCTAGAAGTTATGGCAAAAATAGTGGAACTGCACAAAACGGAACCTGACGCAAAAACTATTTTGGCCATAACTTCTTCGTTTTCTCGCCCGATTCGGTCAATCTTTATGTGTACGGAATCCTTATCTAAAGGCCCAAGACCCCGCATGATTGGAATTCCTATCCATCGTGCTGAATAAAGAGCTCCAATTTTTGGGCCGGGCCCTGGGAGTACCCCTTATGGACCTGGGCTAAAAACTATTTTGCCCATAACTTCTTCGTTACTCGCCTGATTCGGTCGATCTTTATGTCCACAGAATCCTTATCTAAAGGCCTAAGACCCCTAATAATCGGAATTCCTATCCATCGTTCCAATCAAAGAGTTTCAATTTTTGGGCCAGGCCCTAGGGCCCCCTAGGGGTTCAGGGGCTGAAAAATCATCCGAAACGAAATGTTAATTTTTTCGCACATTAGCAAATTCACATGTACTTATGGCATTTTAAAGTGAGCTTGCGTAATTTGAAAGCCCAGATCGTGGGTAAATCGGCCGAATACGCCCCAAAATAGTCACTTTTTCGCTTGTTTTGGACTCTAACGAAGTTCTAGTAAAGCAAAATAATAGGAAAAGTGGATTTTGACTTTTTAGGGGATAGCCCTGAAAATAAGGTTTCCAACGCCGCTTGAATCTTCCAAATAGGACAAATAGCCTAGAAGTTATGGAAAAAATAGTGGAACTGCGCAAAACGGGACCTGACGCAAAAACTATTTTGGCCATAACTTCTTCGTTACTAGCCCGATTCGATCGATCTTTATATCCACAGAATCCTTATCTAAAGGCCTAAGACCCCTAATGATTGGAATTACTATCCATCGTGCCGAACAAAGAGTTTCAATTTTTGGGCCGGGCCCTAGGGGTTCGGTGCTGAAAAATCATCCGAAACGAAATGTTGATTTTTTCGCACATTTGCACATTCACATGTAATTATGGCATTTTAAAGTGAGCTTGCGTAATTTGAATGCCCAGATCGCGGGTAAATCGGCCGAATACGCCCCAAAATAGTCACTTTTTCGCTTGTTTTGGACTCTCACGAAGTTCTCGTAAAGCAAAAGAATAGGAAAAGGTAGATTTTAACTTTTTAGGGGATAGCACTTGGAATAAGGTTTCCAACGCCGCTTGAATCGGCCAAATCGGACAAATAGCCTAGAAGTTATGGCAAAAATAGTGGAACTGCGCAAAACGGGACCCGTCGCAAAAACTATTTTGGTCATAACTTCTTCATTTTTCGCCCGATTCGGATGATCTTTATGTCGACGGAATCCTTATCTAAAGGCCAAAGACCCCGCATGATTGGAATTCCTATCCATTGTCCTGAACAAATAGCTCCAATTTTTGGGCCGGGCCCTAGGAGTACCCCATAGGGGCCTGGGCTAAAAATTATTTTGGCCATAACTTCTTCGTTACTCGCCCGATTCGGTGGATCTTTATGTCCACAGAATCCTTATCTAAAGGCCTAAGACCCCTAATGATCAGAATTCCTATCCAACGTGCCGAACAAAGAGTTTCAATTTTCGAGTCGGGCCCTAGGGGTACCCCTAGGGGTTCGGGGGCTGAAAAATCATCCGAAATGAATTGTTGATTTTTTCATTCATTAGCACATTCACATGTATTTATGGCATTTTAAAGTGAGCTTGCGTAATTTGAAAGCCCAGATCGCGGGTAAATCGGCCGAATATGCCCCAAAGTAGTCACTTTTTCGCTTGTTTTGGACTCTAACGAAGTTCTAGTAAAGCAAAATAATAGGAAAAGTGGATTTTGACTTTTCAGGGGATAGCCCTGGGAATAAGGTTTCCAACGCCGCTTGAATCTGCCAAATAGGACAAATAGCCTAGAAGTTATGGAAAAAATAGTGGAACTGCGCAAAACGGGACCTGACGCAAAAACTATTTTGGCCATAACTTCTTCGTTACTCGCCTGATTCGATCGATCTTTATGTCCTTAGAATCCTTATCTAAAGGCCTAAGACCCCTAATGATCGGAATTCCTATCAATCGTGCCGAACAAAGAGTTTCAATTTTCGGGCCGGGCCCTAGGGGTTCGGGGGCTGAAAAATCATCCGAAACGAAATGTTGATTTTTTCGCACATTAGCCAATTTACATGTACTTATGGCATTTTAAAGTGAGCTTGCGTAATTTGAATGCCCAGATCGCGGGTAAATCGGCCGAATACGCCCCAAAATAGTCACTTTTTCGCTTGTTTTGGACTCTCACGAAGTTCTCGTAAAGCAAAATAATAGGAAAAGATAGATTTTAACTTTTTAGGGGATAGCACTTGGAATAAGGTTTCCAACACCACTTGAATCGGCCAAATCGGACAAATAGCCTAGAAGTTATGGCAAAAATAGTGGAACTGCGCAAAACGGGACCCGTCGCAAAAACTATTTTGGTCATAACTTCTTCATTTTTCGCCCGATTCGGATGATCTTTATGTCGACGGAATCCTTATCTAAAGGCCAAAGACCCCACATGATTGGAATTCCTATCCATTGTCCTGAACAAATAGCTCCAATTTTTGGGCCTGGCCCTAGGAGTACCCCCTAGGGGCCTGGGCTAAAAACTATTTTGGCCATAACTTCTTCGTTACTCGCCCGATTCGGTCGATCTTTATGTCCACAGAAACCTTATCTAAATGCCTAAGACCCCTAATGATCAGAATTCCTATCCAACGTGCCGAACAAAGAGTTTCAATTTTCGAGCCAGGCCCTAGGGGTACCCCTAGGGGTTCGGGGGCTGAAAAATCATCCGAAACGAAATGTTGATTTTTTCTCACATTAGTACATTCACATGTACTTTTAGCATTTTAAAGTGAGCTTGCGTAATTTAAAGGCCCAGATCACGGGTAAATCGGCCGAATACGCCCCAAAATAGTCACTTTTCCCTTGTTTTGGTCTCTGACGAAGTTCTCGTATAGCAAAATAATTGGAAAAGTAGATTTTGACTTTTTGGGAGATAGCCCTTGGAATAAGGTTTCCAACGCCGCTTGAATCTGCCAAATAGGACAAATAGCCTAGAAGTTATGGAAAAAATAGTGGAACTGCGCAAAACGGGACCTGACGCAAAAACTATTTTGGCCATAACTTCTTCGTTACTCGCCTGATTCGATCGATCTTTATGTCCTTAGAATCCTTATCTAAAGGCCTAAGACCCCTAATGATCGGAATTCCTATCAATCGTGCCGAACAAAGAGTTTCAATTTTCGGGCCGGGCCCTAGGGGTTCGGGGGCTGAAAAATCATCCGAAACGAAATGTTGATTTTTTCGCACATTAGCCAATTTACATGTACTTATGGCATTTTAAAGTGAGCTTGCGTAATTTGAATGCCCAGATCGCGGGTAAATCGGCCGAATACGCCCCAAAATAGTCACTTTTTCGCTTGTTTTGGACTCTCACGAAGTTCTCGTAAAGCAAAATAATAGGAAAAGATAGATTTTAACTTTTTAGGGGATAGCACTTGGAATAAGGTTTCCAACACCACTTGAATCGGCCAAATCGGACAAATAGCCTAGAAGTTATGGCAAAAATAGTGGAACTGCGCAAAACGGGACCCGTCGCAAAAACTATTTTGGTCATAACTTCTTCATTTTTCGCCCGATTCGGATGATCTTTATGTCGACGGAATCCTTATCTAAAGGCCAAAGACCCCACATGATTGGAATTCCTATCCATTGTCCTGAACAAATAGCTCCAATTTTTGGGCCTGGCCCTAGGAGTACCCCCTAGGGGCCTGGGCTAAAAACTATTTTGGCCATAACTTCTTCGTTACTCGCCCGATTCGGTCGATCTTTATGTCCACAGAAACCTTATCTAAATGCCTAAGACCCCTAATGATCAGAATTCCTATCCAACGTGCCGAACAAAGAGTTTCAATTTTCGAGCCAGGCCCTAGGGGTACCCCTAGGGGTTCGGGGGCTGAAAAATCATCCGAAACGAAATGTTGATTTTTTCTCACATTAGTACATTCACATGTACTTTTAGCATTTTAAAGTGAGCTTGCGTAATTTAAAGGCCCAGATCACGGGTAAATCGGCCGAATACGCCCCAAAATAGTCACTTTTCCCTTGTTTTGGTCTCTGACGAAGTTCTCGTATAGCAAAATAATTGGAAAAGTAGATTTTGACTTTTTGGGAGATAGCCCTTGGAATAAGGTTTCCAACGCCGCTTGAATCTGCTAAATCGGACAAATAGCCTAGAAGTTATGGCGAAAATAGTGGAACTGCGCAAAACGGGACCCGACGCAAAAACTATTTTGGCCATAACTTCTTCGTTTATCGTTCGATTCGGTCGATCTTTATGTCGACGGAATCCTTATCTAATGGCCCAATACCCCGCATGATTGGAATTCCTATCCATCGTGCTGAACAAAGAGCTCCAATTTTTGGGCCAGGCCATAGGAGTACCCCCTAGGGGCCTAGGCTAAAAACTATTTTGGCCATAACTTCTTCGTTACTCGCCCGATTCGGTCGATCTTTATGTCCACTGAAACCTTATCTAAATGCCTAAGACCCCTAATGATCAGAATTCCTATCCAACGTGCCGAACAAAGAGTTTCAATTTTCGAGCCGGGCCCTAGGGGTACCCCTAGGGGTTCGGGGGCTGAAAAATCATCCGAAACAAAATGTTAATTTTTTCGCACATTAGCAAATTCACATGTACTTATGGAATTTTAAGTGAGCTTGCGTAATTTGAAGGCCCAAATCGCGGGTAAATTGGCCGAATACGCCCCAAAATAGTCACTTTTTCGCTTGTTTTGGACTCTAACGAAGTTCTCGTAAAGAAAAATAATAGGAAAAGTGGATTTTAACTTTTTGGGGGATAGCTCTTGGAATAAGGTTTTTGACGCCGCTTGAATCTGCTAAATCGGACAAATAGCCTATAAGTTATGGCAAAAATAGTGGAACTGCACAAAACGGAACCTGACGCAAAAACTATTTTGGCCATAACTTCTTCGTTTCTCGCCCGATTCGGTCAATCTTTATGTGTACCGAAACCTTATCTAAAGGCCCAAGACCCCGCATGATTGGAATTCCTATCCATCGTGCTGAACAAAGAGCTCCAATTTTTGGGCCGGGCCCTAGGAGTACCCCTTATGGACCTGGGCTAAAAACTATTTTGCCCATAACTTCTTCGTTACTCGCCCGATTCGGTCGATCTTTAAGTCCACAGAATCCTTATCTAAAGGCCTAAGACCCCTAATAATCGGAATTCCTATCCATCGTGCCAATCAAAGAGTTTCAATTTTGGGCCAGGCCCTAGGGCCCCCTAGGGGTTCAGGGGCTGAAAAATCATCCGAAACGAAATGTTGATCGCACATTAGCAAATTCACATGTACTTATGGAATTTTAAAGTGAGCTTGCGTAATTTGAAAGCCCAGATCGCGGGTAAATCGGCCGAATACGCCCCAAAATAGTCACTTTTTCGCTTGTTTTGGACTCTAACGAAGTTCTAGTAAAGCAAAATAATAGGAAAAGTGGATTTTGACTTTTTAGGGGATAGCCCTGGGAATAAGGTTTCCAACGCCGCTTGAATCTGCCAAATAGGACAAATAGCCTAGAAGTTATGGAAAAAATAGTGGAACTGCGCAAAACGGGACCTGACGCAAAAACTATTTTGGCCATAACTTCTTCGTTACTCGCCCGATTCGATCGATCTTTATGTCCATCGAATCCTTATCTAAAGGCCTAAGACCCCTAATGATCGGAATTCCTATACATCGTGCCGAACAAAGAGTTTCAATTTTCGGGCCGGGCCCTAGGGGTTCGGGGCTGAAAAATCATCCGAAACGAAATGTTGATTTTTTCGCACATTAGCACATTCACATGTACTTATGGTAATTTAAAGTGAGCTTTCGTAATTTGAAGGCCCAGATCGCGGGTAAATCGGCTGAATACACCCCAAAATAGTCACTTTTTCGCTTGTTTTGGTCTCTAACGAAGTTCTCGTAAAGCAAAATAATAGGAAAAGTGGATTTTGACTTTTTGGGGGATAGCCCTGGGAATAAGGTTTCCAACGCTGCTTGAATCGGCCAAATCGGACAAATAGCCTAGAAATTATGGCAAAAATAGTGGAACTGCGCAAAACGGGACCCGACGCAAAAACTATTTTGGTCATAACATCTTCATTTTTCGTCCGATTCGGATGATCTTTATGTGGACGGAATCCTTATAAAAAGGCCAAAGACCCCGCATGATTGTAATTCCTATCCATCGTGCTGAACAAATAGCTCCAATTTTTGGGCCGGGCCCTAAGAGTACCCCCTAGGGGCCTAGGCTAAAAACTATTTTGGCCATAACTTCTTCGTTACTCGCCCGATTCGGTCGATCTTTATGTCCACAGAATCCTTATCTAAAGGCCTAAGACCCCTAATGATCAGAATTCCTATCCATCGTGCCGAACAAAGAGTTTCAATTTTCGAGCCGGGCCCTAGGGGTACCCCTAGGGGTTCGGGGGCTGAAAAATCATCCGAAACGAAATGTTGATTTTTTCTCACAGTAGCACATTCACATGTACTTATAGCATTTTAAAGTGAGCTTGCATAATTTAAAGGCCCAGATCACGGGTAAATCGGCCGAATACGCCCCAAAATTGTCACTCTTTCCCTTGTTTTGGTCTTTGATGAAGTTCTCGTATAGCAAAATAATTGGAAAAGTAGATTTTGACTTTTTAGGAGATAGCCCTTGGAATAAGGTTTCCAACGCCACTTGAATTGGCCAAATCGGACAAATAGCCTAGAAGTTATGGCAAAAATAGTGGAACTGCGCAAAACGGGACCCGACGCAAAAACTATTTTGGCCATAACTTCTTCGTTTATCGCCCGATTCGGTCGATCTTTATGTCGACGGAATCCTTATCTAAAGGCCCAAGACCCCGCATGATTGGAATTCCTATCCATCGTACTGAACAAAGAGCTCCAATTTTTGGGCCGGGCCCTAGGAGTACCCCTTAGGGACTTGGGCTAAAAACTATTTTGGCCATAACTTCTTCGTTACTCGCCCGATTAAATCGATCTTTATGTCTACAGAATCCTTATCTAAAGGCCTAAGACCCCTAATGATCGGAATTCCTATCCATCGTGCCGAACAAAGAGTTTCAATTTTCGGGCCGGGCCCTAGGGGGTACCCCTAGGGGTTCAGGGGCTGAAAAATCATCCGAAACGAAATGTTGATTTTTTCGTACATTAGCACATTCACATGTACTTATGGCATTTTTAAGTGAGCCTGCGTAATTTGAAGGCCCAAATCGCGGGTAAATTGGCCGAATACGCCCCAAAATAGTCACTTTTTCGCTTGTTTTGGACTCTCACGAAGTTCTCGTTAAGCAAAATAATAGAAAAAGGTAGATTTTGACTTTTTGGGGGATAGCCCTTGGAATAAGGTTTCCAACGCCGTTTGAATCGGCCAAATCGGAAAAATAGCCTAAAGTTATGGCAAAAATAGTGGAACTGCGCTAAACGAGACCCGACGCAAAAACTATTTTGGTCATAACTTCTTCGTTTTTCGCCCGATTCGGTCGATCTTTATGTCGACGGAATCCTTATCTAAAGGCCGAAAACCCCGCATGATTGGAATTCCTATACATCGTGCTGAACAAAGAGCTCCAATTTTTGGGCCGGGCCCTAGGAGTACCCCCTAGGGGCCTGGGCTAAAAACTATTTTGGCCATAACTTCTTCGTTACTCGCCCAATTTGGTCGGTCTTTATGTCCACAGAATCTTTATATAAAGGCCTAAGACCCCAAATGATTGGAATTCCTATCCATTGTGCCGAACAAAGAGCTACAATTTTTGGGTTGGGTCCTAGTGGTACCCCTAGGGGTTCGGGGGCTGAAAAATCATCCGAAATAAAATGTTGATTTTTTCGCACATTAGCACATTCACATGTACTTATGGCATTTTAAAGTGAGCCTGCGTAATTTGAAGGCCCAGATCGCGGGTAAATCGGCCGAATACGCCCCAAAATAGTCACTTTTTCGCTTGTTTTGGACTCTAACGAAGTTCTCGTAAAACAAAATAATAGGAAAAGTGGATTTTGACTTTTTGGAGGATAGCCCTGGGAATAAGGTTTCCAACGCCGCTTGAATCGGCCAAATCGGACAAATAGCCTAGAAGTTATGGCAAAAATAGTGGAACTGCGCAAAACGGGATACCACGCAAAAACTATTTCGCTCATAACTTCTTCATTTTTCGCCCGATTCGGATGATCTTTATGTCGACGGAATCCTTATCTAAAGGCCAAAGACCCCGCATGATTGGTATTCCTATCCATTGTCCTGAACAAATAGCTCCAATTTTTGTGCCGGGCCCTAGGAGTACCCCCTAGGGGCCTGGGCTAAAAACTATTTTGGACATAACTTCTTCGTTACTCGCCCGATTCGGTCGATCTTTACGTCCATAGAATCCTTATCCAAAGGCCTAAGACCCTTAATGATCGGAATTCCTATCCATCGTGCCGAATAAAGAGTTTCAATTTTCGGGCCGGGCCCTAGGGGTAACTCTAGGGGCTCGGGGGTTGAAAAATTATCCGAAACGAAATGTTGATTTTTTCGCACATTAACACATTCACATGTATTTCTGGCATTTTAAAATGAGCTTGCGTAATTTGAAGGCCGAGATCGCGGGTAAATCGGCCGAATACGCCCCAAATTAGTCACTTTTTCGCTTGTTTTGGACTCTAACGAAGTTCTCGAAAAGCAAAATAATAGGAAACACGGATTTTGACTTTTTGGGGGATAGCCCTTGAAATAGGGTTTCCAACGCCGCTTGAATCGGCCAAATCGGACAAATAGCCTAGAAGTTATGGCAAAAATAGTGCAACTGCGCAAAACAGGACCCGACGCAAAAACTATTTTGGCCATAACTTCTTCGTTTCTCGCCCGATTCGGTCGATCTTTATGTCGACGAAATCCTTATCTAAAGGCCCAATACACCGGATTGGAATTCCTATCCATCGTGCTGAACAAAGAGCTACAATTTTTACACCGGGCCCTAGGAGTCCCCCATAGGGGCCTGGGCTAAAAACTATTTTGGCCAAAACTTCTTCGTTACTCGCCCGATTCGGTCGATCTTTATGTCCACAGAATCCTTATCTAAAGGCCTAACACCCCTAATGATTGGAATTTCTATACATCGTGCCAAACAAAGAGTTTCAATTTTGGGCCGGGCCCTAGGGGTACTCTTAGGGGTTCGGGGGCTGAAAGATCATCCAAAACGAAACGTTGATTTTTTCGCACATTAGCAAATTCACATGTACTTATGGCATTTTAAAGTGAGCTTGCGTAATTTGAAGGCCCAGATCGCGGGTAAATCGGCCGAATACGCCCTAAAATAGTCACTTTTTCACTTGTTTTGGACTCTAACGAATTTCTCGTAAAACAAAATAATAGGAAAAGTGGATTTTGACTTTTTGGAGTATAGCCCTGGGAATAAGGTTTCCAACGTCGCTTGAATCGGCCAAATCGGACAAATAGCCTAGAAGTTATGGCAAAAATATTGGAACTGCGCAAAATGGGACCCGACGCAAAAACTATTTTGGTCATAACTTCTTCATTTTTCGCCCGATTCGGATGATCTTTATGTCGACGAAATCCTTATATAAAGGCCAAACACCCCGCATGATTGGAATTCTTATCCATCATGCTGAACAAATAGCTCCAATTTTTGGGCCGGGCCCTAGGAGTACCCCCCCTAGGGACCTGGGCTAAAAACTATTTTGGCCTTAACATCTTCGTTACTCGCCCGATTCGGTCGATCTTTATGTCCATAGAATCCTTATCTAAAGGCCTAAGACCCTTAATGATCGGAATTCCTATCCATCGTGCTGAACAAAGAGTTTCAATTTTCGAGCCGGGCCCTAGGGGTACCTCTAGGGGCTCGGGGGCTGAAAAATTATCCGAAACGAAATGTTGATTTTTTCGCACATTAACATATTCACATGTATTTCTGGCATTTTAAAGTGAGCATGCGTAATTTGAAGGCCGAGATCGCGGGTAAATCGGCCGAATACGCCAAAAAATAGTCACTTTTTCGGTTGTTTTGGACTCTAACGAAGTTCTCGTAAAGCAAAATAATAGGAAACATGGATTTCGACTTTTTGGGGGTTATCCCTTGGAATAGGGTTTCCAACGCCACTTGAATCGGCCAAATCAGACAAATAGCCTAGAAGTTATGGCAAAAATAGTGGAACTGCGCAAAACAGGAACCGACGCAAAAACTATTTTGGCCATAACTTCTTCGTTTCTCGCCCGATTCGGTCGATCTTTATGTCGACGGAATCTTTATCTAAAGGCCCAATACACCGCATTGGAATTCCTATCCATCGTGCTGAACAAAGAGCTAAAATTTTTGGACCGGGCCCTAGGAGTCCCCCATAGGGGCCTGGGCTAAAAACTATTTTGGCCATAACTTCTTCGTTACTCGCCCGATTCGGTCGATCTTTACGTCCACAGAATCCTTATCTGAAGGCTTAAAACCCTTGGTGATCGGAATTCCTATCCATCGTGCCGAACAAAGAGTTTCAATTTTCGGGTCGGGCCCTAGGGGTACCTCTAGGGGCTCGGCGGCCGAAAAATTATCCGAAACGAAATGTTGATTTTTTCGCACATTAACACATTCACATGTATTTATGGCTTTTTAAAATGAGCTTGTGTAATTGGAAGGCCGAGATCGCGGGTAAATCGGCCGAATACACCCTAAAATATTCACTCTTTCGCTTGTTTTGGACTCTCAAGAAGTTCTCGTAAAGCAAAATAATAGGAAAAGTGGATTTTGACTTTTTGGGGGATAGCTCTTGGAATAAGGTTTCCAATGCCGCTTGAATCGGCCAAATCGGACAAATAGCCTAGAAGTTATGGCAAAAATAGTGGAACTGCGCAAAACGGGACCCGACGCAAAAACTATTTTGGTCATAACTTCTTCATTTTTCGCCCGATTTGGATGATCTTTATGTCGATGGTATCCTTATCTAAAGGCCAAACACCCAGCTTGATTGAAATTCCTATTCATCATGCTGAACAAATAGCTCCAATTTTTGGGCCGGGCCCTAGGAGTACACCCTAGGGATCTGGGCTAAAAACTATTTTGGCCATAACTTCTTGGTTACTCGCCCGATTCGGTAGATCTTTACGTCCATAGAATCCTTATCTAAAGGCCTAAGACCCTTAATGATCGGAATTCCTATCCATCGTGCCGAACAAAGAGTTTCAATTTTCGGGCCGGGCCCTAGGGGTACCTCTAGGAGCTCGGGGGCTGAAAAATTATCCGAAACGAAATGTTGATTTTTTCTCACACTAACACATTCACATGTATTTATGGAATTTTAAAGTGACCTTGCGTAATTTGAAGGCCGAGATCGCGGGTAAATCGGCCGAATACGCCCCAAAATAGTCACTTTTTCGCTTGTTTTGGACTCTAACGAAGTTCTCGTAAAGCAAAATAATAAGAAACATGGATTTTTACATTTTGGGGGATAGCCCTTGGAATAAGGTTTCCAACGCCGCTTGAATCGGCCAAATAGCCTAGAAGTTATGGCAAAAATAGTGGAACTGCGCAAAATGGGACCCGACGCAAAAACTATTTTGGCCATAACTTCTTCGTTTCTCGCCCGATTCGGTCGATCTTTATGTCGATGGAATCTTTATCTAAAGGCCCAATACACCACATTGGAATTCCTATCCATCGTGCTGAACAAAGAGCTACAATTTTTGGACCGGGCCCTAGGAGTCCCCCATATGGGCCTGGGCTAAGAACTATTTTGGCCATAACTTCTTCTTTACTCGCCCGATTGGGTCGATCTTTATGTCCACAGAATCCTTATCTAAAGGCCTAAGACCCCTAATGATTGGAATTCCTATCCATCGTGCCAAACAAAGAGTTTCAATTTTGGGCCGTGCCCTAGGGGTTCGGGGGCTGAAAAATCATCCGAAACGAAATGTTGATTTTTTCGCACATTACCAAATTCACATGTACTTATGGCATTTTAAAGTGAGCTTGCTTAATTTGAAGGCCCAGATCGCGGGTAAATCGGCCGAATACACCCTAAAATATTCACTTTTTCGCTTGTTTTGGACTCTCAAGAAGTTCTCGTAAAGCAAAATAATAGGAAAAGTGGATTTTGACTTTTTGGGGGATAGCTCTTGGAATAAGGTTTTCAACGCCACTTGAATCGGCCAAATCGGCCAAATAGCCTAGAAGTTATGGCAAAAATAGTGGAACTGCGCAAAACGGGACCCGACGCAAAAACTATTTTGGTCATAACTTCTTCATTTTTCGCCCGATTCGGATGATCTTTTTGTCGATGGTATCCTTATCTAAAGGCCAAACACCCCGCATGACTGAAATTCCTATCCATCATGCTGAACAAATAGCTCCAATTTTTGGGCCGGGCCGTAGGAGTACACCCTAGGGACCTGGGCTAAAAACTATTTTGGCCATAACTTCTTGGTTACTCACCCGATTCGGTGGATCTTTATGTCCAAAGAATCCTTATCTAAAGGCCTAAGACCCTTAATGATCGGAATTCCTATCCATCGTGCCGAACAAAGAGTTTCAATTTTCGGGCCGGGCCCTAGGGGTACCTCTAGGGGCTCGGGGGCTGAAAAATTATCCGAAACGAAATGTTGATTTTTTCTCACATTAACACATTCACATGTATTTATGGCATTTTAAATTGAGCTTGCGTAATTTGAAGGCCGAAATCGCGGGTAAATCGGCCGAATACGCCCCAAAATAGTCACTTTTTCGCTTGTTTTGGACTCTAACGAAGTTCTCGTAAAGCAAAATAATAAGAAACACGGATTTTTACTTTTTGGGGGATAGCCCTTGGAATAGGGTTTCCAACGCCGCTTGAATCGGACAAATCGGACAAATAGCCTAGAAGTTATGGCAAAAATAGTGGAACTGCACAAAACGGGACCCGACGCAAAAACTATTTTGGCCATAACTTCTTCGTTTCTCGCCCGATTCGGTCGATCTTTATGTCGACGGAATCTTTATCTAAAGGCCCAATACACCGCATTGGAATTCCTATCCATCGTGATGAACAAAGAGCTACAACTTTTGGACCGGGCCCTAGGAGTCCCCCATAGGGGCCTGGGCTAAAAATTATTTTGGACATAACTTCTTCTTTACTCGCCCGATTCGGTCGATCTTTACGTCCACAGAATCCTTATCTGAAGGCTTAAAACCCTTGGTGATCGGAATTCCTATCCATCGTGCCGAACAAAGAGTTTCAATTTTCGGGTCGGGCCCTAGGGGTACCTCTAGGGGCTCGGCGGCCGAAAAATTATCCGAAACGAAATGTTGATTTTTTCGCACATTAACACATTCACATGTATTTATGGCTTTTTAAAATGAGCTTGTGTAATTGGAAGGCCGAGATCGCGGGTAAATCGGCCGAATACACCCTAAAATATTCACTCTTTCGCTTGTTTTGGACTCTCAAGAAGTTCTCGTAAAGCAAAATAATAGGAAAAGTGGATTTTGACTTTTTGGGGGATAGCTCTTGGAATAAGGTTTCCAATGCCGCTTGAATCGGCCAAATCGGACAAATAGCCTAGAAGTTATGGCAAAAATAGTGGAACTGCGCAAAACGGGACCCGACGCAAAAACTATTTTGGTCATAACTTCTTCATTTTTCGCCCGATTTGGATGATCTTTATGTCGATGGTATCCTTATCTAAAGGCCAAACACCCAGCTTGATTGAAATTCCTATTCATCATGCTGAACAAATAGCTCCAATTTTTGGGCCGGGCCCTAGGAGTACACCCTAGGGATCTGGGCTAAAAACTATTTTGGCCATAACTTCTTGGTTACTCGCCCGATTCGGTAGATCTTTACGTCCATAGAATCCTTATCTAAAGGCCTAAGACCCTTAATGATCGGAATTCCTATCCATCGTGCCGAACAAAGAGTTTCAATTTTCGGGCCGGGCCCTAGGGGTACCTCTAGGAGCTCGGGGGCTGAAAAATTATCCGAAACGAAATGTTGATTTTTTCTCACACTAACACATTCACATGTATTTATGGAATTTTAAAGTGACCTTGCGTAATTTGAAGGCCGAGATCGCGGGTAAATCGGCCGAATACGCCCCAAAATAGTCACTTTTTCGCTTGTTTTGGACTCTAACGAAGTTCTCGTAAAGCAAAATAATAAGAAACATGGATTTTTACATTTTGGGGGATAGCCCTTGGAATAAGGTTTCCAACGCCGCTTGAATCGGCCAAATAGCCTAGAAGTTATGGCAAAAATAGTGGAACTGCGCAAAATGGGACCCGACGCAAAAACTATTTTGGCCATAACTTCTTCGTTTCTCGCCCGATTCGGTCGATCTTTATGTCGATGGAATCTTTATCTAAAGGCCCAATACACCACATTGGAATTCCTATCCATCGTGCTGAACAAAGAGCTACAATTTTTGGACCGGGCCCTAGGAGTCCCCCATATGGGCCTGGGCTAAGAACTATTTTGGCCATAACTTCTTCTTTACTCGCCCGATTGGGTCGATCTTTATGTCCACAGAATCCTTATCTAAAGGCCTAAGACCCCTAATGATTGGAATTCCTATCCATCGTGCCAAACAAAGAGTTTCAATTTTGGGCCGTGCCCTAGGGGTTCGGGGGCTGAAAAATCATCCGAAACGAAATGTTGATTTTTTCGCACATTACCAAATTCACATGTACTTATGGCATTTTAAAGTGAGCTTGCTTAATTTGAAGGCCCAGATCGCGGGTAAATCGGCCGAATACACCCTAAAATATTCACTTTTTCGCTTGTTTTGGACTCTCAAGAAGTTCTCGTAAAGCAAAATAATAGGAAAAGTGGATTTTGACTTTTTGGGGGATAGCTCTTGGAATAAGGTTTTCAACGCCACTTGAATCGGCCAAATCGGCCAAATAGCCTAGAAGTTATGGCAAAAATAGTGGAACTGCGCAAAACGGGACCCGACGCAAAAACTATTTTGGTCATAACTTCTTCATTTTTCGCCCGATTCGGATGATCTTTTTGTCGATGGTATCCTTATCTAAAGGCCAAACACCCCGCATGACTGAAATTCCTATCCATCATGCTGAACAAATAGCTCCAATTTTTGGGCCGGGCCGTAGGAGTACACCCTAGGGACCTGGGCTAAAAACTATTTTGGCCATAACTTCTTGGTTACTCACCCGATTCGGTGGATCTTTATGTCCAAAGAATCCTTATCTAAAGGCCTAAGACCCTTAATGATCGGAATTCCTATCCATCGTGCCGAACAAAGAGTTTCAATTTTCGGGCCGGGCCCTAGGGGTACCTCTAGGGGCTCGGGGGCTGAAAAATTATCCGAAACGAAATGTTGATTTTTTCTCACATTAACACATTCACATGTATTTATGGCATTTTAAATTGAGCTTGCGTAATTTGAAGGCCGAAATCGCGGGTAAATCGGCCGAATACGCCCCAAAATAGTCACTTTTTCGCTTGTTTTGGACTCTAACGAAGTTCTCGTAAAGCAAAATAATAAGAAACACGGATTTTTACTTTTTGGGGGATAGCCCTTGGAATAGGGTTTCCAACGCCGCTTGAATCGGACAAATCGGACAAATAGCCTAGAAGTTATGGCAAAAATAGTGGAACTGCACAAAACGGGACCCGACGCAAAAACTATTTTGGCCATAACTTCTTCGTTTCTCGCCCGATTCGGTCGATCTTTATGTCGACGGAATCTTTATCTAAAGGCCCAATACACCGCATTGGAATTCCTATCCATCGTGATGAACAAAGAGCTACAACTTTTGGACCGGGCCCTAGGAGTCCCCCATAGGGGCCTGGGCTAAAAATTATTTTGGACATAACTTCTTCTTTACTCGCCCGATTCGGTCGATCTTTACGTCCACAGAATCCTTATCTGAAGGCTTAAAACCCTTGGTGATCGGAATTCCTATCCATCGTGCCGAACAAAGAGTTTCAATTTTCGGGTCGGGCCCTAGGGGTACCTCTAGGGGCTCGGCGGCCGAAAAATTATCCGAAACGAAATGTTGATTTTTTCGCACATTAACACATTCACATGTATTTATGGCTTTTTAAAATGAGCTTGTGTAATTGGAAGGCCGAGATCGCGGGTAAATCGGCCGAATACACCCTAAAATATTCACTCTTTCGCTTGTTTTGGACTCTCAAGAAGTTCTCGTAAAGCAAAATAATAGGAAAAGTGGATTTTGACTTTTTGGGGGATAGCTCTTGGAATAAGGTTTCCAATGCCGCTTGAATCGGCCAAATCGGACAAATAGCCTAGAAGTTATGGCAAAAATAGTGGAACTGCGCAAAACGGGACCCGACGCAAAAACTATTTTGGTCATAACTTCTTCATTTTTCGCCCGATTTGGATGATCTTTATGTCGATGGTATCCTTATCTAAAGGCCAAACACCCAGCTTGATTGAAATTCCTATTCATCATGCTGAACAAATAGCTCCAATTTTTGGGCCGGGCCCTAGGAGTACACCCTAGGGATCTGGGCTAAAAACTATTTTGGCCATAACTTCTTGGTTACTCGCCCGATTCGGTAGATCTTTACGTCCATAGAATCCTTATCTAAAGGCCTAAGACCCTTAATGATCGGAATTCCTATCCATCGTGCCGAACAAAGAGTTTCAATTTTCGGGCCGGGCCCTAGGGGTACCTCTAGGAGCTCGGGGGCTGAAAAATTATCCGAAACGAAATGTTGATTTTTTCTCACACTAACACATTCACATGTATTTATGGAATTTTAAAGTGACCTTGCGTAATTTGAAGGCCGAGATCGCGGGTAAATCGGCCGAATACGCCCCAAAATAGTCACTTTTTCGCTTGTTTTGGACTCTAACGAAGTTCTCGTAAAGCAAAATAATAAGAAACATGGATTTTTACATTTTGGGGGATAGCCCTTGGAATAAGGTTTCCAACGCCGCTTGAATCGGCCAAATAGCCTAGAAGTTATGGCAAAAATAGTGGAACTGCGCAAAATGGGACCCGACGCAAAAACTATTTTGGCCATAACTTCTTCGTTTCTCGCCCGATTCGGTCGATCTTTATGTCGATGGAATCTTTATCTAAAGGCCCAATACACCACATTGGAATTCCTATCCATCGTGCTGAACAAAGAGCTACAATTTTTGGACCGGGCCCTAGGAGTCCCCCATATGGGCCTGGGCTAAGAACTATTTTGGCCATAACTTCTTCTTTACTCGCCCGATTGGGTCGATCTTTATGTCCACAGAATCCTTATCTAAAGGCCTAAGACCCCTAATGATTGGAATTCCTATCCATCGTGCCAAACAAAGAGTTTCAATTTTGGGCCGTGCCCTAGGGGTTCGGGGGCTGAAAAATCATCCGAAACGAAATGTTGATTTTTTCGCACATTACCAAATTCACATGTACTTATGGCATTTTAAAGTGAGCTTGCTTAATTTGAAGGCCCAGATCGCGGGTAAATCGGCCGAATACACCCTAAAATATTCACTTTTTCGCTTGTTTTGGACTCTCAAGAAGTTCTCGTAAAGCAAAATAATAGGAAAAGTGGATTTTGACTTTTTGGGGGATAGCTCTTGGAATAAGGTTTTCAACGCCACTTGAATCGGCCAAATCGGCCAAATAGCCTAGAAGTTATGGCAAAAATAGTGGAACTGCGCAAAACGGGACCCGACGCAAAAACTATTTTGGTCATAACTTCTTCATTTTTCGCCCGATTCGGATGATCTTTTTGTCGATGGTATCCTTATCTAAAGGCCAAACACCCCGCATGACTGAAATTCCTATCCATCATGCTGAACAAATAGCTCCAATTTTTGGGCCGGGCCGTAGGAGTACACCCTAGGGACCTGGGCTAAAAACTATTTTGGCCATAACTTCTTGGTTACTCACCCGATTCGGTGGATCTTTATGTCCAAAGAATCCTTATCTAAAGGCCTAAGACCCTTAATGATCGGAATTCCTATCCATCGTGCCGAACAAAGAGTTTCAATTTTCGGGCCGGGCCCTAGGGGTACCTCTAGGGGCTCGGGGGCTGAAAAATTATCCGAAACGAAATGTTGATTTTTTCTCACATTAACACATTCACATGTATTTATGGCATTTTAAATTGAGCTTGCGTAATTTGAAGGCCGAAATCGCGGGTAAATCGGCCGAATACGCCCCAAAATAGTCACTTTTTCGGTTGTTTTGGACTCTAACGAAGTTCTCGTAAAGCAAAATAATAGGAAACATGGATTTCGACTTTTTGGGGGTTATCCCTTGGAATAGGGTTTCCAACGCCGCTTGAATCGGCCAAATCGGACAAATAGCCTAGAAGTTATGGCAAAAATAGTGGAACTGCGCAAAACGGGAACCGACGCAAAAACTATTTTGGCCATAACTTCTTCGTTTCTCGCCCGATTCGGTCGATCTTTATGTCGACGGAATCTTTATCTAAAGGCCCAATACACCGCATTGGAATTCCTATCCATCGTGCTGAACAAAGAGCTACAATTTTTGGACCGGGCCCTAGGAGTCCCCCATAGGGGCCTGGGCTAAAAACTATTTTGGCTATAACTTCTTCGTTACTCGCCCGATTCGGTCGATCTTTACGTCCACAGAATCCTTATCTGAAGGCTTAAGACCCTTGATGATCGGAATTCCTATCCATCGTGCCGAACAAAGAGTTTCAATTTTCGGGTCGGGCCCTAGGGGTACCTCTAGGGGCTCGGGGGCCGAAAAATTATCCGAAACGAAATGTTGATTTTTTCGCACATTAACACATTCACATGTATTTATGGCTTTTTAAAATGAGCTTGTGTAATTGGAAGGCCGAGATCGCGGGTAAATCGGCCGAATACACCCTAAAATATTCACTCTTTCTCTTGTTTTGGACTCTCAAGAAGTTCTCGTAAAGCAAAATAATAGGAAAAGTGGATTTTGACTTTTTGGGGGATAGCTCTTGGAATAAGGTTTCCAATGCCGCTTGAATCGGCCAAATCGGACAAATAGCCTAGAAGTTATGGCAAAAATAGTGGAACGGCGCAAAATGGGAACCGACGCAAAAACTATTTTGGCCATAACTTCTTCGTTTCTCGCCCGATTCGGTCGATCTTTATGTCGATGGAATCTTTATCTAAAGGCCCAATACACCGCATTGGAATTCCTATGCATCGTGTTGAACAAAGAGCTACAATTTTTGGACCGGGCCCTAGGAGTCCTCCATATGGGCCTGGGCTAAGAACTATTTTGGCCATAACTTCTTCTTTACTCGCCCGATTGGGTCGATCTTTATGTCCACAGAATCCTTATCTAAAGGCCTAAGACCCCTAATGATTGGAATTCCTATCCATCGTGCCAAACAAAGAGTTTCAATTTTGGGCCGGGCCCTAGGGGTACCCCTAGGGGTTCGGGGGCTGAAAAATCATCCGAAACGAAATGTTGATTTTTTCGCACATTACCAAATTCACATGTACTTATGGCATTTTAAAGTGAGCTTGCTTAATTTGAAGGCCCAGATCGCGGGTAAATCGGCCGAATACACCCTAAAATATTCACTTTTTCGCTTGTTTTGGACTCTCAAGAAGTTCTCGTAAAGCAAAATAATAGGAAAAGTGGATTTTGACTTTTTGGGGGATAGCTCTTGGAATAAGGTTTTCAACGCCACTTGAATCGGCCAAATCGGACAAATAGCCTAGAAGTTATGGCAAAAATAGTAGAACTGCGCAAAACGGGACCCGACGCAAAAACTATTTTGGTCATAACTTCTTCATTTTTCGCCCGATTCGGATGATCTTTTTGTCGATGGTATCCTTATCTAAAGGCCAAACACCCCGCATGACTGAAATTCCTATCCATCATGCTGAACAAATAGCTCCAATTTTTGGGCCGGGCCGTAGGAGTACACCCTAGGGACCTGGGCTAAAAACTATTTTGGCCATAACTTCTTGGTTACTCACCCGATTCGGTAGATCTTTATGTCCAAAAAATCCTTATCTAAAGGCCTAAGACCCTTAATGATCGGAATTCCTATCCATCGTGCCGAACAAAGAGTTTCAATTTTCGGGCCGGGCCCTAGGGGTACCTCTAGGGGCTCGGGGGCTGAAAAATTATCCGAAACGAAATGTTGATTTTTTCTCACATTAACACATTCACATGTATTTATGGCATTTTAAAGTGAGCTTGCGTAATTTGAAGGCCGAAATCGCGGGTAAATCGGCCGAATACGCCCCAAAATAGTCACTTTTTCGCTTGTTTTGGACTCTAACGAAGTTCTCGTAAAGCAAAATAATAAGAAACACGGATTTTTACTTTTTGGGGGATAGCCCTTGGAATAGGGTTTCCAACGCCGCTTGAATCGGACAAATCGGACAAATAGCCTAGAAGTTATGGCAAAAATAGTGGAACTGCGCAAAACGGGACCCGACGCAAAAACTATTTTGGCCATAACTTCTTCGTTTCTCGCCCGATTCGGTCGATCTTTATGTCGACGGAATCTTTATCTAAAGGCCCAATACACCGCATTGGAATTCCTATCCATCGTGATGAACAAAGAGCTACAACTTTTGGACCGGGCCCTAGGAGTCCCCCATAGGGGCCTGGGCTAAAAATTATTTTGGACATAACTTCTTCTTTACTCGCCCGATTCGGTCGATCTTTATGTCCACAGAATCCTTATCTAAAGGCCTAAGACCCCTAATGATTGGAATTCCTATCCATCGTGCCAAACAAAGAGTTTCAATTTTGGGCCGGGCCCTAGTGCTACCCCTAGGGGTTCGGGGGCTGAAAAATCATCCGAAACGAAATGTTGATTTTTTCGCACATTACCAAATTCACATGTACTTATGGCATTTTAAAAGTGAGCTTGCTTAATTTGAAGGCCCAAATCGCGGGTAAATCGGCCGAATAAACCCTAAAATATTCACTTTTTCGCTTGTTTTGGACTCTCAAGAAGTTCTCGTAAAGAAAAATAATAGGAAAAGTGGATTTTCACTTTTTGGGGGATAGCTCTTGGAATAAGGTTTCTAACGCCGCTTGAATCGGCCAAATCGGACAAATAGCCTAGAAGTTATGGCAAAAATAGTGGCACTGCGCAAAATGGGACCCGACGCAAAAACTATTTTGGCCATAACTTCTTCGTTACTCGCCCGATTCGATCGATCTTTATGTCCATAGAATCCTTATCTAAAGGCCTAAGACCCTTAATGATCGGAATTCCTATCCATCGTGCTGAACAAAGAGTTTCAATTTTCGGGCCGGGCCCTAGGGGTACCTCTAGGGGCTCGGGGGCTGAAAAATTATCCGAAACGAAATGTTGATTTTTTTCGCACATTAACATATTCACATGTATTTCTGGCATTTTAAAGTGAGCATGCGTAATTTGAAGGCCGAGATCGCGGGTAAATCGGCCGAATACGCCAAAAAATAGTCACTTTTTCGGTTGTTTTGGACTCTAACGAAGTTCTCGTAAAGCAAAATAATAGGAAACATGGATTTCGACTTTTTGGGGGTTATCCCTTGGAATAGGGTTTCCAACGCCGCTTGAATCGGCCAAATCGGACAAATAGCCTAGAAGTTATGGCAAAAATAGTGGAACTGCGCAAAACGGGAACCGACGCAAAAACTATTTTGGCCATAACTTCTTCGTTTCTCGCCCGATTCGGTCGATCTTTATGTCGACGGAATCTTTATCTAAAGGCCCAATACACCGCATTGGAATTCCTATCCATCGTGCTGAACAAAGAGCTACAATTTTTGGACCGGGCCCTAGGAGTCCCCCATAGGGGCCTGGGCTAAAAACTATTTTGGCTATAACTTCTTCGTTACTCGCCCGATTCGGTCGATCTTTACGTCCACAGAATCCTTATCTGAAGGCTTAAGACCCTTGATGATCGGAATTCCTATCCATCGTGCCGAACAAAGAGTTTCAATTTTCGGGTCGGGCCCTAGGGGTACCTCTAGGGGCTCGGGGGCCGAAAAATTATCCGAAACGAAATGTTGATTTTTTCGCACATTAACACATTCACATGTATTTATGGCTTTTTAAAATGAGCTTGTGTAATTGGAAGGCCGAGATCGCGGGTAAATCGGCCGAATACACCCTAAAATATTCACTCTTTCTCTTGTTTTGGACTCTCAAGAAGTTCTCTTAAAGCAAAATAATAGGAAAAGTGGATTTTGACTTTTTGGGGGATAGCTCTTGGAATAAGGTTTCCAATGCCGCTTGAATCGGCCAAATCGGACAAATAGCCTAGAAGTTATGGCAAAAATAGTGGAACGGCGCAAAATGGGAACCGACGCAAAAACTATTTTGGCCATAACTTCTTCGTTTCTCGCCCGATTCGGTCGATCTTTATGTCGATGGAATCTTTATCTAAAGGCCCAATACACCGCATTGGAATTCCTATGCATCGTGCTGAACAAAGAGCTACAATTTTTGGACCGGTCCCTAGGAGTCCCCCATATGGGCCTGGGCTAAGAACTATTTTGGCCATAACTTCTTCTTTACTCGCCCGATTGGGTCGATCTTTATGTCCACAGAATCCTTATCTAAAGGCCTAAGACCCCTAATGATTGGAATTCCTATCCATCGTGCCAAACAAAGAGTTTCAATTTTGGGCCGGGCCCTAGGGGTACCCCTAGGGGTTCGGGGGCTGAAAAATCATCCGAAACGAAATGTTGATTTTTTCGCACATTACCAAATTCACATGTACTTATGGCATTTTAAAGTGAGCTTGCTTAATTTGAAGGCCCAGATCGCGGGTAAATCGGCCGAATACACCCTAAAATATTCACTTTTTCGCTTGTTTTGGACTCTCAAGAAGTTCTCGTAAAGCAAAATAATAGGAAAAGTGGATTTTGACTTTTTGGGGGATAGCTCTTGGAATAAGGTTTTCAACGCCACTTGAATCGGCCAAATCGGACAAATAGCCTAGAAGTTATGGCAAAAATAGTGGAACTGCGCAAAACGGGACCCGACGCAAAAACTATTTTGGTCATAACTTCTTCATTTTTCGCCCGATTCGGATGATCTTTTTGTCGATGGTATCCTTATCTAAAGGCCAAACACCCCGCATGACTGAAATTCCTATCCATCATGCTGAACAAATAGCTCCAATTTTTGGGCCGGGCCGTAGGAGTACACCCTAGGGACCTGGGCTAAAAACTATTTTGGCCATAACTTCTTGGTTACTCACCCGATTCGGTAGATCTTTATGTCCAAAAAATCCTTATCTAAAGGTCTAAGACCCTTAATGATCGGAATTCCTATCCATCGTGCCGAACAAAGAGTTTCAATTTTCGGGCCGGGCCCTAGGGGTACCTCTAGGGGCTCGGGGGCTGAAAAATTATCCGAAACGAAATGTTGATTTTTTCTCACATTAACACATTCACATGTATTTATGGCTTTTTAAAATGAGCTTGTGTAATTGGAAGGCCGAGATCGCGGGTAAATCGGCCGAATACACCCTAAAATATTCACTCTTTCGCTTGTTTTGGACTCTCAAGAAGTTCTCGTAAAGCAAAATAATAGGAAAAGTGGATTTTAACTTTTTGGGGGATAGCTGTTGGAATAAGGTTTCCAACGCCGCTTGAATCGGCCAAATCGGACAAATAGCCTAGAAGTTATGGCAAAAATAGTGGAACTGCGCAAAACGGGAACCGACGCAAAAACTATTTTGGCCATAACTTCTTCGTTTCTCGCCCGATTCGGTCGATCTTTATGTCGACGGAATCTTTATCTAAAGGCCCAATACACCGCATTGGAATTCCTATCCATCGTGCTGAACAAAGAGCTACAATTTTTGGACCGGGCCCTAGGAGTCCCCCATAGGGGCCTGGGCTAAAAACTATTTTGGCCATAACTTCTTCGTTACTCGCCCGATTCGGTCGATCTTTACGTCCACAGAATCCTTATCTGAAGGCTTAAGACCCTTGATGATCGGAATTCCTATCCATCGTGCCGAACAAAGAGTTTCAATTTTCGGGTCGGGCCCTAGGGGTACCTCTAGGGGCTCGGGGGCCGAAAAATTATCCGAAACGAAATGTTGATTTTTTCGCATATTAACACATTCACATGTATTTATGGCTTTTTAAAATGAGCTTGTGTAATTGGAAGGCCGAGATCGCGGGTAAATCGGCCGAATACACCCTAAAATATTCACTCTTTCGCTTGTTTTGGACTCTCAAGAAGTTCTCGTAAAGCAAAATAATAGGAAAAGTGGATTTTGACTTTTTGGGGGATAGCTCTTGGAATAAGGTTTCCAACGCCGCTTGAATCGGCCAAATCGGACAAATAGCCTAGAAGTTATGGCAAAAATAGTGGAACTGCGCAAAACGGGATCCGACGTAAAAACTATTTTGGCCATAACTTCTTCGTTACTCGCCCGATTCGGTCGATCTTTATATCTGCAAAATCCTTATCTAAAGGCCTAAGACCCCTAATGATCAGAATTCCTATCCATCGTGCCAAACAAAGAGTTTCAATTTTCGGGCCGGGCCTTAGGGGCACCCACTAGGGTTCGGGGGCTGAAAAATCATCCGAAATGAATTGTTGATTTTTTCGCACATTAGCACATTCACATGTATTTATGGCATTTTAAAGTGAGCTTGCGTAATTTGAAGGCCGAGATCGCGGGTAAATCGGCCGAATACGCCCCAAAATAGTCACTTTTTCGCTTGTTTTGGACTCTCACGAAGTTATCGTGAAGCAAAATAACAGGAAAAGTGAATTTTGACTTTTTGGGGGATAGCTCTTGGAATAAGGTTTCCAACGCCGCTAGAATCGGCCAAATCGGACAAATAGCATAGAAGTTATGGCAAAAATAGTGGAACTGCGCAAAACGGGACTCGACGCAAAAACTATTTTGGCCATAACTTCTTCGTTTCTCGCCTGATTCGGTCGTCCTTTTTATCGACGGAATCCTTATCTAATGGATGAAGACCCCGCATGATTGGAATTCCTATCCATCATGCTGAACAAAGAGCTCCAATTTTTGGGCCTGGCCCTAGGAGTACCCCCTAGGGCCCTGGGCTAAAAACTATTTTGGCCATAACTTCTTCGTTACTCGCCCGATTCGGTCGATCTTTATGTCCACAGAATCCTTATCTAAAGGACTAAGACCCCTAATGATCGGAATTCCTATCCATCATGCCGAACAAAGAGTTTCAATTTTCGGGCCGAGCCCTAGGGGTACGCCTAGGGGTTTGGGGGCTGAAAAATCATTCGAAACGAAATGTTGATTTTTTCGCACATTACCAAATTCACATGTACTTATGGCATTTTAAAGTGAGCTTGCTTAATTTGAAGGCCCAGATCGCGGGTAAATTGGCCGAATACACCCTAAAATATTCACTTTTTCGCTTGTTTTGGACTCTCAAGAAGTTCTCGTAAAGAAAAATAATAGGAAAAGTGGATTTTGACTTTTTGGGGGATAGCTCTTGGAATAAGGTTTCCAACGCCACTTGAATCGGCCAAATCGGACAAATAGCCTAGAAGTTATGGCAAAAATAGTGGAACTGCGCAAAACGGGACCCCACGCAAAAACTATTTTGGCCATAACTTCTTCGTTTCTCACCCGATTCGGTCGATCTTTACGTCCACAGAATCCTTATCTAAAGGCCTAAGACCCCTAATGATCAGAATTCTTATCCATCGTGCTGAACAAAGAGTTTCAATTTTCGGGCCGGGCCCTAGGGGTACCTCTAGGGGCTCGGGGGCTGAAAAATTATCCGAAACGAAATGTTAAGTTTTTCGCAAATTAACACATTCACTTGTATTTATGGCATTTTTAAGTGAGCTTGCGTAATTTGAAGGCCGAGATCGCGGGTAAATCGGCCGAATACGCCCTAAAATAGTCACTTTTTCGCTTGTTTTGGACTCTCACGAAGTTCTCGTAAAGTAAAATAATAGGAAAAGTGGATTTTGACTTTTTGGGGGATAGCCCTTGGAATTAGGTTTCTAACGCCGCTTGAATCGGCCAAATCGGACAAATAGCCTAGAAGTTATGGCAAAAATAGTGGAACTGCGCAAAACGGGACCCAACGCAAAAACTATTTTGGCCATAACTTCTTCGTTTCTCGCCCGATTCGGTCGATCTTTATGTCGACGGAATCTTTATCTAAAGGCCCAAAACCCCGCTTAGTTGGTATTCCTATCCATCGTGCTGAACAAAGAGCTCCAATTTTTGGGCCGGGCCCTAGGAGTACCCCCTAGGGACCTGGGCTAAAAACTATTTTGGCCATAACTTCTTCGTTACTCGCCCGATTCGGTCGATCTTTATTTCCACAGGATCCTTATCTAAAGGTCTAAGACCCTTAATGATCGGAATTCCTATCCATCGTGCCGAACAAAGAGTTTCAAATTTCGGGCCGGGCCCTAGGGGTACCCCTAGGGATTCGGGGGCTGAAAAATCATCCGAAACGAAATGTTGATTTTTTCGCACATTAGAAAATTCACATGTACTTATGGCATTTTAAAGTGAGCTTGCGTAATTTGAAGGCCCAGATCGCGGGTAAATCGGCCGAATACGCCCCAAAATAGTCACTTGTTCACTTGTTTTGGTCTCTCACGAAGTTCTCGTATAGTAAAATAATAGGAAAAGTAGATTTTGACTTTTTGGGGGGTAGCCCTTTTAATAAGGTTTCCAACGCCGCTTGAATCGGCCAAATTGCACAAATAACCTAGAAGTTATGGCAAAAATAGTGGAACTGCGCAAAACGGGACCCGACACAAAAACTATTTTGGCCATAACTTCTTCGTTTCTCGCCCGATTCGGTCGATCTTTATGTCGACGGAATCTTTATCTAAAGGCCCAAGACCCCGCATGATTGGAATTCCTATCCATCGTGCTGAACAAAGAGTTCCAATTTTTGGGCCGGGCCCTAGGAGTACCCCCGAGGGGCCTGGGCTAAAAAATATTTTGGCCATAACTTCTTTGTTACTCGCCCGATTCGGTCGATCTTTATGTCCACAGAATCCTTATCGAAAGGCCTAAGACCCCTAATGATCGGAATTCCTATCCATCGTGCCGAACAAAGAGTTTTAATTTTTGGGCCGGGCCCTAGGGGTACCCCTTAGGGGTTCAGGTGCTGAAAAATAATGCGAAACGAAATGTTGATTTTTTCGCACATTAGCAAATTCACATGTACTTATGGCATTTTAAAGTGAGCCTGCGTAAATTGAAGGCCCAAATCGCGGGTAAATCGGCCGAATACGTCCTAAAATAGTCACTTTTTCGCTTGTTTTGGACTCTCACGAAGTTCTCGTAAAGCAAAATAATAGGAAAAATGGATTTTGACTTTTTGGGGGATAGATCTTGGAATAAGGTTTCCAAGCCCCTTGAATCGGCCAAATCGGACAAATAGCCTAGAAGTTATGGCAAAAATAGTGGAACTACGCAAAACGGGACCCGACGTAAAAACTATTTTGGCCATAACTTCTTCGTTTCACGCCCGATTCACTCATTCTTTATGTCGATGGAATCCTTATCTAAAGGCCGAAAACCCTGCATGATTAGAATTCCTATCCATCATGCTGAACAAAGAGCTTCAATTTTTGGGCCGGACCCTAGGAGTACCCCCTAGGGACCTGGGCTAAAAACTATTTTGGCCATAACTTCTTCGTTACTCGCCCGATTCGGTCGATCTTTACGTCCACAGAATCCTTATCTAAAGGCCTAAGACCCTTGATGATCGGAATTCCTATCCATCGTGCCGAACAAAGAATTTCAATTTTTGGGCCGGGCCCTAGGGGTACCTCTAGGGGCTCGGGGGCTGAAAAATTATCCGAAATGAAATGTTGATTTTTCGCACATTAACACATTCACATGTATTTATGACATTTTAAAATGAGCTTGCGTAATTGGAAGGCCGAGATCGCGGGTAAATCGGCCGAATACACCCCAAAATAGTCACTTTTTTGCTTGTTTTGGACTCTCAAGAAGTTCTCGTAAAGCAAAATAATAGGAAAAGTGGATTTTGACTTTTTGGGGGATAGCTCTTGGAATAAGGTTTCCAACGCCGCTAGAATCGGCCAAATCGGAAAATAGCATAGAAGTTATGGCAAAAATAGTGGAACTGCGCAAAACGGGACTCGACGCAAAAACTATTTTGGCCATAACTTCTTCGTTTCTCGCCTGATTCGGTCGTCCTTTTTATCGACGGAATCCTTATCTAATGGATGAAGACCCCGCATGATTGGAATTCCTATCCATCATGCTGAACAAAGAGCTCCAATTTTTGGGCCGGGCCCTAGGAGTACCCCCTAGGGCCCTGGCCTAAAAACTATTTTGGCCATAACTTCTTCGTTACTAGCCCGATTCGGTCGATCTTTATGTCCACAGAATCCTTATCTAAAGGACTAAGACCCCTAATGATCGGAATTCCTATCCATCGTGCCGAGCAAAGAGTTTCAAATTTCGGGCCGGGCCCTAGGGGTACCCCTAGGGATTCGGGGGCTGAAAAATCATCCGAAATGAAATGTTGATTTTTCGCACATTAACACATTCACATGTATTTATGACATTTTAAAATGAGCTTGCGTAATTGGAAAGCCGAGATCGCGGGTAAATCGGCCGAATATACCCCAAAATAGTCACTTTTTTGCTTGTTTTGGACTCTCAAGAAGTTCTCGTAAAGCAAAATAATAGGAAAAGTGGATTTTGACTTTTTGGGGGATAGCTCTTGGAATAAGGTTTCCAACGCCACTTGAATCGGCCAAATCGGACAAATAGCCTAGAAGTTATGGCAAAAATAGTGGAAATGCGCAAAACGGGACCCCACGCAAAAACTATTTTGGCCATAACTTCTTCGTTTCTCACCCGATTCGGTCGATCTTTACGTCCACAGAATCCTTATCTAAAGGCCTAAGACCCCTAATAATCATAATTCTTATCCATCGTGCTGAACAAAGAGTTTCAATTTTCGGGCCGGGCCCTAGGGGTACGAAACGAAATGAGCTTGTATTTATGGGGCTCGGGGGCTGAAAAATTATCTGAAACGAAATGTTAAGTTTTTCGCAAATTAACACATTCACTTGTATTTATGGCATTTTTAAGTGAGCTTGCGTAATTTGAAGGCTGAGATCGCGGGTAAATCGGCCGAATACGCCCTAAAATAGTCACTTTTTCGCTTGTTTTGGACTCTCACGAAGTTCTCGTAAAGTAAAATAATAGGAAAAGTGGATTTTGACTTTTTGGGGGATAGCCCTTGGAATTAGGTTTCCAACGCCGCTTGAATCGGCCAAATCGGACAAATAGCCTAGAAGTTATGGCAAAAATAGTGGAACTGCGCAAAACGGGACCCGACGCAAAAACTATTTTGGCCATAACTTCTTCGTTTCTCGCCCGATTCGGTCGATCTTTATGTCGACGGAATCTTTATCTAAAGGCCCAAAACCCCGCTTAATTGGTATTCCTATCCATCGTGCCGAACAAAGAGTTTCAAATTTCGGGGCGGGCCCTAGGGGTACCCCTAGGGATTCGGGGGCTGAAAAATCATCCGAAACGAAATGTTGATTTTTTCGCACATTAGAAAATTCACATGTACTTATGGCATTTTAAAGTGAGCTTGCGTAATTTGAAGGCCCATATCGCGGGTAAATCGGCCGAATACGCCCCAAAATAGTCACTTGTTCACTTGTTTTGGTCTCTCACGAAGTTCTCGTATAGTAAAATAATAGGAAAAGTAGATTTTGACTTTTTGGGGGGTAGACCTTTTAATAAGGTTTCCAACGCCACTTGAATCGGCCAAATCGCACAAATAACCTAGAAGTTATGGCAAAAATAGTGGAACTGCGCAAAACGGGACCCGACACAAAAACTATTTTGGCCATAACTTCTTCGTTTCTCGCCCGATTCGGTCGATCTTTATGTCGACGGAATCTTTATCTAAAGGCCCAAGACCCCGCATGATTGGAATTCCTATCCATCGTGCTGAACAAAGAGCTCCAATTTTTGGGCCGGGCCCTAGGAGTACCCCCGAGGGGCCTGGGCTAAAAAATATTTTGGCCATAGCTTCTTTGTTACTCGCCCGATTCGGTCGATCTTTATGTCCACAGAATCCTTATCGAAAGGCCTAAGACCCCTAATGATCGGAATTCCTATCCATCGTGCCGAACAAAGAGTTTTAATTTTCGGGCCGGGCCCTAGGGGTACCCCTTAGGGGTTCAGGTGCTGAAAAATAATCCGAAACGAAATGTTGATTTTTTCGCACATTAGCACATTCACATGTACTTATGGCATTTTAAAGTGAGCCTGCGTAATTTGAAGGCCCAAATCGCGGGTAAATCGGCCGAATACGACCTAAAATAGTCACTTTTTCGCTTGTTTTGGACTCTCACGAAGTTCTCGTAAAGCAAAATAATAGGAAAAATGAATTTTGACTTTTTGGGGGATAGATCTTGGAATAAGGTTTCCAAGCCCCTTGAATCGGCCAAATCGGACAAATAGCCTAGAAGTTATGGCAAAAATAGTGGAACTGCGCAAAACGGGACCCGACGTAAAAACTATTTTGGCCATAACTTCTTCGTTTCTCGCCCGATTCACTCATTCTTTATGTCGATGGAATCCTTATCTAAAGTCCGAAAACCCTGCATGATTAGAATTCCTATCCATCATGCTGAACAAAGAGCTTCAATTTTTGGGCCGGGCCCTAGGAGTACCCCCTAGGGACCTGGGCTAAAAACTATTTTGGCCATAACTTCTTTGTTACTCGCCCGATTCGGTCGATCTTTACGTCCACAGAATCCTTATCTAAAGGCCTAAGACCCTTGATGATCGGAATTCCTATCCATCGTGCCAAACAAAGAGTTTCAATTTTTGGGCCGGGCCCTAGGGGTACCTCTAGGGGCTCGGGGGCTGAAAAATTATCCGAAATGAAATGTTGATTTTTCACACATTAACACATTCACATGTATTTATGGCATTTTAAAATGAGCTTGCGTAATTAGAAGGCCGAGATCGCGGGTAAATCGGCCGAATACACCCCAAAATAGTCACTTTTTTGCTTGTTTTGGACTCTCAAGAAGTTCTCGTAAAGCAAAATAATAGGAAAAGTAGATTTTGACATTTTGGGGGATAGCCCTTGGAATTAGGTTTCCAACGCCACTTGAATCGGCTAAATCGGACAAATAGCCTAGAATTTATGGCAAAAATAGTTGAACTGCGCAAAACGGGACCCGACGCAAAAACTATTTTGACCATAACTTCTTCGTTTTTCGCCCGATTCGGTCGATCTTTATGTCAACGGAATCATTATCTAAAGGCCCAAGATCCCGTATGATTGGAATTCTTATCCATCGCGTTGAACAAAGAGCTCCAATTTTTGGGCCGGGCCCTAGGAGTACCCCCGAGGGGCCTGTGCTAAAAACTATTTTGGTCATAATTTCTTCGTTACTCGCCCGATTCGGTCGATCTTTATTTCCAGAGAATCCTTATCTAAAGGCCAAAGACCCCTAATGATCGGAATTCCTATCCATCGTTCCGAACAAAGAGTTTCAATTTTCGGGCCGGGCCCTAGGGGTTCAGGGGCTGAAAAATAATCCAAAACGAAATGTTGATTTTTTCACACATTAGCACATTCACATGTACTTATGGCATTTTAAAGTGAGCCTGCGTAATTTGAAGGCCCAAATCGCGGGTAAATCGGCCGAATACGCCCCAATATAGTCACTTTTTCGCTTGTTTTGGACTCTTACGAAGTTCTCGTAAAGCAAAATAATAGAAAAAATGGATATTAACTTTTTGGGGGATAGCCCTTGGAATAAGGTTTCCAACGCCGCTTGAATCGGCTAAAATCGGACAAATAGCCTAGAAGTTATGGCAAAAATAGTGGAACTGCGCAAAACGGGACCCAACGCAAAAACTATTTTGGCCATAACTGTAATGCCCCGTAAATTCCTTACGTTCTAAAATTTTTAAAGTTAATTAAATAAATGGCTTTGTACGCCTAAGTTTACAATTTTTGAATTCTAAGGCTAACGATCGAATCCGTTATTAAAAATAAATTACAAAATTCTGATAGACGGCTACTGTATTTAAGGTTAACGCGTACGAAAAGTTTTTAGTTCGTAAATTAAGAACGGAAAACCGTCTAATTTTTACGTATACAAAATTGTGATACGAACACGCCGAAAAAGTTTGTTTTTATGTTTTTCCGGACGAAACTCGGACTATGTCGTCCCGAATTTTTGTCAAAATAAATTTTGTAAATTTATTTTCTAATTAAGTTCATACGTTAGAATTTTTAAGTCAAATCAAATCGCGACGATTTTTGTACCGAACAACGTATTTCGTCGTTCGTTCTCCCGTAACGTCGGATCGCGCAGGAAAAACCCGTAACCCTTTAACTTTTTCTCCATGCAGCCGCCACATCACCCTCATTAGGTGTAAGCATGCATGTAATCTTGTTTAAATAGTTGACACCTAAACTATACTTTACACCATTTCAACCTTTTCATCATTTCAAACCTTTAGACAAAACCAATTTTTTTTCTCTCCATCTCTCACTCTCTCTCGGCAGCACCACCTCATTTTTCTTCAAACTTCATCTTCTCCATCATCCATCCACCATTGAAGAACACCTCCAAGAACAAGAAAAGTTCATACAAGTCCTCAATCCAACCATTCAAACACCATACATCCTTAGTTAAATCTTAAGGTAATGATCTTCTCCACAACTCCATCCATTTAGTTTTCTTTTCTTTTCTTTTTCTTCTTGTTCGAAAATTTAGAAGTTTGGAATGGATATTTTGATCTTAGAATAGTGTAATTGGATGTGTTAGATAGATTAATTGGAGATTAAAATAGAACAAAAATAAGAAACCTAACATCTATGTTAATGCAGAATTTTTTGGGAAAATAGTAGGATTTTTTTTTTTCTTCTTTTGATCATGGATTCTTGCTTAATAGATGTTTAATTAGGGTATGGAATGAAAAGGGATTGAAAGCCTTATGTTGTTATGAAATTCAATTAGGGTTTTGAATTGAATTTGGGGATTTTTGTATGTTAATTGATAATAGAATGGCAATTGTTTAATTGATGATATAAGAGTATGTTTAGTAAATAAATGTTGTTAATTTGAGAAGAAAATCATCCCCTTAACATATTTATAAAACCAGAAATTTATAAGTAATTAGGGGTTTCCACATGATTGTTTAAAGTGATGAATTGTTAGTTGAATATTGTTGCAAATTATATTAGTTGATAATAGAAATTAAATGGAAATTTTCTAAAAATGTTTAATGGAATGTAAGAGACTAAAATCACCATATAAACTGAGTTATAATGATGTTAAGATGCGTTTGCATGCATGAAAACGGTTCACATTAGACGTAGATTAACGTCGTAAAATTTGAACGAAAACCGACGACTTTTGGAAATCGCGTAAGAGACGAATATCTAGTTGTAACTAATAATTGGGAAGTCGGATGAAAATTCTAACTTGATATTATTGTTTATAATGAAATTTAAAACATTTTTCTAGTTGATGTCATAAGCATCCGAGTTCATATAATATGGGTTATAGTGATAATCGGGAACTAGAATACGTAATTTCTTTGTTGGTATAGTACTTGATAGTTGAAATCCGACGTTAGAACGTCGTGCCTTTGAGCAAGTTGAGAAGGAGTTTGTCACGTACGGAGGTACGTGATGACTGCTTTGAAAGTTCAGTTTCTAAAAAAGTTGAATAAGAGAATTTAATACGAACCTAAAACGTTATACGGCGAACTTATCAATCAATTAGGGTTTCCACGGCAGTTTTGCGACCCTCGCCGGAAACTGTTATAACTTCTAGCTCGTTTATCGGATTTGTGATCCGTAAATTGGAGCAGAAACTAGACTTCCTAATCTTTCTAGTGGTACAGGGCTCACCCCCTGTTTCCAAGTCCTCTGTTCTGGACAGCCTCCAGAGTTACTGGATTGTACAGTGAATTTTCAGTTTCTTGTTTTCTAAGTTGTTTAGTTCACAACTTAGATTCTTTCAATCGTTTAAGCCGTTTTTATCTATTGAACATCTACCTACTGACCCTAAAGTCAAGTACAAGACCTCTAGTGATGGAGACCAGTCGAGACCTTATATCTTATCTTTTCTTTAAAGAAGTAATAAATGAGAAATTTTGTAAATCGTTCAAAGAACTAAAATATAAATCGCCTAAGTTGATTCTTTCCAACTTAGTTTCTTATAATCCTTAAAGTCGTATTAAGACATCGACTACCTTCTCTACTGACTCGAGAGTCAAGTATAAGATCTTTCAAGTTCTAAACGAGATTGGTACAAGTCTCGTTTCTTGTTTAAGTAAAACGAATCTAGTAAGCGTGCAAATGCCTAAAGAATGAAACAACTAAAGCTTCTTCGATTCTCTTTCTTCGAGTATCTTTTACGAACCGTTTTTAAGTATATTTTATTTTACGATGAAGGAGGAAGCCAACTGTAGAGAAAGAACGAAGATCCAATCTTGGAAGCTTTTGCGTATAAGTTCTGTATTTACAAGGTGGGCTTTTATCTATATCAAATAAAACGTGGGTTTTTCCACAACTCGAAAGTATTATTTATCGCTTTGATAATTGTGTTTTCAAAGTGATAATCTTGGCATAAACTGTTTCAACTATTTTATGTGAGTTCTCTTGTACCTATCTGAGTTAACATTCGTGTTTTCCAGATTTCTGAGTTAACCTTCGGGTTTTCCAGACTTTTAGAGTTAATCTAACTAGGTTAACTAACGATCGGCTCTGAGTTAGCTGCTAAGTGCTTTCCAGAGTTAGTGCACTTTGTAACCTGTGGTGTATGTGATATCCTGTTGAGGGGTACCAGCCACGGTGAATTAGTTTGGGTCAAGATTGAACATAACATACTCTAAAAATGCTTGCGCAAGCTGCTTTATACAAATCAGTCAGAAAATCTTTAGTAGGCACGGGCCTTTTTCAACAAAACCCCGATGCGCTACGGTTATAAAATGCCAGATTATTTATACTTATGATTATGATTTCGGCATCGTACCCACTAAGTACATTTGTACTTAGCCCTGCATTGTTTTCTAAATGTGCAGGTTGAAGCGACGGTGAGCGGCGACGGTTGATGTTGAGTAAAGGATAGGATGCTTAGTTAGAAACCCTTCCGCTGCCAAACTTTGAATTTCTTTAATGTACTTTTGAACAATATTCAGTATTCTAAGTATGTAACTTTTGAACTTAGTTTCTTTTTATACTTTTGTCGAGTAATCATTAGGGATTAACTCTTTCTTATTGATATTCAAGTCTTATTCATAGTTTGTCGATGTTTTCCATGTATGTTTAGTCAATTAGCCCCCTTCTTCCCCGCTTCTTTAATCCAACCCCAATCGCACCCCGGCTTCTGCCTTCCCTCGGGATTTGGGGCTGTGACAGAGTGGTATCAGAGCGGTCGTTCCTTCTCTGTACCAAAGTCTTCCTTTCCTAAGTAGCACCACAAAGTGGTAGTAACAGAGCAATCGTTTCTGCTCTGCATATGAGTCTTCATTCAAGTAGTAGCATATAGTATTCGTTCTTACTCTATAAGGAGTCTTTTTTTTCGCGTCGCAAGATAGAGTGTTCGTACTGATTCTATATCGAGTCTTCTTTCGAGTCGTGAAATGGAGTAGTTATCCATATTCTATAGTGAGTCTCTTTTCGAATCATAAGATGAAGCACCTGTATATACTTTAGATCAGAGTGTTCTTTCAAGTAAAGACAGGAGTTAAGTTATGGCATTAAGATTCAGAATATAGATGACAACTCAACCTCCCGCTACGTCGACTCAACGTGGAAAAAATATATATATAAGGAAGGAATGTCAGTAGTTTAATTTCTTTTCAAATAAGGAATTTCGAATAATTATTTCCCAAGTATAAGAATTTATACTTGCTTGTTTATGTGATTATGTGATAGCACTAGTGCTATGTTAAGTGAAATTATCTGTGAAATAATTTCTTTTTGTTTGAAAATATTTTTGATGCACAAGAATTTAGAAGGATTTTAGGGATTTTTCCCGGATTATGGAGAACGTAGACTTGAAAACCTAAGGTTTTTCCGGCTCTTCAAGAACTTAGACGTTTTAAGAAATATTAATTTCAAATGATTTTGAAAGGAGATTCACAACACGGGAAGGACTTCTTTTGACAAATGTCATGTGCGTAAAGTGACATGAATAAAGACTCGACAAGAGTCGATCTTTGTTATAATTCCGATATGAATTTCCTTCAGGGAAATGAAATAAATAAATAAAAAGGTAAATCGTGTTAGTAATCGAAAGGAACAAGTAGATGTTAGAGAAGCATCGGCTTCAAAATAAGGAAGATGCAAACGAGACAGAAGTTCCATGTGATTGAGGGACTGTTATGTGGACCTGATCAACCCACATAATAAGAAACCCAGTAATATGGGTCTTATGCCCCGTGAGCAAACCCTATTTTAGTATGGTATAAGTGTTTTAAAAGAAATTAATAATGCTTACGTATAAGTAACATGAAACGTCGTCGTTCCAATTCGTTCCGTTTCTTTTAACGGAGTTCGCTTTGTTAAGTTTTAGGAAGCAGTATGTCTTATTATTAAAAAACAAGCACGAAGCTTGATTAGAATTCTTTCTACGAAAGTTTAAATCAGACAACGTTTAGAACTTATGTTCTAAAGCCTTTCCTTAGATAAAAGTCTATTTTTCTGATGGAATTTAATTTTATACTTCATTCTCGAACGAAGAATACAACTAGCACGAGTATTAACTTTCTTTGGGAATAAATGTTACTCTTGAATAAGTAACATGAACAAAGTGAACACGTATTGTCATAATAAGTGAAATTGTTAAGAAATTTTCTTCAAGAATGGAAATAATGAAGATTTATAAATAAATAAAAGTTATGAGAAAATAAATGGTTAATAAGATAGGAAATGGGAATAAAATCTCGAAAATTTATTTCTATATATTATGCGTACGAATGCAATTTTCTGTGAAAATTGCTAAAATGTCTAAGATAAGATAGTTTGACTAAGTACGGTGTTATTACAATTGAATAAGGAATATTCATTTTGTAATTTAAGATTTTTCATAAGATAAGATATTATCCTACATGTTACTGATCCGTGTTTCTTAAAAAAAAAGGGATGTCATCCAGTAGTGATTTGACTCAGGGGAGTCAATCTCCACCGAAGCGGACTTGGGAAGGTCAGCTAATAGATAGGTTTTGGGATTAAGGGGCAAACCTGGGACATGACGTAGGGCAGAGGAACAGTTATTTCTCGACGGTTTACTACTTCGCCCGGCATTGGGTTACAGAGGCTCAGGCTATCATGGGTTTGGTTAGATGTCTACCAGAGGAATGGCGTGGTTGGGCAAACGACACGGCATGGTACCATCTTGGATTTTTGGTGACGACGTAGAGCCGACAGGGAACTATTATGGATTTGCTTTAGAGGTACACAGTCGCTTCTACCTAAGCAGACACATGACAGCATATCCAGTTCAGAAGCATTTCCCCCCTACACTCACTACCCAACAGATTCAGAGTAAGATCACGAGGGGATAGATCCAGAGTTTGTCGCATAGTTGGAGTTTCCTTCGGTGATGATACCTAGCATGGGCATAGAGGAGTTAGTTGCAGGGACAGTTGACGGTTTAGGGTTACCTGTTCCTATCCTACAAGGGCCTTCCGTGAGAGCTCAGGGACCATTCAAGTCAGGACTGGAGTACTTAGACACGGACGCAGAGCTTGCCGCCCTGTTACAGTTTCCATCTTCTTACAGACCCCTTGATGAGATTTGTGCAGAGTTGGCTAGAGTTAGAACAGAATTTGAGGCAGGACCGTCCAGGGTCCGTTCCAGGGAGGAGTATGAGCCCAGTGCACTTTCCGATCCCCTGCTACCTCTGAAGAAGCGGGTGTCAGTGATCTGTTGAGACTACTTAGTATCGGATAGCGAGACGACAGCTTCGGATGTGCCTGCACCACCATCACTTACCCTTGCAGACGGCACTACATTGAGGGTCGACGAGGCACTCTAGTTTACCTTCGATTCAGAGTCAGATAATGAGGAACCGGATGAGGAGCCGGAGGAGGATACCGATGAGGACCCGGACGAGGATCCTGAGGAGGATCAGGCCGCAGAGGGTGGTGCAGATTAGACTGCAGTTAGACGAACGGAGCATCAGGGACACGCAGTAGTATAGTAGCCCTCTGTTATGTACATAGTCGGATCAGTAACTAGATAGTTTTTGTAGTACTCTAACGAATACGAATTTTTTATGGATCGTTTCCGTTCTAGTACTTCTGGTAGTACAACAATGCAATATGTTAGTGCATCTTGTACAGGTAGGAAATCAGCCTAGCTTAGACTTGTTGTAGTCTAGTTTTGTATAAGTCCTTGTTAAAGGCAAAACTAATATTCTTTTTGATGTATATATATATATACATGACCCCAAAAAAAAAGGGTTTTTAATCACAAGAAAGTCCTTTATGAATCTTATAACTAAACCAGATTATCAAATGAACTCGTGTAACGAGTGCTTTTAATTTAACCTTGGAGGTTAAAAGTTGAAAGAATTAGAATCAAGCTAATCCGATATTTCCGTATACGTGAAGTTGTTAAGTTGAAAAAAAAAATTATAAGAGAAAGAAAATTTAAAAGCAAATACTAACAAGGAAAATTCCTGTATTCTATAGTTTAGAAATGTCGCAGAAAGTCGTTAACAACCCAAGAGGACCCGATAGTCATAGAAAGTCTGACCAAGGTCAAGAGCAACGCATAAGGGAAGGAAGACAGAAATATCCAGGAACTTTTCCACATTCCCAACCTTCTCAACATCATAGTATGACGAACTTATTCTTCGAAAGACAACCACCATCTTTCAATGGGTCTGGTAACCCAATGGAGGCCGAACGATGGATACACGCTATAGACAAAATCTTTGAGATAGTTAGACCTAGCGATGAGGAGCGCCTAGCATATGCCAAATATCAGCTAACCGGACCAGCTAAATATTGGTGGGAGAATAGGCAAAGAGTTATGACTGAAGAGCAAACGGCTCCAACTACTTGGAATGATTTTAAGAAGGCATATCATGATAGGTATGTACCCAAAAGAGCCGAGCTTGAGGAGGAAATAGCCAGGAAGCTTCAGGGAGAACTTAAATACGAACTGGGAATAGCAGTGGCCAGAAAGGAAGGATTGAGTTATGAAGAACTACTAGGTCGAGTTTGTGAGATAGAGGCATTAGTGCCTAATAAAGGAAAAATGGTAAAGTCCACACCAGTACCAAACGAGACAACAACCCAAGACCCTCCCAACAATAAGGTTAATCACAAGGGAAAAAGAAAATGGGAAGGGAATAGCAGTGAGTGTTACCAGAGCCGCGATAACCAAGGGAAAAAGAATAGGATTCGGCAGAATTATCAGCAGCCAGGAAAAGGAAGTAAGGATGGAAAGAAAGTAGGGCAACAAAGGAATAGAAATCGGGGAAGAGAGCAACTAGAAAGGGTTCACATTCGAATTTGCTCCAAATGTAATAAGATGCACCCTGGAATATGTCAGGTAGGCACTAACAACTGTTTCAACTGTGGATATGAAGGACACATGAAGAAAAATTGCCCAAACCCACCAATGGCAAATAATGTATACCAACCCAAACACCTCCAAATTCTGAGAAATACCCAACAAGGGATCTTTTCTCCAGCTTGCCCTAGGTGCGGCAAGACACATCCCGGTATATGTTTAGCAAAGTCTGATGTGTGTTTCAATTGTATGAGCGAGGGACACGTTAAGAGGTATTGCCCAGAACGGAAGCAGGCAACAAAGCAGAAACAAGAAGTTTCTATATGTTCAGAATGTTGTAAGAGGCATGAGGGTGTATGCCTAGCAAACATGAATAGATGTTTCTTATGTGGGATGCTGGAGCATATAAGTGAGGATTGCCCAACACGGTTTCAAATGATAGTACCATATCAGTACGGCCAGCCTCAATCATTGATTACAGCTCAAATCCAGTCTCAGACACAACCATTACAACCACAACAAAATATAGGAGCTTACATGATAGGGCAAGGAAAGCAACGTGAAGGAAAGGGGAAGCTGGCAGGTATTGGACGAACCTTATAATTAATTTGTCATGGCTAAACCCATTTTAGGGCGTTATAATTATTTTCCTTAGTACTTATTGATACTTTAGGGATAGAACTAGGACGCGCTAGCTACAAACTAGGAAGAATTACACTTTAAGAACGATAACCTCAGAGAAATTATTTCCTTAGTTTCATCAAACATGGAATTTAGATCTAGGGTCTTTTAAAAGTGATAACAAACAATCAAACAGTGATATGATGTTCAACATATTGTTTTTATATATATAATTTTAGGAATAAACTAGTTGTTTGGGAATTACATCATGATTCTCTACAACGAGAGAAAAATCTCTTCTCAACCCCGAATAGAGAACCAACAGAACTCTATGAAATTTCGATGGACATAAGGATACTAATAATATTCGCCCTACAAGTTAAGAAATCAATGAAAATGAAATATACGATCGTTTATCTCGTGAACCTAGTTGGAGACCCCAGAGCCAACAAGACGTTTGAACGTGGGAATTAGGAACGAATATGAAAATATCTTTCCAGAAATATTGATGGGACTACCATCGAATTATCATGTAGGTTCTGCGATCAACTTAGAACTGTTAGCAACGCCCAAATCAAAAACCTATTTAAAATGATACCAGGAGAATTATAAGAATTCTAGAACCATCTACTAATGTTGTTAGGTAATGATTTCATTAGGCAGACATTTTCCCCATGGAAAAGACCGTGATGTTTAACGCAAGGATAAATGAGTCTTCAAGAACGTTCATTGGATATCAAGTTAAATAAGATAAGAAAACAATAGTTTATGCTTCACGGCACTTTAACCTCAGGAATTTAAGTAACCAACCTATGACTTAGGGCTTGCAACCGTAGAACATGTACTGAAATATGGTGTAAGAGATTAGATCTTCACAGATCACAATAGATCGGAGTGCATTATCGAGCAAAAGAATTAGCGTAAGATAAAGGAGATGGCTCAAATTAGTAGAATAGTACGCTTGTGAAATGAATTACCACCTAGGTAAAAGCAGCGAAAGGATAGACACACTGAGTCGTAAGACCCCACCTAAGTTTAGGTATCTCTTCTTAGGAAAAGAAACGTTTATATAAGGATTTGGGATAATAGGTGTAGTAATGCACGATACCCCAATATCAATTATAGAAGCAAATAGCGATACAAGTAGTTATACCAAATTACGAGAATGATTCTAAGTACCTAGAAGAAGGACGAGTAAATGAATTAGTTTCGACTAAGGATAAAATTGGACAAACCAGGCAATAACTCTAAAACAAAGAGTTTTGATAGGAATTAGGAGTGGACTTAGTATCTCCAATGATAACAATTAAGGATTTAAGAAAGGTTTTCCAGTGGAATAGAGCGAAACAAGACTTTGTCTTGTTGATATAATATCTTTAGCTTATAAGTAAGTGGAAGTTCTCACTGACGACCATGCGAGCTGTTACAACCATTAAGTGTTCCAAAATGGAAATAAAAGGATATAGTATTAAATTGTTTAAGACTTGCTCAAAGTTAACAGTAGGAATACTGCCTTGGGATAGTTTTCTATAGGCCGTTAATCAGTTTACTACCTACCAAATCCTAAAATTTTCTATAGATCAAAGAAGTTATCAGGACTATACATCCGTAAGATAGTGCATCTGTACGAAATACCAACTTCAATCTTAGCACATTTTTCCCGACTCCAGTTTGATTAAATAATCTGAGAAAACGATTCAGATACTCGCTGATATGCTAAGATCGATAATATTAGCTCAAAGAGTGACATGGAAGAATAACTTCCATCAATCGAATTGTTATAATAATAATAATAAGTTACGATAGGTAAAACGCCTTACGAGGCTTTAAATTTCTTTTTAATAGCTACCTTATTGTTATAAGGTGGGTAAAGGAACAAACTCATGGTCAGAAAGGGTCAGTGAAATAATCGAAATCTTACGATAGATCCGAATCGGAATAAAAGAATTTAAAGAAGACAAATGTCTTATGTGTATACTTCAATTTGACCCTTAATAATATAAAGGAGGATATATATATAAAAAAAAAACTTAAAGAGAAACAACAATTTTGTGTCAAGTTTAAAAACTTCGACAAAGATTTTCATAATTAGCAAATAACTTGGAAAGAATAGTTTCCAATACAAATAGTTATGGCTTTATCGCCAAATTTACAAATGCTTATCTTACGTATATCTCATTTTGAGAGAGTATTATAAATCGTTTTATGCACAAAGTGTTGTCAGTAAGACGTCGGTCTTAAAACCGACCTAAATTATGGAAAAAGAACAAAAATGATCTTGAAACGAAAAGCATAAGAATTTAGAAACGAGTCAATGTGTTATTGAGTTGATAAGAAGATCTTTACGACCAAGAAAAGCCACGTGAGAGTTTAACGAAGAATTGAGAAAGGAATACCCCTATCAGTTAAGAGGATAAGCAAATTTCGGGACGAAATTTTTCATAAGGGGGGTAGGATGTAATGCCCCGTAAATTCCTTACGTTCTAAAATTTTTAAAGTTAATTAAATAAATGGCTTTGCACGCCTAAGTTTACAATTTTTGAATTCTAAGGCTAACGGTCGAATCCGTTATTAAAAATAAATTACAAAAGTCTGATAGACGGCTACTGTATTTAAGGTTAACGCGTACGAAAAGTTTTTAGTTCGTAAATTAAGAACGGAAAACCGTCTAATTTTTACGTTTACAAAATTGTGATACGAACACGCCGAAAAAGTTTGTTTTTATGTTTTTCCGGACGAAACTCGGACTATGTCATCCCGAGTTTTTGTCAAAATAAATTTTGTAAATTTATTTTCTAATTAAGTTCATACGTTAGAATTTTTAAGTCAAATCAAATCGCGACGATTTTTGTACCGAACAATGTATTTCGTCGTTCGTTTTCCCGTAACGTCGGATCGCGCCGAAAAAACCCGTAACCCTTTAACTTTTTCTCCATGCAGCCGCCACATCACCCTCATTAGGTGTAAGCATGCATGTAATCTTGTTTAAATAGTTGACACCTAAACTATACTTTACACCATTTCAACCTTTTCATCATTTCAAACCTTTAGACAAAACCAATTTTTTTCCTCTCCATCTCTCACTCTCTCTCGGCAGCACCACCTCATTTTTCTTCAAACTTCATCTTCTCCATCATCCATCCACCATTGAAGAACACCTCCAAGAACAAGAAAAGTTCATACAAGTCCTCAATCCAACCATTCAAACACCATACATCCTTAGTTAAATCTTAAGGTAATGATCTTCTCCACAATTCCATCCATTTAGTTTTCTTTTCTTTTCTTTTTCTTCTTGTTCGAAAATTTAGAAGTTTGGAATGGATATTTTGATCTTAGAATAGTGTAATTGGATGTGTTAGATAGATTAATTGGAGATTAAAATAGAACAAAAATAAGAAACCTAACATCTATGTTAATGCAGAATTTTTTGGGAAAATAGTAGGATTTTTGTTTTTCTTCTTTTGATCATGGATTCTTGCTTAATAGATGTTTAATTAGGGTATGGAATGAAAAGGGATTGAAAGCCTTATGTTGTTATGAAATTCAATTAGGGTTTTGAATTGAATTTGGGGATTTTTGTATGTTAATTGATAATAGAATGGCAATTGTTTAATTGATGATATAAGAGTATCTTTAGTAAATAAATGTTGTTAATTTGAGAAGAAAATCATCCCCTTAACATATGTATAAAACCAGAAATTTATAAGTAATTAGGGGTTTCCACATGATTGTTTAAAGTGATGAATTGTTAGTTTAATATTGTTGCAAATTATATTAGTTGATAATAGAAATTAAATGGAAATTTTCTAAAAATGTTTAATGGAATGTAAGAGACTAAAATCACCATATAAACTGAGTTATAATGATGTTAAGACTAAAGTATTATTTATCGCTTTGATAATTGTGTTTTCAAAGTGATAATCTTGGCATAAACTGTTTCAACTATTTTATGTGAGTTCTCTTGTACCTATCTGAGTTAACATTCTTGTTGTCCAGATTTCTGAGTTAACCTTCGGGTTTTCCAGACTTTTAGAGTTAATCTAACTAGGTTAACTAACGATCGGCTCTGAGTTAGCTGCTAAGTGCTTTCCAGAGTTAGTGCACTTTGTAACCTGTGGTGTATGTGATATCCTGTTGAGGGGTACCAGCCACGGTGAATTAGTTTGGGTCAAGATTGAACATAACATACTCTAAAAATGCTTGCGCAAGCTGCTTTATACAAATCAGTCAGAAAATCTTTAGTAGGCACGGGCCTTTTTCAACAAAACCCCGATGCGCTACGGTTATAAAATGCCAGATTATTTATACTTATGATTATGATTTCGGCATCGTACCCACTAAGTACATTTGTACTTAGCCCTGCATTGTTTTCTAAATGTGCAGGTTGAAGCGACGGTGAGCGGCGACGGTTGATGTTGAGTAAAGGATAGGATGCTTAGTTAGAAACCCTTCCGCTGCCAAACTTTGAATTTCTTTAATGTACTTTTGAACAATATTCAGTAGTCTAAGTATGTAACTTTTGAACTTAGTTTCTTTTTATACTTTTGTCGAGTAATCCTTAGGGATTAACTCTTTCTTATTAATATACAAGTCTTATTCATAGTTTGTCGATGTTTTTCATGTATGTTTAGTCAATTAGCCCCCTTCTTCCCCGCTTCTTTAATCCAACCCCAATCGCACCCCGGCTTCTGCCGTCCCTCGGGATTTGGGGCTGTGACAATAACTTCTTCGTTTCTCGCCCGATTCGGTCGATCTTTATGTCGACAGAATCTTTATCTAAAGGCCCAAGACCCCGCATGATTGGAATTCCTATCCATCGTGCTGAACAAAGAGCTCCAATTTTTGGGCCGGGCCCTAGGAGTACCCCCTAGGGACCTGGGCTAAAAACTATTTTGGCCATAACTTCTTCGTTATTCGCCCGATTCGGTCGATCTTTACATCCACAAAATCCTTATCTAAAGGCCTAAGACCCCTAATGATCGGAATTCCTATCCATCGTGCCGAACAAAGAGTTTCAATTTTCGGGCCGGGCCCTAGGGGTACCTCTAGGGGCTCGGGGGCTGAAAAATTAACCGAAACGAAATGTTGATTTTTTCGCAAATTAACACATTCACATGTATTTATGGAATTTTAAAGTGAGCTTGCGTAATTTGAAGGCCGAGATCGCGGGTAAATCGGCCGAATACGCCCTAAAATAGTCACTTTTTCGCTTGTTTTGGACTTTCACGAAGTTCTCGTAAAGTAAAATAATAGGAAAATTGGATTTTGACTTTCTAGGGGATAGCCCTTGGAATAAGGTTTCCAACGCCGCTTGAATCGGCCAAATTGGACAAATAGTCTAGAAGCTATGGCAAAAATAGTGGAACTGCGCAAAACGGGACCCAACGCATAAACTATTTTGGCCATAACTTCTTCGTTTCTCGCCCGATTCGGTCGATCTTTATGTCGACGGAATCTTTATCTAAAGGCCCAAGACCCCGCATGATTGGAATTCCTATCCATCGTGCTGAACAAAGAGGTCCAATTTTTGGGCCAGGCCCTAGGAGGTACTAGGGACGTGGGCTAAAAACTATTTTTGCCATAACTTCTTCGTTATTCGCCCGATTCGGTTGATCTTTACGTCCACAGAATCCTTATCTAAAGGCCTAAGACCCCTAATGATCGGAATTCCTATCCATCGTGCCGAATAAAGAGTTTCAATTTTCGGGCCCGGCCCTAGGGGTACCTCTAGGGGCTCGGGGCTGAAAAATTATCCGAAACGAAATGTTGATTTATTCGCACATTAACACATTCACATGTATTTATGGCATTTTAAAGTGAGCTTGCGTAATTTGAAGGCCGAGATCGCGGGTAAATCGGCCGAATACGCCCCAAAATAGTCAATTTTTCGCTTGTTATGGACTCTCACGAAGTTCTCGTAAAGTAAAATAATAGGAAAACTGGATTTTGACTTTCTGGGGGATAGCTCTTCGAATATGGTTTCCAACGCCGCTTGAATCGGCCAAATCGGACAAATAGCCTAGAAGTTATGGCAAAAATAGTGGAACTGCGCAAAACGGGACTCGACGCAAAAACTATTTTGGTCATTACTTCTTCGTTTTCTCGCCCGATTCGGTCGTCCTTTATGTCGACGGAATCTTTATCTAAAGGCCGAAGACCCCGCATGATTAAAATTCCTATCCATCGTGCTGAACAAAGAGCTCCAATTTTTAGGCCGGGCCCTAGGAGTACCCCTTAGGGCCCTGGGCTAAAAATTATTTTGGCCATAACTTCTTCGTTACTCGCCCGGTTCGGTCGATCTTTATGTCCACAGAATCCTTATCTAAAGGTCTAAGACCCCTAATGATCGGAATTCCTATCCATCATGTCGAACAAAGAGTTTCAATTTTTGGGCCGGGCCCTAGGGGTACCCTCTAGGGGCTCGGAGGCTGAAAAATTATCCGAAACGAAATGTTGATTTTTTCGCACATTAACACATTCACATGTATTTATGGCATTTTAAAATGAGCTTGCGTAATTGGAAGGCCGAGATCGCGGGTAAATCGGCCGAATACACCCCAAAATAGTCACTTTTTCGCTTGTTTTGGACTCTCACAAAGTTCTCGTAAAGTAAAATAAAAGGAAAAGTGGATTTTGACTTTTTGGAGGATAGCTCTTGGAATAAGGTTTCCAACGCCGCTTGAATCGGCCAAATCAGACAAATAGCCTAGAAGTTATGGCAAAAATAGTGGAACTCCGCAAAACGGGACCCGACGTAAAAACTATTTTGGCCTTAACTTCTTCGTTTCTCGCCCGATTCGGTCGATCTTTATGTCGACGGAATCCTTATCTAAAGGCCGAAGACCCCGCATGATTGGAATTCCTATCCATCATGCTGAATAAAGAGCTCCAATTTTTGGGCCGGGCCCTAGGAGTACCCCCTAGGGGCCTGGGATAAAAAGTATTTTGGCCATAACTTCTTCGTTACTCGCCCGATTCGGTTGATCTTTATGTCCACAGAATCCTTATCTAAAGGCCTAAGACCCCTAATGATCGGAATTCCTATCCATCGTGCCGAACAAAGAGTTTCAATTTTGGGGCCGGGCCCTAGGGGTACGTACCCCTAGGGGTTCGGGGGCTGAAAAATCATCCGAAACGAAATGTTGATTTTTTCGCACATTAGAAAATTCACATTTACTTATGGCATTTTAAAGTGAGCTTGCGTAATTTGAAAGCCCAGATCGCGGGTAAATCGGCCGAATACGCCCCAAAATAGTCACTTGTTCACTTGTTTTGGTCTCTCACAAAGTTCTCGTATAGCAAAATAATAGGAAAAGTAGATTTTGACTTTTTGGGGGATTGCCCTTGGAATAAGGTTTCCAACGCCTCTTGAATTGGCCAAATTGGACAAATAGCCTAGAAGTTATGGCAAAAATAGTGGAACTGCGCAAAACGGGACCCGACGCAAAAACTATTTTGACCATAACTTCTTCGTTTCTCGCCCGATGATCTTTATGTCGACAGAATCCTTATCTAAAGGCCCAAGACCCCGCATCATTGGAATTCCTATCCATCGTGCTGAACAAAGAGCTCCAATTTTTGGGCCGGGCCCTAGGAGTACCCCCGAGGGGCCTGGGCTAAAAACTATTTTGGCCATAACTTCTTCGTTTCTCGCCCGATTCGGTCGATCTTTATGTCCAAAGAATCCTTATCTAAAGGCTTAAGACCTCTAATGATTTGAATTCCTATCCATCGTGCCGAACAAAGAGTTTCAATTTTCGGACCGGGCCCTAGGGGTACCCCCTAGAGGTTCGGGGGCTGAAAAATCATCCGAAACGAAATGTTGATTTTTTCGCACATTAGCACATTCACATGTACTTATGGCATTTTAAAGTGAGCCTGCATAATTTGAAGGCCCAAATCGCGGGTAAATCGGCCGAATACGCCCCAAAATAGTCACTTTTTCGCTTGTTTTGGCCTCTCATGAAGTTCTCGTAAAGCAAAATAATAGGAGAAGTGGATTTTGACTTTTTTGGGGATAGCCCTTGGAAGAAGGTTTCCAACGCCGCTTGAATCGGCCAAATCGGACAAATAGCCTAGAAGTTATGTCAAAAATAGTGGAACTGCGCAAAACGGGACCCGACGCAAAAACTATTTTGAACATAACTTCTTCGTTTCTCGCCCGATTCGGTCGATATTTATGTGGACGGAATCCTTATCTAAAGGACCAAGACCCTGCATGATTGGAATTCCTATCCATCGTGCTGAACAAAGAGCTCCAATTTTTGGGCCGGGCCCTAGGAGTATCCCCGAGGGGCCTCGACTAAAAACTATTTTGGCCATAACTTCTTCGTTACTCGCCCGATTCGGTCGATCTTTAAGTCCACAGAATCCTTATCGAAAGACCTAACACCCCTAATGATCGGAATTCCAATCCATCGTGCCGAACAAAGAGTTTCAATTTTCGGACCGGGCCCTAGGGGTACCCCCTAGGGGTTAGGGTGTTGAAAAATCATCCGAAACGAAATGTTGATTTTTTCGCACATTAGCACATTCACATGTAGTTTTGGCATTTTAAAGTGAGCCTGCGTAATTTGAAGGCCCAAATCGCGGGTAAATCGGCCGAATACGCCCCAAAATAGTCACTTTTTCGCTTGTTTTGGCCTCTGACGAAGTTCTCGTAAAGCAAAACTTTAGGTAAAGTGGATTTTGACTTTTTGGGGGATAGCCCTTGGAATAAGGTTTCTAACGCCGCTTGAATCGGCCAAATCGGACAAATAGCCTAGAAGTTAGGGCAAAAATAGTGGAACTGCGCAAAACGGGACCCGACGCAAAAACTATTTTGGCCATAACATCTTCGTTTCTCGCCCGATTCGGCCGATCTTTATGTCGACGGAATCTTTATCTAAAGGCCCAAGACTCCGCATGATTGGAATTCCTATCCATCGTGCTGAACAAAGAGCTCCAATTTTTGGGCCGGGCCCTAGGATTACCCCCGAGGGGCCTGGGCTAAAAACTATTTTGGCCATAACTTCTTCGTTACTCGCCCGATTCGGTCGATCTTTATGTCCACCGAATCCTTATCTAAAGGCCTAAGATCCCTAATGATCGGATTCCGATCCATCGTGCCGAACAAAGAGTTTCAATTTTCGGGCCGGGCCCTAGGGGTACCTCTAGGGGCTCGGGGGCTGAAAAATTATCCGAAATGAAATGTTGATTTTTTCCCACATTAGCACATTCACATGTACTTATGGCATTTTAAAGTGAGCCAGCGTAATTTGAAGGCCCAAATCGCGGGTAAATCGGCCGAATACTCCCCAAAATAGTCACTTTTTTACTTGTGTTGGTCTCACGAAGTTCTCGTAAAGCAAAACAATAGGAAATGTGGATTTTGACTTTTTGGAGGATAGCCCTTTGGATAAGGTTTCTAATGCCGCTTGAATCGGCCAAATCGAACAAATAGCTTAGAAGTTATGGCAAAAATAGTGGAACTACGCAAAACGGGACTCGCCGCAAAAACTATTTTGGCCATAACTTCTTCGTTACTCGCCCGATTCGGTCGATCTTTATGTCCACAGAATCCTTATCTAAAGGCCTAAGACCCCAAATGATCGGATTCCTATCCATGGTGCCGAACAAAGAGTTTCAATTTTCGGGCCGGGCCCTAGGGGTACCTCTAGGGGCTCGGGGGCTGAAAAATTATCCGAAACGAAATGTTGATTTTTTCGCACATTAGCACATTCACATGTACTTATGGCATTTTAAAGTGAGCTTGCGTAATTTGAAGGCCCAAATCGCGGGTAAATCGGCCGAATACACCCCAAAATAGTCACTTTTTCGCTTGTTTTTGACTCTTACGAAGTTCTCGTAAAGCAAAATAATAGGAAAAGTGGATTTTAACTTTTAGGGGGATATCCCTTGGAATAAGGTTTCCAACGCCGCTTGAATCGGCCAAATCGGACAAATAGCCTCGAAGTTATGGCAAAAATAGTGGAACTGCGCAAAACGGGACCCAACGCAAAAACTATTTTGGCCATAACTTCTTCGTTATTCGCCCGATTCGGTCGATCTTTACGTCCACAGAATCCTTATCTAAAGGCCTAAGACCCCTAATGATCGGATTCCTATCCATCGTGCCGAACAAAGAGTTTCAATTTTCGGGCCGGGCCCTAGGGGTACCTCTAGGGGCTCGGGGGCTGAAAAATTATCCGAAACGAAATGTTGATTTTTTCCCACATTAACACATTCACATGTATTTATGGTATTTTAAAGTGAGATTGCGTAATTTGAAGGCCGAGATCGCGGGTAAATCGGCCGAATACGCCCTAAAATAGTCACTTTTTCGCTTGTTTTGGACTCTCACGAAGTTCTCGTAAAGCAAAATAATAGGAAAAGTGGATTTTGAATTTTTGGGGGATAGCTCTTCGAATAAGGTTTCCAACGCCGCTTGAATCAGCCAAATCGGACAAATAGCCTAGAAGTTATGGCAAAAACAGTGGAACTGCGCAAAACGGGACCCGACACAAAAACTATTTTGGTCATAACTTCTTCGTTTCTCGCCCGATTCGATCATCCTTTATGTCGATGGAATCCTTATCTAAAGGCCGGAGACCCCGCATGATTGAAATTCCTATCCATCGTGCTGAACAAAGTGATCCAATTTTTGGGCCGGGCCCTAGGAGTACCCCCTAGGGCCCTGGGCTAAAAACTATTTTGGCCATAACTTCTTCGTTACTCGCCCGATTCGGTCGATCTTTATGTCCACAGAATCCTTATCTAACGGCCTAAGACCCCAAATGATCGGAATTCCTATCCATCGTGCCGAACAAAGAGTTTCAATTTTCGGTCTAGGCCCTTGGGGTACCCCTAGGGGTTCGGGGGCTGAAAAATCATCCAAAACGAAATGTTAATTTTTTCGCACATTAGAAAATTCACATGTACTTATGGCATTTTAAATTGAGCTTGCGTAATTTGAAGGCCCAAATCGCGGGTAAATCGGCCGAATACACCCCAAAATAGTCACTTTTTCGCTTGTTTTGGACTCATACGAAGTTCTCGTAAAGCAAAATAATAAGTGGATTTTAACTTTTAGGGGGATATCCCTTGGAATAAGGTTTCCAACGCCGCTTGAATCGGCCAAATCGGACAAATAGCCTCGAAGTTATGGCAAAAATAGTGGAACTACGCAAAACGGGACCCAACGCAAAAACTATTTTGGCCATAACTTCTTCGTTTCTCGCCCGATTTGGTCGATCTTTATGTCGACGGAATCTTTATCTAAAGGCCTAATACCCCGCATGATTGGAATTCCTATCCATCGTGCTGAACAAAGAGCTCCAATTTTTGGGCCGGGACCTAGGAGTACCCCCTAGGGACCTAGGCTAAAAACTATTTTGGCCATAACTTCTTCGTTATTCGCCCGATTCGGTCGATCTTTACGTCCACAGAATCCTTATCTAAAGGCCTAAGACCCCTAATGATCGGATTCCTATCCATCGTGCCGAACAAAGAGTTTCAATTTTCGGGCCTGGCCCTACGGGTACCACTAGGGGCTCGGGGGCTGAAAATTTATCTTAAACGAAATGTTGATTTTTTCGCACATTAACACATTCAGATGTATTTATGGCATTTTAAAGTGAGATTGCGTAATTTGAAGGCCGAGATCGCGGGTAAATCGGCCGAATACGCCCTAAAATAGTCACTTTTTCGCTTGTTTTGGACTCTCACGAAGTTCTCGTAAAGCAAAATAATAGGAAAAGTGGATTTTGACTTTTTAGGGGATAGCTCTTCGAATAAGGTTTCCAACGCCGCTTGAATCGGCCAAATCGGACAAATAGCCTAGAAGTTATGGCAAAAACAGTGGAACTGCGCAAAACGGGACCCGACACAAAAACTATTTTGGTCATAACTTCTTCGTTTCTCGCCCGATTCGATCATCCTTTATGTCGATGGAATCCTTATCTAAAGGCCGGAGACCCCGCATGATTGAAATTCCTATCCATCGTGCTGAACAAAGTGATCCAATTTTTGGGCCGGGCCCTAGGAGTACCCCCTAGGGCCCTGGGCTAAAAACTATTTTGGCCATAACTTCTTCGTTACTCGCCCGATTCGGTCGATCTTTATGTCCACAGAATCCTTATCTAACGGCCTAAGACCCCAAATGATCGGAATTCCTATCCATCGTGCCGAACAAAGAGTTTCAATTTTCGGTCTAGGCCCTTGGGGTACCCCTAGGGGTTCGGGGGCTGAAAAATCATCCAAAACGAAATGTTAATTTTTTCGCACATTAGAAAATTCACATGTACTTATGGCATTTTAAATTGAGCTTGCGTAATTTGAAGGCCCAAATCGCGGGTAAATCGGCCGAATACACCCCAAAATAGTCACTTTTTCGCTTGTTTTGGACTCTTACGAAGTTCTCGTAAAGCAAAATAATAAGTGGATTTTAACTTTTAGGGGGATATCCCTTGGAATAAGGTTTCCAACGCCGCTTGAATCGGCCAAATCGGACAAATAGCCTCGAAGTTATGGCAAAAATAGTGGAACTGCGCAAAACGGGACCCAACGCAAAACTGTTTTGGCCATAACTTCTTCGTTTCTCGCCCGATTTGGTCGATCTTTATGTCGACGGAATCTTTATCTAAAGGCCTAATACCCCGCATGATTGGAATTCCTATCCATCGTGCTGAACAAAGAGCTCCAATTTTTGGGCCGGGCCCTAGGAGTACCCCCTAGGGACCTAGGCTAAAAACTATTTTGGCCATAACTTCTTCGTTATTCGCCCGATTCGGTCGATCTTTACGTCCACAGAATCCTTATCTAAAGGCCTAAGACCCCTAATGATCGGATTCCTATCCATCGTGACGAACAAAGAGTTTCAATTTTCGGGCCGGGCCCTAGGGGTACCTCTAGGGGCTCGGGGGCTGAAAAATTATCTGAAACGAAATGTTGATTTTTTCGCACATTAACACATTCACATGTATTTATGACATTTTAAAGTGAGATTGCGTAATTTGAAGGCCGAGATCGCGGGTAAATCGGCCGAATACGCCTTAAAATAGTCACTTTTTCGCTTGTTTTGGACTCTCACGAAGTTTTCGTAAAGCAAAATAATAGGAAAAGTAGATTTTGACTTTTTGGGGGATTAGCCTTGGAATAAGGTTTCCAACGCCGCTTGAATCGGCCAAATCGGACAAATTGCCTAGAAGTTAGGGCAAAAATAGTGGAGCTGCGCAAAACGGGAACCGACGCAAAAACTATTTTGGCCATAACTTCTTCGTTTCTCGCCCGATTCGGCCGATCTTTATGTCGACGGAATCTTTATATAAAGGCCCAAGACTCTGCATGATTGGAATTCCTATCCATCGTGCTGAACAAAGAGCTCCAATTTTTGGGCCGGGCCCTAGGATTACCCCCGAGGGGCCTGGGCTAAAAACTATTTTTGGCCATAACTTATTCGTTACTCGCCCGATTCGGTCGATCTTTATTTCCACTGAATCCTTATCTAAAGGCCTAAGACCCGTAATGATCGGATTCCTATCCATCGTGCCGAACAAAGAGTTTCAATTTTCGGGCCGGGCCCTAGGGGTACCTCTAGGGGCTTGGGGGCTGAAAAATTATCCGAAACGAAATGTTGATTTTTTCGCACATTAGCAAATTCACATGTACTTATGGCATTTTAAAGTGAGCTTGCGTAATTAGAAGGCCCAAATCGCGGGTAAATCGGCCGAATACACCCCAAAATAGTCACTTTTTCGCTTGTTTTGGACTCTTACGAAGTTCTCGTAAAGCAAAATAATAGGAAAAGTGGATTTTAACTTTTAGGGGGATATCCCTTGGAATAAGGTTTCCAACGCCGCTTGAATCGGCCAAATCGGACAAATAGCCTCGAAGTTATGGCAAAAATAGTGGAACTGCGCAAAACGGGACCCAACGCAAAAACTATTTTGGCCATAACTTCTTCGTTTCTCGCCCGATTTGGTCGATCTTTATGTCGACGGAATCTTTATCTAAAGGCCTATGACCCCGCATGATTGGAATTCCTATCCATCGTGCTGAATAAAGAGCTCCAATTTTTGGACCGGGCCCTAGGAGTACCCCCTAGGGACCTAGGCTAAAAACTATTTTGGCCATAACTTCTTCGTTATTCGCCTGATTCGGTCGATCTTTACGTCCACAGAATCCTTATCTAAAGGCCTAAGACACCTAATGATCGGATTCCTATCCATCGTGCCGAACAAAGAGTTTCAATTTTCAGGCCGGGCCCTAGGGGTACCTCTAGGGGCTCGGGGGCTGAAAAATTATCCGAAACGAAATGTTGATTTTTTCGCACATTAACACATTCACATGTATTTATGGCATTTTAAATTGAGATTGCGTAATTTGAAGGCCGAGATCGCGGGTAAATCGGCCGAATACGCCCTAAAATAGTCACTTTTTCGCTTGTTTTGGACTCTCACGAAGTTCTTGTAAAGCAAAATAATAGGAAAAGTGGATTTTGACTTTTTGGGGGATAGCTCTTCGAATAAGGTTTCCAACGCCGCTTGAATCGGCCAAATCGGACAAATAGCCTAGAAGTTATGGCAAAAACAGTGGAACTGCGCAAAACGGGACCCGACACAAAAACTATTTTGGTCATAACTTCTTCGTTTCTCGCCCGATTCGATCATCCTTTATGTCGACGGAATCCTTATCTAAAGGCCGGAGACCCCGCATGATTGAAATTCCTATCCATCGTGTTGAACAAAGAGATCCAATTTTTGGGTCGGGCCCTACTCCTAGGGCCCTGGGCTAAAAACTATTTTGGCCATAACTTCTTCGTTACTCGCCCGATTCGGTCGATCTTTATGTCCACAGAATCCTTATCTAAAGGCCTAAGACCCCAAATGATCGGAATTCCTATCCATCGTGCCGAACAAAGAGTTTCAATTTTCGGTCTAGGCCCTTGGGGTACCCCTAGGGGTTCGGGGGCTGAAAAATCATCCAAAACGAAATGTTAATTTTTTCGCACATTATAAAATTCACATGTACTTATGGCATTTTAAAGTGAGCTTGCGTAATTTGAAGGCCCAAATCGGGGGTAAATAGGCCGAATACACCCAAAAATAGTCACTTTTTCGCTTGTTTTGGACTCTTACGAAGTTCTCGTAAAGCAAAATAATAAGTGGATTTTAACTTTTAGGGGGATCTCCCTTAGAATAAGGTTTCCAACGCCGCTTGAATCGGCCAAATCGGACAAATAGCCTCGAAGTTATGGCAAAAATAGTGGAACTGCGCAAAACGGGACCCAACGCAAAAACTATTTTGGCCATAACTTCTTCGTTTCTCGCCCGATTTGGTCGATCTTTATGTCGACGGAATCTTTATCTAAAGGCCTAATACCCCGCATGATTGGAATTCCTATCCATCGTGCTGAACAAAGAGCTCCAATTTTGGGCCGGGCCCTAGGAGTACCCCCTAGGGACCTAGGCTAAAAACTATTTTGGCCATAACTTCTTCGTTATTCGCCCGATTCGGTCGATCTTTACGTCCACTGAATCCTTATCTAAAGGCCTAAGACCCCTAATGATCGGATTCCTATCCATCGTGCCGAACAAAGAGTTTCAATTTTCGGGTGGTGCCCTAGGAGTACCTCTAGGGGCTCGGGGGCTGAAAATTTATCTAAAACGAAATGTTGATTTTTTTCGCACATTAACACATTCACATGTATTTATGGCATTTTAAAGTGAGATTGCATAATTTGAAGGCCGAGATCGCGGGTAAATCGGCCGAATACGCCCTAAAATAGTCACTTTTTCGCTTGTTTTGGCCTCTCACGAAGTTCTCGTAAAGCAAAATAATAGGAAAAGTAGATTTTGACTTTTTGGGGGATTGCCTTTGGAATAAGGTTTCCAACGCCGCTTGAATCGGCCAAATCGGACAAATAGCCTAGAAGTTATGGCAAAAACAGTGGAACTGCGCAAAACGGGACCCGGCACAAAAACTATTTTGATCATAACTTCTTCGTTTCTCGCCCGATTCGATCATCCTTTATGTCGACGGAATCCTTATCTAAAGGCCGAAGACCCCGCATGATTGAAATTCCTATCCATCGTGCTGAACAAAGAGATCCAATTTTTAGGCCGGGCCCTAGGAGTACCCCCTAGGGCCCTGGGCTAAAAACTATTTTGGCCATAACTTCTTCGTTACTCGCCCGATTCGGTCGATCTTTATGTCCACAGAATCCTTATCTAAAGGACTAAGACCCCAAATGATCGGAATTCCTATCCATCGTGCCGAACAAAGAGTTTCAATTTTCGGTCTAGGCCCTTAGGGTACCCCTAGGGGTTCGGGAGCTGAAAAATCATCCAAAACGAAATGTTAATTTTTTCGCACATTAGAAAATTCACATGTACTTATGGCATTTTAAAGTGAGCTTGCGTAATTTGAAGGCCCAAATCGCGGGTAAATCGGCCGAATACACCCCAAAATAGTCACTTTTTCGTTGTTTTGGACTCTTACGAAGTTCTCGTAAAGCAAAATAATAAGTGGATTTTAACGTTTAGGGGGATATCCCTTGGAATAAGGTTTCCAACGCCGCTTGAATCGGCCAAATCGGACAAATAGCCTCGAAGTTATGGCAATAATAGTGGAACTGCGCAAAACGGGACCCAACGCAAAAACTGTTTTGGCCATAACTTCTTCGTTTCTCGCCCGATTTGGTCGATCTTTATGTCGACGGAATCTTTATCTAAAGGCCTAATACCCCGCATGATTGGAATTCCTATCCATCGTGCTGAACAAAGAGCTCCAATTTTTGGGCCGGGCCCTAGGAGTACCCCCTAGGGACCTAGGCTAAAAACTATTTTGGCCATAACTTCTTGGTTATTCGCCCGATTCGGTCGATCTTTACGTCCACAGAATCCTTATCTAAAGGCCTAAGACCCCTAATGATTGGATTCCTATCCATCGTGCCGAACAAAGAGTTTCAATTTTCGGGCCGGGCCCTAGGGGTACCTCTAGGGGCTCGGGGGCTAAAAAATTATCTGAAACGAAATGTTGATTTTTTCGCACATTAACACATTCACATGTATTTATGGCATTCTAAAGTGAGATTGCGTAATTTGAAGGCCGAGATCGCGGGTAAATCGGCCGAATACGCCCTAAAATAGTCACTTTTTCGCTTGTTTTGGCCTCTCACGAAGTTCTCGTAAAGCAAAATAATAGGAAAAGTAGATTTTGACTTTTTGGGGGATTGCCTTTGGAATAAGGTTTCCAACGCCGCTTGAATTGGCCAAATCGGACAAATAGCCTAGAAGTTAGGGCAAAAATAGTGGAGCTGCGCAAAACGGGAACCGACGCAAAAACTATTTTGGCCATAACTTCTTCGTTTCTCGCCCGATTCGATCATCCTTTATGTCGACGGAATCCTTATTTAAAGGCCGGAGACCCCGCATGATTGAAATTCCTATCCATCGTGCTGAACAAAGAGATCCAATTTTTGGGCCGGGCCCTAGGAGTACCCCCTAGGGACCTAGGCTAAAAACTATTTTGGCCATAACTTCTTCGTTTCTCGCCCGATTCGGCCGATCTTTATGTCGACGGAATCTTTATATAAAGGTCCAAGACTCCGCATGATTGGAATTCCTATCCATCGTGCTGAACAAAGAGCTCCAATTTTTGGGCCGGGCCCTAGGATTACCCCCGAGGGGCCTGGGCTAAAAACTATTTTGGCCATAACTTCTTCGTTACTCGCCCGATTCGGTCGATCTTTATGTCCACAGAATCCTTATCTAAAGGCCTAAGATCCGTAATGATCGGATTCCTATCCATCGTGCCGAACAAAGAGTTTCAATTTTCGGGCCGGGCCCTAGGGGTACCTCTAGGGGCTCGGGGGCTGAAAAATTATCCGAAACGAAATGTTGATTTTTTCGCACATTAGCACATTCACATGTACTTATGGCATTTTAAAGTGAGCTTGCGTAATTTGAAGGCCCAAATCGCGTGTAAATCGGCTGAATACACCCCAAAATAGTCACTTTTTCGCTTGTTTTGGACTCTTACGAAGTTCTCGTAAAGCAAAATAATAGGAAAAGTGGATTTTAACTTTTAGGGGGATATCCCTTGGAATAAGGTTTCCAACGCCGCTTGAATCGGCCAAATCGGACAAATAGCCTCGAAGTTATGGCAAAAATAGTGGAACTGCGCAAAACGGGACCCAACGCAAAAACTATTTTGGCCATAACTTCTTCGTTTCTCGCCCGATTTGGTCGATCTTTATGTCGACGGAATCTTTATCTAAAGGCCTAATACCCCGCATGATTGGAATTCCTATCCATCGTGCTGAACAAAGAGCTCCAATTTTTGGGCCGGGCCCTAGGAGTACCCCCTAGGGACCTAGGCTAAAAACTATTTTGGCCATAACTTCTTCGTTATTCGCCCGATTCGGTCGATCTTTACGTCCACAGAATCCTTATCTAAAGGCCTAAGACCCATAATGATCGGATTCCTATCCATCATGCCGAACAAAGAGTTTCAATTTTCGGGCCGGGCCCTAGGGGTACCTCTAGGGGCTCGGGGGCTGAAAAATTATCTAAAACGAAATGTTGATTTTTTCGCACATTAACACATTCACATGTATTTATGGCATTTTAAAGTGAAATTGCGTAATTTGAAGGCTGAGATCGCGGGTAAATCGGCCGAATACGCCCTAAAATAGTCACTTTTTCGCTTGTTTTGGACTCTCACGAAGTTCTCGTAAAGCAAAATAATAGGAAAAGTGGATTTTGACTTTTTGGGGGATAGCTCTTCGAATAAGGTTTCCAACGCCGCTTGAATCGGCCAAATCGGACAAATAGCCTAGAAGTTATGGCAAAAACAGTGGAACTGCGCAAAACGGGACCCGACACAAAAACTATTTTGGTCATAACTTCTTCGTTTCTCGCCCGATTCGATCATCCTTTATGTCGACGGAATCCTTATCTAAAGGCCGGAGACCCCGCATGATTGAAATTCCTATCCATCGTGTTGAACAAAGAGATCCAATTTTTGGGTCGGGCCCTACTCCTAGGGCCCTGGGCTAAAAACTATTTTGGCCATAACTTCTTCGTTACTCGCCCGATTCGGTCGATCTTTATGTCCACAGAATCCTTATCTAAAGGCCTAAGACCCCAAATGATCGGAATTCCTATCCATCGTGCCGAACAAAGAGTTTCAATTTTCGGTCTAGGCCCTTGGGGTACCCCTAGGGGTTCGGGGGCTGAAAAATTATCCAAAACGAAATGTTAATTTTTTCGCACATTAGAAAATTCACATGTACTTATGGCATTTTAAAGTGAGCTTGCGTAATTTGAAGGCCCAAATCGCGGGTAAATCGGCCGAATACACCCAAAAATAGTCACTTTTTCGCTTGTTTTGGACTCTTACGAAGTTCTCGTAAAGCAAAATAATAAGTGGATTTTAACTTTTAGGGGGATCTCCCTTAGAATAAGGTTTCCAACGCCGCTTGAATCGGCCAAATCGGACAAATAGCCTCGAAGTTATGGCAAACATAGTGGAACTGCGCAAAACGGGACCCAACGCAAAAACTATTTTGGCCATAACTTCTTCGTTTCTCGCCCGATTTGGTCGATCTTTATGTCGACGGAATCTTTATCTAAAGGCCTAATACCCCGCATGATTGGAATTCCTATCCATCGTGCTGAACAAAGAGCTCCAATTTTTGGGCCGGGCCCTAGGAGTACCCCCTAGGGACCTAGGCTAAAAACTATTTTGGCCATAACTTCTTCGTTATTCGCCCGATTCGGTCGATCTTTACGTCCACTGAATCCTTATCTAAAGGCCTAAGACCCCTAATGATCGGATTCCTATCCATCGTGCCGAACAAAGAGTTTCAATTTTCGGGTCGGGCCCTAGGAGTACCTCTAGGGGCTCGGGGGCTGAAAATTTATCTAAAACGAAATGTTGATTTTTTTCGCACATTAACACATTCACATGTATTTATGGCATTTTAAAGTGAGATTGCGTAATTTGAAGGCCGAGATCGCGGGTAAATCGGCCGAATACGCCCTAAAATAGTCACTTTTTCGCTTGTTTTGGACTCTCACGAAGTTCTCGTAAAGCAAAATAATAGGAAAAGTGGATTTTAACTTTTTGGGGGATAGCTCTTCGAATAAGGTTTCCAACGCCGCTTGAATCGGCCAAATCGGACAAATAGCCTAGAAGTTATGGCAAAAATAGTGGAACTGCGCAAAACGGGACCCGACGCAAAAACTATTTTAGCCATAACTTCTTCGTTTCTCGCCCGATTTGGTCGATCATTATGTCAACGGAATCCTTATCTAAAGGCCAAAGACCCCGCATGATTGGAATTCCTATCCATCGTGCTGAACAAAGAGCTCCAATTTTTGGACCGGGCCCTAGGAGTACCCCCTAGGGGCCTGGGCCAAAAACTATTTTGGCCATAACTTCTTCGTTACTCGCCCAATTCGGTCGATCTTTATGTCCACAGAATCCTTATCTAAAGGCCTAAGACCCCTAATGATCGAAATTCCTATCCATCGTGCCGAACAAAAAGTTTGAATTTTTGGGTCGGGTCCTAGGGGTACGTACCCCTAGGGGTTCGGGGGCTGAAAAATAATCCGAAACGAAATGTTGATTTTTTCGCACATTAGCACATTCACATGTACTTATGGCATTTTAAAGTGAGCCTGCGTAATTTGAAGGCCCAAATCGCGGGTAAATCGGCCGAATACGCCCCAAAATAGTCAGTTTTTCGCTTGTTTTGGACTCTCACAAAGTTCTCGTAAAGCAAAATAATAGGAAAAGGTAGATTTTGACTTTTTGGGGGATAACCCTGGGAATAAAGTTTCCGACGTTGTGTGAATCGGCCAAATCGGACAAATAGCCTAGAAGTTATGGCAAAAATAGTGGAACTGCGCAAAACGGGACCCGCCGCAAAAACTATTTTGGCCATAACTTCTTCGTTTCTCGCCCGATTCGGTCGATCTTTATGTTAACGGAATCCTTACCTAATGGCCGAAGACCCCGCATGATTTGAATTCCTATCCATCGTGCTGAACAAAGAGCTCCAATTTTTGGGCCGGGCCCTAGGAGTACCCCCGATGGGCCTGGGCTTAAAACTATTTTGGCCATAACTTCTTCGTTACTCGCCCGATTCGGTCGATCTTTATGTCCACAGAAGCGTTATCTAAAGGCCTAGGACCCCTAATGATCAGATATCCATCGTGCCGAACAAAGAGTTTCAATTTTCGGGCCGGGCCCTAAGGGTACCCCCTAGAGATTCGGGGGCTGAAAAATAATCCCAAACAAAATGTTGTTTTTTTCGCACATTAGCACATTCACATGTACTTATGGCATTTTAAAGTGAGCCTACGTAATTAGAAGGCCCAAATCGCGGGAAAATCGGCCGAATACGCCCCAAAATAGTCTCTTTTTCGCTTGTTTTGGACTCTCACGAAGTTCTCGTAAAACAAAATAATAGAAAAAGTGGATTTTGACTTTTTGGGGGATAGCCCTTGGAATAAGGTTTCCAACGCAGCTTAAATCAGCCAAATCGGACAAATTGCCTAGAAGTTATGGCAAAAATAGTGGAACTGCGCAAAACGGGACCCGACGCAAAAACTATTTTTGCCATAACTTCTTCGTTTCTCGCCCGATTCGGTCGATCTTTATGTCAACGGAATCTTTATCTAAAGGCCGAAGACCCCGCATGATTGAAATTCCTATCCATTGTGCTGAACAAAGAGCTCTAATTTTTGGGCCGGGCCCTTGGAGTACCCCCTAGGGGCCTGGGCTAAAAACTATTTTGGCCATAACTTCTTCGTTACTCGCCCGATTCGGTCGATCTTTATGTCCACATATTCCTTACCTAAAGGCCTAAGACCCCTAATGATCGGAATTCCTATCCATCGTGCCGAACAAAGAGTTTTGATTATCGGGCCGGGCCCTAGGGGTACCCCTAGGGTTTTGGGGCTGAAAAAATATCCGAAACGAAATGTTGATTTTTTCGCACATTAGCACATTCAGATGTACTTATGGCATTTTAAAGTGAGCCTGCGTAATTTGAAGGCCCAGATTGCGGGTAAATCGGCCGAATACGCCCCAAAATAGTCACTTTTTTACTTGTGTTGGTCTCTCACGAAGTTCTCGTAAAGCAAAACAATAGGAAAAGTGGATTTTGACTTTTTGGGGGATAGCCCTTGGGATAAGGTTTCCAATGCCGCTTGAATCGGCCAAATCGGACAAATAGCCTAGAAGTTATGGCAAAAATAGTGGAACTGCGCAAAACGGGACCCGACGCAAAAACTATTTTGGCCATAACTTCTTCGTTTCTCGCCCGATTCGGTCGATCTTTATGTTAACGGAATCCTTATCTAAAGGCCGAAGACCCCGCATGATTGGAATTCCTATCCATCGTGCTGAACAAAGAGCTCCAATTTTTGGGCCGGGCCCTAGGAGTACCCTCGATGGGCCTGGGCTTAAAACTATTTTGGCCATAACTTCTTCGTTACTCGCCCGGTTCGGTCGATCTTTATGTCCATAGAAGTGTTATCTAAAGGCCTAAGACCCCTAATGATCAGAATTTCTATCCATCGTGCCGAACAAAGAGTTTCAATTTTCGGGCCGGGCCCTAAGGGTACCCCCTAGAGATTCGGGGGCTGAAAAATAATCCCAAACAAAATGTTGTTTTTTTCGCACATTAGCACATTTACATGTACTTATGGAATTTTAAAGTGAGCCTGCGTAATTAGAAGGCCCAAATCGCGGGAAAATCGGCAGAATACGCCCAAAAATAGTATCTTTTTCGCTTGTTTTGGACTCTCACGAAGTTCTCGTAAAACAAAATAATAGAAAAAGTGGATTTTGACTTTTTGGGGGATAGCCCTTGGAGTAAGGTTTCAACGCAGCTTAAATCAGCCAAATCGGACAAATTGCCTAGAAGTTATGGCAAAAATAGTGGAACTGCGCAAAACGGGACCCGACGCAAAAACTATTTTTGCCATAACTTCTTCGTTTCTCGCCCGATTCAGTCGATCTTTATGTCAACGGAATCTTTATCTAAAGGCAGAAGACCCCGCATGATTGGAATTCCTATCCATTGTCCTGAACAAAGAGCTCCAATTTTTGGGCCGGGCCCTTGGAGTACCCCCTAGGGGCCTGGGCTAAAAACTATTTTGGCCATAACTTCTTCGTTACTCGCCCGATTCGGTCGATCTTTATGTCCACATAATCCTTACCTAAAGGCCTAAGACCCCTAATGATCGGAATTCCTATCCATCGTGCCAAACAAAGAGTTTTAATTATCGGGCCGGGCCCTAGGGGTACCCCTAGGGTTTTGGGGCTGAAAAAATATCCGAAACGAAATGTTGATTTTTTCGCACATTAGCACATTCACATGTACTTATGGCATTTTAAAGTGAGTCTGCGTAATTTGAAGGCCCAGATCACGGGTAAATCGGCCGAATACGCCCAAAAATAGTCACTTTTTTACTTGTGTTGGTCTCTCACGAAGTTCTCGTAAAGCAAAACAATAGGAAAAGTGGATTTTGACTTTCTTGGGCATAGCCCTTTGGATAAGGTTTCCAACGCCGCTTGAATCGGCTAAATCGGACAAATAGCCTAGAAGTTATGGCAAAAATAGTGGAACTGCGCAAAACGGGAGCCGACGCAAAAACTATTTTGGCCATAACTTCTTCTTTTCTCGCCCGATTCGGTCGATCTTTATATTGACGGAATCCTTATTTAAAGGCCCAAGACCACGCATGATTGGAATTCCTATCCATCGTGCTGAACAAAGAGCTCTAATTTTTGGGTCGGGCCCTAGGAGTACCCCCGAGGGGCCGGGGCTAAAAACTATTTTGGCCATAACTTCTTTGTTACTCGCCCGATTCGGTCGATCTTTACGTCCACAGAATCCTTATCTAAAGGCCTAAGACCCCTAATAATTGGAATTCCTATCCATCGTGCCGAACAAAGAGTTTTAATTTTCGGTCCGGGCTCTAGGGGTACCTCTAGGGGCTCGGGGGCAGAAAAATTATCCGAAATGAAATGTTGATTTTTTCGCACATTAACACATTCACATGTATTTATGGCATTTTAAAGTGATCTTGCGTAATTTGAAGGCCGAGATCGCGGGTAAATCGGCCGAATACGCCCTAAAATAGTCACTTTTTCGCTTGTTTAGGACTCTCACGAATTTCTCGTAAAGCAAAATAATAGGAAAAGTGGATTTTGACTTTTTGGGGGATAGCTCTTGGAATAAGGTTTCCAACGCGGCTTGAATCGGCCAAATCGGACAAATAGCCTAGAAGTTATGGCATAAATAGTGGAACTGCGCAAAACAGGACCCGACGCAAAAACTATTTTTGCCATAACTTCTTCGTTTCTCGCCCGATTCGGTCGATCTTTATGACAACGGAATCCTTATCTAAAGGCCGAAGACCCCGCATGATTGGAATTCCTATCCATCGTGCTGAACAAAGAGCTCCAATTTTTGGGCCGGGACCTAGGATTACCCCCTAGGAGCCTGGGCTAAAAACTATATTGGCCATAACTTCTTCGTTACTCGCCCGATTTGGTCGATCGTTATGTGTACATAATCCTTATCTAAAGGCCTAAGACCCCTAATGATCGGAATTCCTATCCATCGTGCCCAACAAAGAGTTTCAATTTTCGGGCCGGACCCTAGGGGTACCCCCTAGGGGTTCGGGGGCTGAAAAATAATTCGAAACGAAATGTTGATTTTTTTGCACATTAGCACATTCACATGTACTTATGGCATCTTATAGTGAGCCTACGTAATTTGAAAGCCCAAATCGCGGGTAAATCGGCCGAATACGCCCCAAAATAGTCACTTTTTCACTTGTTTTGGTCTCTCACGAAGTTCTCGTAAAGCAAAACAATAGGAAAAGTGGATTTTGACTTTTTTGGGCATAGCCCTTTGGATAAGGTTTCCAACGCCGCTTGAATCGGCTAAATCGGACAAATAGCCTAGAAGGTATGGCAAAAATAGTGGAACTGCGCAAAACGGGACCTGACGCAAAAACTATTTTGGCCATAACTTCTTCGTTTCTCGCCCGATTCGGTCGATCTTTTTGTTGACGGAATCCTTATTTAAAGGCCCAAGACCACGCATGATTGGAATTCCTATCCATCGTGCGGAACAAAGATCTCCAATTTTTGGGCCTGGCCCTAGGAGTACCCCCGAGGGGCCTGGGCTAAAAACTATTTTGGCCATAACTTCTTTGTTACTCGCCCGATTCGGTCGATCTTTACGTCCATAGAATCCTTATCTAAAGGCCTAAGACCCCTAATAATCGGAATTCCTATCCATCGTGCCGAACAAAGAGTTTCAATTTTCGGGCCGAGCTCTAGGGTTACCTCTTGGGGCTCGGGGGCTGAAAAATTATCCGAAACGAAATGTTGATTTTTTCGCACATTAACACTTTCACATGTATTTATGGCATTTTAAAGTGAGCTTGCGTAATTTGAAGGCCGAGATCGTGGGTAAATCGGCCGAATACGCCCTAAAATAGTCACTTTTTCGCTTGTTTTGGACTCTCACGAATTTCTCGTAAAGCAAAATAATAGGAAAAGTGGATTCTGACTTTTTGGGGGATAGCTCTTGGAATAAGGTTTCCAATGCCGCTTGAATTGGCCAAATCGGACAAATAGCCTAGAAGTTATAGCAAAAATAGTGGAACTGCGCAAAACCGGACCCGACGCAAAAACTATTTTTGCCATAACTTCTTCGTTTCTCGCCCGATTCGGTCGATATTTATGTCAATGGAATCCTTATCTAAAGGCCGAAGACCCCGCATGATTGGAATTCCTATTCATCGTGCTGAACAAAGAGCTCCAATTTTTGGGCCGAGCCCTAGGAGTACCCCCGAGGGGCCTGGGCTAAAAACTATTTTGGCCATAACTTCTTCGTTACTCGCCCGATTCGGTCGATCTTTACGTCCATAGAATCCTTATCTAAAGGCCTAAGACCCCTAATGATCGGAATTCCTATCCATCGTGCCCAACAAAGAGTTTCAATTTTCGGGCCGGACCCTAGGGGTACCCCCTAGGGGTTCGGGGGCTGAAAAATAATTCGAAACGAAATGTTGATTTTTTTGCACATTAGCACATTCACATGTACTTATGGCATCTTATAGTGAGCCTGCGTAATTTGAAAGCCCAAATCGCGGGTAAATCGGCCGAATACGCCCTAAAATAGTCACTTTTTCGCTTGTTTTGGACTCTCACGAAGTTCTCGTAAAGCAAAATAATAGGAAAAGTGGATTTTGACTTTTTGGGGGATCTTGGAATAAGGTTTCCAATGCCGCTTGAATCGGCCTAATCGGACAAATAGCCTAGAAGTTATAGCAAAAATAGTGGAACTGCGCAAAACGGGACCTGACGCAAAAACTATTTTGGCCATAACTTCTTCGTTTCTCGCCCGATTCGGTCGATATTTATGTCAACGGAATACTTATCTAAAGGCCGAAGACCCCGGATGATTGGAATTCCTATCCATCGTGCTGAGCAAAGAGCTCCAATTTTTGGGCCGGTCCCTAGGAGTACCCCTGAGGGGCCTGGGCTAAAAACTATTTTGGCCATAACTTCTTCGTTACTCGCCCGATTCGGTCGATCTTTATGTCCACAGAAGCGTTATCTAAAGGACTAGGACCCCTAATGATCGGAATTCCTATCCATCGTGCCGAACAAAGAGTTTCAATTTTCGGGCCGGGCCCTAGGTGTACCCCCTAGGGTTTCGGGGGCTGAAAAATCATCCGAAACGAAATGTTGATTTTTTCGCACATTAGCACATTCACATGTACTTATGGCATTTTAAAGTGAGCCTACATAATTTGAAGGCCCAAATCGCGGGTAAATCGGCCGAATACGCCCCAAAATAGTCACTTTTTCGCTTGTTTTGGCCTCTCACGAAGTTCTCGTAAAGAAAAATAATAGGAAAAGTGGTTTTTGACTTTTTTAAGAGATAGCCCTTGGAATAAGGTTTCCAACGCCGCTTGAATCGGTCAAATCGGACAAATAGCCTAGAAGTTATTGCAAATATAGTGGAACTGCGCAAAACGGGACCCGACGCAAAAACTATTTTGGCCATAACTTCTTCGTTTCTCGCCCGATTCGGTCGATCTTTATGTCGACGGAATCTTTATCTAAAGGCCCAAGACCCCGCATGATTGGAATTCCTATCCATCGTGTTGAACAAAGAGCTCCAATGTTTGGGCCGGGCCCTTGGAGTACTCCCTAAGGGCCTGGGCTAAAAATTATTTTGGCCATAACTTCTTCGTTACTCGCCCGATTCGGTCGATCTTTATGTCCACAGAATCCTTATCTAAAGGCCTAAGATCCCTAATGATCGGAATTCCTATCCATCTTGCTCAACAAAGAGTTTTAATTTTCGGTCCGGGCTCTAGGGGTACCTCTAGGGGCTCGGGGGCAGAAAAATTATCCGAAATGAAATGTTGATTTTTTCGCACATTAACACATTCACATGTACTTATGGCATTTTAAAGTGAGCCTGCGTAATTTGAAGGCGCAAATCGCGGGTAAATCGGCCGAATACGCTCCAAAATAGTCACGTTTTCGCTTGTTTTGGACTCTCACGAAGTTCTCGTAAAGCACAATAATAGAAAAAGTGGATGTTGATTTTTTGGGGGATAGCCCTTGGAATAAGATTTTCAACGCCGCTTGAATCGGCCAAATCGGACAAATAGCCTAGAAGTTATGGCAAAAATAGTGGAACTGCGCAAAACGGGACCCGACGCAAAAACTATTTTGGCCATAACTTCTTCGTTTCTCGCCCGATTCGGTCGATCTTTATGTCGATGGAATCTTTATCTAAAGACCCAAGACCCCGCATGATTGGAATTCCTATCCATCGTGCTGAACAAAGAGCTCCAATTTTTGGGCCGGGCCCTAGGAGTCCCCTCTAGGGGCCTGGGCTAAAAACTATTTTGGCCATAACATCTTCGTTACTCGCCCGATTCGGTCGATTTTTATGTCCACAGAATCCTTATCTAAAGGCCTAAGACTCCTAATGATCGGAATTCCAATCTATCGTGCCGAACAAAGAGTTTCAATTTTCGGGCTGGGCCCTAGGGGTACCCCTAGGGGTTCGGGGGCTGAAAAATCATCCGAAACGAAATGTTGATTTTTTCTCACATTAGCACATTCACATGTAGTTATGGCATTTTAAAGTGAGCTTGCGTAATTTAAAGGCCCAGATCGCGGGTAAATCGACCGAATACGCCCCAAAATAGTCACTTTTTCGCTTGTTTTGGACTCTCACGTAGTTCTCGTAACGCAGAATAATAGGAAAAATGGATTTTGACTTTTTGGGGGATAGCCCTTGGAATAATGTTTACAACGCCGCTTGATGGTCCCGATACGAGTTCTTGTGTATGGGGGGGGGGAATACACTAGATAAAACTTTTTAAAATAACCCCCTAAAAATAACGCAACCGAGTAATGGAACTCAGTTGAAATCACAACCGAGTATGAAACACTCGGTTGGAAGTGATGTGCTGTGCGGAATCTGGTGGAAATAAACTCGTATAAAATCAACTCACGCTTTTGTGCACGGTTGGTCAAGAACCAAGACAGTTGAGAAAGAGTGCAGTTTGTATGTAGGTTAGATAGTCAGTTGAATATGCAATAAGATAACAGAAAATAAACACAACACACAGAGATTTAACGTGGTTCGTAGAGAACTCCTACGTCCACGGGGAGTTGTGAGTCTACACAACTCAGTCCAAGTTCTTCTGGACAAACCACAAAACTTACGCGGGCTTTGCAACCGTTAAGGATAAGTTTGCGGGTACTTATCAACCTTATAGTTTAGTTTTCGGGTACTAAACAACCTATCTACTCAGTTACGGGAAGAGTAGGTACCTAAAACCCTTTCAGGTGAAAGAAAGGATGGGGTTCCAACTAAATAGCTCGAACAAGAAGTGAGCTATGATCTAACACTCTACGAACTCTCACAAAGTGATGTTCTCAAGGTTGGATCTAAAGACACAGAAACTAATTCTAACACTCTAGAACTCTCAACAAGTGATGTTCTAAGAGGATAACTAGTTAAGCTTGAATGCAGAAAGAAGTTGTTCTTTGCTTGAATATTTCTTCTCGCACTAGTTTGTCTCGTGTGTGTCTTGTATCCTTCTCTGTGAATGAAGGCCTCTATTTATAGGCGGAGAGAATCAACTAGCCGTTGGAGGAGCTGTTGATCTCTGTTCTTTGAAAGCGATGGCTTGTCTCTCATCTCTGCAGACTTTCCGGATTTGGCAACTGCGTGCTTCTGCTTTCCATCTGAGACAGCCTTGTGTTGGGCCAAATGAGGTAATGACAGAGAGTCAAACCTTCACGTGACTTCCTTATTTGAAAGTCAAATCTTAACATCAGACTTCCAACAGGGAGTGGTCGGTTAAGATTTTCGATCTTCAACTAACTTGTTCTTCAGCTGATGTTCTATCTGAGTGCTAACAGTTGAACTCTCAGCTGACTTCAACTTCATGCTGTTGATCTTCTGGGTTGAGTTCTACAACTGATGTTTTAAAACTGAACGCTCAGTTGTCTTCCTTACATCTTCTCCCTTTTTGAATTCACATGAAATGAACGCTCAGTTGTTTTCCTCACAACTGATGTTCTATCTCTTGAGTGTAACTTCCCCCTTTCTCAATGCTTCATCTGATGAACGCTCAGTTGTCTTCCTTACAACTGATGTTCTATCCGAGTGAAGCCTTGTTGCCGTCTTCAGCTGGAGTCCTGTAAAGATAAAATCTTAACAATGCTCAAACAGCGAGCCTAACTAATAACATTAGAATCTGACAACATCTACTTGGTTGGGGTCAATTGGTTTTGGAATCAATCAAAACTTTTAATAAATTTCCCAACAATTTTCCCCTTTTTGATGATGCCAAAACCCTTTAAAAGAATTCTAAAACCCTTACAGATCACAACTGATCTAAATCTAACTGACTTATCTAAAATCTCAGCTGAAATTCTAGACTGTCTATAAGATGAAAACATCAAAGGGTTAGCACAGTTATGGTATTGAAATAACTTTGCGATTCAGAGCTTGGACAATGAGAGATTGTTCATCAAGGTGAATCTTATAACTGAATAGTTTTCATTACAACTGATTGTTACAAAGATAAGCACAAAAACCAAAAATTACATCAGTTGCTCAAAAACTATCTGAGCTAAAATTGTAGCCCATACTTGCTAAAAATTCTCACAAAATCTCCCTCTTAGCAGCTGACTCCTTGGAAATGTCCACCCCATGCTCCTTGCAAACTTGCCTTGCCTCGGCTGCAATCTTCGTCCGGTTGGGGGTGCGGGAGTCTGTGAGGAAATGAGGCTTGTATGTGACCTTCTGAGGGACGGGGACAGTGTTCAGATCCAGTTTGGCTTCTATCATTGAACGTCTGAACTGGCTGAACATGCCCGGGTCCCCAGAGTGCAACTCTATCAACGCTTCCTTAAACGCTTTCCTCAGGTCATCGGTTGCGTCAACCTTTCTATAGTAGAAGTTGTTTACGAACTCCTGCTTGAACAGCTCCCATTCTTCATTCCACTCGGTCGGCATCCACTTATCAACATGCCTAAATCGACTCTGGACCTTAGACTTCCCTGGCAACCTCTGTTGCTTCAACCGAGCTTCAGCCTTTGTTTGATGTTTGTTGATGCGGCGTCGGTTGCGGGAGGCAACGTTGCGGTCCAAGTTCTGGGTCATCTTGTTCAGCTCCTGTGATACCCCGAGTTTTTATCCCTTTAAGAGAGCGTCTAATTAACCGAGTAAGTTCAAAGATGAGAATTTAGGAGTAAAATTTTTCTTTTCTAATCGATGAGTTTTGAATAAACGTTTAAATTGCCTTGTGAATCTTGTGTGAATTTATCTGTTCCATTTATCTGAGATGATGATGATGATGTGATATGTTTGTTGAGTCGTTTATATGAAAATGAGTATGAGATTAAATTCCGGAAAAATCCCGAGAAGTTTGTTTAATTAAGATAACATAGCGTTAATCGCCGAGAAATATGTTTACGCCGATGAACTTAGAATAGAATTAAATTAGAACCTTCGAACTTAGAATTTCTTTTAAGATCACTGAGATAGGATAAGAACTTATCTGAGAATTGAGAAGAGAAATGAGGCCTTAGTCTTGAAAAGTATTAATAAACGAATTAATAAGCCGATTAATTTCTTTTAAGAATTAAAGGACCAAAATGATCGAAGCCTTTAATCTTTTAAATTGAGACGTGAAATAGGATTGGGACGAGTTAGTGTCAAAAGTGAAACGAAAAGAGGTTAGACCCGTTAATAGAACAAAATGGAATTAATACGAATCGTTTTACCCGGAAAACCTTTACGACCGGATAATTAATACCCGTAACGACACGACGACGACACGTGTCAACCACCTCTCTCCCTCTCTCGCCACCTCACAACCCTCTCCCATCAACCCTCAAGTTCCAAGACCAACAAGACATAGTGGTGTCTTGTACATAGCTTGCTTGAATTATGCAAACAAGTTAACTTCAAATCAAACCATTAAATCTTGTCTTATGCAATTTCCAACAAGTTAATTCCTTTTTCACTTTGTTGAATTTTGAATCCTTTTCACCTAAGACAAGAGAGAAAACCAGCAACTTATTCATTCATTTCCATCTCTCTCTCATTCGATCTATCTCTCTCTCACAAAACAAAAGAAAAACTCTCCAAACCTCTCCAACTCTCTCTCCCTCTCGGCATTCCCTCTCTCTCACACCTCCATTGATTTTTCTTCACATGCAACTATAGATTCAAGCTTATCCTCCATGGAAATGAAGTAGAAGCCATTAATCCTCCATCAATTCCATCCATATTTTCAAAGAAAGGTACAAATTTCCAAGTTCTTGAAGTTGAATTCAAGAATTTTCCAACATTTTTCTTCATTTTGATTCCTAAACCTATGGATGATTAATCCTATATTCTTTCTTTTTCTTTGAGGATTCAAGAAGGTATTCTTCTTTCTTTCAAGATCCAAGCTTTGAAGCTACCATTTCCATCCATTTCAATCCCAAGAGCCAAGAGAAGAATTCCCATTTATTTAAGTATGATTTCATTTGATTAGTTGTAAAAATGTATGTCTATAAGTCCTAAAGGAAAGATCTATGCATGCATGTTATTTAATTTATGTTTAGGCAAACTTAGGATATGCATGTGCTAATCGAGTGAGAAGAATTCGTTAGGAGAATCGAGCACTAGATATTAATCGATGAATTAAGAGAAGAAAAAGAAACTAAAACCCTAAAAAAATGATAAATGCCGAAAATTGGAAGAAAAATAGGAAAAATATGAATCTTTGAGTTATTGTTATTTTGATGCGTGAATTGTTATTTTTTATCATGTTAGTAATGAGATTAATTGCATGAAAAATTGAGAAGTAAAACACACAAAATATGTGCATGTGTGCCGTGTGTTTTTAAGCAAAATAGAGAAATTATTTTGTTGATTTTGTTGATGAATTGAGTGATGTTTTGATCTATGAAATGATTGTATGTTGTGTTAGTATAATCATACATGTGTTAAATGAAGAAAATAGGATTGCAAGTTGAAATTTTTGAAAGAAATTAATTGTAGAATTAAGTATAAAAATAATAAAAAGGATTGGATGTTTAAGTATGTATTAATGAATGATAGTTTGAATATAGAAAAAAGATAGAAGTTTTGATAAAAAGATTTAAATTTGAAAAGCTTTTAATTAAATAAAAGATGTATGAAAAAGATTTCTTAATTAAATATTTTGTATTAAAATTTTAAAGACTTGAAATTTTTACTAAAAATACAATAAAAAGATCTTTTATAATAAAGTGAAGAAATTCCTAAAAATGTTTATCAAAAGATAAAGAAATCATTAAGTAAGAAATAGCTTAAAGGTTTAAAACAAATAAAGAAGAAATTATTTAAGAAATAAACAAAATCGAGTTAAGAAGAATTAATCGATAAGAAATAAAATGGAAGTTAAATTGAATAAAGAAAAGATGCTAGATGAGTTAAGATAGATACTCGTATAAGTTGATCGAGAAAATGAGAATAAAATAAGATGTCGAATATTAAGTTGAAAGAAGATTAATTAAATAATTAATTTAGGAACGTCGTTCCAACCAAGCGAAGAAAAGATAAACCGAGATAATAATTAAAAGGATAATATTCGAGTTAAGAAATGAGAATCAAGTTAGAATTTAACAAGAATTTATAATTTCAAAAGAGTTTATTAAAAACTAAGAGAATTTTTGTTAAATAAATAAGAGTTATAAAATACCTTATAAAATAGCGGATGTAGAATGAAGCGTTGTCTATATAAATAAGAAAGATAGAATCAATAGTTTAAGCCTTCATAAAAAGAAATGCATAATCGAGTTAGACCTTAAAGTTAAGATGGAATGCATGTTAATGTGTCTTGAAATATGTTTGTTTTATAAGATTTTATTGTATGTGTGAATATATGTTTAAATGTATGATAATGTCATATTGTGAAATATGATTGAATTTGTATAATAAATGATTGATTGTTAAAATGAGAATGAACTAAAGTCTGTGAAAGAAAGCTCGAGTAATAATTTATATCAATGAAGTTATTAATTAGAACGAGAATAGTATACGATGTTAAGTAGTAGAGTTAACCTTTTCGAATAGAGTTAATGAGATAAAGACGAGAACGTGAGATCTTTTAGAAAAGTTAGAACGAAGAGAGCGACAACTCAAATAGAAGTCTGTCAGTTAAGTCCAACGCCTTTGTGTCCGTCTTTCATATATCTTATCTATCGATGTCGAACTATGAAGGATCGAGCCGGACGGATCGTTAAGCGAGGAAAAATAGCCCTAGACCACCTAGCTAAGTTCTTCGGAAGTCAAGTGGGCTTTTCTGAACCAAAATCTATCGATGAAAATTAGTATGCTATTGAATATTATGTTATGTTTTCAAATGTGATTGACTTGCCATTTTATTGAAGTTAGTATGTGTTATCATCTATTTATATGAAGATGTGATTATCCTGTGAAAGCAGGAACCCACGTGTGGTAGATGTTGAGGTGACTGTGAGCCTTGCTTCGGTTAGGCCGGTCACAGTGTTTGAGAAGGAGACCTACTTCTCGGCACATGAAGTTATTTGTGATAGATGATACATGCTATTTTATATTATATATTTGACTGCGCAGTCCGTTTTAAATAAAAATGTTTTGGCATGCACAAGTAAAACCGTTTTAAAACTGCTTATATACTTGTGATGTTTGGCAAGGCAAGTTCAATTAATATAGCTTTAAAAGCATCTTTATTCAAATGTTTTGGCTTGTGTTCACTGAGTATGAAGTACTCAGCCCTGCGTGTGTTTCTAAACATGCAGGTTGACTGGATGGCGATGGCGTGGATACTTGGTGGTGTGGTTTGGTTTTGTTGGTTAAGTAGTAGAATTTCGGACTGGCATTTGTACGTCTTCATACGTGCAAGTGTTGGGAGTTGATGCTAATTTCCGCTGCAATCTTTTTGAGCTAATGTCTGTTAAAGTTAACACTTTTATTCTCATGTTCTTGATTCCGAGCGTTGTGCTCGAAGACTTTGAATGCCTGTTGAATTCGTAACCCCTTTATCTTGTAATCCCGAGCGATGGGCTCGTATCTTGACTTGTTGTTGAACATGTTTCCCTATCTTGATGTATATATATTTGTATGATTCCTCTTTTTGTTGGAATTCCTTTCCCATCAGCATGATTTACTTGATTGAATTCCCGTTCAAAGTAAAGTTGAGATGCTCGGTTATTATTTCTTCATGCTTTTGAAAACCAAATTCGATTGCCTTATATTCCGCCTTTGTTTTTCCCCCGAGCATGTTCCCTTTGTTTGAGTTAGTAGTTAGTTGTTTAGGTTTGTTGTTGTTCGTAAGTTGCACCCCCAGAGCCGGGGCGTGACAGGTTGGTATCAGAGCATGGCTCTTATTTGTTCTAAAGTCTGTTATTCTTTGATGAGTCGAGTCTAGATTTAATTCCTAGACTTATTTGAATCAGTAAACCACACCAAGTTATCCTCCATCTCATCTGGCAACCAGGTATGTCTTTTTCTAAAAGTTTTCTTTTCAAGTTAAAATGATGTTTGAGTTATTAAATGTTGAGAATTTTCTTTAAAGTTATTTCGTTGAGTTATGATGTTTTGAGATAAATTTGTTAAGTTGTTTAATAGCTAGATTGCTTTAGAATGTCTACCCCTTTGCGAGTGCGTGTGAAAAGATCGGAAAGAATAAGACGTGTGTGCGATTGGTTACGTGATTTGGAATTGACCAAAAATCCCTCTTTGGAACGCAGAAATGAGTAGGTAGTAGAATTCGTAATATGTTCGATAGTTTGTTGAGTATGCTTACGCGTTTAAAATTTGTATAGGATGGACAACGTCGATTGGATGCAAGAGTATTTGCACGCGAGAATGGAAAATAATGAATCTTTAGCAGAATTCTTAGCACGATACCATACGATTTGGGGAAAAGTTCAATATATGGATGTAGGACCGTTAGAAGGCATGACGCACCTGATTCAAGCGCTACCAGCAGAATGGAAGGACTGGGCAGCATCTCTTGTCTCTCGATTTCCTAGGCTACCGTTACTTCGACCGAACCCTTTACGGCGACGTAAATGCTTTTATCTCCGCGATTTCAGCTCATTTTATGTCCTATGGTGCTCCTCCGCCCGAACCTTATGAAAATGATACCCCAAGCTTGTTGAATGACTTTGTTCGTAATCCTTCACCAATTCCTCCAAGTGGAACCGTTTCTCTCCACATCAATTCGCCGCCACGAACTAATCTTCAACCTCAGAATCCTCTTGCAGATTACCCATTTGTAAGTGGTGTGCTTTTTAACTTAATTTTCTTGATCCTTTGTTTTCTAATTTATCAACATTGCAGCCGAATGGATGTGATGAAAATTCTTCTTCAAATAAAAACCAAATAGCTGCTTATATGAATCATCCACAAGCAACCTTTGTAAGCCATCCTAGAGCAGAATCCTCTAGCCAAACCCGCTCAAGCGACGATAAAGAGAATGGAAGCGAGCCAGTTGATGCAGCGACTGTAGGAACCGGATATCTTCAGCCTCTACCTAACAATATTTTTCCTACCTAGCCATGGATCGAATCTGAGCTAGTTGCGATGAATTATACCCTAGAAGAGTGTGAAGAAGCCTTGAGAGAAGCCGAACGTGAGTGTTTCACCATAGAAGATGATAATGTCGAGGAAGATGACGTGCTGATTGAAGGACAAATGCGTGAAGAGGAAGAAGAAGAGGAGGAAGAAGACTCGGAAGAAGATGAAGAGATTGTAGAGCACTACGGAGTGGATTCCGAAGCGGAACAGTATGATGATAGCGGACCAAGTGAAGATGACTCCTACGCATAGGAATGTTCCAAGAAAGTAGTTGAATTCAATTGTTTTTAATTCGAGTGTGTTGAGAGTTGAACTCTTTTATTTTTCTTTTAGTTGTGTTGCAACCTAAGATGAAGACTATCATAATTTGACTAGGAAAAAGGGAAATGTTTTCCAAAGTAAATTCCCTAAGTGCTATAAATCCTAGAGAATGCCGCTGTTAAGCGTTTGAAAGTTGAAACATTTAGATCTTTGAATTGAAGTTGAAATTTTCTGAGTTATTGAATCGAATTGAATATTTGAATGTGAAGTGATGATATTTGCTCTGTGATTATGACTGATTGTTTCAAGAATCTATGATGATGATATGAATATATGATGATATGAATATATGATGATATGAGTATGTGACAATTATTAGAAACTGAATGTGATGCATGTATATGTGAGAAATTGAAGTGATGAATTGCTTTAGAAAGTTTTAAATTGTTGTTAATTATCTAAGTGCCGATTAGAATCGTGTTCCTCCCAAAAGAGAAATGTGTTCAGAATCGAGAAAGGTTCCCTGTAAGCTAAAAACCTAGAGTAGTTAAAGTTTTTCCCTCGTTTTAATCTTTAGAATGCCGCCAAGACGTAGAAACGTTAGGATTCCCGAAGATAACGCAGAAGGGCAGCGTGATCCTACTCCGCCCCCTCAAAATGAAAGACGAGTCGAAGTGTTGTTTCTCCGACAAAATCCCCGACGTTCGACGAAAAAGGCAGTCCGGCTGATGCCGAAGACTGGATTCGTTCTTTAGAGCGAATTTTTCGTTTTCTTCGTTGTTCCGATCGCGAGCGTTTAGAATGCATGACGTATCAGCTTAAAGGAATAGCCGATTATTGGTGGGAAGCAAAGCAAAGGATGTATTCTCCCGAAGAACGCGAAGAGTTGTCATGGGATCAGTTTAAGGAAGCGTTGTACGAAAAGTTTGTGCCAAGAAGTTATCGTATGCAGAAATCCAACGAGTTTACCAATCTGAAGCAAGGAAAAAGATCTGTAGCCGAGTACGACCGAGAGTTTTGTAAGTTAGCTCGTTTTGCGCCCGACATGGTCGACACCGACGAGAAAATGTGCGAGTTGTTTAGAGCAGGACATAGGCAAGATATTAGAGTAGTTCTCGCCAGCCAAAGTGGTTTAACGTACGCCGAAGCTTTAAACCGAGCCTTAGATATGGAATTAGTAATGCAACCGGAAAAAGGATCGCAACCCCCAGCGAATCCCCAACCCCAAAGCCAGCTAATCACGACCATGCCTGCTCAACAACCCCAGTACGGCCAATACGGAAAAAGAAAAGGAAAATGGATTAGTGGAACCCAACCAACCAAGAAGCAATGGCAAGGAAAGAGCCAACCGCAGCCATAGAAGGGAAAGGCACCGCAAACGAACCGAGGCAACCTACCCATCGGACCTTTAGGATTCCCTCCCTGTGCGAAATGTGGAAAGATGCATCAAGGCGTTTGTAAGAGTGGAAGCAACGTTTGCTACACTTGTGGTCAGCCTGGTCATTTCTCGAACCAGTGCCCAAGTAAGCAACAAGGGTTTAGAAGCGGAAGGCCAAACCAGTTCCAGCCATCGCAAATGAAAGCTATCGAGGCAACCCCTCTTCAAAAGTTTGTTCCATGTCAACGTAAGCCGCCGCAGCCAAGGCAACAACCTCCTCAGCAAGAACCGCCGCTTTTTCAAAGAACGTACGCGATTGAACAGAAACCGCAAGAGAAAGAGAAAGGAAATCTGGCAGGTATGGGAAAGCTTAACAACGTACCTGTTATTGTTTTGTTTGATACCGGAGCTTCGCATTCGTTTATATCTGGTATCTGCGTAGAGAACCTAGAACTAGAAGTAGAAAAATCGAATCAAATGCTTAGTGTCGCAACCCCTTTAGGAAAGTCTGCGTTAGTTTCGCGTGTTTGCTCGAACCTAGAATTTGAAGTCGAAAACCGTAGGTTAGTCGCAAAATCCCTGAATGTAATCCAGATGTGTGACGTCGATATAATCCTAGGAATGGATTGGTTAACCGAGAATTTTGCGACGATTCGATGCGATTTGAGACAAATATCGTTTAAACCCCCTGGAAAAGAGTCAACCATAGATTTCGGAGTGAAAGGAGAGTGAAAAAGAGCGTGCCGATAATTTCAGCCATGAAAGCGCAAAGATTGATGCGGAAGAAAGGAACCCAAGCGTACCTAGTCTATCTGAATAAGGACGAAAATCACGAGTTAAGTATCGACGATGTTCTAATCGTGAGAGAATTTAAGGATGTGTTTCCTGAAGCGTTACCAGGTTTACCCCCTGATCGTCAGTTAGAGTTTTCAATCGATTTAGAACCAGGATCAGCCCCGATATCCAAGGCACCGTATCGAATGGCCCCAAAGGAACTTCAAGAGTTGAAGATCCAACTGCAAGAATTGTTGGACTTAGGCTACATTCGACCGAGTGTATCGCCTTGGGGTGCTCCGATTTTGTTCGTAAAGAAGAAAGATGGTAGTTTAAGGATGTGCATAGACTACCGAGAGTTAAACAAGATTACGTTGAAAAACAAATATCCTTTGCCAAGGATAGATGATTTGTTTGACCAGTTAAAAGGAGCCGGTGTTTTCTCCAAGATTGACTTAAGGTCTGGATACCACCAATTGAAGATCAAGCAAGAAGATATTCCGAAGACTGCTTTTAGAACGAGATATGGACATTACGAATTCATAGTAATGCCATTTGGATTAACAAATGCCTCGGCAGTGTTCATGGATATGATGAATAGAGTTTTTCACGAATATTTGGACAAGTTTGTGATTGTCTTTATAGACGATATTTCGGTGTATTCAAGGAGTGAAGCTGAGCATGAAGATCATTTAAGGATCGTGTTAGAAACGCTTAGAACGGAAAAGCTGTATGCCAAATTCAGTAAGTGCGAATTTTGGTTAAAGGCAGTAAATTTCTTAGGACATGTAGTTTCGTCCGAAGGCATCCAAGTGGATATGGAGAAGGTGAAAGCTGTGCAAGATTGGAACTCCCCGATGTCAGTACATGAAATCCGTAGTTTTCTTGGTTTAGCAGGATACTACCGGAGATTCATTGAAGGATTTTCTAAGATCGCGAAACCGATGACGAGCCTGTTGAAGAAAGAAGTGAAGTTCACATGGACGGAAAAGTGTGAGAAAAGTTTTCAAGAACTCAAGATGAGATTAACGACAGCCCCAATTCTAGCCCTACCCTAGCCAGATAAAGATTATGTTGTTTATACCGATGCATCTGCTCAAGGACTAGGATGTGTGCTAATGCAAAATGGAAAAGTGATTGCGTATGCGTCCAGGCAGCTCAAACCTCACGAAGAAAAGTATCCAACCCATGACCTAGAATTAGCAGCCGTCGTTCATGCTTTGAAGATATGGCGACATTACCTTTATGGAGCAAAATGTGAAATATTCTCAGATCACAAAAGCCTGAAGTACTTCTTCGAGCAGAAGGAGTTAAACATGAGACAAAGGAGATGGCTTGAGTAAGTGAAAGACTACGATTGCAAGATATCTTACCATCCCGGTAAAGCAAACGTAGTAGCCGACGCGTTAAGTAGAAAGAGAAGGAAGGAAAAGTCGAATAGGATCGAGTTAGGATTTCTTTTAACCGATGAAGTCGAGTTGATTGAAGAGTTTGCGAAGATGAAGATTGAAGTAATCGTACCTCCAGCGACAGTAGATCAAGTAATTGCTACCTTAGTAGTGATGCCTGACTTAAGAACCCGTATCGTAGAAGGCCAAAGAAGAGACGAAGAATTAGAAAAGCTACGAATGAAGGTGAGAAGTGGAGAAGTTAAAGATTTTACCGAATCAAGCGATAATGCGTTGTTGTATCGAGGAAGAATTTGCGTACCTAACGATGACAAGTTGAAGAACGAGATAATGAGTGAAGCTCATGAAACCCCGTATACAGCCCATCCCGGCAGCACGAAGATGTACCAAGACCTAAAGAACCAGTTTTGGTGGAATGGAATGAAGACGGATGTAGCATTATTCGTTGAAAGATGTTTAGCTTGCCAGCAAGTGAAGTCCTTACATCAAAGACCGTATGGACCTCTACAATCGTTACCCGTCCCAGAGTGGAAGTGGGATGGAATCACAATAGATTTTGTGACAGGATTGCCAAGATCAAGAAGAGGAAATACAGTAGTATGGGTAATAGTGGATAGGTTGACGAAGTCTGCTCATTTCATACCTATTCCACATACCTATGGATCAGCCAAGTTAGCCGAGATCTACATCAAAGAAATTGTGAAGTTGCATGGAATTCCGAAGACGATTACCTCTGATAGAGATTCGAAGTTCACCGCCCGTTTTTGGGAAAGTTTCCATAAAGAATTAGGAAGCCAATTGCAGTTCAGTACTGCTTACCACCCTCAAACCGATGGTCAATCCGAGCGAACGATCCAAATTCTCGAAGATATGTTAAGAGCCGTCTTGCTAGAGAAAGGAGTCGAGTGGGAAAAAGTTTTACCTCTTGTTGAGTTCGCATACAACAATAGCTATCAGAATACGATAGGAATGGCCCCGTATGAAGCTCTTTACGGAAAGAAGTGTAGATCGCCGTTGTATTGGAATGAAGTCGGTGAAAGGAAAGTGTTAGGGCAAGAAGCGATTGAGGAAATGATAGAATCTGTACGTCAGATCCGTGAGAAGATTAAGGAAGCTCAAAGTCGACAGAAGTCGTATGCCGATAATCGTAGATCTAAGTTAGAATTTAAAGAAGGAGATAAAGTGTTTTTGAAAGTATCCCCCTCGAAAGGAGTTTATCGTTTTGGAGTTAAAGAAAAGTTTAGACCTCGTTTTATAGGACCGTACGAGATCCTTGAGAGGATTGGATCCGTATCGTATCGTTTAGCGTTACCGCCTAGTTTCGGAAGTTCGCATAACGTGTTTCACGTATCGCAGTTAAGAAAATACGTCTTTGACCCGAAGCATGTAATACGTCAAGAAAATGTCGAGATGAAGCCCGATCTAAGCTACGAAGAGAAACCCGAAGAGATTTTAGATTATAGAGACTAGCAGCTTAGAACGAAATCGATTCCCTTAGTAAAAGTCAAGTGGTGTCATCACGATCTTGAAGAAGCCACTTGGGAACTCAAAGAGAAAATGAAAGCAAAGTATCCCGAGTTATTTTCTTAAGGTCAGTAAATTTCGGGACGAAATTTTTTTAAGAGGGTGAGGATGTGATACCCCGAGTTTTTATCCCTTTAAGAGATCGTCTAATTAACCGAGTAAGTTCAAAGATGAGAATTTAGGAGTAAAATTTTTCTTTTCTAATCGATGAGTTTTGAATAAACGTTTAAATTGCCTTGTGAATCTTGTGTGAATTTATCTGTTCCATTTATCTGAGATGATGATGATGTGATATGTTTGTTGAGTCGTTTATATGAAAATGAGTATGAGATTAAATTCCGGAAAAATCCCGAGAAGTTTGTTTAATTAAGATAACATAGCGTTAATCGCCGAGAAATATGTTTACGCCGATGAACTTAGAATAGAATTAAATTAGAACCTTCGAACTTAGAATTTCTTTTAAGATCACTGAGATAGGATAAGAACTTATCCGAGAATTGAGAAGAGAAATGAGGCCTTAGTCTTGAAAAGTATTAATAAACGAATTAATAAGCCGATTAATTTCTTTTAAGAATTAAAGGACCAAATGATCGAAGCCTTTAATCTTTTAAATTGAGACGTGAAATAGGATTGGGACGAGTTAGTGTCAAAAGTGAAACGAGAAGAGGTTAGACCCGTTAATAGAACAAAACGGAATTAATACGAATCGTTTTACCCGGAAAACCTTTACGACCGGATAATTAATACCCGTAACGACACGACGACGACACGTGTCAACCACCTCTCTCCCTCTCTCGCCACCTCACAACCCTCTCCCATCAACCCTCAAGTTCCAAGACCAACAAGACATAGTGGTGTCTTGTACATAGCTTGCTTGAATTATGCAAACAAGTTAACTTCAAATCAAACCATCAAATCTTGTCTTATGCAATTTCCAACAAGTTAATTCCTTTTTCACTTTGTTGAATTTTGAATCCTTTTCACCTAAGACAAGAGAGAAAACCAGCAACTTATTCATTCATTTCCATCTCTCTCTCATTCGATCTATCTCTCTCTCACAAAACAAAAGAAAAACTCTCCAAACCTCTCCAACTCTCTCTCCCTCTCGGCATTCCCTCTCTCTCACACCTCCATTGATTTTTCTTCACATGCAACTATAGATTCAAGCTTATCCTCCATGAAAATGAAGTAGAAGCCATTAATCCTCCATCAATTCCATCCATATTTTCAAAGAAAGGTACAAATTTCCAAGTTCTTGAAGTTGAATTCAAGAATTTTCCAACATTTTTCTTCATTTTGATTCCTAAACCTATGGATGATTAATCCTATATTCTTTCTTTTTCTTTGAGGATTCAAGAAGGTATTCTTCTTTCTTTCAAGATCCAAGCTTTGAAGCTACCATTTCCATCCATTTCAATCCCAAGAGCCAAGAGAAGAATTCCCATTTATTTAAGTATGATTTCATTTGATTAGTTGTAAAAATGTATGTCTATAAGTCCTAAAGGAAAGATCTATGCATGCATGTTATTTAATTTATGTTTAGGAAAACTTAGGATATGCATGTGCTAATCGAGTGAGAAGAATTCGTTAGGAGAATCGAGCACTAGATATTAATCGATGAATTAAGAGAAGAAAAAGAAACTAAAACCCTAAAAAAATGATAAATGCCGAAAATTGGAAGAAAAATAGGAAAAATATGAATCTTTGAGTTATTGTTATTTTGATGCGTGAATTGTTATTTTTTATCATGTTAGTAATGAGATTAATTGCATGAAAAATTGAGAAGTAAAACACACAAAATATGTGCATGTGTGCCGTGTGTTTTTAAGCAAAATAGAGAAATTATTTTGTTGATTTTGTTGATGAATTGAGTGATGTTTTGATCTATGAAATGATTGTATGTTGTGTTAGTATAATCATACATGTGTTAAATGAAGAAAATAGGATTGCAAGTTGAAATTTTTGAAAGAAATTAATTGTAGAATTAAGTATAAAAATAATAAAAAGGATTGGATGTTTAAGTATGTATTAATGAATGATAGTTTGAATATAGAAAAAAGATAGAAGTTTTGATAAAAAGATTTAAATTTGAAAAGCTTTTAATTAAATAAAAGATGTATGAAAAAGATTTCTTAATTAAATATTTTGTATTAAAATTTTAAAGACTTGAAATTTTTACTAAAAATACAATAAAAAGATCTTTTATAATAAAGTGAAGAAATTCCTAAAAATGTTTATCAAAAGATAAAGAAATCATTAAGTAAGAAATAGCTTAAAGGTTTAAAACAAATAAAGAAGAAATTATTTAAGAAATAAACAAAATCGAGTTAAGAAGAATTAATCGATAAGAAATAAAATGGAAGTTAAATTGAATAAAGAAAAGATGCTAGATGAGTTAAGATAGATACTCGTATAAGTTGATCGAGAAAATGAGAATAAAATAAGATGTCGAATATTAAGTTGAAAGAAGATTAATTAAATAATTAATTTAGGAATGTCGTTCCAACCAAGCGAAGAAAAGATAAACCGAGATAATAATTAAAAGGATAATATTCGAGTTAAGAAATGAGAATCAAGTTAGAATTTAACAAGAATTTATAATTTCAAAAGAGTTTATTAAAAACTAAGAGAATTTTTGTTAAATAAATAAGAGTTATAAAATACCTTATAAAATAGCGGATGTAGAATGAAGCGTTGTCTATATAAATAAGAAAGATAGAATCAATAGTTTAAGCCTTCATAAAAAGAAATGCATAATCGAGTTAGACCTTAAAGTTAAGATGGAATGCATGTTAATGTGTCTTGAAATATGTTTGTTTTATAAGATTTTATTGTATGTGTGAATATATGTTTAAATGTATGATAATGTCATATTGTGAAATATGATTGAATTTGTATAATAAATGATTGATTGTTAAAATGAGAATGAACTAAAGTCTGTGAAAGAAAGCTCGAGTAATAATTTGTATCAATGAAGTTATTAATTAGAACGAGAATAGTATACGATGTTAAGTAGTAGAGTTAACCTTTTCGAATAGAGTTAATGAGATAAAGACGAGAACGTGAGATCTTTTAGAAAAGTTAGAACGAAGAGAGCGACGACTCAAATAGAAGTCCGTCAGTTAAGTCCAACGCCTTTGTGTTCGTCTTTCATATATCTTATCTATCGATGTCGAACTATGAAGGATCGAGTCGGACGGATCGTTAAGCGAGGACAAATAGCCCTAGACCACCTAGCTAAGTTCTTCGGAAGTCAGGTGGGCTTTTCTGAACCAAAATCTATCGATGAAATTAGTATGCTATTGAATATTATGTTATGTTTTCAAATGTGATTGACTTGCCATTTTATTGAAGTTAGTATGTGTTATCATCTATTTATATGAAGATGTGATTATCCTGTGAAAGCAGGAACCCACGTGTGGTAGATGTTGAGGTGGCTGTGAGCCTTGCTTCGGTTAGGCCGGTCACAGTGTTTGAGAAGGAGGCCTACTTCTCAGCACATGAAGTTATTTGTGATAGATGATACATGCTATTTTATATTATATATTTGACTGCGCAGTCCGTTTTAAATAAAAATATTTTGGCATGCACAAGTAAAACCGTTTTAAAACTGCTTATATACTTGTGATGTTTGGCAAGGCAAGTTCAATTAATATAGCTTTAAAAGCATCTTTATTCAAATGTTTTGGCTTTTGTTCACTGAGTACGAAGTACTCAGCCCTGCGTGTGTTTCTAGACATGCAGGTTGACTGGATGGCGATGGCGTGGATACTTGGTGGTGTGGTTTGGTTTTGTTGGTTAAGTAGTAGAATTTCAGACTGGCATTTGTACGTCTTCATACGTGCAAGTGTTGGGAGTTGATGCTAATTTCCGCTGCAATCTTTTTGAGCTAATGTCTGTTAAAGTTAACACTTTTATTCTCATGTTCTTGATTCCGAGCGTTGTGCTCGAAGACTTTGAATGCCTGTTGAATTCGTAACTCCTTTATCTTGTAATCCCGAGCGATGGGCTCATATCTTGACTTGTTGTTGAACATGTTTCCCTATCTTGATGTATATATATTCGTATGATTCCTCTTTTTGTTGGAATTCCTTTCCCATCAGCATGATTTACTTGATTGAATTCCCGTTCAAAGTAAAGTTGAGATGCTCGGTTATTATTTTTTCATGCTTTTGAAAACCAAATTCGATTGCCTTATATTCCGCCTTTGTTTTTCCCCAGAGCATGTTCCCTTTGTTTGAGTTAGTAGTTAGTTGTTTAGGTTTGTTGTTGTTCGTAAGTCGCACCCCGAGAGCCGGGGCGTGACAGCTCCTCTTCGAACTGGTTCACCCTTCTGGCCTGACTGGCGGCGAACTTCTTTATCCAGCTCGGATTCATGTAGTCTTTCTCCTCAACATCCATAGCCTTAGCAGCTGCAATGCACTCTTCGGTTGTGATATCGTCGAGTTCAGAATCCAGCTCGGCTGCAATCTCGGCTATGGAGTTGTAAGAAACTCCGAACTTCTCTGCCTGCTCCAAGTCTTTTGACATTTGAGCTCCACCGACTTCGGTTGACTTGGGAGCAGCAGACTTCCTCCTCAGCTGGGATTTTGATTTTGTAGCAGCTGGCACTTCTTTCTCAGCTTGGGTCTCTTCTTCCTCCTGCAACTCAACATCCGCCTCCTTCTCTTTCCCTTTTTTTGGCATCAGCAACAAGACTTGCTACTGAACCATCCAGAGAGGTGAGTTGTTGCTCGGCTAGTTGAATGCGGTTGAAGAGTTCATCGACCGCGCACTCGAGCTCCACCTTCTTCGCCAGTTCGGAGTCCTGGCGCTCTTGTTCGGCTTTCTTCAAGACAGAGAGGTTCTCGATTACCTCGGTTTTAAAAGCCACGAACTCAGCCCATCGCGACTCGAAGCGGGACTCCCATTCTGCATCTTGAGTTTGTTGGGACTTGGCGAGATTGGAGTCGGACAAGGACTTGATGACGTTCAGCTTAGACTTGAACCCCATAAGAGTGGACTTCAGCTCCGACATGTCTTGGCTGGTGGAGGAGGAGAATTCGTCCAGCTTTGTCTTCATCGCAACATTCTCCTCCACCAGCTGTTGGTTCTTCACTTCTTGTGCTTCCAACACCCTCAACTGATCTTCTTTGTGTTGTTGGAGGTTGGCAAGCATCTCGGTTCGCAGCTGGTTCACCCTCTCAGCTATCAGCTCGCAGATTTCTTCAGAGGAGGGAGCTGGCTGATCAGCTTGAGGGGCCTGTTCAATCAAGGCTTGTTGCTCAACTGTCACCATGGCTTGGCGGTTGGCCAGGTACAGTTGCAGCTCTTGTTCCTCGTCCTTTGCTGCGGCGGCAGCTGCGTCCAGATCGTCGAGGAAGTCAGCTGACTTGATTAGCATACTGTCGAGAAAGTCGATGCAATCTTGTCCAGCTGCCTCTCTGGTGTCTGTTCCTTCTGCCTTGCTCTGGTCCAGCCGACGTGTGAGCAATGCAACCTTGTTATTGTAAGCCACTTCCAGGTTGGAGTAGTTGAAGTAGGCTCGGATGCGAAACTCGTCGGACTTCAGCCTGTCCTAGCTGTGCACCCTGATCGTATCTTCCTTCACGTACCAGTGACTGAAGATCAGGTGGAACTGGTACAACAACTCGGTTCCGAGAGTGGCGAAGACCGGCATGTCTCGAGCTTCAGGGAACATGGCTATCAACTTCTGGAAGCAATAGGCCACCTTGCCTTCATGCTCTAGTGCGATGGCCTGAGCGTCAGCTTCTTCATCTATCGGCGAGGGAGATAGATTCTCGAAAGGCAAGGGTTCAAAGTCTTCATCAATGTTGGCCAAAGAATCAGTCACAACATCGGCATCGAGCTGGGAGCTCGGAATATTGGATTCAGTTGGGATGGGGGTTTCAACTAGTTCCTCAACATTGGCCGAAGGAGCGGTCACAATGTTGGCATCGAGCAATGTGCTCGGAACATTTGGCTGTGTTTGTTCGGTTGAGAGAGAAAGAGGCTCTTTAGGCGGTACGGCATCAACTCCTGCAGTGGGGGAGGTGGGAACGTCTTCAACGTCCTCAGATGAGGAAGAAGCATCTGACGTCAAATCCGTCTCCATTCCTTCAGTCTCGTCAGCTCCGGTGGCTCGAGGAACGATCTCGAAAGTTGCAGCCTCAGCTGAGCGGCTTGACTCAGATGGCTCCTCAGCATGTGCCGACTCAACTGGTGTCTCCTCCTCAGCTGGAGCTTGCTCCTCAACTTGCTCCTCAGCTGGTACCTCAACTGGCTCCTCAGCTAGCTCTGCAGCTGGCACCTCAGTTGGCTCATCAGCTGGCACCTCAGCTGGCTTTTCAACCGACTTCTTGAACCGTACCCTTAGCTTTTTCTGGGCAGGCTCCTCAGTTGTTTTCTTCTCTGACTCAGCTCGTCGGCGTGCAGCTTTGGATTTGGTGGGGCGAACGACAGCTGGTTCCCCCTCAGCTGTGGGCTAGGCAGACTTCGCAGTCTCCTTCTTCTCCTTAGGAGCTCCTAAGCACCTCCTGTACCTTCTTAGCTGTTGGGAACAACATCAACTTCTTAAAAGGCGTCTCCTCACAGTCGTCCCAGACCATGTTGCGACCCTAGGTTGCGAGCAGGATCAGGGCTGAGATCTTGCAGCCGAAGTTGAGTGTCCCTTTCACATTCAATAGTTTTTCTCCCGAGTCTGTTGTTGTCTCGGAGATCTTCTACTTCTCCACCATCAGCTGGTTCAGAAAGTATTGGAACCAGTTGATTTCATGCTTGTGCTCCAAATCCACCAACTGCTTCAACTTTGGTCGGCTGATGTCGCCGAAGGCTCCGTTGTAGCCGAACACCACCTTGGACACAACATCGAACAACAGTCGATGTTCTGGCTTCAATTTTGTCCTCTGCATGTTGCTCTTCAACCTTTCAGGGGTGATTAGAGCCTTCTCCAGGAACTCATCGGCGTGCTCGTCGGTTATGTTCTCCAGAAATTCTGTGGCGGTGTGGTTAACGGGGATGATGTGTTGGAGGGCATCAAAAACTGCGATGGGGAAGGTGACACGGCGAATAGTCCTAGCCGGAACGTTGCGTTGCCGACAGGAAATTTCCGTTGTAACTCCTTCTGGGCTGTCGATGGAGGCATGGAGATTCACGTAGAATTCCCCGACCTGGCGCCTGAGCAGGTGGGAAGGGCAGAGCTTTGCCCATTCCAGGAGCCCGTTCTCCCTGAGTGTATTGGCAAGGGGAGCCAACACCAGCGACTCCAATTCCTCGTCGGAGAGGATCTGTTCGAAGTGGATCTTCAACACCAGCATGTCGAATGATTCTTCATATGAGGTGGGGACAAGGGAAGATCCAGAAGAGGCCATTTTCTTGCTTTTGGGGGCCATATATATAAGAAGTAAGGGAAATCTTTTGCAGAAAATAGTTAGACAAATTCTGGGAAGATGATGAACAGTTATTGCAGATAGATACGAATGAGGAAGGTAAGAGATCACTTCCTGATTTTCCACTATTTATAGGTTTTTGACTCGGTAAAGATCGACGGCTGGGGTTAAATGGCACGAATCCATCAACGGCTGAGATCACTCGACTGTTGACTATCTTTAACTTGACGTCATGCACCGAGTTCCAACCCGCGCGTGAGAAGGTGTACAGTTTTTCTTGTCAGCCCAGTCGCACTATAAAGTAGGCTATAGATGTTCAGCCGTACTTTACATTTAATGCGACATGATGGCTATTTTAATGTAACTGACTAGCTCAAGAATGTTTTAATTTATTTCAAACATTCTCATTTAAGAACATAACACCTTCAGCCATAAATGTTACCTGCCAGCTGATGTCGGAATCAGCTGTGTTCCCATGTTGCGGCATACCATCAACTGACTCGAGTTCGTCTGTTCAGCTGATGTCTGATCCAATGTTGTAGCATACCATCAGCTGACTCGAATTCATCTGTTCAGCTGACGTCTGATGTCTTCGGTTGGCAATCCACATCTGAGATTCCCCCTTCATCTGAGCTTCCCCCTCAGATGGATATCTATCTCTTTACCTCAGCTGGTTCCTCATTTGATGGATCCAGCAATCCAAGTAAATCACATAACATCTTGAACCGTGCTTCGGCTAGAGGTTTAATGAAGATATCAGCTCTCTGAATCTCAGTTGGAATCTTCTCCATGGAAACGTCCTTCTTCTCAATATGGTCTCGGATGAAATGATGTCGGATGTCGATGTGCTTCGTCCGAGAGTGATGATCAGGATTCAAAGAGATAGCAATGGCACTTGAGCTATCGCAATGAATGGGAACCTGTCCAGTTGCAACTTCATAGTCTCTCAGCTGTTGCTTGAGCCACAACACTTGCATGCAGCAGCTACCGGCAGCCATATACTCTGACTCGGTTGTAGAAGTGGCAACACATGCTTGTTTCTTGGAGAACCACGAAACTAGCTTGCTTCCCATGAACTGACAATGTCCAGATGTGGACTTCCTGTCCAACCGATCTCCGGCTAGATCTGCATCTGAGTATCCGGTCAGTTGGATGTTGTCGTCGATTGGATACCACAATCCAACATTTACAGTTCCCTTCAGATACTTGATGATGTTCTTTGCTGCCAACATGTGTGCCTCCCTCGGTTGAACTTGAAACTGAGCACACACTCCAACCGCATAAGATATGTCTGGCCGACTGGCGGTTAGATAAAGCAAAGAACTAATGATCCCTCTATACTTACTGGCATCCACGAGCTTTCCTTCAGTTCCAGGTTCAATCTTCCAGTTAGTATTCATCGGGATCCTTGTTGTCTTACTTGTTTGCAATCCGAACTTGGTGATGAGCTCCTTAGTATACTTGGACTGATTGATGAAAATCCTTTCTGGTGACTGCTTCACTTGAAGTCCAAGAAAATAGTTCATCTCACCCATCATTGACATCTCGAACTTCTCCTTCATGAGATTTGAGAATTTTTCACACAGCTCCTCTGACTTAGAACCGAATATGATGTCGTCGATGTAGATTTGCACAACAAGTATATCTTCTCCAACTTTGATGGTGAACAGTGTTTTGTCAACTGACCCTCGTTTGAATCCCGAGTTCAGAAGAAAACCACAAAGAGTGTCATACCAAGCCCTGGGTGCTTGTTTCAAGCCATATATTGCTTTCTTTAACTTGTACACTCTTCTATCTCCAGTCTCAAAGCCTAGAGGTTGTTCAACATATACATCTTCCTTGATATCACCGTTGAGGAAGGCACACTTCACATCCATCTGATAGGCCTTGAACTTGTGAAATGCAGCATAGGCTAGAAAGATTCGGATGGCTTCTAGTCTTGCAACCGGTGGGAAGGAGTCCTCAAAATCGATTCCTTCTTGTTGGCAATATCCCTGAGCTACCAACCTTGCCTTATTACTCACGATGAATCCAATGGCGTCTCTCTTGTTCTTGAAAATCCATTTTAATCCGATGACTTTGACACCATTTGGTCTTTCTACCAACTCCCATACACAGTTGTGTAGAAATTCATTCAGTTCTTCTTGCATAGCTGTTGTCCAGTGAACACAGTTGAGAGCTTCCACAATATTCTTCGGTTCTGGCACATCAGCTACAAAGCAAGAAATCATGGCAACATCTCCAGCTTGCTCGAACTCCTAAAGAACTGCGAACTCCTCAGCATATTGGGCATAAGTGTTGGAATCTTCCTCGGTTGAATCTTGAGGCCCAACTCTACTTCTTGTACGTACACCTTCGGTTGGATCTCCGATGATATTGTCAGTGGAATGAACTTCATACCATCTTCGGTTGCGTCTTCCTTCTTCTTCCAACTGTGGTTGTTCCGTGATCTGAGCTGGAGTCTTCAGAACTGGTGATTGATCAGCTGTTGAGTCTGGATCCTCAACATTGATAACATTTTGAACCGGGCTTGGTTGGGCTTCGGATGCTGATGCAGTTGGAGAGGCATCAGCTGGAGTTCCCCCTTGAGATGAGCTGGGGTCTTAACATTCATCTTCAGAGGAATATGGATCATCACCCTCAGTTGCCCATACCAATGGTTCAGCTAGATTCTTTTCCCTTAGTGCTTGCGATCTGGTGAGAACAGGTGGAACTTGTGGATCAGTCTGTTGTCCTTTAGCCTGTTCCCTGCATTCAAAAGTAGATTCATCAAACCTAACATGTGGTGTTATCTCCACAACACGAGAGTTGTTGTTGAAAACTCTATAAGTCTTGATCCGAGCAGCATATCCAAGAAATATGCCTTTCGAAGCCTTGGCATCAAAAGTTTTCAACTGAGTCTTCCCATTGTTGTGAATATAACACTTAGAACCAAAAACGCGAAAATATGAAATATCTGGCTTCCTGCGTCTCCATAGCTCGTATGGTGTCTTTCCCAACCGCTTAGTTAGAAGAGACCGGTTCTGGGTGTAGCATGCTATGTTGATGGCCTCAGCCCAAAATCTCTTTGGCAGAGCTAAGCTTGTCAACATGGATGTAGCTGCATCTTTCAGTGTTCGGTTTCTTCGCTCAGCTACTCCATTCTGTTGCGGAGTACGCGCAGCTGATGTTTGATGTGTAATTCCGTGCTTCTCACAGTACTCGATGATGGTTTCATTTAGAAACTCGGTTCCACGATCTGATTGGATGGAAATGATTTTCATCTCTTGTTGGTTTGATATCCGATCCATCAACTTGGGTAGCTCATCTCAGGTTTCACTCTTGTATCGCACGAAAATGGTCCACGTGTATCTGGAATAATCATCAGTTACAACAAGTGTATACTCGTTACCATTCATGCTTTTTGGTGTGACTGGCCCAAAGAGATCCATGTGGATCAGCTATAACACTCGGTCGGTTGAGGGAGTTGTCTTCAACCGGAAGGAGGATCTAGCGAGCTTTCCCAACTGACATGCACTGCAAATATGTGTTGTTGAAAACACTCGGTTTGGTATGCCTTTTGCATGTTCTTGTCTGGCAAGTCGGTTCATAGTCTTGAAGTTCAGATGATTGAGCCTTTTGTGCCACAGCCAGCTCACATCTGAACTGCTCTTAGATAACAGGCAGGTGTTAGGAAGACTACTGCTCCAATCAGCATAGTAGACATTCCCGGTTGGCGATCGATTTCCCAACAACATGACCTGCTTTGATCCGACATTTTTAACCCTGCAACCCTGTGCATCAAACTTAACAGAGAAACCATTATCACAGAATTGGCTGATGGAGAGCAAGTTATGGTTCAATCCATCAACATATGAAACATTAGAAATCGAAACGTGATTGGTTTCAAGGGTACCGTAACCTCTGGTGTAACCTTTAGAGTTGTCACCAAAAGTAACTGATGGACCTTCTTTCTCCACGAAACTTCCAAGCAAATCCTTCAGATTTGTCATGTGTTTCGAACATCCACTATCCATCACCCACATTGTTGTTGACGCTTTATTCTTCCTCAACTGTTTCTCCTGTTCCTGCACAAAGAAACTCGTTTAGGTCCCCAATTTTAGTTGGGTCCTGGAGGGTTAGAACCAGTTTCCCCTAGAACTGTTAGTTGCTTTTCCCTTTATACACGGATGGATTTTATCATTCCAGATCACTTTTCCTTCATCATCAACTATAACAACGCCTCGGATATCCTTAGGCTTGTTGTTAGTAGTGATGTTCTGTTTCTTGGGAGGAGTTGGATTTCTCTCATTCTGAGCTTTCGGAGGAGAGGCTTTCCCCCTATTTTGATGGCAATTCTTATCCTGTTGAATTTGTCTGTGAGGTCAGATGCCATGTTGGAATCTTTGTGGCTAATTCTGATTCCAACTCCCTGAATGTTGTCCGTAGCTGTTCATGCCCTGTTGGTGGTTCATGTTGTGGCATGAATATCTCCAGTTGTTCGACCTATTCCTTATCGGTTGACTTGGTTGGAACCTTTGGTTGAATTGATGATTGAACCGCTGTTGATTCAGATGGTTGGATCCTTGTCGGTTCTGCGGTCGGTTTCATTCTTTCTGATGTTGACTCTGAGGTTGTCTTAGAGGTCGGTTCTGGTTCTGAGTTCGGTTGCGATTGTGTCTCCGACACCTCTGATTCCTCTTCTGACTTTTGGAACATTCCCCCTCGATTGATGTCCCAACCGATGGAACATTCTATCCTCCATCTACTGCTCCTTTTCCCTTCTCAGTTGTGGTTTCCTTGGTCGATTGAGCTTGCTGATAAGTGGAGGCAGGATTAACTTTTGGAGACTCAACTGTGTTAGGTTCGACAACTTTGACCTCTACAGCTTTGATGAAAGTTGCTGGAGGAATTCCAGTATCTTTGATTGCATCATAACCGAGTCCTGACACGTCATCCATCTGTCGGCTGTAACTGATGAGATTCTCGATGATCTTGGATGACTGATATAGCTTTATTAAGTTGTCCTTCTCAGTTTGCAACTCCTTGAGGAGGACAGTTATCTGCTCGGTTTGTTCATCTGACTTCTTTATCAGCTGGTCGATCTGAGTCTCTTGCTTTTTCAACTGATCTTGCTGCTCCTTGATCTGCTTTGTCAACTCCTCATCAGTTGGAGCATTAGTTCGGTTAACCGCATTCAGTTGACTTTTGACATTATGTATCTCTTCAGTTTGACTCTTGATCAGATCGTCTTTTTCGGTTAAGGATTCTTCAAGTTTGGAGAACTGTTCTTGAAGACTCTTAAACTCAACCGATTGTTGTTATAGTTCCTCACTGAGTTCTTGAAAGTCACTCCAGGAGGGTTCCAACTCTTCATCCAGTGATTTCTGCATGTTAGAAACATTGGAAGAATTTAAATTAGCAGGATTAGAGTGTACCTCATTATCATCCTGGTCGGTTCCAAGTGCCATGAGGCATTGATCCTGACTGATAGCATTGTTGGTGGAAGTCAGCTCATCCTCATCTTCAGTGTCAGTGAAGATTTCCATGTCATCAGCTGCTTCTTCTGCAACCATGGCCTTGTTCTTTCCAGCTTGCTTGGTCCTCAACGCTTCTCTCTCTTTCTTTGAGAGGTCTAGACAATCTGCTTTGAAATGTCATTCCTTGCCGCATTCAAAGCAACCGTTGGTCACAGACTTTGAACTGTCTCGAGTTCGGTTTGATTTGTAGAATCGTTTGTATTTCCCGAACCGAGTGTCCATGTCAGCTAGCTTCTTTGACAGAGCGGCTATGCTCTGTTGGAGCTCCTCTCTGCTTGGCTCCTTTGCAGCTGTGTCCGCAGATCTTGTTGGTCTTGATGTCCTTGACTTGGAGTAATCAGCTCGAAGTGCAACTGACTTTGTGGCTGAACCAACATCTTCATGTCGACTCGTCTGAACCGAGGACTGAGATCTTTGTCGGTTCACCTTGTACTCATTTCCCTTTAGGATTGAGAACAATCTTTCAGTTCCCATCTCACCAAGGTCAGCTCGGCTCTCGTGGATATTTGTGAAGGTATCCCACTTGGCTGGTAGAGCTTGTAATACTTTGAGGTTGATTTCTCTCAAAGTATACTTTCGTCTTCGGATGGACTGGATCTTTCTGATGATGTCCATGAACTGGAGCTCTAGCTGATCAATGGTTTCATCAGCTCTCAGACAGAAGTTGTCGAAGTCTTGGCAGGCATGTGAGAACTTGTTCTCCTTTGTCTCGTCGCTTCCTTCACTCAGCGATGCCAAGATATCCCACATTTCTTTGGCGGTTTCACACTCCTCTATCCACGGCAGATAATCTTGTCCAACTGTGGACATGATCGTGCTTTGAGCCCAGATGTCCAACTGGCTCACTTTGGCTTCCTCTGGAGTGTAGTCTTTTCGATTCTTCTCCACTAACTCCACAGTTGCATCCCCATCGTTGGGATTTTTAGGAGTCCGAGTGATTCTTTCTCAGATGACGATTGGTCCGGATGTCAGTACTTGTTGCATCCGATGATGCTTTGATAGTAAGATCTTCTTCATCCGAGTTCTCCAGGTTGTATAGTTCACAACCGAGAACATGACCACGATCTTATCCTTGACGTCCATCTGCACACAACAACAGAAGAAATATGCAAGCAAATATGCACTAGCGTGATAAAAAGATCTGTTCAGTTGACCACTGAAGAAAACACCTCGAATTCACACCTTGTGAAACAGAGTCAGCAGTCTTTTGAACCACTGCTCTGATACCACTTGATGGTCCCAATACGAGTTCTGGTGTATGGGGGGGGGGGGGAATACACCAGATAAAACTTTTTAAAACAACCCCCTAAAAATAACGCAACCGAGTAATGGAACTCAGTTGAAATCACAACCGAGTAAGAAACACTCGGTTGGAAGTGATGTGCTGTGCGGAATGTGGTGGAAATAAACTCGTATAAAATCAACTCACGCTTTTATGCATCGTTGGTCAAGAACTAAGACAGTTGAGAAAGAGTGCAGTTTGTATGCAGGTTAGATAGTCAGTTGAATATGCAATAAGATAACTGAAAATAAACACAATACACAGAGATTTAACGTGGTTCGGAGAGAACTCCTACGTCCACGGGGAGTTGTGAGTCCACACAACTCAGTCCAAGTTCTTCTGGACAAACCACAAAGCTTACGTAGGCTTTGCGGGTACTTATCAACCTTACAGTTTAGTTTTCGGGTACTAAACAACCTATCTACTCAGTTACGGGAAGAGTAGGGTCCTAAAACCTTTTCAGGTGAAAGAAAGGATGGGGTTCCAACTAAATAGCTCGAACAAAAAGTGAGCTATGATCTAACACTTTACGAACTCTCACAAAGTGATGTTCTCAAGGTTGGATCTAAAGACAAAGGAACTAATTCTAACACTCTAGAACTCTCAACAAGTGATGTTCTAAGAGGATAACTAGTTAAGCTTGAATGCAGAAAGAAGTTGTTCTTTGCTTGAATATTTCTTCTCGCACTAGTTCATCTCGTGTGTGTCTTGTATCCTTCTCTATGAATGAAGGCCTCTATTTATAGGCGGAGAGAATCAACTAGCCGTTGGAGGAGCTGTTGATCTCTGTTCTTTGAAAGCGATGGCTTGTCTCTAATCTCTGCAGACTTTCCGGATTTGGCAACTGCGTGCTTCTGCTTTCCATCTGAGACAACCTTGGGTTGGGCCAAATGAGGTCATGATAGAGAGTCAAACCTTCACGTGACTTCCTTATTTGAAATTCAAATCTTAACATCAGACTTCCAACAGGGAGTGGTCGGTTAAGATTTTCGATCTTCAACTAACTTGTTCTTCAGCTGATGTTCTATCTGAGTGCTAACAGTTGAACTCTCACCTGACTTCAACTTCATGTTGTTGATCTTTTGGGTTGAGTTCTACAACTGATGTTCTGAAACTGAACGCTCAGTTGTCTTCCTTGTATCTTCTCCTTTTTTGAATTCACATGAAATGAACGCTCAGTTGTTTTCCTCACAACTGATGTTCTATCTCTTGAGTGTAACTTCCCCATTTCTCAATGCTTCATCTGATGAACGCTCAGTTGTCTTCCTCACAACTGATGTTCTATCCGAGTGAAGCCATGTTGCCGTCTTCAGCTGGAGTCCTGTAAAGATAAAATCTTAACAATGCTCATACAGCGAGCCTAACTACTAACATTAGGATCTGGCAACATCTACTCGGTTGGGGTCAATTGGTTTTGGAATCAATCAAACTTTTAACAAATTTCCCAACACCGCTTGAATCGGACAAATCGGACAAATAGCCTATAAGTTATGGCAAAAATAGTGCAATTGCGCAAAACGGGACCCGACGCAAAAACTATTTTGGCCATAACTTCTTCATTTCTCGCCCGATTCGGTCGATCTTTATGTCAACGGAATCCTTATCTAAGGGCCCAAGACCCCTCATGATTGGAATTCCTATCCATCGTGCTGAACAAAGAGCTCCAATTTTTTGGCCGGGCCCTAGGAGTACCCCCTAGGGGCCTGGGCAATAAACTATTTTAGCCATAAGTTCTTCGTTACTCGCCCGATTCGGTCGATCTTTATGTCCACAGAATCCTTATCTAAAGGCCTAAGACCCCTAATGATCGGAATTCCTATCCATTGTGCCGAACAAAGAGTTTCAATTTTTGGGCCGGGCCCTAGGGGTACCCCCTAGGGGTTCGGGGGCTGAAAAATCATCCGAAAGGAAATGTTGATTTTTTCGCACATTAGCACATTCACATGTACTTATGTTATTTTAAAGTGAGCTTGCGTAATTTAAAGGCCCAGATCGCGGGAAAATCGGCCGAATACGCCCCAAAATAGTCACTTTTTCGCTTATTTTGGACTCTCACGAAGTTCTCGTAAGGCAAAATAATAGGAAAAGTGGATTTTTACTTTTAGAGGGATAGCCCTTGGAATAAGGTTTCCAACGCCGCTTGAATCGGCCAAATCGGACAAATAGACTAGAAGTTATGGCAAAAATAGTGGAACTGCGCAAAACGGGACCCGACGCAATAACTATTTTGGCCATAACTTCTTCATTACTCGCCCGATTCGGTCGATCTTTATGTCCACAGAATCCTTATCTAAAGGCCTAAGACCCCTAATGATCGGAATTCCTATCCATCGTGCCGAACAAAGAGTTTCAATATTCGGGCCGGGCCCTAGGGTTACCACTAGGGGTTCGGGGGCTGAAAAATCATCCGTAACGAAATGTCGATTTTTTCTCACATTAGCACATTCACATGTACTAATGGCATTTTAAAGTGAGCTTGCGTAATTTAAAGGCCCAGATCGCGGGTAAATCGGCCGAATACGCCCCAAAATATTCATTTTTTCGCTTATTTTGGACTCTCATGAAGTTCTCGTAAAGCAAAATAATAGAAAAAGTGGATTTTTACTTTTTGGGGGATAGCCCTTGGAATAAAGTTTCCAACGCCGCTTGAATCAGCCAAATTGGACAAATAGCCTAGAAGTTATGGTAATAACAGTGGAACTGTGCAAAACGGGACCCGACGCAAAAACTAGTTTGGCCATAACTTCTTCGTTTCTCGCCCGATTCGGTCGATCTTTATGTCGACGGAATCCTTATGTAAAGGCCCAAGACTCTGCATGATTGGAATTCCTATCCATCGTGGTGAACAAAGAGCTCCAATTTTTTGGCCGGGCCCTAGGGGCTTGGGCTAAAAACTATTTTGGCCATAACTTCTTCGTTACTCGCCCGATTCGGTCGATCTTTATGTCCACAAAAACCTTATCTAAAGGCCTAAGACCCCTAATGATCGGAATTCCTATCCATCGTGCCGAACAAAGAATTTCAATTTTTGGGCCGGGCCCTAGGGGTACCCCTAGGGGTTCGGGGGCTGAAAAATCATCCGAAACGAAATGTTTATTTTTTTGCAAATTAGCACATTCACATGTACTTATGGCATTTTAAAGTGAGCTTGCGTAAATTAAAGGCCCAGATTGCGGGTATATCGGCCGAATACGCCCAAAAATATTTATTTTTTCGCTTATTTTGGACTCTCACGAAGTTCTCGTAAAGCAAAATAATAGGAAAAATAGATTTTTACTTTTTGTGGGATAACCCTTGGAATAAGGTTTCCAACGCCGCTTAAATCAACCAAATCGGACAAATAGCCTAGAAGTTATGGCAATAATAGTGGAACTGCGCAAAACGGGACCCGACGCAAAAACTAGTTTGGCCACAACTTCTTCGTTTCTCGCCCGATTCGGTCGATCTTTATGTCAATGGAATTCTTATCTAAAGGCCCAAGAACCAGCATGATTGGAATTCCTATCCATCGTGCTGAACAAAGAGCTCCAATATTTTGGGCGGGCCCTAGGAGTACCTCCTAGGGCCTGGGCAATTAACTATTTTGGCCATAACTTCTTCGTTAATCGCCCGATTCGGTCGATCTTTATGTCCACAGAATCCTTATCTAAAGGCCTAAGACCCCTAATGATTGGAATTCCTATCCATCGTGCCGAACAAACAGTTTCAATTTTTTGGCCGGGCTCTAGGGGTACCCCTAGGGTTCGGGGGCTGAAAAATCATCCGAAACGAAATGTTGATTTTTTCGCATACTAGCACATTCACATGTACTTATGACATTTTAAAGTGAGCTTGCGTAATTTGAAGGCCCAGATTACGTGTAAATCGGCCGAATACGCCCCAAAATAGTCACTTTTTGGCTTGTTTTGGACTCTCACAAAGTTCTCGTAAGGCAAAATAATTGGAAAAGTGGATTTCTACTTTTTGGGGGATAGCCCTTGGAATGAGGTTTCCAATGCCGCTTGAATCAGCCAAATCAGACAAATGGCCTACAAGTTATGGCAAAAATAGTGGAACTGCGCAAAATGGGACCTGACGCAAAAACTAGTTTGGCCATAAGTTCTTCGTTTCTCGCCCGATTCGGTCGATCTTTATGTCGACGGAATTCTTATCTAAAGGCCCATGACCCAGCATGATTGGAATTCCTATCCATTGTGCTGAACAAAGAGCTCCAATTTTTTGGCCGGGCCCTAGGAGTACCCCTTAGGGGCCTGGGCTAAAAACTATTTTGGCCATAACTTCTTCGTTACTCACCCGATTCGGTCGATCTTTATGTCCACAGAATCCATATCTAAAGGCCTAAGACCTCTAATGATCGGAATTCCTATCAATCGTGCCAAAAAAAGAGTTTCAATTTTTGGGCCGGGCCCTAGAGGTACCCCTTGGGGTTCGGGGGCTGAAAAATCATCCGAAATGAAATGTTGATTTTTTCGCACATTAGCACATTCAAATGTACTTATGGCATTTTAAAGTGAGTTTGCGTAATTTAAAGGCCCAGATCGCGGGTAAATCGGCCGAATACGCCCCAAAATAGTCACTCTTTCGCTTGTTTTGGACTCTCATGAAGTTCTCGTAAAGCAAAATAATAGGAAAAGTGGATTTATACTTTTTGGGGGATAGCCCTTGGAATAAGGTTTCCAACGCCGCTTGAATCGGCCAAATCAGACAAATAGCCTAGAAGTTAGGGCAAAAATAGTGGAACTGCGCAAAACGGGACCCGACGCAAAAACTAGTTTGGCCACAACTTCTTCGTTTCTCGCCCGATTCGGTCGATCTTTATGTCGATGGAATTCTTATCTAAAGGCCCAAGACCCCGCATGATTGGAATTCCTATCCATCGTGTTGAACAAAGAGCTCCAATATTTTAGCCGGGCCCTAGGAGTACCCCCTAGGGGCCTGGGCAATAAACTATTTTGGCCATAACTTCTTCGTTACTTGCCCGATTCGGTCCTTCTTTATGTCCACAAAATACTTATCTAAAGGCCTAAGACCCCTAATGATCAGAATTCTTATCCATTGTGCCAAACAAAGAGTTTCAATTGTTGGGCTGGGCCCTAGGGGTAACCCTAGGGGTTCGGGGGCTGAAAAATCATCCGAAACGAAATGTTGATTTTTTCTCACATTAGAACATTCACATGTACTTATGGCATTTTAAAGTGAGCTTGATTAATTTGAAGGCCCAGATTGCAGGTAAATCGGCCGAATACGTCCTAAAATATTCATTTTTTCGCTTATTTTGGACTCTCATGAAGTTCTCGTAAAGCAAAATAATAAGAAAAGTGGATTTTTACTTTTTGGGGGATAGCCATTAGAATGAGGTTTCCAACGCCGCTTGAATCAGCCAAATCGGACAAATAGCCTAGAAGTTATGGCAATAATAGTGGAACTGTGCAAAACGGGACCCGACGCAAAAACTAGTTTGGCCATAACTTCTTCGTTTCTCGCCCGATTCGGTCGATCTTTATGTCGACGGAATCCTTATCTAAAGGCCCAAGACTCCGCATGATTGGAATTCCTATCCATCGTGCTGAACAAAGAGCTCCAATTTTTTGGCCGGGCCCTAGGAGTACCCCCTAGAGGCCTGGGCTAAAAACTATTTTGGCCATAAATTCTTCGTTACTCGCCCGTTTCGATCGATCTTTATGTCCACAGAATCCTCATCTAAAGGCCTAAGACGCCTAATGATCGGAATTCCTATCCATCGTGCCGAACATAGAGTTTCAATTTTTCGGCCGGGCCCTAGAGGTACCCCTAGGGGTTCGGGGGCTGAAAAATCATCCGAAACGAAATGTTGATTTTTTCGCACATTAGCACATTCACATGTAGTTATGGCATTTTAAAGTGAGCTTGCGTAATTTAAAGGCCCAGATCGCGGGTAAATCGGCCGAATACGCCCCAAAATAGTCATTTTTCCGCTTGTTTTGGACTCTCACGATGTTCTTGTAAGGAAAAGTAATAGGAAAAGTGGATTTTTACATTTTGGGGGATAGCCCTTGGAATAAGGTTTCCAACGCCGCTTGAATCGGCCAAATCGGACACATAGCATAGAAGTTATGGCAAAAATAGTGGAACTACGCAAAACAGGACCTGACGCAAAAATTAGTTTGGCCATATCTTATTCGTTTCTCGCCCGATTCGGTCGATCTTTATGTCGACGGAATCCTTATCTAAAGGCCCATGACCCGGCATGATTGGAATTCCTATCCATCGTGCTGAACGAAGAGCTCCAATTTTTTGGCCGGGCCCTAGGAGTACCCCCTAGGGGCCTGGGCTAAAATCTATTTTGGCCATAACTTCTTCGTTACTCACCCGATTTGGTCGATCTTTATGTCCACAGAATCCTTATCTAAAGGCCTAAGACCCCTAATAATCGGAATTCCTATCCATCGTGCCGAACAAAGAGTTTCAATTTTTCGGCCAGGCCCTAGAGGTACCCCTAGGGGTTCGGGGGCTGAAAAATCATCCGAAACGAAATGTTGATTTTTGCGCACATTAGCACATTCACATGTACTTATGGCATTTTAAAGTGAGCTTGCGTAATTTCAAGGCCCAGATCGCGGGTAAATCGGCCGAATACGCCCCAAAATAGTCACTTTTTCGCTTGTTTTGGACTCTCACGAAGTTCTCGTAAGACAAAATAATAGGAAAAGTGGATTTTTACTTTTTGGGGGATAGCCCTTGGAATAAGGTTTCCAACGCCGCTTGAATCAGCCAAATTGGACAAATAGCCTAGAAGTTATTGCAAAATAGTGGAACTGCGCAAAACGGGACCCGATGCAAAAACTAGTTTGGCCATAACTTCTTCGTTTCTCGCCCGATTCGGTCGATCTTTATGTCGACGGAATCCTTATCTAAAGACCCAAGACCCCGGATGATATGAATTCCTATCCATCGTGCTGAACAAAGAGCTCCAATTTTTTGGCGGGCCCTAGGAATACCCCCTAGGGGCCTGGGCTAAAAACTATTTTGGCCATAGCTTCTTCGTTACTCGCCCCATTCGGTCGATCTTTATGTACACAGAATCCTTATCTAAAGGCCTAAGACCCCTAATGATCGGAATTCCAATCCATCGTGCCGAACAAAGAGTTTCAATTGTTGGGCCGGGCCCTAGGGGTTCAGGGGCTGAAAAATCATCCGAAACGAAATGTTGATTTTTTCGCACATTAGCATATTCACATGTACTTATGGCATTTTAAAGTGAGCTTGCGTAATTTGAAAGCCCAGATTACGTGTAAATCGGCCGAATACGCCCCAAAATAGTCACTTTTTCGCTTGTATTGGACTCACACGAAGTTCTTGTACGGCAAAATAATAGGAAAAGTGGATTTTTACTATTTGGGGGATAGCCCTTGGAATGAGGTTTCCAATGCCGCTTGAATCGGCCAAATCGGACAAATAGCCTAGAAGTTATGGCAAAAATAGTGGAAGAGCGCAAAACGGGACCCGACGCAAAAACTAGTTTGGCCATAAGTTCTTCGTTTCTCGCCCGATTCGGTCGATCTTTATGTCGACGGAATCCTTATCTAATGGCCCAAGACCCCGCATGATTGGAATTCCTATCCATTGTTCTGAACAAAGAGCTCCAATTTTTTGACCGGGCCCTAGGAGTACCCCCTAGGGGCCTGGGCTAAAACCTATTTTGGCCATAACTTCTTCGTTACTCACCCAATTTGGTCGATCTTTATGTCCACAGAATCCTTATCTAAAGGCCTAAGACCCCTAATGATCGGAATTGCAAGCCATCGTGCCGAACAAAGAGTTTCAATTGTTGGGCCGGGCCCTAGGGGTACCCCTAGGGGTTCGGGGGCTGAAAAATTATCCGAAACGAAATGTTAATTTTTTCGCACATTAGCACATTCACATGTACTTATGGCATTTTAAAATGAGCTTGCGTAATTTGAAGGCCCAGATTGCGGGTAAATCGGCCAAATACGCCCCAAAATAGTCACTTTTTCGCTTGTTTTGGACTCTCACGATGTTCTCGTAAAGCAAAATAATAGGAAAAATGGATTTTTACTTTTAGGGGGATAGCCCTTGGAATAAGGTTTCCAACTCCGCTTGAATCGGACAAATCGGACATATAGCCTAGAAGTTATGGCAAAAATAGTGGAACTGCGCAAAACGGGACCCGACGCAATAAATATTTTGGCCATAACTTCTTCGTTTCTCGCCCGATTCGGTCGATCTTTATGTCGACGGAATCATTATCTAAAGGCCCAAGACCCCGCATGATTGGAATTCCTATCCATCGTGCTGAACAAAGAGCTCCAATTTTTGGGCCGGGCTTTAGGACTACCCCCTAGGGGCCTGGGCTAAAAACTATTTTGGCCATAACTTCTTCGTTACTTGCCCGATTCGGTCGATCTTTATGTCCACAGAATCCTTATCTAAAGGCCTAAGACCCTTAATGATCAGAATTCATATCCATAGTGCCGAACAAAGAGTTTTAATTCTTGGGTCGGGCCTAGGGGTACCCCTAGGGGTTCGGGGGTTGAAAAATCATGCGAAACGAAATGTTGATTTTTTCGCACATTAGTACATTCACATGTACTTATGGCATTTTAAAGTGAGCTTGCGTAATTTCAAGGCCCAGATTGCGGGTAAATCGGCCGAATACGCCCAAAAATAATCACTTTTTCGCTTGTTTTGGACTCTCAGGAAGTTCTCGTAAGGCAAAATATTAGGAAAAGTGGTTTTTTCTTTTTCGGGGATAGCCCTTGGAATAAGGTTTCCAATGTCTCTTGAATCGGCCAAATCGGACACACAGCCTAAAAGTTATGGCAAAAATAGTGGAACTGCGCAAAACGGGACCCGACGCAAAAACTAGTTTGGCCATAACTTCTTCGTTTCTTGCCCGATTCGGTCGACCTTTATGTCGACGGAATCCTTATCTAAAGGCCCAAGACCCCGTATGATTGGAATTCCTATCCATCGTGCTGAACAAAGAGCTCCAATTTTTTGGCCGCGCCCTAGGAGTACCCCCTAGGGGCTTGGGCTAAAAACTATTTTGGCCATAACTTCTTCGTTACTCGCCCGATTCGGTCGATCTTTATTTCCAAAGAATACTTATCTAAAGGCCTAAGACCCCTAATGATCGGAATTTCTATCCATCGAGCCGAACAAAGAGTTTCAATTTTTGGGCCGAGCCCTAGGGGTACCCCTAGGGGTTTGGGGGCTGAAAAATCATCCGAAACGAAATGTTGATTTTTTCGCACATTAGCACATTCACATGTACTTATGGCATTTTAAAATGAGCTTGCGTAATTTAAAGGCCCAGATCGCGGGTAAATCGGCCGAATAGGCCCAAAAATAGTCATTTTTCCGCTTGTTTTGGACTCTCACGAAGTTCTCGTAAAGCAAAATAATAGGAAAAGTGGATTTTTACTTTTTGGGGGATAGCCCTTGGAATAAGGTTTCCAACGCCGCTTGAATCAGCCAAATCAAACAAATAGCCTAGAAGTTATGGCAAAAATAGTGGAACTGCGCAAAACGGGACCCGACGCAAAAACTAGTTTGGCCATAACTTCTTCGTTTCTCGCCCGATTCGGTCGATCTTTATGTCGACGGAATCCTTATCTAAAGGACCAAGACCCCGCATGATTGGAATTCCTATCCATCGTGCTGAACAAAGAGCTCCAATTTTTTGGCCGGGCCCTAGGAGTACCCCCTAGGGGCCTGGGCTAAAAACTATTTTGGCCATAAATTCTTCGTTACTCGCCCAATTCGATCGATCTTTATGTCCACAGAATCCTTATCTAAAGGCTTAAGACCACTAATAATCGGAATTCCTATCCATCGTGCCGAACAAAGAGTTTCAATTTTTTGGTCGGGCCATAGGGGTACCTCTAGGGTTTCGGGGGCTGAAAAATCATCCGAAACGAAATGTTGATTTTTTCACACATTAGCACATTCACATGTACTTATGGCATTTTAAAGTGAGCTTGCATAATTTGAAGGCCCAGATTGCGGGTAAATCGGCCAATACGCCCCAAAATAGTCACTTTTTCGCTTGTTTTGGACTCTCACGATGTTCTCGTAAAGCAAAATAATAGGAAAAGTGGATTTTTACTTTTTGGGGGATAGCCCTTGGAATAAGGTTTCCAACTCCGCTTGAATCGGCCAAATCGGACATATAGCCTAGAAGTTATGGCAAAAATAGTGGAACTGCGCAAAACGGGACCCGACGCAATAACTTTTTTGGCCATAACTTCTTCGTTTCTCGCCCGATTCGCTCGATCTTTATGTCGAAGGAATTCTTATCTAAAGGCCCATGACCTTGCATGATTGGAATTCCTATCCATCGTGCTGAACAAAGAGCTCCAATTTTTTGGCCGGGCATAGGAGTACCCCTTAAGGGCCTGGGCAATAAACTATTTTGGCCATAACTTCTTCGTTACTCGCCCGATTCGGTCGATCTATATTTCCACAGAATCCTTATCTAAAGGTTTAAGACCCCTAATGATCAGAATTACTATCCATCGTGCCGAACAAAGAGTTTCAATTTTTTGGCCGGGCCTTAGGGGTACCATTAGGTGTTCGGGGGCTGAAAAATCATTCGAAATGAAATGTTGATTTTTTCGCACATTAGCACATTCACATGTACTTATGGCATTTTAAAGTGAGCTTGCGTAATTTGAAGGCCCAGATTGCGGGTAAATCGGCCGAATACGCCCCAAAATTGTCACTTTTTCGCTTGTTTTGGACTCTCACGAAGTTCTCGTAAAGAAAAATAATAGGAAAAGTGGATTTTTACTTTTTGAGTGATAGCCCTTGGAATAAGGTTTCCAACGCCGCTTGAATCGGCCAAATCGGACAAATAGCCTAGAAGTTATGGCAATAATAGTGGAACTGCGCAAAACGAGACCCGACGCAATAACTATTTTGGCCATAACTTCTTCGTTTCTCGCCCGATTCAGTCGATCTTTATGTCGACGGAATCATTATATAAAGGCCCAAGACCCTGCATGATTGGAATTCCTGTCCATCGTGCTGAACAAAGAGCTCCAATTTTTGGGACGGGCCCTAGGAGTACCCCCTAGGGGCGTGGGCTAAAATCTATTTTGGCCATAACTTCTTCGTTACTTGCCCGATTCGGTCGATCTTTATGTCCACAGAATACTTTTCGAAAGGCCTAAGACCCCTAATGATCAGAATTCATATCCATAGTGCCGAACAAAGAATTTCAATTTTTGGGTCGGGCCCTAGGGTTTCGGGGGCTGAAAAATCATACGAAACGAAATGTTGATTTTTTCGCACATTAGCACATTCACATGTACTTATGGCATTTTAAAGTGAGCTTGCGTAATTTGAATGCCCAGATTGCGGGTAAATCGGCAGAATAAGCCCCAAAATAGTCACTTTTTCGCTTGTTTTGGACTCTTACGAAGTTCTCGTAAAGCAAAATAATAGGAAAAGTGGATTTTTACTTTTTGGAGGATATCCCTTGGAAAAAGGTTTCCAATGCTACTTGAATCGGCCAAATCCGACAAATAGCCTACAAGTTATGGCAAAAATAATGGAACTGCGCAAAATGGGACCCGACGCAATAACTATTTTGGCCATAACTTCTTCGTTTCTCGCCCGATTCGGTCGATCTTTATGTCGACGGAATCCTTATCTAAAGGACCAAGACCCTGCATGATTGGAATTCCTATCCATCGTGCTGAACAAAGAGCTCCAATTTTTTGGCCGGGCCCTAGGAGTACCCCCTAGGGGCCTGGGCTAAAAACTATTTTGGCCATAACTTCTTCGTTACTCGCCCAATTCGATCGATCTTTATGTCCACAGAATCCTTATCTAAAGGCTTAAGACCACTAATAATCGGAATTCCTATCCATCATGCCGAACAAAGAGTTTCAATTTTTGGGTCGGGCCATAGGGGTACCCCTAGGGTTTCGGGGGCTGAAAAATCATCCGAAACGAAATGTTGATTTTTTAACACATTAGCACATTCACATGTACTTATGGCATTTTAAAGTGAGCTTGCATAATTTGAAGGCCCAGATTGCGGGTAAATCGGCCAAATACGCCCCAAAATAGTCACTTTTTCGCTTGTTTTGGACTCTCACGATGTTCTCGTAAAGCAAAATAATAGGAAAAGTGGATTTTTACTTTTAGGGGGATAGCCCTTGGAATAAGGTTTCCAACTCCGCTTGAATCGGACAAATCGGACATATAGCCTAGAAGTTATGGCAAAAATAGTGGAACTGCGCAAAACGGGACCCGACGCAATAAATATTTTGGCCATAACTTCTTCGTTTCTCGCCCGATTCGGTCGATCTTTATGTCGACGGAATCATTATCTAAAGGCCCAAGACCCCGCATGATTGGAATTCCTATCCATCGTGCTGAACAAAGAGCTCCAATTTTTGGGCCGGGCTTTAGGACTACCCGCTAGGGGCCTGGGCTAAAAACTATTTTGGCCATAACTTCTTCGTTACTTGCCCGATTCGGTCGATCTTTATGTCCACAGAATCCTTATCTAAAGGCCTAAGACCCTTAATGATCAGAATTCATATCCATAGTGCCGAACAAAGAGTTTTAATTCTTGGGTCGGGCCTAGGGGTACCCCTAGGGGTTCGGGGGTTGAAAAATCATGCGAAACGAAATGTTGATTTTTTCGCACATTAGTACATTCACATGTACTTATGGCATTTTAAAGTGAGCTTGCGTAATTTCAAGGCCCAGATTGCGGGTAAATCGGCCGAATACGCCCAAAAATAATCACTTTTTCGCTTGTTTTGGACTCTCAGGAAGTTCTCGTAAGGCAAAATATTAGGAAAAGTGGTTTTTTCTTTTTCGGGGATAGCCCTTGGAATAAGGTTTCCAATGTCTCTTGAATCGGCCAAATCGGACACACAGCCTAAAAGTTATGGCAAAAATAGTGGAACTGCGCAAAACGGGACCCGACGCAAAAACTAGTTTGGCCATAACTTCTTCGTTTCTTGCCCGATTCGGTCGACCTTTATGTCGACGGAATCCTTATCTAAAGGCCCAAGACCCCGTATGATTGGAATTCCTATCCATCGTGCTGAACAAAGAGCTCCAATTTTTTGGCCGCGCCCTAGGAGTACCCCCTAGGGGCTTGGGCTAAAAACTATTTTGGCCATAACTTCTTCGTTACTCGCCCGATTCGGTCGATCTTTATTTCCAAAGAATACTTATCTAAAGGCCTAAGACCCCTAATGATCGGAATTTCTATCCATCGAGCCGAACAAAGAGTTTCAATTTTTGGGCCGAGCCCTAGGGGTACCCCTAGGGGTTTGGGGGCTGAAAAATCATCCGAAACGAAATGTTGATTTTTTCGCACATTAGCACATTCACATGTACTTATGGCATTTTAAAGTGAGCTTGCGTAATTTAAAGGCCCAGATCGCGGGTAAATCGGCCGAATAGGCCCAAAAATAGTCATTTTTCCGCTTGTTTTGGACTCTCACGATGTTCTTGTAAGGCAAAATAATAGGAAAAGTGGATTTTTACTTTTTGGGGGATAGCCCTTGGAATAAGGTTTCCAACGCCGCTTGAATCGGCCAAATCGGACACATAGCATAGAAGTTATGGCAAAAATAGTGGAACTACGCAAAACTGGACCCGACGCAAAAACTAGTTTGGCCATATCTTCTTCGTTTCTCGCCCGATTCGGTCGATCTTTATGTCGACGGAATCCTTATCTAAAGGCCCAAGACCCCGCATGATTGGAATTCCTATCCATCGTGCTGAACAAAGAGTTCCAATTTTTTGGCCGGGCCCTAGGAGTACCCCCTAGGGGCCTGGGCTAAAAACTATTTTGGCCATAACTTCTTCGTTACTCGCCCGATTCGGTCGATCGGAATTCCTATCTATTGTGCCGAACAAAGAGTATCAATTTTTGGGCCGGGCTCTAGAGGTACCCCTAGGGGTTCGGGGGCTGAAAAATCATCCGAAACGAAATGTTGATTTTTTCGCACATTAGCACATTCACATGTAATATGGCATTTTAAAGTGAGCTTGCGTAATTTGAAGGCCCAGATTGTGGGTAAATCGGCCAAATACGCCCCAAAATAGTCACTTTTTCGCTTGTTTTGGACTCTCACGAAATTCTCGTAAAGCAAAATAATAGGAAAAGTGGATTTTACTTTTGGGGGATAGCCCTTGGAATAAGGTTTCCAACGCTGCTTGAATCAGCCAAATCGGACAAATAGCCTAGAAGTTATGGCAAAAATAGTGGAACTGCGCAAAACGGGACCCGACGCAATAACTATTTTTGCCATAACTTCTTTGTTTCTCACCCGATTCGGTCGATCTTTATGTCGACGGAATCGTTATCTTAAGGCCCAAGACCCCGCATGCTTGGAATTCCTATCCATCGTGCTGAACAAAGAGCTCCAATTTTTGGGCCGGGCCCTAGGAGTACCCCCTAGGGGCCTGGGCTAAAAACAATTTTGGCCATAACTTCTTCGTTACTCACCCGATTCGGTCGATATTTATGTCCATAGAATCCTTATCTAAAGGCCTAAGACCCCTAATGATCATAATTCCAATCGATAGTGCCGAACAAAGAGTTTCAATTTTTGGGCCAGGCCCTAGGGGTACCCCTAGGGGGTTCGGGGGCTGAAAAATCATCCGAAACGAAATGTTGATTTTTTCGCACATTAGCACATTCACATGTACTTATGGCATTTTAAAGTGAGCATGCGTAATTAAAAGGCCCAGATCGAGGGTAAATTGGCCGAATACGCCCCTAAATAGTCACTTTTTCGCTTGTTTTGAACTCTCACGAAGTTCTCGTAAGGCAAAATAATAGGAAAAAAGGATTTTTACTTTTTGGGGGATAGCCATTGGAATAAAGTTTCCAACGCCACTTGAATCGGTTAAATCGGACAAATAGCCAAGAAGTTATGGCAAAAATAGTGGAACAACGCAAAACGAGACTCGACGCAAAAACTAGTTTGGCCATAACTTCTTCGTTTCTCGCCCGATTCGGTTGATCTTTATGTTGACGGAATCCTTATATAAAGGCCCAAGACCCCGCATGATTGGAATTCCTATCCATCGTGCTGAGCAAAGAGCTCCAATTTTTTGGCCAGGCCCTAGAAGTACCCCTTAGGGGCCTGGGCTAAAAACTATTTTGGCCATAACTTCTTCGTTAATCGCCCGATTCGGTCGATCTTTATGTCCACAGAATCCTTATCTAAAGGCCTAGACCCCTAATGATCAAAAATCCTATCCATCGTGCCGAACAAAGAGTTTCAATTCTTGGGCCAGGCCCTAGGGGTTCCCCTAGGGGTTCGGGGGCTGAAAATTCATCCGAAACGAAATGTTGATTTTTTCGCACATTAGCACATTAACATGTACTTATGGCATTTTAAAGTGAGCTTTCATAATTTGAAGGCCCAGATTGCGGGTAAATTGGCCGAATACGCCCCAAAATAGTCACTTTTTCGCTTGTTTTGGACTCTCACGAAGTTCTTGTAAGGCAAAATAATAGGAAAAGTGGATTTTTACTTTTTGGGGGATAGCCCTTGGAATAAGGTTTTCAACGCCGCTTGAATCGGCCAAATCGGACACATAGCCTAGAAGTTATGGCAAAAATAGTGGAACTGCGCAAAACGGGACCCGACGCAAAAACTAGTTTGGCCATAACTTCTTCGTTTCTCGCCCGATTCGGTCGATCTTTATGTCGACGGAATCCTTATCTAAAGTCCCAAGACCCCGCATGAATGGAATTCCTATCCATCGTGCTGAACAAAGAGCTCCAATTTTTTGGCTGGGCCCTAGGAGTACCCCCTAGGGCCTGGGCTAAAAACTATTTTGGCCATAAATTCTTCGTTACTCGCCCGATTCGGTCGATCGGAATTCCTATCTATCGTGCCGAACAAAGAGTATCAATTTTTAGGCCGGGCCCTAGAAGTACCCCTAGGGGTCGGGGGCTGAAAAATCATCCGAAACAAAATGTTGATTTTTTCGCACATTAGCACATTCACATGTACTATGGCATTTTAAAGTGAGCTTGCGTAATTTGAAGGCCTAGATTGCGGGTAAATTGGCCGAATACGCCCCAAAATAGTCACTTTTTCGCTTGTTTTGGACTCTCACGAAGTTCTCGTAAGGCAAAATAATAGGAAAAGTGGATTTTTACTTTTTGGGGGATAGCCCTTGGAATAAGGTTTCCAACTCTGCTTGAATCGGCCAAATTGGACAAATAGCCTAGAAGTTATGGCAAAAATAGTGGAACTGCGCATAACGGGACCCGACGCAATAACTATTTTTGCCATAACTTCTTCGTTTCTCGCCCGATTCGGTCGATCTTTATGTCGACGGAATCGTTATCTAAAGGCCCAAGACCCCGCATGATTGGAATTACTATCCATCTTGCTGAACAAAGAGCTCCAATTTTTGGGCCGGGCCCTAGGAGTACCCCCTAGGGGCCTGGGCTAAAAACTATTTTGGCCATAACTTCTTCGTTACTCACCCGATTCGGTCGATATTTATGTCCACAAAATCCTTATCTAAAGGCCTAAGACCCCTAATGATCATAATTCCTATCGATAGTGCCGAACAAAGAGTTTCAATTTTTGGGCCGGGCCCTAGGGGTACCCATAGGGGGTTCGGGGGCTGAAAAATCATCCGAAACGAAAAAGTGAGCATGCGTAATTTAAAGGCCCAGATCGAGGGTAAATCGGCCGAATACGCCCCAAAATAGTCACTTTTTCGCTTGTTTTGAACACTCACGAAGTTCTCGTAAGGCAAAATAATAGGAAAAAATGATTTTTACTTTTTGGGGGATAGCCATTGGAATAAAGTTTCCAACGCCACTTGAATCGGCCAAATCGGACACATAGCCAAGAAGTTATGGCAAAAATAGTGGAACTGCGCAAAACGGGACCCGACGCAAAAACTAGTTTGGCCATAACTTCTTCGTTTCTCGCCCGATTCGGTCGATCTTTATGTCGACGGAATCCTTATCTAAAGGCCCAAGACCCCGCATGAATGGAATTCCTATCCATCGTGCTGAACAAAGAGCTCCAATTTTTGGGCCGGGCCCTAGGAGTACCCCCTAGGGGCCTGGGCTAAAAACTATTTTGGCCATAACTTCTTCGTTACTCACCCGATTCGGTCGATATTTATGTCCACAAAATCCTTATCTAAAGGCCTAAGACCCCTAATGATCATAATTCCTATCGATAGTGCCGAACAAAGAGTTTCAATTTTTGGGCCGGGCCCTAGGGGTACCCATAGGGGGTTCGGGGGCTGAAAAATCATCCGAAACGAAAAAGTGAGCATGCGTAATTTAAAGGCCCAGATCGAGGGTAAATCGGCCGAATACGCCCCAAAATAGTCACTTTTTTGCTTGGTTTGAACACTCACGAAGTTCTCGTAAGGCAAAATAATAGGAAAAAATGATTTTTACTTTTTGGGGGATAGCCATTGGAATAAAGTTTCCAACGCCACTTGAATCGGCCAAATCGGACAAATAGCCAAGAAGTTATGGCAAAAATAGTGGAACAACGCAAAACGAGACTCGACGCAAAAATTAGTTTGGCCATAACTTCTTCGTTTCTCGCCCGATTCGGTTGATCTTTATGTTGACGGAATCCTTATCTAAAGGCCCAAGATCCCGCATGATTGGAATTCCTATCCATCGTGCTGAATAAAGAGCTCCAATTTTTTGGCCGGGCCCTAGGAGTACCCCCTAGGGGCCTGGGCTAAAAACTATTTTGGCCATAACTTCTTCGTTACTCGCCTGATTCGATCGATCTTTATGTCCACAGAATCCTTATCTAAAGGCCTAAGACCCCTAATGATCAGAATTCCTATCCATCGTGCCGAACAAAGAGTTTCAATTCTTGGGCCGGGCCCTAGGGGTACCTGTAGGGGTTCGGGGGCTGAAAATTCATCCTAAACGAAATGTTGATTTTTTCGCACATTAGCACATTAACATGTACTTATGGCATTTTAAAGTGAGTATGCGTAATTTAAAGGCCCGGATCGAGGGTAAATCGGCCGAATACGCCCCAAAATAGTCACTTTTTCGCTTGTTTTGAACTCTCACGAAGTTCTCGTAAGGCAAAATAATAGGAAAAAAGGATTTTTACTTTTTGGGGGATAGCCATTGGAATAAGGTTTTCAACGCCTCTTTAATCGGCCAAATAGGACAAATAGCCTAGAAGTTATGGCAAAAATAGTGGAACTGCGCAAAACGGGACCCGACGCAATAACTATTTTTGCCATAACTTATTCGTTTCTCGCCCGATTCGGTCGATCTTTATGTCGACGGAATCGTTATATAAAGGCCCAAGACCCCGCATGATTGGAATTCCTATCCATCGTGCAGAACAATGAGCTCCAATTTTTGGGCCGGGCCCTAGGATACCCCTAAGGGCCTGGGCTAAAAACTATTTTGGCCATAACTTCTTCGTTACTCGCCCGATTCGGACGATCTTTATGTCCATAGAATCCTTATCTAAAGGCCTAAGACCCCTAATGATCATAATTCCTATCGATAGTGCCGAACAAAGAGTTTCAATTTTTGGGCCGGGCCCTAGGGGTACCCCTCGGGGGTTCGGGGGCTGAAAAATCATCCGAAACGAAATGTTGATTTTTTCGCACATTAGTACATTCACATGTACTTATGGCATTTTAAAGTGAGCATGCGTAATTTAAAGGCCCGGATCGAGGGTAAATCGGCCGAATACGCCCCAAAATAGTCACTTTTTTGCTTGTTTTGAACTCTCACGAAGTTCTCGTAAGGCAAAATAATAGGAAAAAAGGATTTTTACTTTTTGGGGGATAGCCATTGGAATAAGGTTTTCAACGCCGCTTTAATCGGCCAAATAGGACAAATAGCCTAGAAGTTATGGCAAAAATAGTGGAACTGCGCAAAACGGGACCCGACGCAATAATTATTTTTGCCATAACTTATTCGTTTCTCGCCAGATTCGGTCGATCTTAATGTCGACGGAATCGTTATATAAAGGCCCAAGACCCCGCATGATTGGAATTCCTTCCATCGTGCAGAACAATGAGCTCCAATTTTTGGGCCGGGCCCTAGGATACCCCTAAGGGCCTGGGCTAAAAACTATTTTGGCCATAACTTCTTCGTTACTAGCCCGATTCGGACGATCTTTATGTCCATAGAATCCTTATCTAACGGCCTAAGACTCCTAATGATCGGAATTCCAATCCATCGTGTCGAACAAAGAGTTTCAATTTTTGGGCCGGGCCCTAGGGGTACCCCTAAGGGTTCGGGGGCTGAAAAATCATCCGAAATGAAATGTTGATTTTTTCGCACATTAACACATTAACATGTACTTAAGGCATTTTAAAGTGAGCTTGCGTAATTTGAAGGCCCAGATTGCGGGTAAATCGGCCGAATACGCCCCAAAATAGTCATTTTTTCGCTTGTTTTGGACTCTCACGAAGTTCTCGTAAAGCAAAATAATAGGAAAAGTGGATTTGGGGGATAGTCCTTGGAATAAGGTTTCCAACACCGCTTGAATCAGCCAAATCGGACAAATAGCCTACAAGTTATGGCAAAAATAGTGGAACTGCGCAAAACGGGACCCGACGCAATAACTATTTTGGCCATAACTTCTTCGTTTCTCGCCCGATTCGGTCGATCTTTATGTCGACGGAATCGTTATCTAAAGGCCCAAGACCCCGCATGATTGGAATTCCTATCCATCGTGCTGAACAAAGAGCTCCAATTTTTGGGCCGGGCCCTAGGAGTACCCCCTAGGGGCCTGGGCTAAAAACTATTTTGCCATAACTTCTTCGTTACTCGCCCGATTCGGTCGATCTTTATGTCCACAAAATCCTTATCTAAAGGCCTAAGACCCGTAATAATCGGTATTCCTATCCATCGTGCTGAACAAAGAATTTCAATTTTTGGGCCGGGCCCTAGGGTTACCACTAGGGGTTCGGGGGCTGAAAAATCATCCGAAACGAAATGTTGATTTTTTCTCACATTAGCACATTCACATGTACTTATGGCATTTTAAAGTGACCTTGCGTAATTTAAAGACCCAAATCGCGGGTAAATTGGCCGAATACGCCTTAAAATAGTCACTTTTTCGCTTGTTTTGGACTGTCACGAAGTTCTTCTAAGGCAAATTAATAGAAAAAGTGGATTTTTACTTTTTGGGGGATAGCCCTTGGAATAAGGTTTCCAACGCCGCTTGAATCGGTCATATCGGACACATAGCCTAGAAGTTATGGCAAAAATAGTGGAACTGCGCAAAACGGGACCCGACGCAAAAACTAGTTTGGCCATAACTTCTTCGTTCTCGCCCGATTCGGCCGATCTTTATGTCGACGGAATCCTTATCTAAAGGCCCAAGACCCCGCATGATTGGAATTCCTATCCATCGTGCTGAACAAAGAGCTCCGATTTTTTGGTCGGGCCCTAGGAGTACCCCCTAGGGGCCTAGGCTAAAAACTATTTTCGCCATAACTTCTTCGTTACTCGCCCGATTCGGTCTATCGGAATTCCTATCTATCGTGCCGAACAAAGAGTATCAATTTTTGGGCCGGGCCCTAGAGGTACCCTAGAGGTTCGAGGGCTGAAAAATCATCCGTAACGAAATGTTGATTTTTTCGCACATTAGCACATTCACATGTACTATGGCATTTTAAAGTGAGCTTGCGTAATTTGAAGGCCCAGATTGCGGGTAAATCGGTCGAATACGCCCCAAAATAGTCACTTTTTCGCTTGTTTTGGACTGTCATGAAGTTCTCGTAAAGCAAAATAATAGAAAAAGTGGATTTTACTTTTTGCGGGATAGCCCTTGGAATAAGGTTTCCAACGCCGCTTGAATCGGCCAAATCGGACAAATAGCCTAGAAGTTATGGCAAAAATAGCGGAACTGCGCAAAACGGGACCCGACGCAATAACTATTTTGGCCATAACTTCTTCGTTTCTCGCCCGATTCGGTCGATCTTTATGTCGACGGAATCGTTATAAAAAGGCCCAAGACCCCGCATTATTGGAATTCCTATCCATCGTGCTGAACAAAGAGCTCCAATTTTTGGGCCGGGCCCTAGGAGTACCCCCTAGGGGCCAGAGCTAAAAACTATTTTGCCAAAACTTCTTCGTTACTCGCCCGATTCGGTCGATCTTTATGTCCACATAATCCTTATCTAAAGGCCTAAGACCCCTAATAATCGGAATTCCTATCCATCGTGCCGAACAAAGAGTTTTAATTTTCGGGCCGGGCCCTAGAGTTACCATTAGGGGTTCGGGGGCTGAAAAATCATCCGAAACGAAATGTTGATTTTTTCTCACATTAGCACATTCACATGTACTTATGGCATTTTAAAGTGAGCTTGCGTAATTTAAAGGCCCAGATCGCGGGTAAATCGGCCGAATACGCTTTAAAATAGTCACTTTTTCGCTTGTTTTGGACTGTCACGAAGTTCTTGTAAGGCAAAATAATAGGAAAAGTGGATTTTTACTTTTTGGGGGATAGCCCTTGGAATAATGTTTCCAACGCCGCTTGAATCGGCCATATCAGACAAATAGCCTAGAAGTTATGGCAAAAATAGTGGAACTGCGCAAAACGGGACCCGACGCAAAAACTAGTTTGGCCATAACTTCTTCGTTTCTCGTTCGATTCGGTCGATCTTTATGTCGACGGAATCCTTATCTAAAGGCCCAAGAACCCGCATAATTGGAATTCCTATCCATCATGCTGAACAAAGAGCTCCAATTTTTGGGCCGGGCCCTAGGAGTACCCCCTAGGGGCCTGGGCTAAAAACTATTTTGCCATAACTTCTTCGTTACTCGCCCGATTCGGTCGATCTTTATGTCCACAAAATCCTTATCTAAAGGCCTAAGACCCGTAATAATCGGTATTCCTATCCATCGTGCTGAACAAAGAATTTCAATTTTTGGGCCGGGCCCTAGGGTTACCACTAGGGGTTCGGGGGCTGAAAAATCATCCGAAACGAAATGTTGATTTTTTCTCACATTAGCACATTCACATGTACTTATGGCATTTTAAAGTGACCTTGCGTAATTTAAAGACCCAAATCGCGGGTAAATTGGCCGAATACGCCTTAAAATAGTCACTTTTTCGCTTGTTTTGGACTGTCACGAAGTTCTTCTAAGGCAAATTAATAGAAAAAGTGGATTTTTACTTTTTGGGGGATAGCCCTTGGAATAAGGTTTCCAACGCCGCTTGAATCGGTCATATCGGACACATAGCCTAGAAGTTATGGCAAAAATAGTGGAACTGCGCAAAACGGGACCCGACGCAAAAACTAGTTTGGCCATAACTTCTTCGTTCTCGCCCGATTCGGCCGATCTTTATGTCGACGGAATCCTTATCTAAAGGCCCAAGACCCCGCATGATTGGAATTCCTATCCATCGTGCTGAACAAAGAGCTCCGATTTTTTGGTCGGGCCCTAGGAGTACCCCCTAGGGGCCTAGGCTAAAAACTATTTTCGCCATAACTTCTTCGTTACTCGCCCGATTCGGTCTATCGGAATTCCTATCTATCGTGCCGAACAAAGAGTATCAATTTTTGGGCCGGGCCCTAGAGGTACCCTAGAGGTTCGAGGGCTGAAAAATCATCCGTAACGAAATGTTGATTTTTTCGCACATTAGCACATTCACATGTACTATGGCATTTTAAAGTGAGCTTGCGTAATTTGAAGGCCCAGATTGCGGGTAAATCGGTCGAATACGCCCCAAAATAGTCACTTTTTCGCTTGTTTTGGACTGTCATGAAGTTCTCGTAAAGCAAAATAATAGAAAAAGTGGATTTTACTTTTTGCGGGATAGCCCTTGGAATAAGGTTTCCAACGCCGCTTGAATCGGCCAAATCGGACAAATAGCCTAGAAGTTATGGCAAAAATAGCGGAACTGCGCAAAACGGGACCCGACGCAATAACTATTTTGGCCATAACTTCTTCGTTTCTCGCCCGATTCGGTCGATCTTTATGTCGACGGAATCGTTATAAAAAGGCCCAAGACCCCGCATTATTGGAATTCCTATCCATCGTGCTGAACAAAGAGCTCCAATTTTTGGGCCGGGCCCTAGGAGTACCCCCTAGGGGCCAGAGCTAAAAACTATTTTGCCAAAACTTCTTCGTTACTCGCCCGATTCGGTCGATCTTTATGTCCACATAATCCTTATCTAAAGGCCTAAGACCCCTAATAATCGGAATTCCTATCCATCGTGCCGAACAAAGAGTTTTAATTTTCGGGCCGGGCCCTAGAGTTACCATTAGGGGTTCGGGGGCTGAAAAATCATCCGAAACGAAATGTTGATTTTTTCTCACATTAGCACATTCACATGTACTTATGGCATTTTAAAGTGAGCTTGCGTAATTTAAAGGCCCAGATCGCGGGTAAATCGGCCGAATACGCTTTAAAATAGTCACTTTTTCGCTTGTTTTGGACTGTCACGAAGTTCTTGTAAGGCAAAATAATAGGAAAAGTGGATTTTTACTTTTTGGGGGATAGCCCTTGGAATAATGTTTCCAACGCCGCTTGAATCGGCCATATCAGACAAATAGCCTAGAAGTTATGGAAAAAATAGTGGAACTGCGCAAAACGGGACCCGACGCAAAAACTAGTTTGGCCATAACTTCTTCGTTTCTCGTTCGATTCGGTCGATCTTTATGTCGACGGAATCCTTATCTAAAGGCCCAAGAACCCGCATAATTGGAATTCCTATCCATCGTGCTGAACAAAGAGCTCCAATTTTTTGGCCGGGCCCTAGGAGTACCCCATAGGGGCCTGGGCTAAAAACTATTTTGGCCATAACTTCTTCGTTACTCGCCCGATTCGGTCGATCGGAATTCCTATCTATCGTGCCGAACAAAGAGTATCAATTTTTGGGCCGGGCCCTAGAGGTTCCCCTAGGGGTTCGGGGGCTGAAAAATCATCCGAAAAAAATTGTTGATTTTTTCGCACATTAGCACATTCACATGTACTATGGCATTTTAAAGTGAGCTTGCGTAATTTGAAGGCCCAGATTGCGGGTAAATCGGCCGAATACGCCCCAAAATAGTCACTTTTTCGCTTGTTTTGGACTCTCACGAAGTTCTCGTAAAGAAAAATAATAGGAAAAGTGGATTTCGGGGATAGTCCTTGGAATAAGGTTTCCAACACCGCTTGAATCAGCCAAATCGGACAAATAGCCTAGAAGTTATGGCAAAAATAGTGGAACTGCGCAAAACGGGACCCGACGCAATAACTATTTTTGCCATAACTTCTTCGTTTCTCGCCCGATTCGGTCAATCTTTATGTCGACGGAATCGTTATCCAAAGGCCCAAGACCCCGCATGATTGGAATTCTTATCCATCGTGCTGAACAAAGAGCTCCAATTTTTGGGCCGGGCCCTTGGAGTACCCCCTAGGGGCCTGGGCTAAAAACTATTTTGGCCATAACTTCTTCGTTACTCACCCGATTCGGTCGATATTTATGTCCACAGAATCCTTATCTAAAGACCTAAGACCCCTAATGATCATAATTCCTATGGATAGTGCCGAACAAAGAGTTTCAATTTTTGGGCCAGGCCCTAGGGGTACCCCTAGGGGGTTCGGGGGCTGAAAAATCATCCGAAACGTAATGTTGATTTTTTCGCACATTAGCACATTCACTTGTACTTTTGGCATTTTAAAGTGAGCATGCGTAATTTAAAGGCCCAGATCGAGGGTAAATCGGCCGAATACGCCCCAAAATAATCACTTTTTCGCTTGTTTTGAACTCTCACGAAGTTCTCGTAAGGCAAAATAATAGGAAAAAAGGATTTTTACTTTTTGGGGGATAGCCATTGGAATAAGGTTTCCAACGTCGCTTGAATCGGCCAAATCGGACAAATAGCCAAGAAGTTATGGCAAAAATAGTGGAACAACGCAAAACGAGACTCGATGCAAAAACTAGTTTGGCCATAACTTCTTTGTTTCTCGCCCGATTCGGTGGATCTTTATGTTGACGGAATCCTTATCTAAAGGCCCAAGACCCCGCATGATTGGAATTCCTATCCATCGTGCTGAACAAAGAGCTCCAATTTTTTGGCCAGACCCTAGGAGTACCCCCTAGGGGCCTGGGCTAAAAACTATTTTGACCCTAACTTCTTCGTTACTCGCCTGATTCGATCGATCTTTATGTCCATAGAATCCTTATCTAAAGGCCTAAGACCCTAATGATCGGAATTCCTATCCATCGTGCCGAACAAAGAGTATCAATTTTTGGGCCGGGCCCTAGAGGTACCCCTAGGGGTTCGAGGGCTGAAAAATCATCCGAAACGAAATGTTGATTTTTTCGCACATTAGCACATTCACATGTACTATAGCATTTTAAAGTGAGCGTGCATAATTTGAAGGCCCAGATTGCGGGTAAATCGGCCGAATACGCCGCAAAATAGTCACTTTTTCGCTTGTTTTGGACTCTCACGAAGTTCTCGTAAAGCAAAATAATAGGAAAAGTGGATTTTACTTTTTGGGGGATAGCCATTGGAATAAGGTTTCCAATGCCGCTTGAATCGGCCAAATCAGACAAATAGCCTAGAAGTTATGGCAAAAATAGTGGAACTGCGCAAAACGGGACCCGGCGCAATAACTATTTTGGCCATAACTTATTCGTTTCTCGCCCGATTCGGTCGATCTTTATGTCGACGGAATCATTATATAAAGGCCCAAGACCCCGCATGATTAGAATTACTATCCATCGTGCAGAACAAAGAGCTCCAATTTTTGGGCCGGGCCCTAGGATACCCCTAGGGGCCTGGGCTAAAAACTATTTTGGCCATAACTTCTTCGTTACTCGCCCGATTCGGACGATCTTTATGTCAATAGAATCCTTATCTAAAAGCCTAAGACTCCTAATGATCGGAATTCCTATCCATCGTACCGAACAAAGAGTTTCAATTTTTGGGTCGGGCCCTAGTGGTACCCCTAAGGGTTCGGGGGCTGAAAAATCATCCGAAACGAAATGTTGATTTTTTCGCACATTAACACATTAACATGTACTTAAGGCATTTTAAAGTGAGCTTGCGTAATTTGAAGGCCCAGATTGCGGGTAAATCGGCCGAATACGCCCCAAAATAGTCACTTTTTCGTTTGTTTTGGACTCTCACGAAGTTCTCGTAAAGCAAAATAATAGGAAAAGTAGATTTTACTTTTTGGGGGATAGCCCTTGGAATAAGGTTTCCAACGCCGCTTGAATCGGTCATATCGGACACATAGCCTAGAAGTTATGGCAAAAATAGTGGAACTGCGCAAAACGGGACTTGACGCAATAACTATTTTGGCCATAACTTCTTCGTTTCTCGCCCGATTCGGTAGATTATTATGTCGACGGAATCGTTATCTAAAGGCCCAAGACCCCTAATAATCGGAATTCCTATCCATCGTGCCGAACAAAGAGTTTCAATTTTCGGGCGGGCCCTAGGGTTACCACTAGGGGTTCGGGGGCTGAAAAATCATCCGAAACGAAATGTTGATTTTTTCTCACATTAGCACATTCACATGTACTTATAGCATTTTAAAGTGAGCTTGCATAATTTAAAGGCCCAGATCGCGGGTAAATCGGCCGAATACGCTCCAAAATAGTCACTTTTTCGCTTGTTTTGGACTCTCACGAAGTTCTTATAAGGCAAAATAATAGGAAAAGTGGATTTTTACTTTTTGGGGGATAGCCCTTGGAATAAGGTTTCCAACACCGCTTGAATCGGTAATATCGGACACATAGCCTAGAAGTTATGGCAAAAATAGTGGAACTGCGCAAAACGGGACCCGACGCAAAAACTAGTTTGGCCATAACTTTTTCGTTTCTCGCCCGATTCGGTCGATCTTTATGTCGACGGAATCCTTATCTAAAGGCCTAAGACCCCGCATAATTGGAATTCCTATCCATCGTGCTGAACAAAAAGCTCCAATTTTTTGGCCGGGCCCTAGGAGTACCCCCTAGGGGCCTGGGCTAAAAACTATTTTGGCCATAACTTCTTCGTTACTCGCCCGATTCGGTCGATCGGAATTCCTATCCATCGTGTCGAATAAAGAGTTTCAATTTTCGGGCCGGGCCCTAGGGTTACCACTAGGGGTTCGGGGGCTGAAAAATCATCCGAAACGAAATGTTGATTTTTTCTCACATTAGCACATTCACATGTACTTATGGCAAATTAAAGTGAGCTTGCGTAATTTAAAGGCCCAGATAGCGGGTAAATCGGCCGAATACGCCCCAAAATAGTCACTTTTTTGCTTGTTTTGGACTCTCACGAAGTTCTCGTAAGGCAAAATAATAGGAAAAGTGGATTTTTACTTTTTGGGGGATAGCCCTTGGAATAAGGTTTCCAGCACCGCTTGAATCGACCAAATCGGACAAATAGCCTAGAAGTTATGGCAAAAATAGTGGAACTGCGCAAAACGAGACCCGTAGCAAAAACTATTTTGGCCATAACTTATTCATTTCTCGCCCGATTCGTTCGATCTTTATGTGGACGGAATCCTAATCTAAAGGCCCAAGACCCCGCATGATTGGAATTCCTATACATCGTACTGAACAAAGAGCTCCAATTTTTGGGCCGGGCCCTAGGAGTACCCTTTAGGGGCATGGGCTAAAAACTATTTTGCCATAACTTCTTCGTTACTCGCCCGATTAGGTCGATCTTTATGTCCACAGAATCCTTATTTAAAGGCCTAATACCCCTAATGATCGAAATTCCTATCCATCGTGTCGAATAAAGAGTTTCAATTTTCGGGCCGGGCCCTAGGGTTACCACTAGGGGTTCGGGGGCTGAAAAATCATCCGAAATGAAATGTTGATTTTTTCTCACATTAGCACATTCACATGTACTTATGGCATTTTAAAGTGAGCTTTTGCGTAATTTAAAGGCCTAGATAGCGGGTAAATCGGCCGAATACGCCCCAAAATAGTCACTTTTTTGCTTGTTGTGGACTCTCACAAAGTTCTCGTAAGGCAAAATAATAGGAAAAGTGGATTTTTACTTTTTGGGGGATAGCCCTTGGAATAAGGTTTCCAACGCCGCTTGAATCGGCCAAATCGGACAAATAGCCTTGAAGCTATGGCAAAAATAGTGGAACTGCGCAAAACGGGACCCGACGCAATAACTATTTTGGCCATAACTTATTCGTTTCTCGCCCGATTCGGTCGATCTTTATTTCGACGGAATCGTTATATAAAGGCCCAAGACCCCGTATGATTGGAATTCCTATCCATCGTGCAGAACAAAAGCTCCAATTTTTGGGCCGGGCCCTAAGATACCCCTAGGGGCCTGGGCTAAAAATTATTTTGGCCATAACTTCTTCGTTACTCGCCCGATTCGGACGATCTTTATGTCCATAGAATCCTTATCTAAAGGCCTAAGACTCCTAATGATCGGAATTCCTATCCATCGTGTCGAACAAAGAGTTTCAATTTTTGAGCTGGGCCCTAGGGGTTCGGGGGCTGAAAAAACATCCGAAACGAAATGTTGATTTTTTCGCACATTAACACATTAACATGTACTTAAGGCATTTTAAAGTGAGCTTGCGTAATTTGAAGGGGCAGATTGCGGGTAAATCGGCCGAATACGCCCCAAAATAGTCACTTTTTCGTTTGTTTTGGACTCTCACGAAGTTCTCGTAAAGCAAAATAATAGGAAAAGTGCATTTTACTTTTTGGGGGATAGCCCTTGGAATAAGGTTTCCAACGCCGCTTGAATCGGCCAAATCGGACAAATAGCCTAGAAGTTATGGAAAAAATAGTGGAACTGCGCAAAACGGGACCCGATGCAATAACTATTTTGGCCATAACTTCTTCGTTTCTCGCCCGATTCGGTCGATCTTTATGTCAACGGAATCGTTATCTAAAGGCCCAAGACCCCGCATGATTGGAATTCCTATCCATCGTGCTGAACAAAGAACTCCAATTTTTGGGCCGGGCCCTAGGAGTACCCCCTAGGGGCCTGGGCTAAAAACTATTTTGCCATAACTTCTTCGTTACTCGCCCGATTCGGTCGATCTTTATGTCCACAGAATCCTTATCTAAAGGCCTAAGACCCCTAATAATCGGAATTCCTATCCATCGTGCCGAACAAAGAGTTTCAATTATCGGGCCGGGCCCTAGCTTTACCACTAGGGGTTCGGGGGCTGAAAAATCATCCGAAACGGAATGTTGATTTTTTCTCACATTAGCACATTCACATGTACTTATGGCATTTTAAAGTGAGCTTGCGTAATTTAAAGGCCCAGATCGCGGGTAATTCGGCCGAATACGCTCCAAAATAGTCACTTTTTCGCTTGTTTTGGACTCTCACGAAGTTCTTGTAAGGCAAAATAATAGGAAAAGTGGATTTTTACTTTTTGGGGGATATCCCTTGGAATAAGGTTTCCAACGCTGCTTGAATCGGCCAAATCGGACAAATAGCCTAGAAGTTATGGCAAAAATAGTGGAATTGCGCAAAACGGGACCCGACGCAAAAACTAGTTTGGCCATAACTTCTTTGTTTCTTGCCGGATTCGGTCGATCTTTATGTCCATAGAATCCTTATCTAAAGGCCTAAGACTCCTAATGATCGGAATTCCTATCCATCGTGTCGAACAAAGAGTTTCAATTTTTGAGCCGGGCCCTAGGGGTTCGGGGGCTGAAAAATCATCCGAAACGAAATGTTGATTTTTTCGCACATTAACACATTAACATGTACTTAAGGCATTTTAAAGTGAGCTTGCATAATTTGAAGGCCCAGATTGCGGGTAAATCGGCCGAATACGCCCCAAAATAGTCATTTTTTTGTTTGTTTTAAACTCTCACGAAGTTCTCGTAAAGCAAAATAATAGCAAAAGTGGATTTTACTTTTTGAAAGATAGCCCTTGGAATAAGGTTTCCAATGCTGCTTGAATCGGCCAAATCGGAAAAATAGCCAAGAAGTTATGGCAAAAATAGCGGAACTGCGCAAAACGGGACCCGACGCAATAACTATTTTGGCCATAACTTCTTCGTTTCTCGCCCGATTCGGTCGATCTTTATGTCGACGGAATCGTTATCTAAAGGCCCAAGACCCCGCATGATTGGAATTCCTATCCATCGTGCTGAACAAAGAACTCCAATTTTTGGGCCGGGCCCTAGGAGTACCCCCTAGGGGCCTGGGCTAAAAACTATTTTGCCATAACTTCTTCGTTACTCGCCCGATTCGGTCGATCTTTATGTCCACAGAATCCTTATCTAAAGGCCTAAGACCCCTAATAATCGGAATTCCTATCCATCGTGCCGAACAAAGAGTTTCAATTATCGGGCCGGGCCCTAGCTTTACCACTAGGGGTTCGGGGGCTGAAAAATCATCCGAAACGGAATGTTGATTTTTTCTCACATTAGCACATTCACATGTACTTATGGCATTTTAAAGTGAGCTTGCGTAATTTAAAGGCCCAGATCGCGGGTAATTCGGCCGAATACGCTCCAAAATAGTCACTTTTTCGCTTGTTTTGGACTCTCACGAAGTTCTTGTAAGGCAAAATAATAGGAAAAGTGGATTTTTACTTTTTGGGGGATATCCCTTGGAATAAGGTTTCCAACGCTGCTTGAATCGGCCAAATCGGACAAATAGCCTAGAAGTTATGGCAAAAATAGTGGAATTGCGCAAAACGGGACCCGACGCAAAAACTAGTTTGGCCATAACTTCTTTGTTTCTTGCCGGATTCGGTCGATCTTTATGTCCATAGAATCCTTATCTAAAGGCCTAAGACTCCTAATGATCGGAATTCCTATCCATCGTGTCGAACAAAGAGTTTCAATTTTTGAGCCGGGCCCTAGGGGTTCGGGGGCTGAAAAATCATCCGAAACGAAATGTTGATTTTTTCGCACATTAACACATTAACATGTACTTAAGGCATTTTAAAGTGAGCTTGCATAATTTGAAGGCCCAGATTGCAGGTAAATCGGCCGAATACGCCCCAAAATAGTCATTTTTTCGTTTGTTTTAAACTCTCACGAAGTTCTCGTAAAGCAAAATAATAGGAAAAGTGGATTTTACTTTTTGAAAGATAGCCCTTGGAATAAGGTTTCCAACGCTGCTTGAATCGGCCAAATCGGAGAAATAGCCAAGAAGTTATGGCAAAAATAGCGGAACTGCGCAAAACGGGACCCGACGCAATAACTATTTTGGCCATAACTTCTTCGTTTCTCGCCCGATTCAGTCGATCTTTATGTCGACGGAATCGTTATCTAAAGGCCCAAGACCCCGCATGATTGGAATTCCTATCCATCGTGCTGAACAAAGAGCTCCAATTTTTGGGCCGGGCCCTAGGAGTACCCCGTAGGGGCCTGGGCTAAAAACTATTTTGCCATAACTTCTTCGTTACTCGCCCGATTCGGTCGATCTTTATGTCCACAGAATCCTTATCTAAAGGCCTAAGACACCTAATAATCATAATTCCTATCCATCGTGCCGAACAAAGAGTTTCAATTTTCGGGCCGGGCCCTAGGGTTACCACTAAGGGTTCGGGGCTGAAAAATCATCCGAAACGAAATGTTGATTTTTTCTCACATTAGCACATTCACATGTACTTATGGCATTTTAAAGTGAGCTTGCGTAATTTAAAGGCCCAGATCGTGGGTAAATCGGTCGAATACGCTCCAAAATAGTCACTTTTTCGCTTGTTTTGGACTCTCACGAAGTTCTTGTAAGGCAAAATAATTGGAAAAGTGGATTTTTACTTTTTGGGGGATAGCCCTTGGAATAAGGTTTCCAACGCTGCTTGAATTGGCCAAATCGGACAAATAGCCTAGAAGTTATGGCAAAAGTAGTGGAACTGCGCAAAACGGGACCCGACGCAAAAACTAGTTTGGCCATAACTTCTTTGTTTCTGGCCGGATTCGGTCGATCTTTATGTTGGCGGAATCCTTATCTAAAGGCCCAAGACCCCGCATGATTATAATTCCTATCCATCGTGCTGAACAAAGAGCTCCAATTTTTTGGCCAGGCCCTAGGTGTACCCCTAGGGGCCTGGGCTAAAAACTATTTTGGCCATAACATCTTCGTTACTCGCCCGATTCGGTCGATCTTTATGTCCATAGAATCCTTATCTAAAGGCCTAAGACCCCTAATGATCGGAATTCCTATCCATCATGCCGAACAAAGAGTTTCAATTTTTGGGCCGGGCCCTAGGGGTACCCCTAGGGGTTCGAGGGCTGAAAAATCAACCGAAACGAAATGTTGATTTTTTTGCACATTAGCTCATTAACATGTACTTAAGGCATTTTAAAGTGAGCTTGCATAATTTGAAGGCCCAGATTGCAGGTAAATCGGCCGAATACTCCCCAAAATAGTCACTTTTTCGCTTGTTTTGGACTCTCACAATGTTCTTGTAAAGCAAAATAATAGGAAAAGTGGATTTTTACTTTTTTCGGGATAGCCCTTGGAATAAGGTTTTCAACGCTGCTTGAATTGGCCAAATCGGACAAATAGCCTAGAAGTTATGGCAAAAATAGTGGAACTGCGCAAAACTGGACCCGACGCAAAAACTAGTTTGGCCATAACTTCTTTGTTTCTGGCCGGATTCGGTCGATCTTTATGTCGACGGAATCCTAATCTAAAGGCCCAAGACCCCGCATGATTGGAATTCCTATACATCGTACTGAACAAAGAGCTCCAATTTTTGGGCCGGGCCCTAGGAGTACCCCCTAGGGGCATGGGCTAAAAACTATTTTGCCATAACTTCTTCGTTACTCGCCCGATTCGGTCGATCTCTATGTCCACAGAATCCTTATCTAAAGGCCTAATACCCCTAATGATCGGAATTCCTATCCATCGTGTCGAATAAAGAGTTTCAATTTTCGGGCCGGGCCCTAGGGTTACCACTATGGGTTCGGGGGCTGAAAAATCATCCGAAACGAAATGTTGATTTTTTCTCACATTAGCACATTCACATGTACTTATGGCATTTTAAAGTGAGCTTTTGCGTAATTTAAAGGCCTAGATAGCGGGTAAATCGGCCGAATACGCCCCAAAATAGTCACTTTTTTGCTTGTTTTGGACTCTCACGAAGTTCTCGTAAGGCAAAATAATAGGAAAAGTGGATTTTTACTTTTTGGGGGATAGCCCTTGGAATAAGGTTTCCAACGCCGCTTGAATCGGCCAAATCGGACAAATAGCCTAGAAGCTTTGGCAAAAATAGTGGAACTGCGCAAAACGGGACCCGACGCAATAACTATTTTGGCCATAACTAATTCTTTCTCGCCCAATTCGGTCGATCTTTATTTCGACGGAATCGTTATATAAAGGCCCAAGACCCCGTATGATTGGAATTCCTATCCATCGTGCAGAACAAAAGCTCCAATTTTTGGGCCGGGCCCTAAGATACCCCTAGGGGCCTGGGCTAAAAATTATTTTGGCCATAACTTCTTCGTTACTCGCCCGATTCGGACGATCTTTATGTCCATAGAATCCTTATCTAAAGGCCTAAGACTCCTAATGATCGGAATTCCTATCCATAGTGTCGAACAAAGAGTTTCAATTTTTGAGCCGGGCCCTAGGGGTTCGGGGGCTGAAAAATCATCCGAAACGAAATGTTGATTTTTTCGCACATTAACACATTAACATGTACTTAAGGCATTTTAAAGTGAGCTTGCGTAATTTGAAGGCCCAGATTGCGGGTAAATCGGCCGAATACGCCCCAAAATAGTCACTTTTTCGTTTGTTTTAGACTCTCACGAAGTTCTCGTAAAGCAAAATAATGGGAAAAGTGGATTTTACTTTTTGGGGGATAGCCCTTGGAATAAGGTTTCCAACGCCGCTTGAATTGGCCAAATCAGACAAATAGCCTAGAAGTTATGGAAAAAATAGTGGAACTGCGCAAAACGGGACCCGATGCAATAACTATTTTGGCCATAACTTCTTCGTTTCTCGCCCGATTCGGTCAATCTTTATGTCGACGGAATCGTTATCTAAAGGCCCAAGACCCCGCATGATTCGAATTCCTATCCATCGTGCTGAACAAAGAGCTCCAATTTTTGGGCCGGGCCTTAGGAGTACCCCTAGGGGCCTGGGCTAAAAACTATTTTGGCCATAACTTCTTCGTTACTCGCCCGATTCGGACGATCATTATGTCCATAGAATCCTTATCTAAAGGCCTAAGACTCATAATGATCGAAATTCCTATCCATCGTGCCGAACAAAGAGTTTCAATTTTTGGGCCGGGCCCTAGTGTTACCCCTAAGGGTTCGGGGGATGAAAAATCATCCGAAACGAAATGTTGATTTTTTCGCACATTAACACATTAACATGTACTTAAGGCATTTTAAAGTGAGCTTGCATAATTTGAAGGCCCAGATTGCGGGTAAATCGGCCGAATACGCCCCAAAATAGTCATTTTTTCGTTTGTTTTAAACTCTCACGAAGTTCTCGTAAAGCAAAATAATAGGAAAAGTGGATTTTACTTTTTGAAAGATAGCCCTTGGAATAAGGTTTCCAACGCTGCTTGAATCGGCCAACTCGGAGAAATAGCCAAGAAGTTATGGCAAAAATAGCGGAACTGCGCAAAACGGGACCCGACGCAATAACTATTTTGGCCATAACTTCTTCGTTTCTCGCCCGATTCGGTCGATCTTTATGTCAACGGAATCGTTATCTAAAGGCCCAAGACCCCACATGATTGGAATTCCTATCCATCGTGCTGAACAAAGAGCTCCAATTTTTGGGCCGGGCCCTAGGAGTACCCCCCTAGGGGCCTGGGCTAAAAACTATTTTGCCATAACTTCTTCGTTACTCGCCCGATTCGGTCGATCTTTATGTCCACAGAATCCTTATCTAAAGGCCTAAGACCCCTAATAAACGGAATTCCTATCCATCGTGCCGAACAAAGAGTTTCAATTATCGGGCCGGGCCCTAGCTTTACCACTAGGGGTTCGGGGGCTGAAAAATCATCCGAAACGGAATGTTGATTTTTTCTCACATTAGCACATTCACATGTACTTATGGCATTTTAAAGTGAGCTTGCGTAATTTAAAGGCCCAGATCGTGGGTAAATCGGCCGAATACGCTCCAAAATAGTCACTTTTTCGCTTGTTTTGGACTCTCACGAAGTTCTTGTAAGGCAAAATAATAGAAAAAGTGGATTTTTACTTTTTGGAGAGTATCCCTTGGAATAAGGTTTCCAACGCTGCTTGAATCGGCCAAATCGGACAAATAGCCTAGAAGTTATGGCAAAAATAGTGGAATTGCGCAAAACGGGACCCGACGCAAAAACTAGTTTGGCCATAACTTCTTTGTTTCCTGCCGGATTCGGTTGATCTTTATGTTGGCGGAATCCTTATCTAAAAGCCCAAGACACCGCATGATTGGAATTCCTATCCATCGTCCAGAACAAAGAGCTCCAATTTTTGGGCCGGGCCCAAGGATACCCCTAGGGGCCTGGGCTAAAAACTATTTTGGCCATAACTTCTTCGTTACTCGCCCGATTCGGACGATCTTTATGTCCATAGAATCCTTATCTAAAGGCCTAAGACTCCTAATGATCGGAATTCCTATCCATCGTGTCGAACAAAGAGTTTCAATTTTTGGGCCGGGCCCTAGGGGTACCCCTAAGGGTTCGGGGGCTGAAAAATCATCCGAAACGAAATGTTGATTTTTTCGCACATTAACAAATTAACATGTACTTAAGGCATTTTAAAGTGAGCTTGCGTAATTTGAAGGCCCAGATTGCGGGTAAATCGGCCGAATACGCCCCAAAATAGTCACTTTTTCGTCTGTTTTGGACTCTCACGAAGTTCTCGTAAAGAAAAATAATAGGAAAAGTGGATTTTACTTTTTGCGGGATAGCCCTTGGAATAAGGTTTCCAACGCCGCTTGAATCGGCCAAATCGGACAAATAGCCTAGAACTTATGGCAAAAATAGCGGAACTGCGCAAAACGGGACCCGACGCAATAACAATTTTGGCCATAACTACTTCGTTTCTCGCCCGATTCGGTCGATCTTTATGTCGACGGAATCGTTATCTAAAGGCCCAAGACCCCGCATGATTGGAATTCCTATCCATCGTGCTGAACAAAGAGCTCCAATTTTTGGGTCGGGCCCTAGGAGTACCCCCTAGGGGCCTGGGCTAAAAACTATTTTGCCATAACTTCTTCGTTACTCGCCCGATTCGGTCGATCTTTATGTCGACAGAATCCTTATCTAAAGGCCTAAGACCCCTAATAATCATAATTCCTATCCATCGTGCCGAAGAAAGAGTTTCAATTTTCGGGACGGGCCCTAGGGTTACCACTAAGGGTTCGGGGGCTGAAAAATCATCCGAAACGAAATGTTGATTTTTTCTCACATTAGCACATTCACATGTACTTATGGCATTTTAAAGTGAGCTTGCATAATTTAAAGGCCCAGATCGCGGGTAAATCGGTCGAATACGCTCCAAAATAGTCACTTTTTCGCTTGTTTTGGACTCTCACGAAGTTCTTGTAAGGCAAAATAATAGGAAAAGTGGATTTTTACATTTTGGGGGATAGCCCTTGGAATAAGGTTTCCAACGCTGCTTGAATTGGCCAAATCGGACAAATAGCCTAGAAGTTATGGCAAAAGTAGTGGAACTGCGCAAAACGGGACCCGACGCAAAAACTAGTTTGGCCATAACTTCTTTGTTTCTGGCCGGATTTGGTCGATCTTTATGTTGGCGGAATCCTTATCTAAAGGCCCAATACCCCGCATGACTGGAATTCCTATCCATCGTGCTGAACAAAGAGCTCCAATTTTTTGGCCAGGCCCTAGGTGTACCCCTAGGGGCCTGGGCTAAAAACTATTTTGGCCATAAAATCTTCGTTACTCGCCCGATTCGGTCGATCTTTATGTCCATAGAATCCTTATCTAAAGGCCTAAGACCCCTAATTATCGGAATTCCTATCCATCATGCCGAACAAAGAGTTTCTATTTTTGGGCCGGGCCCTAGGGGTACCCCTAGGGGTTCGAGGGCTGAAAAATCAACCGAAACGAAATGTTGATTTTTTTGCACATTAGCACATTAACATGTACTTAAGGCATTTTAAAGTGAGCTTGCATAATTTGAAGGCCCAGATTGCGGGTAAATCGGCCGAATACGCCCTAAAATAGTCACTTTTTCGCTTGTTTTGAACTCTCACGAAGTTCTCGTAAAGCAAAATAATAGGAAAAGTGGATTTTACTTTTTGGGGGATAGCCATTGGAATAAGGTTTCCAACGCCGCTTGAATCGGCCAAATCAGACAAATAGCCTAAAAGTTATGGCAAAAATAGTGGAACTGCGCAAAACGGGACCCGGCGCAATAACTATTTTGGCCATAACTTATTCGTTTCTCGCCCGATTCGGTCGATCTTTATGTCGACGAAATCGTTATATAAAGGCCCAAGACCCCGCATGATTGGAATTCCTATCCATCGTGCAGAACAAAGAGCTTCAATTTTTTGGGCCGGGCCCTAGGAGTAGCCCCTAGGGGCCTGGGCTAAAAACTATTTTGCCATAACTTCTTCGTTACTCGCCAGATTCGGTCGATCTTTATGTCCACAGAATCCTTATCTAAAGGCCTAAGACCCCTAATAATCAGAATTCCTATGCATCGTGCCGAACAAAGAGTTTAAATTTTCGGGCCGGGCCCTAGGGTTACCACTAAGGGTTCGGGGGCTGAAAAATCATCCGAAACGAAATGTTGATTTTTTCTCACATTAGCACATTCACATGTTCTTATGGCATTTTAAAGTGAGCTTGCGTAATTTAAAGGCCCAGATCGCGGGTAAATCGGTCGAATACGCTCAAAAACAGTCACTTTTTCGCTTGTTTTGGACTCTCACGAAGTTCTTGTAAGGCAAAATAATAGGAAAAGTGGATTTTTACTTTTTTCGGGATAGCCCTTGGAATAAGGTTTTCAACGCTGCTTGAATTGGCCAAATCGGACAAATAGCCTAGAAGTTATGGCAAAAATAGTGGAACTGCGCAAAACGGGACCCGACGCAAAAACTAGTTTGGCCATAATTTTTTTGTTTCTGGCCGGATTCGGTCGATCTTTATGTTGGCGGAATCCTTATCTAAAGGCCCAAGACCCCGCATGATTGGAATTCCTATCCATCGTGCTGAACAAAGTGCTCCAATTTTTTGGCAAGGCCCTAGGAGTACCCCTAGGGGCCTGGGCTAAAAACTATTTTGGCCATAACATCTTCGTTACTCGCCCGATTCGGTCGATCTTTATGTCCATAGAATCCTTATCTAAAGGCCTAAGACCCCTAATGATCGGAATTCCTATCCATCATGCCGAACAAAGAGTTTCAATTTTTGGGCCGGGCCCTAGGGGTACCCCTAGGGGTTCGAGGGCTGAAAAATTAACCGAAACGAAATGTTGATTTTTTCGCACATTAGCACATTAACATGTACTTAAGGCATTTTAAAGTGAGCTTGCATAATTTAAAGGCCCAGATTGCGGGTAAATCGGCCGAATACGCCCCAAAATAGTCACTTTTTCGCTTGTTTTGGACTCTCACGAAGTTCTCGTAAAGCAAATTAATAGGAAAATGGGATTTTACTTTTTGGGGGATAGCCCTTGGAATAAGGTTTCCAACGCCGCTTGAATCGCCCAAATCGGACAAATAGCCTAGAAGTTATGGCAAAAATAGTGGAACTGCGCAAAACGGGACCCGACGCAATAACTATTTTGGCCATAACTTCTTCGTTTCTCGCCCGATTCGGTCGATCTTTATGTCGACGAAATCGTTGTATAAAGGCCCAAGACCCCGCATGATTGGAATTCCTATCCATCGTGCAGAACAAAGAGCTCCAATTTTTGGGCCGGGCCCTAGGATACCCCTAGGGGCCTGGGCTAAAAACTATTTTGGCCATAACTTCTTCGTTACTCGCCCGATTCGGACGATCTTTATGTCCATAGAATCCTTATCTAAAGGCCTAAGACTCCTAATGATCGAAATTCCTATCCATCGTGTCGAACAAAGAGTTTCAATTTTTGGGCCGGGCCCTAGGGGTACCCCTAAGGGTTCGGGTGCTGAAAAATCATCCGAAACGAAATGTTGAATTTTTCGCACATTAACACATTAACATGTACTTAAGGCATTTTAAAGTGAGCTTGCATAATTTGAAGGCCCAGATTGCGGGTAAATCGGCCGAATACGCCCCAAAATAGTCACTTTTTCGTTTGTTTTGGACTCTCACGAAGTTCTCGTAAAGCAAAATAAGAGGAAAAGAGGATTTTACTTTTTGGGGGATAGCCCTTGGAATAAGGTTTCCAATGCCGCTTGAATCGCCCAAATCGGACAAATAGCCTAGAAGTTATGGCAAAAATAGTTGAACTGCGCAAAACGGGACCCGACGCAATAACTATTTTGGCCATAACTTCTTCGTTTCTCGCCCGATTCGGTCGATCTTTATGTCGACGGAATCGTTATCTAAAGGCCCAAGACCCCGCATGATTCGAATTCCTATCCATCGTGCTGAACAAAGAGCTCCAATTTTTGGGCCGAGCCCTAGGAGTACCCCTAGGGGCCTGGGCTAAAAACTATTTTGGCCATAACTTCTTCGTTACTTGCCCGATTCGGACGATCTTTATGTCCATAGAGTCCTTATCTAAAGGCCTAAGACTCCTAATGATCGGAATTCTTATCCATCGTGTCTAACAAAGAGTTTCAATTTTTGGGCCGGGCCCTAGTGGTAACCCTAAGGGTTCGGGGGCTGAAAAATCATCCGAAACGAAATGTTGATTTTTTCGCACATTAACACATTAACATGTACTTAAGGCATTTTAAAGTGAGCTTGCATAATTTGAAGGCCCAGATTGCGGGTAAATCGGCCGAATACGCCCCAAAATAGTCACTTTTTCGCTTGTTTTGGACTCTCACGAAGTTCTCGTAAAGCAAAATAATAGGAAACGTGGATTTTACTTCTTGGGGGATAGCCATTGGAATAAGGTTTCCAACGACGCTTGAATCGGCCAAATCAGACAAATAGCCTAGAAGTTATGGCAAAAATAGTGGAACTGCGCAAAACGGGACCCGGCGCAATAACTATTTTGGCCATAACTTATTCGTTTCTCGCCCGATTCGGTCGATCTTTATGTCGACGGAATCGTTATATAAAGGCCCAAGACCCCGCATGATTGGAATTCCTATCCATCATGCAGAACAAAGAGCTCCAATTTTTGGGCCGGGCCCTAGGATACCCCTAGGGACCTGGGCTAAAAACTATTTTGGCCATAACTTCTTCGTTACTCGCCCGATTCGGACGATCTTTATGTCCATAGAATCCTTATCTAAAGGCCTAAGAATCCTAATTATCGGAATTCCTATCCATTGTGTCGAACAAAGAGTTTCAATTTTTGGGCCGGGCCCTAGGGGTACCCCTAAGGGTTCGAGTGCTGAAAAATCATCCGAAACGAAATGTTGATTTTTTCGCATATTAACACATTAACATGTACTAAAGGCATTTTAAAGTGAGCTTGCGTAATTTGAAGGCCCAGATTGCGGGTAAATCGGCCGAATACGCCCCAAAATAGTCATTTTTTCGTTTGTTTTAAACTCTCACGAAGTTCTCGTAAAGCAAAATAATAGGAAAAGTGGATTTTACTTTTTGAAGGATAGCCCTTGGAATAAGGTTTCCAACGCCGCTTGAATCGGCCAAATCGGACAAATAGCCAAGAAGTTATGGCAAAAATAGCGGAACTGCGCAAAACGGGACCCGACGCAACAACTATTTTGGCCATAACTTCTTCGTTTCTCGCCCGATTCGGTCGATCTTTATGTCGATGGAATCATTATCTAAAGGCCCAAGACCCCTCATGATTGGAATTCCTATCCATCGTGCTGAACAAAGAGCTCCAATTTTTGGCCCGGGCCCTAAGAGTACCCCCTAGGGGCCTGGGCTAAAAACTATTTTGCCATAACTTCTTCGTTACTCGCCCGATTCGGTCGATCTTTATGTCCACAGAATCCTTATGTAAAGGCCTAAGACCCCTAATAATCGGAATTCCTATCCATCGTGCCGAACAAAGAGTTTCAATTTTCGGGCCGGGCCCTAGCGTTACCACTAGGGGTTCGGGGGTTGAAAAATCATCCGAAACGAAATGTTGATTTTTTCTCACATTAGCACATTCACATGTACTTATGGCATTTTAAAGTGAGCTTGCGTAATTTAAAGGCCCAGATCGCGGGTAATTCGGCCGAATACGCTCCAAAATAGTCACTTTTTCGCTTGTTTTTGACTCTCACGAAGTTCTAGTAACGCAAAATAATAGGAAAAGTGGATTTTTACTTTTTGGAGAGTATCCCTTGGAATTAGGTTTCCAACGCTGCTTGAATCGGCCAAATAGGACAAATAGCCTAGAAGTTATGTCAAAAAAAGTGGAACTGCGCAAAACGGGACCCGACGCAAAAACTAGTTTGGCCATAACTTCTTTGTTTCTTGCCGGATTCGGTCGATCTTTATGTTGGCGGAATCCTTATCTAAAGGCCCAAGACGCATGATTGTAATTCTTATCCATCGTGCTGAACAAAGAGCTCCAATTTTTTTGCCAGGACCTAGGATACCCCTAGGGGCCTGGGCTAAAAACTATTTTTGCTATAACTTCTTCGTTACTCGCCCGATTCGGTCGATCTTTATGTCCATAGAATCCTTATCTAAAGGCCTAAGACCCCTAATAATCGGAATTCCTATCCATCGTGCCGAACAAAGAGTTTCAATTTTTGGGCCGGGCCCTAGGGGTACCCCTAGGGGTTCGAGGGCTGAAAAATCATCCGAAACGAAATGTTGATTTTTTCGCACATTAGCACATTAACATGTACTTAAGGCATTTTAAAGTGAGCTTGCGTAATTTGAAGGCCCAGATTGCGGGTAAATCGGCCGAATACGCCCCAAAATAGTCACTTTTTCGCTTGTTTTGGACTCTCACGAAGTTCTCGTAAAGCAAAATAATAGGAAAAGTAGATTTTACTTTTTGGGGGATAGCCATTGGAATAAGGTTTCCAACGCCGCTTGAATCGGCCAAATCAGACAAATAGCCTAGAAGTTATGGCAAAAATAGTGGAACTGCGCAAAACGGGACCTGACGCAATAACTATTTTGGCCATAACTTATTCGTTTCTCGCCCGATTCGGTCGATCTTTATGTCGACGGAATCCTTATCTAAAGGCCCAAGACCCCGCATGATTGGAATTCCTATCCATCGTGCTGAACAAAGAGTTCCAATTTTTTGGCCGGGCCCTAGGAGTACCCCCTAGGGGCCTGGGCTAAAAACTATTTTGGCCATAACTTCTTCGTTACTCGCTCGATTCGGTCGATCTTAATGTCCACAGAATCCTTATCTAAAGGCCTAAGACCCCTAATGATCAGAATTCCTATCCAACGTGCCGAACAAAGAGTTTCAATTCTTGGGCCGGGCCCTAGGGGTACCCCTAGGGGTTCGGGGGCTGAAAAATCATCCGAAACGAAATGTTGATTTTTTTCTCACATTAGCACATTCACATGTACTTATGGCATTTTAAAGGCCCAGATCGTGGGTAAATCGGCCGAATACGCTCCAAAATAGTCACTTTTTCGCTTGTTTTGGACTCTCACGAAGTTCCTGTAAGGCAAAATAATAGGAAAAGTGGATTTTTACTTTTTGGGGGATAGCCCTTTGAATAAGGTTTCCAACGCCGCTTGAATCGGCCAAATCGGACAAATAGCCTAGAAGCAATGGCAAAAATAGTGGAACTGCACAAAACGGGACCCGACGCAAAAACTATTTTGGCCATAACTTCTTCATTTCTCGCCCGATTCGGTCGATCTTTATGTCGACGGAATCCTTATCTAAAGGCCCAAGACCCCGCATGATTGGAAATATTATCCATCGTGCTGAAAAAAGAGCTCCAATTTTTGGGCCGGGCCCTAAGAGTACCCCCTAGGGGCCTGGGCTAAAAACAATTTTGCAATAACTTTTTAATTACTCGCCCGATTCGGTCGATCTTTATGTCCACAAATCCTTATCTAATGCCCTAAGACCTCTAATGATCGGAATTCCTATCCATCGTGCCGAACAAAGAGTTTCTATTTTTGGGTCGAGCCATAGGGTTACCACTAGGGGTTCGGGGGTTGAAAAATCATCCGAAACGAAATGTTGATTTTTTTCTCACATTAGCACATTCACATGTACTTATGGCATTTTAAAGTGAGCTTGCGTAATTTAAAGGCCCAGATCACGGGTAAATCGGCCGTATACGCCCCAAAATAGTCACTTTTTCGCTTGTTTTGGACTCTCACGAAGTTCTCGTAAATCAAAATAGTAGGAAAAATGGATTTTGACTTTTTGGGGGATAGCCCTTGGAATAAGGTTTCCAATGCCGCTTGAATCGGCCAAATCGGACAAATAACCTAGAAGTTATGGCAAAAAATAGTGGAACTGCGGAAAACGGGACCCGACGCAAAAACTATTTTGGCCATAACTTCTTCGTTTCTCGCCCGATTCGGTCGATCTTTATGTCCACCGAATCGTTATCTAAAGGCCCAAGACCCCGCATGATTGGAATTCTATCCATCGTGTTGAATAAAGAGCTCCAATTTTTTGGCCAGGCCCTAGGAGTACCCCCTAGGGGCCTGGGCTAAAAACAATTTTGCCATAACTTCTTCGTTACTCGCCCGATTCGGTCGATCTTTATGTCCACAGAATCCTAATCTAAAGGCCTAAGACCCCTAATGATCGGAATTCCTATCCATCATGCCGAACAAAGAGTTTCAATTTTCGGTCCGGGCCCTAGGGTTATCACTAGATGTTCGGGGGCTGAAAAATCATCCGAAATGAAATGTTGATTTTTTCTCACATTAGCACATTCACATGTACTTATGGAAAATTAAAGTGAGCTTGCGTAATTTAAAGGCCCAGATAGCGGGTAAATCGGCCGAATACGCCCCAAAATAGTCACTTTTAGGCTTGTTTTGGACTCTCACGAAGTTCTCTTAAGGCAAAATAATAGGAAAAGTGGATTTTTAATTTTTGGGGGATAGCCCTTGGAATAAGGTTTCCAACGCCGCTTGAATCGGCCAAATTGGACACATAGCCTAGAAGTTATGGCAAAAATAGTGGAACTGCGCAAAACGGGACCCAACGCAAAAACTAGTTTGGCCATAACTTCTTCGTTTCTCGCCCGATTCGGTCGATCTTTATGTCGACGGAATCCTTATCTAAAGGCCCAAGACCCCGCATGATTGGAATTCCTATCCATCGTGCTGAACAAAGAGTTCCAATTTTTTGGCCGGGCCCTAGGAGTACCCCCTAGGGGCCTGGGCTAAAAACTATTTTGGCCATAACTTCTTCGTTACTCGCCCGATTCGGTCGATCTTTATGTCCACAGAATCCTTATCTACAGGCCTAAGACCCCTAATGATCAGAATTCCTATGCATCATGCCGAACAAAGAGTTTCAATTCTTGGGCCAGGCCCTAGGGGTACCCTTAGGGGTTCGTGGGCTGAAAAATCATCCGAAACGAAATGTTGATTTTTTCTCACATTAGCACATTCACATGTACTTATGGCATTTTAAAGTGAGCTTGCGTAATTTAAAGGCCCAGATCGCGGGTAAATCGGCCGAATACGCTCCAAAATAGTCACTTTTTCGCTTGTTTTGGACTCTCACGATGTTCTTGTAAGGTAAAATAATAGGAAAAGTGGATTTTTACTTTTTGTGGGATAGCTCTTGGAATATGGTTTCCAACGCCGCTTGAATCGGTCAAATCGGACAAATAACCTAGAAGTTATGGCAAAAAATAGTGGAACTGCGCAAAACGGGACCCGACGCAAAAACTATATTGGCCATAACTTCTTCATTTCTCGCCCGATTCAGTCGATCTTTATGTCGACGGAATCCTTATCTAAAGGCCCAAGACCCCGCATGATTGGAATTCATATCCATCGTGCTGAACAAAGAGCTCCAATTTTTGGGCCGGGCCCTAAGAGTACCCCCTAGGGCCTGGGCTAAAAACTATTTTACAATAACTTCTTAATTACTCGCCCGATTCGGTCGATCTTTATGTCCACAGAATCCTTATCTAAAGACCTAAGACCCCTAATGATCGGAATTCCTATCCATCGTGCCGAACAAAGAGTTTCTATTTTTGGGTCGGGCCCTAGGGTTACCACTAGGGGTTCGGGGGCTGAAAAATCATCCGAAACGAAATGTTGATTTTTTCTCACATTAGCACATTCACATGTACTTATGGCATTTTAAAGTGAGCTTGCGTAATTTAAAGGCCCAGATCACGGGTAAATCGGCCGAATACGCCCCAAAATAGTCACTTTTTCTCTTGTTTTGGACTCTCACGAAGTTCTCGTAAACCAAAATAATAGAAAAAATGGATTTTGACTTTTTGGGGGATAGCCCTTGGAATAAGGTTTCCAATGCCTCTTGAATCGGCCAAATCGGACAAATAACCTAGAAGTTATGGCAAAAAATAGTGGAACTGCGCAAAACAGGACCCGACGCAAAAACTATTTTGGCCATAACTTCTTCGTTTCTCGCCCGATTCGGTCGATCTTTATGTCAACGGAATCCTTAACTAAAGGCCCAAGACCCCGCATGATTGGAATTCCTATCCATCGTGTTGAATAAAGAGATCCAATTTTTTGGCCAGGCCCTAGGAGTACCCCCTAGGGGCCTGGGCTAAAAACTATTTTGGCCATAACTTCTTCATTACTCGCCCGATTCAGTCGATCTTTATGTCCACAGAATCCTTATCTACAGGCCTAAGACCCCTAATGATCCGAATTCCTATCCATCGTGCCGAACAAAGAGTTTCAATTTTTGGGCCGGGCCCTAGGGGTACCCCTAGGGGTTCGGGGGCTAAAAAATCATCCGAAACGAAAAATTGATTTTTTTCGTACATTAGCACATTAACATGTACTTAAGGCATTTTAAAGTGAGCTTGCGTAATTTGAAGGCCCAGATTGCGGGTAAATCGGCCGAATACCCCCAAAAAAGTCACTTTTTCGCTTGTTTTGGACTCTCACGAAGTTCTCGTAAGGCAAAATAATAGGAAAAGTGGATTTTTACTTTTTGGGGGATAGCCATTGGAATAACGTTTCCAACACCGCTTGAATCGACCAAATCGGACAAATAGCCTAGAAGTTATGGCAAAAATAGTGGAACTGCGCAAAACGGGACCCGTAGCAAAAACTATTTTGGCCATAACTTCTTCATTTCTCGCCCGATTAGTTCGATCTTTATGTCGACGGAATCCTAATCTAAAGGCCCAAGACCCCGCATGATTGGAATTCCTATACATCGTACTGAACAAAGAGCTCCAATTTTTGGGCCGGGCCCTAGGAGTACCCCCTAGGGGCATGGGCTAAAAACTATTTTGCCATAACTTCTTCGTTACTCGCCCGATTCGATCGATCTTTATGTCCACAGAATCCTTATCTAAAGGCCTAATACCCCTAATGATCGGAATTCCTATCCATCATGTCGAATAAAGAGTTTCAATTTTCGGGCCGGGCCCTAGGGTTACCACTAGGGGTTCGGGGGCTGACAAATCATCCGAAACGAAATGTTGATTTTTTCTCACATTAGCACATTCACATGTACTTATGGCAAATTAAAGTGAGCTTGCGTAATTTAAAGGCCCAGATAGCGGGTAAATCGGCCGAATACGCCCCAAAATAGTCACTTTTTTGCTTGTTTTGGACTCTCATGAAGTTCTCGTAAGGCAAAATAATAGGGAAAGTGGATTTTTACTTTTTGGGGGATAGCCCTTGGAATAAGGTTTCCAACGCCGCTTGAATCGGCCAAATCGGACAAATAGCCAAGAAGTTATGGCAAAAATAGCGGAACTGCGCAAAACGGGACCCGACGCAACAACTATTTTGGCCATAACTTCTTCGTTTCTCGCCCGATTCGGTCGATCTTTATGTCGATGGAATCATTATCTAAAGGCCCAAGACCCCTCATGATTGGAATTCCTATCCATCGTGCTGAACAAAGAGCTCCAATTTTTGGCCCGGGCCCTAAGAGTACCCCCTAGGGGCCTGGGCTAAAAACTATTTTGCCATAACTTCTTCGTTACTCGCCCGATTCGGTCGATCTTTATGTCCACAGAATCCTTATGTAAAGGCCTAAGACCCCTAATAATCGGAATTCCTATCCATCGTGCCGAACAAAGAGTTTCAATTTTCGGGCCGGGCCCTAGCGTTACCACTAGGGGTTCGGGGGTTGAAAAATCATCCGAAACGAAATGTTGATTTTTTCTCACATTAGCACATTCACATGTACTTATGGCATTTTAAAGTGAGCTTGCGTAATTTAAAGGCCCAGATCGCGGGTAATTCGGCCGAATACGCTCCAAAATAGTCACTTTTTCGCTTGTTTTTGACTCTCACGAAGTTCTAGTAACGCAAAATAATAGGAAAAGTGGATTTTTACTTTTTGGAGAGTATCCCTTGGAATTAGGTTTCCAACGCTGCTTGAATCGGCCAAATCGGACAAATAGCCTAGAAGTTATGTCAAAAAAAGTGGAACTGCGCAAAACGGGACCCGACGCAAAAACTAGTTTGGCCATAACTTCTTTGTTTCTTGCCGGATTCGGTCGATCTTTATGTTGGCGGAATCCTTATCTAAAGGCCCAAGACGCATGATTGTAATTCTTATCCATCGTGCTGAACAAAGAGCTCCAATTTTTTTGCCAGGCCCTAGGATACCCCTAGGGGCCTGGGCTAAAAACTATTTTTGCTATAACTTCTTCGTTACTCGCCCGATTCGGTCGATCTTTATGTCCATAGAATCCTTATCTAAAGGCCTAAGACCCCTAATAATCGGAATTCCTATCCATCGTGCCGAACAAAGAGTTTCAATTTTTGGGCCGGGCCCTAGGGGTACCCCTAGGGGTTCGAGGGCTGAAAAATCATCCGAAACGAAATGTTGATTTTTTCGCACATTAGCACATTAACATGTACTTAAGGCATTTTAAAGTGAGCTTGCGTAATTTGAAGGCCCAGATTGCGGGTAAATCGGCCGAATACGCCCCAAAATAGTCACTTTTTCGCTTGTTTTGGACTCTCACGAAGTTCTCGTAAAGCAAAATAATAGGAAAAGTAGATTTTACTTTTTGGGGGATAGCCATTGGAAAAAGGTTTCCAACGCCGCTTGAATCGGCCAAATCAGACAAATAGCCTAGAAGTTATGGCAAAAATAGTGGAACTGCGCAAAACGGGACCTGACGCAATAACTATTTTGGCCATAACTTATTCGTTTCTCGCCCGATTCGGTCGATCTTTATGTCGACGGAATCCTTATCTAAAGGCCCAAGACCCCGCATGATTGGAATTCCTATCCATCGTGCTGAACAAAGAGTTCCAATTTTTTGGCCGGGCCCTAGGAGTACCCCCTAGGGGCCTGGGCTAAAAACTATTTTGGCCATAACTTCTTCGTTACTCGCTCGATTCGGTCGATCTTTATGTCCACAGAATCCTTATCTAAAGGCCTAAGACCCCTAATGATCAGAATTCCTATCCAACGTGCCGAACAAAGAGTTTCAATTCTTGGGCCGGGCCCTAGGGGTACCCCTAGGGGTTCGGGGGCTGAAAAATCATCCGAAACGAAATGTTGATTTTTTTCTCACATTAGCACATTCACATGTACTTATGGCATTTTAAAGGCCCAGATCGTGGGTAAATCGGCCGAATACGCTCCAAAATAGTCACTTTTTCGCTTGTTTTGGACTCTCACGAAGTTCCTGTAAGGCAAAATAATAGGAAAAGTGGATTTTTACTTTTTGGGGGATAGCCCTTTGAATAAGGTTTCCAACGCCGCTTGAATCGGCCAAATCGGACAAATAGCCTAGAAGCAATGGCAAAAATAGTGGAACTGCACAAAACGGGACCCGACGCAAAAACTATTTTGGCCATAACTTCTTCATTTCTCGCCCGATTCGGTCGATCTTTATGTCGACGGAATCCTTATCTAAAGGCCCAAGACCCCGCATGATTGGAAATATTATCCATCGTGCTGAAAAAAGAGCTCCAATTTTTGGGCCGGGCCCTAAGAGTACCCCCTAGGGGCCTGGGCTAAAAACAATTTTGCAATAACTTTTTAATTACTCGCCCGATTCGGTCGATCTTTATGTCCACAAATCCTTATCTAATGCCCTAAGACCTCTAATGATCGGAATTCCTATCCATCGTGCCGAACAAAGAGTTTCTATTTTTGGGTCGAGCCATAGGGTTACCACTAGGGGTTCGGGGGTTGAAAAATCATCCGAAACGAAATGTTGATTTTTTTCTCACATTAGCACATTCACATGTACTTATGGCATTTTAAAGTGAGCTTGCGTAATTTAAAGGCCCAGATCACGGGTAAATCGGCCGTATACGCCCCAAAATAGTCACTTTTTCGCTTGTTTTGGACTCTCACGAAGTTCTCGTAAATCAAAATAGTAGGAAAAATGGATTTTGACTTTTTGGGGGATAGCCCTTGGAATAAGGTTTCCAATGCCGCTTGAATCGGCCAAATCGGACAAATAACCTAGAAGTTATGGCAAAAAATAGTGGAACTGCGCAAAACGGGACCCGACGCAAAAACTATTTTGGCCATAACTTCTTCGTTTCTCGCCCGATTCGGTCGATCTTTATGTCCACCGAATCGTTATCTAAAGGCCCAAGACCCCGCATGATTGGAATTCTATCCATCGTGTTGAATAAAGAGCTCCAATTTTTTGGCCAGGCCCTAGGAGTACCCCCTAGGGGCCTGGGCTAAAAACAATTTTGCCATAACTTCTTCGTTACTCGCCCGATTCGGTCGATCTTTATGTCCACAGAATCCTAATCTAAAGGCCTAAGACCCCTAATGATCGGAATTCCTATCCATCATGCCGAACAAAGAGTTTCAATTTTCGGTCCGGGCCCTAGGGTTATCACTAGGTGTTCGGGGGCTGAAAAATCATCCGAAATGAAATGTTGATTTTTTCTCACATTAGCACATTCACATGTACTTATGGAAAATTAAAGTGAGCTTGCGTAATTTAAAGGCCCAGATAGCGGGTAAATCGGCCGAATACGCCCCAAAATAGTCACTTTTAGGCTTGTTTTGGACTCTCACGAAGTTCTCTTAAGGCAAAATAATAGGAAAAGTGGATTTTTAATTTTTGGGGGATAGCCCTTGGAATAAGGTTTCCAACGCCGCTTGAATCGGCCAAATTGGACACATAGCCTAGAAGTTATGGCAAAAATAGTGGAACTGCGCAAAACGGGACCCAACGCAAAAACTAGTTTGGCCATAACTTCTTCGTTTCTCGCCCGATTCGGTCGATCTTAATGTCGACGGAATCCTTATCTAAAGGCCCAAGACCCCGCATGATTGGAATTCCTATCCATCGTGCTGAACAAAGAGTTCCAATTTTTTGGCCGGGCCCTAGGAGTACCCCCTAGGGGCCTGGGCTAAAAACTATTTTGGCCATAACTTCTTCGTTACTCGCCCGATTCGGTCGATCTTTATGTCCACAGAATCCTTATCTACAGGCCTAAGACCCCTAATGATCAGAATTCCTATGCATCGTGCCGAACAAAGAGTTTCAATTCTTGGGCCAGGCCCTAGGGGTACCCTTAGGGGTTCGTGGGCTGAAAAATCATCCGAAACGAAATGTTGATTTTTTCTCACATTAGCACATTCACATGTACTTATGGCATTTTAAAGTGAGCTTGCGTAATTTAAAGGCCCAGATCGCGGGTAAATCGGCCGAATACGCTCCAAAATAGTCACTTTTTCGCTTGTTTTGGACTCTCACGATGTTCTTGTAAGGTAAAATAATAGGAAAAGTGGATTTTTACTTTTTGTGGGATAGCTCTTGGAATATGGTTTCCAACGCCGCTTGAATCGGTCAAATCGGACAAATAACCTAGAAGTTATGGCAAAAAATAGTGGAACTGCGCAAAACGGGACCCGACGCAAAAACTATATTGGCCATAACTTCTTCATTTCTCGCCCGATTCAGTCGATCTTTATGTCGACGGAATCCTTATCTAAAGGCCCAAGACCCCGCATGATTGGAATTCATATCCATCGTGCTGAACAAAGAGCTCCAATTTTTGGGCCGGGCCCTAAGAGTACCCCCTAGGGCCTGGGCTAAAAACTATTTTACAATAACTTCTTAATTACTCGCCCGATTCGGTCGATCTTTATGTCCACAGAATCCTTATCTAAAGACCTAAGACCCCTAATGATCGGAATTCCTATCCATCGTGCCGAACAAAGAGTTTCTATTTTTGGGTCGGGCCCTAGGGTTACCACTAGGGGTTCGGGGGCTGAAAAATCATCCGAAACGAAATGTTGATTTTTTCTCACATTAGCACATTCACATGTACTTATGGCATTTTAAAGTGAGCTTGCGTAATTTAAAGGCCCAGATCACGGGTAAATCGGCCGAATACGCCCCAAAATAGTCACTTTTTCTCTTGTTTTGGACTCTCACGAAGTTCTCGTAAACCAAAATAATAGAAAAAATGGATTTTGACTTTTTGGGGGATAGCCCTTGGAATAAGGTTTCCAATGCCTCTTGAATCGGCCAAATCGGACAAATAACCTAGAAGTTATGGCAAAAAATAGTGGAACTGCGCAAAACAGGACCCGACGCAAAAACTATTTTGGCCATAACTTCTTCGTTTCTCGCCCGATTCGGTCGATCTTTATGTCAACGGAATCCTTAACTAAAGGCCCAAGACCCCGCATGATTGGAATTCCTATCCATCGTGTTGAATAAAGAGATCCAATTTTTTGGCCAGGCCCTAGGAGTACCCCCTAGGGGCCTGGGCTAAAAACTATTTTGGCCATAACTTCTTCATTACTCGCCCGATTCAGTCGATCTTTATGTCCACAGAATCCTTATCTACAGGCCTAAGACCCCTAATGATCCGAATTCCTATCCATCGTGCCGAACAAAGAGTTTCAATTTTTGGGCCGGGCCTTAGGGGTACCCCTAGGGGTTCGGGGGCTAAAAAATCATCCGAAACGAAAAATTGATTTTTTTTCGTACATTAGCACATTAACATGTACTTAAGGCATTTTAAAGTGAGCTTGCGTAATTTGAAGGCCCAGATTGCGGGTAAATCGGCCGAATACCCCCAAAAAAGTCACTTTTTCGCTTGTTTTGGACTCTCACGAAGTTCTCGTAAGGCAAAATAATAGGAAAAGTGGATTTTTACTTTTTGGGGGATAGCCATTGGAATAACGTTTCCAACACCGCTTGAATCGACCAAATCGGACAAATAGCCTAGAAGTTATGGCAAAAATAGTGGAACTGCGCAAAACGGGACCCGTAGCAAAAACTATTTTGGCCATAACTTCTTCATTTCTCGCCCGATTAGTTCGATCTTTATGTCGACGGAATCCTAATCTAAAGGCCCAAGACCCCGCATGATTGGAATTCCTATACATCGTACTGAACAAAGAGCTCCAATTTTTGGGCCGGGCCCTAGGAGTACCCCCTAGGGGCATGGGCTAAAAACTATTTTGCCATAACTTCTTCGTTACTCGCCCGATTCGATCGATCTTTATGTCCACAGAATCCTTATCTAAAGGCCTAATACCCCTAATGATCGGAATTCCTATCCATCATGTCGAATAAAGAGTTTCAATTTTCGGGCCGGGCCCTAGGGTTACCACTAGGGGTTCGGGGGCTGAAAAATCATCCGAAACGAAATGTTGATTTTTTCTCACATTAGCACATTCACATGTACTTATGGCAAATTAAAGTGAGCTTGCGTAATTTAAAGGCCCAGATAGCGGGTAAATCGGCCGAATACGCCCCAAAATAGTCACTTTTTTGCTTGTTTTGGACTCTCATGAAGTTCTCGTAAGGCAAAATAATAGGGAAAGTGGATTTTTACTTTTTGGGGGATAGCCCTTGGAATAAGGTTTCCAACGCCGCTTGAATCGGCCAAATCGGACAAATAGCCTAGAAGCTATGGCAAAAATAGTGGAACTGCACAAAACGGGACCCGACGCAAAAACTATTTCGGCCATAACTTCTTCATTTCTCGCCCGATTCGGTCGATCTTTATGTCGACGGAATTCTTATCTAAAGGCCCAAGACCCCGCATGATTGGAATTCCTATCCATCGTGCTGAACAAAGAGCTCCAATTTTTGGGCCGGGCCCTAAGAGTACCCCCTAGGGGCCTGCGCTAAAAACTATTTTGCAATAACTTCTTAATTACTCGCCCGATTCGCTCGATCTTTATGTCCACAGAATCCTTATCTAAGGACCTGAGACCCCTAATGATCGGAATTCCTATCCATCATGCCGAATAAAGAGTTTCAATTTTCGGGCCGGGCCCTAGGGTTACCACTAGGGGTTCGAGGGCTGAAAAATCAATCGAAACGAAATGTTGATTTTTTCTCACATTAGCACATTAACATGTACTTATGGCATTTTCTAGTGAGCTTGCGTAATTTAAAGGCCCAGATCACGGGTAAATCGGCCGAATACGCCCCAAAATAGTCACTTTTTCGCTTGTTTTGGACTCTCACGAAGTTCTCGTAAATCAAAATAGTAGGAAAAATGGATTTTGACTTTTTAGGGGATAGCCCTTGGAATAAGGTTTCCAATGCCGCTTGAATCGGCCAAATCGGACAAATAACCTAGAAGTTATGGCAAAAAATAGTGGAACTGCACAAAACCGGACCCGACGCAAAAACTATTTTGGCCATAACTTCTTCGTTTTTCGCCCGATTCGGTAGATCTTTATGTCCACCGAATCGTTATCTAAAGGCCCAAGATCCCGCATGATTGGAATTCTATCCATCGTGTTGAATAAAGAGCTCCAATTTTTTGGCCAGGCCCTAGGAGTACCCCCTAGGGGCCTGGGCTAAAAACTATTTTGCAATAACTTCTTAATTACTCGCCCGATTCGCTCGATCTTTATGTCCACAGAATCCTTATCTAAGGACCTGAGACCCCTAATGATCGGAATTCCTATCCATCATGCCGAATAAAGAGTTTCAATTTTCGGGCCGGGCCCTAGGGTTACCACTAGGGGTTCGAGGGCTGAAAAATCAATCGAAACGAAATGTTGATTTTTTCTCACATTAGCACATTCACATGTACTTATGGCATTTTCTAGTGAGCTTGCGTAATTTAAAGGCCCAGATCACGGGTAAATCGGCCGAATACGCCCCAAAATAGTCACTTTTAGGCTTGTTTTGGACTCTCACGAAGTTCTCGTAAGGCAAAATAATAGGGAAAGTGGAGTTTTACTTTTTGGGGGATAGCCCTTGGAATAAGGTTTCCAACGCCGCTTGAATCGGCCAAATCGGACACATAGCCTAGAAGTTATGGCAAAAATAGTGGAACTGCGCAAAACGGGACCCGACGCAAAAACTAGTTTTGCCATAACTTCTTCGTTTCTCGCCCGATTCGGTCGATCTTTATGTCGACGGAATCCTTATCTAAAGGCCCAAGACCCCGCATGATTGGAATTCCTATCCATCGTGCTGAACAAAGAGTTCCAATTTTTTGGCCGGGCCCTAGGAGTACCCCCTAGGGGCCTGGGCTAAAAACTATTTTGGCCATAACTTCTTCGTTACTCGCCCGATTCGGTCGATCTTTATGTCCACATAATCCTTATCTAAAGGCATAAGACCCCTAATGATCAGAATTCCTATCCATCGTTCCGAATTAAGAGTTTCAATTCTTGGGCCGGGCCCTAGGGGTACCCCTAGGGGTTCGGGGGCTGAAAAATCATCCGAAACGAAATGTTGATTTTTTCTCACATTAGCACATTCACATGTACTTATGGCATTTTAAAGTGAGCTTGCGTAATTTAAAGGCCCAAATCGCGGGTAAATCGGCCGAATACGCTCCAAAATAATCACTTTTTCGCTTGTTTTGGACTCTCACGAAGTTCTTGTAAGGCAAAATAATAGGAAAAGTGGATTTTTACTTTTTGTGGGATAGCTCTTGGAATATGGTTTCCAACGCCGCTTGAATCTGCCAAATCGGACAAATAACCTAGCAGTTATGGCATAAAATAGTGGAACTGCGCAAAACGGGACCCGACGCAAAAACTATATTGGCCATAACTTCTTCATTTCTCGCCCGATTCAGTCGATCTTTATGTCGACGGAATGCTTATCTAAAGGCCCAAGACCCCGCATGATTGGAATTCATATCCATCGTGCTGAACAAAGAGCTCCAATTTTTGGGCCGGGCCCTAAGAGTACCCCCTAGGGGCCTGGGCTAAAAACTATTTTGCAATAACTTCTTAATTACTCGCCCGATTCGGTCGATCTTTATGTCCACAGAATCCTTATCTAAAGACCTAAGACCCCTAATGATCGGAATTCCTATCCATCGTGCCGAACAAAGAGTTTCTATTTTTGGGTCGGGCCCTAGGGTTACCACTAGGGGTTCGGGGGCTGAAAAATCATCCGAAACGAAATGTAGATTTTTTCTCACATTAGCACATTCACATGTACTTATGGCATTTTAAAGTGAGCTTGCGTAATTTAAAGGCCCAGATCACGGGTAAATCGGCCGAATACGCCCCAAAATAGTCACTTTTTCGCTTGTTTTGGACTCTCACGAAGTTCTCGTAAATCAAAATAATAGGAAAAATGGATTTTGACTTTTTGGAGGATAGCCCTTGGAATAACGTTTCCAACACCGCTTGAATCGGCCAAATCGGACAAATAACCTAGAAGTTATGGCAAAAAATAGTGGAACTGCGCAAAACCGGACCCGACGCAAAAACTATTTTGGCCATATCTTCTTCGTTTCTCGCCCGATTCGGTCGATCTTTATGTGAAAGGAATCCTTAACTAAAGGCCCAAGACCCCGCATGATTGGAATTCCTATACATCGTACTGAACAAAGAGCTCCAATTTTTGGGCCGGGCCCTAGGAGTACCCCCTAGGGGCATGGGCTAAAAACTATTTTGCCATAACTTCTTCGTTACTCGCCCGATTCGGTCGATCTTTATGTCCACAGAATCCTTATCTACAGGCCTAATACCCCTAATGATCGGAATTCCTATCCATCGTGTCGAATAAAGAGTTTCAATTTTCGGGCCGGGCCCTAGGGGTACCCCTAGGGGTTCGGGGGCTGAAAAATCATCCGAAACGAAATGTTGATTTTTTTCGCACATTAGCACATTAACATGTACTTAAGGCATTTTAAAGTGAGCTTGCGTAATTTGAAGGCCCAGATTGCGGGTAAATCGGCCGAATACCCCCCAAAATAGTCACTTTTTCGCTTGTTTTGGACTCTCACGAAGTTCTCGTAAGGAAAAATAATAGGAAAAGTGGATTTTTACTTTTTGTGGGATAGCCCTTGGAATAACGTTTCCAACACCGCTTGAATCGACCAAATCGGACAAATAGCCTAGAAGTTATGGCAAAAATAGTGGAACTGCACAAAACGGGACCCGTAGCAAAAACTATTTTGGCCATAACTTCTTCATTTCTCGCCCGATTCGTTCGATCTTTATGTCGACGGAATCCTAATCTAAAGGCCCAAGACCCCGCTTGATTGGAATTCCTATACATCGTACTGAACAAAGAGCTCCAATTTTTGGGCCGGGCCCTAAGAGTACCCCCTAGGGGCATGGGCTAAAAACTATTTTGCCATAACTTCTTCGTTACTCGCCCGATTCGGTCGACCTTTATGTCCACAGAATCCTTATCTAAAGGCCTAAGACCCCTAATGATCGGAATTCCTATCCATCATGCCGAACAAAGAGTTTCAATTTTCGGTGCGGGCCCTAGGGTTATCACTAGGGTTTCGGGGGCTGAAAAATCATCCGAAATGAAATGTTGATTTTTTCTCACATTAGCACATTCACATGTACTTATGGAAAATTAAAGTGAGCTTGCGTAATTTAAAGGCCCAGATAGCGGGTAAATCGGCCGAATACGCCCCAAAATAGTCACTTTTAGGCTTGTTTTGGACTCTCACGAAGTTCTCGTAAGGCAAAATAATAGGAAAAGTGGATTTTTACTTTTTGGGGGATAGCCCTTGGAATAAGGTTTCCAACGCCGCTTGAATCGGCCAAATCGGACACATAGCCTAGAAGTTATGGCAAAAATAGTGGAACTGCGCAAAACGGGACCCGACGCAAAAACTAGTTTGGCTATAACTTCTTCGTTTCACGCCCGATTCGGTCGATCTTTATGTCGACGGAATCCTTATCTAAAGGCCCAAGACCCCGCATGATTGGAATTCCTATCCATCGTGCTGAACAAAGAGTTCCAATTTTTTGGCCGGGCCCTAGGAGTACCCCCTAGGGGCCTGGGCTAAAAACTATTTTGGCCATAACTTCTTCGTTACTCGCCCGATTCGGTCGATCTTTATGTCCACATAATCCTTATCTAAAGGCATAAGACCCCTAATGATCAGAATTCCTATCCATCGTTCCGAATTAAGAGTTTCAATTCTTGGGCCGGGCCCTAGGGGTACCCCTAGGGGTTCGGGGGCTGAAAAATCATCCGAAACGAAATGTTGATTTTTTCTCACATTAGCACATTCACATGTACTTATGGCATTTTAAAGTGAGCTTGCATAATTTAAAGGCCCAGATCGCGGGTAAATCGGCCGAATACGCTCCAAAATAATCACTTTTTCGCTTGTTTTGGACTCTCACGAAGTTCTTGTAAGGCAAAATAATAGGAAAAGTGGATTTTTACTTTTTGTGGGATAGCTCTTGGAATATGGTTTCCAACGCCGCTTGAATCGGCCAAATCGGACAAATAACCTAGAAGTTATGGCAAAAATAGTGGAACTGCGCAAAACGGGACCCGTAGCAAAAACTATTTTGGCCATAACTTCTTCATTTCTCGCCCGATTCGTTCGATCTTTATGTCGACGGAATCCTAATCTAAAGGCCCAAGACCCCGCTTGATTGGAATTCCTATACATCGTACTGAACCAAGAGCTCCAATTTTTGGGCTGGGCCCTAAGAGTACCCCCTAGGGGCATGGGCTAAAAACTATTTTGCCATAACTTCTTCGTTACTCGCCCGATTCGGTCGATCTTTATGTCCACAGAATCCTAATCTAAAGGCCTAATACCGCTAATGATCGGAATTCGTATCCATCGTGTCGAATAAAGAGTTTCAATTTTCGGGTCGGGCCCTAGGGTTACCACTAGGGGTTCGGGGGCTGAAAAATCATCCGAAACGAAATGTTGATTTTTTCTCACATTAGCACATTCACATGTACTTATGGAAAATTAAAGTGAGCTTGCTTAATTTAAAGGCCCAGATAACGGGTAAATCGGCCGAATACGCCCCAAAATAGTCACTTTTAGGCTTGTTTTGGACTCTCACGAAGTTCTCGTAAGGCAAAATAATAGGAAAAGTGGATTTTTAGTTTTTGGGGGATAGCCCTTGGAATAAGGTTTCCAACGCCGCTTGAATTGGCCAAATCCGACACATAGCCTAGAAGTTATGGCAAAAATAGTGGAACTGCGCAAAACAAGACCCGACGCAAAAACTATTTTGGCCATAACTTCTTCATTTCTCGCCCGATTCGTTCGATATTTATGTCGACGGAATCCTAATCTAAAGGCCCAAGACACCGCTTGATTGGAATTCCTATACATCGTACTGAACAAAGAGCTCCAATTTTTGGGCCGGGCCCTAGGAGTACCCCCTAGGGGCATGGGTTAAAAACTATTTTGCCATAACTTCTTCGTTACACGCCCGATTCGGTCGATCTTTATGTCCACAGAATCCTTATCTAAAGGCATAATACCCCTAATGATCGGAATTCCTATCAATCGTGTCGAATAAAGAGTTTCAATTTTCGGGCCGGGCCCTAGGGTTACCACTAGGGGTTCGGGGGCTGAAAAATCATCCGAAACGAAATGTTGATTTTTTCTCACATTAGCACATTCACATGTACTTATGGCAAATTAAAGTGAGCTTGCGTAATTTAAAGGCCCAGATAGCGGGTAAATCGGCCGAATACGCCCCAAAATAGTCACTTTTTTGCTTGTTTTGGACTCTCACGAAGTTCTCGTAAGGCGAAATAATAGGAAAAGTGGATTTTTACTTTTTCGGGGATAGCCCTTGGAATAAGGTTTCCAACGCCGCTTGAATCGGCCAAATCGGACAAATAGCCTAGAAGCTATGGCAAAAATAGTGGAACTGCACAAAACGGGACCCGACGCAAAAACTATTTTGGCCATAACTTCTTCATTTCTCGCCCGATTCGGTCGATCTTTATGTCGACGGAATCCTTATCTAAAGGCCCAAGACCCCGCATGATTGGAATTCCTATCCATCGTGTTGAACAAAGAGCTCCAATTTTTGGGCCGGGCCCTAAGAGTACCCCCTAGGGGCCTGGGCTAAAAACTATTTTGCAATAACTTCTTAATTACTCGCCCGATTCGCTCGATCTTTATGTCAACAGAATCCTTATCTAAGGACCTAAGACCCCTAATGATCGGAATTCCTATCCATCATGCCGAATTAAGAGTTTCAATTTTCGGGCCGGGCCCTAGGGTTACCACTAGGGGTTCGAGGGCTGAAAAATCAATCAAAACGAAATGTTGATTTTTTCTCAAATTAGCACATTCACATGTACTTATGGCATTTTCTAGTGAGCTTGCGTAATTTAAAGGCCCAGATCACGGGTAAATCGGCCGAATACGCCCCAAAATAGTCACTTTTTCGCTTGTTTTGGACTCTCACGAAGTTCTCGTAAATCAAAATAATAGGAAAAATGGATTTTGACTTTTTGGGGGTTAGACCTTGGAATAAGGTTTCCAATGCCGCTTGAATCGGCCATATCGGACAAATAACCTAGAAGTTATGGCAAAAAATAGTGGAACTGCGCAAAACAGGACCCGCCTAAAAAACTATTTTGGCCATAACTTCTTCGTTTCTCGCACGATTCGGTCGATCTTTATGTCAACGGAATTCTTAACTAAAGCCCCAAGACCCCGCATGATTGGAATTCCTATCCATCGTGTTGAATAAAGAGATCCAATTTTTTGGCCAGGCCCTAGGAGTACCCCCTAGGGGCCTGGGCTAAAAACTATTTTGGCCATAACTTCTTCATTACTTGCCCGATTCAGTCGATCTTTATGTCCACAGAATCCTTATCTACAGGCCTAAGACCCCTAATGATCCGAATTCCTATCCATCGTGCCGAACAAAGAGTTTCAATTTTTGGGCCGGGCCCTAGGGGTACCCTAGGGGTTCGGGGGCTGAAAAATCATCCGAAACAAAATGTTGATTTTTTTCGCACATTAGCACGTTAACATGTACTTAAGGCATTTTAAAGTGAGCTTGCGTAATTTGAAGGCCCAGATTGCGGGTAAATCGGCCGAATACCCCCCAAAATAGTCACTTTTTCGCTTGTTTTGGACTCTCACGAAGTTCTCGTAAGGCAAAATAATAGGAAAAGTGGATTTTTACTTTTTGGGGGATAGCCCTTGGAATAACGTTTCCAACAACGCTTGAATCGACCAAATCGGACAAATAGCCTAGAAGTTATGGCAAAAATAGTGGAACTGCACAAAACGGGACCCGTAGCAAAAACTATTTTGGCCATAACTTCTTCATTTCTCGCCCGATTCGTTCGATCTTTATGTCGACGGAATCCTAATCTAAAGGCCCAAGACCCCGCTTGATTGGAATTCCTATACATCGTACTGAACAAAGAGCTCCAATTTTTGGGCCGGGCCCTAGGAGTACCCCTTAGGGGCATGGGCTAAAAACTATTTTGCCATAACTTCTTCGTTAATCGCCCGATTCGGTCGATCTTTATGTCCACAGAATCCTTATCTAAAGGCCTAATACCCCTAATGATCGGAATTCCTATCCATCGTGTCGAATAAAGAGTTTCAATTTTCGGGCCGGGCCCTAGGGTTACCACTAGGGGTTCGGGGGCTGAAAAATCATCCGAAACGAAATGTTGATTTTTTCTCACATTAGCACATTCACATGTACTTACTGAATTTTAAAGTGAGCTTGCGTAATTTAAAGGCCCAGATAGCGGGTAAATCGGCCGAATACGCCCCAAAATAGTCAATTTTTTGCTTGTTTTGGACTCTCACGAAGTTCTCGTAAGGCAAAATTATAGGAAAAGTGGATTTTTACTTTTTGGGGGATAGCCCTTGGAATAAGGTTTCCAACGCCGCTTGAATCGGCCAAATCGGACAAATAGCCTAGAAGCTATGGCAAAAATAGTGGAACTGCACAAAACGGGACCCGACGCAAAAACTATTTTGGCCATAACTTCTTCATTTCTCGCCCGATTCGGTCGATCTTTATGTCGATGGAATCCTTATCTAAAGGCCCAAGACCCCGCATGATTGGAATTCCTATCCAACGTGCTGAACGAAGAGCTCCAATTTTTGGGCCGGGCCCTAAGAGTACCCCCTAGGGGCCTGGGCTAAAAACTATTTTGCAATAACTTTTTAATTAGTCGCCTGATTCGGTCGATCTTTATGTCCACAGAATCCTTATCTAAAGCCCTAAGACCCCTAATGATCGGAATTCCTATCCATCGTGCCGAACAAAGAGTTTCAATTTTCGGGCCGGGCCCTAGGGTTATCACTAGGGGATCGGGGGCTGAAAAATCATCCGAAATGAAATGTTGATGTTTTCTAACATTAGCACATTCACATGTACTTATGGCATTTTAAAGTGAGCTTGTGTAATTTAAAGGCCCAGATAGCGGGTAAATCGGCCGAATACGCCCCAAAATAGTCGTTTTTTTGCTTATTTTGGACTCTCACGAAGTTCTCGTAAGGCAAAATAATAGGAAAAGTAGATTTTTACTTTTTGGGGGATAGCTCTTGGAATAAGGTTTCCAACACCGCTTGAATAGGCCAAATCGGACAAATAGCCTAGAAGCAATGGCAAAAATAGTGGAACTGCACAAAACGGGACCCGACGCAAAAACTATTTTGGCCATAACTTCTTCATTTCTCGCCCGATTCGGTCGATCTTTATGTCGACGGAATCCTTATCTAAAGGCCCAAGACCCCGCATGATTGGAATTCCTATCCATCGTGCTGAACCAAGAGCTCCAATTTTTGGGCCGGGCCCTAAGAGTACCCCCTAGGGGCCTGGGCTAAAAACTATTTTGCAATAACTTCTTAATTACTCGCCCGATTCGCTCGATCTTTATGTCCATAGAATCCTTATCTAAGGACCTAAGACCCCTAATGATCGGAATTCCTATCCATCATGCCGAATAAAGAGTTTCAATTTTCGGACCGGGCCCTAGGGTTACTACTAGGGGTTCGAGGGCTGAAAAATCATTCGAAACAAAATGTTGATTTTTTCTCACATTGCACATTCACATGTACTTATGGCATTTTAAAGTGAGCTTGCGTAATTTAAAGGCCCAGATCACGGGTAAATCGGCCGAATACGCCCCAAAATAGTCACTTTTTCGCTTGTTTTGGACTCTCACGAAGTTCTCGTAAATCAAAATAGTAGGAAAAATGGATTTTGACTTTTTGGGGGATAGCCCTTGGAATAAGGTTTCCAATGCCGCTTGAATCGGCCAAATCGGACAAATAACCTAGAATTTATGGCAAAAAATAGTGGAACTGCGCAAAACGGGACCCGACGCAAAAACTATTTTGGCCATAACTTCTTCGTTTCTCGCCCGATTCGGTCGATCTTTATGTCAACGGAATCCTTATCTGAAGGCCCAAGACCCCGCATGATTGGAATTCTATCCATCGTGTTGAATAAAGAGCTCCAATTTTTTGGCCAGGCCCTAGGAGTACCCCCTAGGGGCCTGGGCTAAAAACTATTTTGGCCATAACTTCTTCGTTACTCGCCCGATTCGGTCGATCTTTATGTCCACAGAATACTTATCTAAAGGCCTAAGACCCCTAATGATCGGAATTCCTATCCATCGTGCCGAACAAAGAGTTTCAATTTTTGGGCCGGGCCCTAGGGTTATCACTAGGGGTTCGGGGGCTGAAAAATCATCCGAAATGAAATGTTGATTTTTTCTCACATTAGCACATTCACATGTACTTACTGAATTTTAAAGTGAGCTTGCGTAATTTAAAGGCCCAGATAGCGGGTAAATCGGCCGAATACGCCCCAAAATAGTCACTTTTTTGCTTGTTTTGGACTCTCACGAAGTTCTCGTAAGGTGAAATAATAGGAAAAGTGGATTTTTACTTTTTGGGGGATAGCCCTTGGAATAAGGTTTCCAACGCCACTTGAATCGGCCAAATCGGACAAATAGCCTAGAAGCTATGGCAAAAATAGTGGAACTGCACAAAACGGGACCCGACGCAAAAACTATTTTGGCCATAACTTATTCATTTCTCGCCCGATTCGGTCGATCTTTATGTCGACGGAATCCTTATCTAAAGGCCCAAGACCCCGCATGATTGGAATTCCTATCCATCGTGCTGAACAAAGAGCTCCAATTTTTGGGCCGGGCCCTAAGAGTACCCCCTAGGGGCCTGGGCTAAAAACTATTTTGCAATAACTTCTTAATTACTCGCCCGATTCGCTCGATCTTTATGTCAACAGAATCCTTATCTAAGGACCTAAGACCCCTAATGATCGGAATTCCTATCCATCATGCCGAATTAAGAGTTTCAATTTTCGGGCCGGGCCCTAGGGTTACCACTAGGGGTTCGAGGGCTGAAAAATCAATCGAAACGAAATGTTGATTTTTTCTCAAATTAGCACATTCACATGTACTTATGGCATTTTCTAGTGAGCTTGCGTAATTTAAAGGCCCAGATCACGGGTAAATCGGCCGAATACGCCCCAAAATAGTCACTTTTTCGCTTGTTTTGGACTCTCACGAAGTTCTCGTAAATCAAAATAATAGGAAAAATGGATTTTGACTTTTTGGGGGTTAGACCTTGGAATAAGGTTTCCAATGCCGCTTGAATAGGCCATATCGGACAAATAACCTAGAAGTTATGGCAAAAAATAGTGGAACTGCGCAAAACAGGACCCGCCTAAAAAACTATTTTGGCCATAACTTCTTCGTTTCTCGCCCGATTCGGTCGATCTTTATGTCAACGGAATTCTTAACTAAAGCCCCAAGACCCCGCATGATTGGAATTCCTATCCATCGTGTTGAATAAAGAGATCCAATTTTTTGGCCAGGCCCTAGGAGTACCCCCTAGGGGCCTGGGCTAAAAACTATTTTGGCCATAACTTCTTCATTACTTGCCCGATTCAGTCGATCTTTATGTCCACAGAATCCTTATCTACAGGCCTAAGACCCCTAATGATCCGAATTCCTATCCATCGTGCCGATCAAAGAGTTTCAATTTTTGGGCCGGGCCCTAGGGGTACCCCTAGGGGTTCGGGGGCTGAAAAATCATCCGAAACGAAATGTTGATTTTTTTCGCACATTAGCACGTTAACATGTACTTAAGGCATTTTAAAGTGAGCTTGCGTAATTTGAAGGCCCAGATTGCGGGTAAATCGGCCGAATACCCCCCAAAATAGTCACTTTTTCGCTTGTTTTGGACTCTCACGAAGTTCTCGTAAGGCAAAATAATAGGAAAAGTGGATTTTTACTTTTTGGGGGATAGCCCTTGGAATAACGTTTCCAACAACGCTTGAATCGACCAAATCGGACAAATAGCCTAGAAGTTATGGCAAAAATAGTGGAACTGCACAAAACGGGACCCGTAGCAAAAACTATTTTGGCCATAACTTCTTCATTTCTCGCCCGATTCGTTCGATCTTTATGTCGACGGAATCCTAATCTAAAGGCCCAAGACCCCGCATGATTGGAATTCCTATCCATCGTGCTGAACAAAGAGCTCCAATTTTTGGGCCGGGCCCAAGGAGTACCCCTTAGGGGCATGGGCTAAAAACTATTTTGCCATAACTTCTTCGTTAATCGCTCGATTCGGTCGATCTTTATGTCCACAGAATCCTTATCTAAAGGCCTAATACCCCTAATGATCGGAATTCCTATCCATCGTGTCGAATAAAGAGTTTCAATTTTCGGGCCGGGCCCTAGGGTTACCACTAGGGGTTCGGGGGCTGAAAAATCATCCGAAACGAAATGTTGATTTTTTCTCACATTAGCACATTCACATGTACTTATGGCAAATTAAAGTGAGCTTGCGTAATTTAAAGACCCAGATAGCGGGTAAATCGGCCGAATACGCCCCAAAATAGTCAATTTTTTGCTTGTTTTGGACTCTCACGAAGTTCTCGTAAGGCAAAATTATAGGAAAAGTGGATTTTTACTTTTTGGGGGATAGCCCTTGGAATAAGGTTTCCAACGCCGCTTGAATCGGCCAAATCGGACAAATAGCCTAGAAGCTATGGCAAAAATAGTGGAACTGCACAAAACGGGACCCGACGCAAAAACTATTTTGGCCATAACTTCTTCATTTCTCGCCCGATTCGGTCGATCTTTATGTCGACGGAATCCTTATCTAAAGGCCCAAGACCCCGCATGATTGGAATTCCTATCTAACGTGCTGAACGAAGAGCTCCAATTTTTGGGCCGGGCCCTAAGAGTACCCCCTAGGGGCCTGGGCTAAAAACTATTTTGCAATAACTTTTTAATTAGTCGCCCGATTCGGTCGATCTTTATGTCCACAGAATCCTTATCTAAAGCCCTAAGACCCCTAATGATCGGAATTCCTATCCATCGTGCCGAACAAAGAGTTTCAATTTTCGGGCCGGGCCCTAGGGTTATCACTAGGGGATCGGGGGCTGAAAAATCATCCGAAATGAAATGTTGATGTTTTCTAACACTAGCACATTCACATGTACTTATGGCATTTTAAAGTGAGCTTGTGTAATTTAAAGGCCCAGATAGCGGGTAAATCGGCCGAATACGCCCCAAAATAGTCGTTTTTTTGCTTATTTTGGACTCTCACGAAGTTCTCGTAAGGCAAAATAATAGGAAAAGTAGATTTTTACTTTTTGGGGGATAGCCCTTGGAATAAGGTTTCCAACACCGCTTGAATAGGCCAAATCGGACAAATAGCCTAGAAGCAATGGCAAAAATAGTGGAACTGCACAAAACGGGACCCGACGCAAAAACTATTTTGGCCATAACTTCTTCATTTCTCGCCCGATTCGGTCGATCTTTATGTCGACGGAATCCTTATCTAAAGGCCCAAGACCCCGCATGATTGGAATTCCTATCCATCGTGCTGAACAAAGAGCTCCAATTTTTGGGCCGGGCCCTAAGAGTACCCCCTAGGGGCCTGGGCTAAAAACTATTTTGCAATAACTTCTTAATTACTCGCCCGATTCGCTCGATCTTTATGTCCATAGAATCCTTATCTAAGGACCTAAGACCCCTAATGATCGGAATTCCTATCCATCATGCCGAATAAAGAGTTTCAATTTTCGGACCGGGCCCTAGGGTTACTACTAGGGGTTCGAGGGCTGAAAAATCATTCGAAACAAAATGTTGATTTTTTCTCACATTGCACATTCACATGTACTTATGGCATTTTAAAGTGAGCTTGCGTAATTTAAAGGCCCAGATCACGGGTAAATCGGCCGAATACGCCCCAAAATAGTCACTTTTTCGCTTGTTTTGGACTCTCACGAAGTTCTCGTAAATCAAAATAGTAGGAAAAATGGATTTTGACTTTTTGGGGGATAGCCCTTGGAATAAGGTTTCCAATGCCGCTTGAATCGGCCAAATCGGACAAATAACCTAGAAGTTATGGCAAAAAATAGTGGAACTGCACAAAACGGGACCCGACGCAAAAACTATTTTGGCCATAACTTCTTCGTTTCTCGCCCGATTCGGTCGATCTTTATGTCAACGGAATCCTTATCTGAAGGCCCAAGACCCCGCATGATTGGAATTCTATCCATCGTGTTGAATAAAGAGCTCCAATTTTTTGGCCAGGCCCTAGGAGTACCCCCTAGGGGCCTGGGCTAAAAACTATTTTGGCCATAACTTCTTCGTTACTCGCCCGATTCGGTCGATCTTTATGTCCACAGAATACTTATCTAAAGGCCTAAGACCCCTAATGATCGGAATTCCTATCCATCGTGCCGAACAAAGAGTTTCAATTTTTGGGCCGGGCCCTAGGGTTATCACTAGGGGTTCGGGGGCTGAAAAATCATCCGAAATGAAATGTTGATTTTTTCTCACATTAGCACATTCACATGTACTTACTGAATTTTAAAGTGAGCTTGCGTAATTTAAAGGCCCAGATAGCGGGTAAATCGGCCGAATACGCCCCAAAATAGTCACTTTTTTGCTTATTTTGGACTCTCACGAAGTTCTCGTAAGGCAAAATAATAGGAAAGAGGATTTTTACTTTTTGGGGTATAGCCCTTGAAATAAGGTTTCCAACGCTGCTTGAATCGGCCAAATCGGACAAATAGCTTAGAAGCAATGGCAAAAATAGTGGAACTGCACAAAACAGGACCCGACGCATAAACTATTTTGGCCATAACTTCTTCATTTCTCGCCCGATTCGGTCGATCTTTATGTCGACGGAATCCTTATCTAAAGGCCCAAGACCCCGCATGATTGGAATTCCTATCCATCGTGCTGAACAAAGAGCTCCAATTTTTGGGCCGGGCCCTAAGAGTACCCCCTAGGGGCCTGGGCTAAAAACTATTTTGCAATAACTTCTTAATTACTCGCCCGATTCGCTCGATCTTTATGTCCATAGAATCCTTATCTAAGGACCTAAGACCCCTAATGATCGGAATTCCTATCCATCATGCCGAATAAATAGTTTCAATTTTTGGGCCGGGCCCTAGGGTTACCACTAGGGGTTCGAGGGCTGAAAAATCATTCGAAACGAAATGTTGATTTTTTCTCACATTAGCACATTCATATGTACTTATGGCATTTTAAAGTGAGCTTGCGTAAGTTGAAGGCCCAGATCACGGGTAAATCGGCCGAATACTCCCCAAAATAGTCACTTTTTCGCTTGTTTTGGACTCTCACGAAGTTCTCGTAAGGCAAAATAATAGGAAAAGTGGATTTTTACTTTTTGGGGGATAGCCCTTGGAATAAGGTTTCTAACGCCGCTTGAATCGGCCAAATCGGACAAATAGCCTCGAAGCAATGGCAAAAATAGTGGAACTGTGCAAAACGGGACCCATAGCAAAAACTATTTTGGCCATAACTTCTTCATTTCTCGCCCGATTCGTTCGATCTTTATGTCGATGGAATCCTAATCTAAAGGCCCAAGACCCCGCATGATTGGAATTCCTATACATCGTGCTAAACAAAGAGCTCCAATTTTTGGGCCGGGCCCTAGGAGTACACCCTAGGGGCATGGGCTAAAAACTATTTTGCCATAACTTCTTCGTTACTCGCCCGATTCGGTCGATCTTTATGTCCACAGAATCCTTATGTAAAGGCCTAAGACCCCTAATGATCGGAATTCCTATCCATCGTGCCGAATAAAGAGTTTCAATTTTCGGGCCGGGCCCTAGGGTTACCACTAGGGGTTCGGGGGCTGAAAAATCATCCGAAACGAAATGTTGATTTTTTCTCACATTAGCACATTCATATGTACTTATGGCATTTTAAAGTGATCTTGCTTAATTTAAAGGCCCAGATCGCGGGTAAATCGGCTGAATACGCCCTAAAATAGTCACTTTTTTGCTTGTTTTGGATTCTCACGAAGTTCTCGTAAGGCAAAATAATAGGAAAAGTGGATTTTTACTTTTTGGGGGATAGCCCTTGGAATAAGGTTTCCAACACCGCTTGAATCGGCCAAATCGAACAAATAGCCTAGAAGCAATGGCAAAAATAGTGGAACTGTGCAATACGGGACCCGACGCAAAAACTATTTTGGCCATAACTTCTTCATTTCTCGCCCGATTCGGTCGATCTTTATGTCGACAGAATCCTTATCTAAAGGCCCAAGACCCCGCATGATTGGAATTCCTATCCATCGTGTTGAATAAAGAGCTCCAATTTTTTGGCCAGGCCCTAGGAGTACCCCCTAGGGGCCTGGGCTAAAAACTATTTTGGCCATAACTTCTTCGTTACTCGCCCGATTCGGTCGATCTTTATGTCCACAGAATCCTTATTTAATGGCCTAAGACCCCTAATGATCGGAATTCCTATCCATCCTGCCGAACAAAGAGTTTCATATTTTGGGCCGAGCCCTAGGGGTACCCCTAGGGGTTCGGGGGCTGAAAAATCATCCGAAAGGAAATGTTGATTTTTTCGCACATTAGCACATTAACATGTACTTAAGGCATTTTAAAGTGAGCTTGCGTAATTTGAAGGCCCAGATTGCGGGTAAATCGGCCGAATACCCCCCAAAATAGTCACTTTTTCGCTTGTTTTGGACTCTCACAAAGTTCTCGTAAAGCAAAATAATAGGAAAAGTGGATTTTACTTTTGGGGCATAGCCCTTGGAATAAGGTTTCCAACGCCGCTTGAATCGACCAAATCGGACAAATAGCCTAGAAGTTATGGCAAAAATAGTGGAACTGCGCAAAACGGGACCCATAGCAAAAACTATTTTGGCCAACACTTCTTCATTTCTCGCTCGATTTGTTCGATCTTTATGTCGACGAAATCCTAATCTAAAGGCCCAAGACCCCGCATGATTGGAAGTCCTATACATCGTGCTAAACAAAGAGCTCCAATTTTTGGGTCGGGCCCTAGGAGTACCCCCTAGGGGCATGGGCTAAAAACTATTTTGCCATAACTTCTTCGTTACTCGCCCGATTCGGTCGATCTTTATGTCCACAGAATCCTTATCTAAAGGCCTAAGACCCCTAATGATCGGAATTCCTATCCATCATGCCGAATAAAGAGTTTCAATTTTCGGGCCGGTCCCTAGGGTTACCACTAGGGGTTCGGGGGCTGAAAAATCATCCGAAATGAAATGTTGATTTTTTCTCACATTAGCACATTCACATGTACTTATGGCATTTTAAAGTGAGCTTGCGTAATTTAAAGGCCCAGATGACGGGTAAATCGGCCGAATACGCCCCAAAATAGTCACTTTTTCGCTTGTTTTGGACTCTCACGAAGTTCTCGTAAATCAAAATAATAGGAAAAATGGATTTTGACTTTTTGGGGGATAGCCCTTGGAATAAGGTTTCCAACGCCGCTTGAATCGACCAAATCGGACAAATAGCCTAGAAGCTATGGCAAAAATAGTGGAACTGTGCAAAACGGGACCCGACGCAAAAACTATTTTGGCCATAACTTCTTCATTTCTCGCCCGATTCGGTCGATCTTTATGTCGATGGAATCCTTATCTAAAGGCCCAAGACCCCGCATGATTGGAATTCCTATCCATCCTGTTGAATAAAGAGCTCCAATTTTTTGGCCAGGCCCTAGGAGTACCCCCTAGGGGCCTGGGCTAAAAACTATTTTGGCCATAACTTCTTCGTTACTCGCCCGATTCGGTCGATCGTTATGTCCACAGAATCTTTATCTAAAGGCCTAAGACCCCTAATGATCGGAATTCCTATCCATCGTGCCGAACAAAGAGTTTCAATTTTTGGGCCGGGCCCTAGGGTTACCCCTAGGGGTTCGGGGGCTGAAAAATCATCCGAAAGGAAATGTTGATTTTTTCGCACATTAGCACATTAACATGTACTTAAGGCATTTTAAAGTGAGCTTGCGTAATTTGAAGGCCCAGATTGCGGGTAAATCGGCCGAATACCCCCCAAAATAGTCACTTTTTCGCTTGTTTTGGACTCTCACGAAGTTCTCGTAAAGCAAAATAATAGGAAAAGTGGATTTTACTTTTTGGGGGATAGCCCTTGGAATAAGGTTTCCAACGCCGCTTGAATCGACTAAATCGGACAAATAGCCTAGATGTTATGGCAAAAATAGTGGAACTGCGCAAAACGGGACCCATAGCAAAAACTATTTTGGCCATAACTTCTTCATTTCTCCCCCGATTCGTTCGATCTTTATGTCGACGGAATCCTAATCTAAAGGCTCAAGACCCCGCATGATTGGAATTCCTATCCATCGTGCTGAACAAAGAGCTCCAATTTTTGGGCCGGGCCCTAAGAGTACCCCCTAGGGGCCTGGGCTAAAAACTATTTTGCCATAACTTCTTCGTTACTCGCCCGATTCGGTCGATCTTTATGTCCAGAGAATCCTTATCTAAAGGCCTAAGACCCCTAATGATCGGGATTCCTATCCATCGTGCCGAACAAAGAGTTTCAATTTTCATGCCGGGCCCTAGGGTTACCACTAGGGGTTCGGGGGCTGAAAAATCATCCGAAACGAAATGTTGATTTTTTTCTCACATTAGCACATTCACATGTACTTATGGCATTTTAAAGTGAGCTTGCGTAATTTAAAGGCCCAGATAGCGGTAAATCGGCCGAATACGCCCCAAAATAGTCACTTTTTTGCTTGTTTTGGATTCTCACGAAGTTCTCGTAAGGCAAAATAATAGGAAAAGTGGATTTTTACTTTTTGGGGGATAGCCCTTGGAATAAGGTTTCCAACGCCGCTTGAATCGGACAAATCGGACAAATAGCCTAGAAGCTATGGCAAAAATAGTGGAACTGTGCAAAACGGGACCCGACGCAAAAACTATTTTGGCCATAACATCTTCATTTCTCGCCCGATTCGGTCGATCTTTATGTCGATGGAATCCTTATCTAATGGCCCAAGACCCCGCATGATTGGAATTCCTATCCATCGTGCTGACTAAAGAGCTCCAAGTTTTTGGCCAGGCCCTAGGAGTACCCCCTAGGAGCCTGGGCTAAAAACTATTTTGGCCATAACTTCTTCGTTACTCGCCCGATTCGGTCGATCTTTATGTCCACAGAATCCTTATCTAAAGGCCTAAGACCCATAATGATCGGATTTCCTATCCATCATGCCAAACAAAGAGTTTTAATTTTCGGGTCGGGCCCTAGGGTTACCACTAGGGGTTCGGGGGCTGAAATATCATCCGAAACGAAATGTTGATATTTTCTCACATTAGCACATTCACATGTACTTATGGAATTTTAAAGTGAGCTTGCGTAATTTAAAGGCCCAGATCGCGGGTAAATCGGCCGAATACGCACCAAAATAGTCACTTTTTTGTTTGTTTTGGACTCTCACGAAGTTCTCGTAAGGCAAAATAATAGGAAAAGTGGATTTTTACTTTTTGGGGGATAGCCCTTGGAATAAGGTTTCCAACGCCGCTTGAATCGACCAAATCGGACAAATAGCCTAGAAGTTATGGCAAAAATAGTGGAACTGCGCAAAACGGGACCCATAGCAAAAACTATTTTGGCCATAACTTCTTCATTTCTCGCCCGATTCGTTCGATCTTTATGTCGACAGAATCCTAATCTAAAGGCCCAAGACCCCACATGATTGGAATTCCTATACATCGTGCTAAACAAAGAGCTCCAATTTTTGGACCGGGCCCTAGGAGTACCCCCTAAGGGCATGGGCTAAAAACTATTTTGCCATAACTTCTTCGTTACTCGCCCGATTCGGTCGATCTTTATGTCCACAGAATCCTTATCTAAAGGCCTAAGACCCCTAATGATCGGAATTCCTATCCATCGTGCCGAATAAAGAGTTTTAATATTCGGGCCGGGCCCTAGGGTTACCACTAGGGGTTCGGGGGCTGAAAAATCATCCGAAACGAAATGTTGATTTTTTCTCACATTAGCACATTCACATGTACTTATGGCATTTTAGAGTGAGCTTGCGTAATTTAAAGGCCCAGATCGCGGGTAAATCGGCCGAATACGCCTCAAAATAGTCACTTTTTTGCTTGTTTTGGATTCTCACGAAGTTCTCGTAAGGCAAAATAATAGGAAAAGTGGATTTTTACTTTTTGGGGGATAGCCCTTGGAATAAGGTTTCCAACGCCGCTTGAATCGGCCAAATCGGACAAATAGCCTAGAAGCTATGGCAAAAATAGTGGAACTGCACAAAACGGGACCCGACGCAAAAACTATTTTGGCAATAACTTCTTCATTTCTCGCCCGATTCGGTCGATCTTTATGTCGACGGAATCCTAATCTAAAGGCCCAAGACCCCGCATGATTGGAATTCCTATCCATCGTGCTGAACAAAGAGATCCAATTTTTGGGCCGGGCCCTAAGAGTACCCCCTAGGGGCCTGGGCTAAAAACTATTTTGCCATAACTTCTTCGTTACTCGCCCGATTCGGTCGATCTTTATGTCCAGAGAATCCTTATCTAAAGGCCTAAGATCCCTAATGATCGGGATTCCTATCCATCGTGCCGAACAAAGAGTTTCAATTTTCATGCCGGGCCCTAGGGTTACCACTAGGGGTTCGGGGGCTGAAAAATCATCCGAAACGAAATGTTGATTTTTTTCTCACATTAGCACATTCACATGTACTTATGGCATTTTAAAGTGAGCTTGCGTAATTTAAAGGCCCAGATAGCGGTAAATCGGCCGAATACGCCCCAAAATAGTCACTTTTTTGCTTGTTTTGGATTCTCACGAAGTTCTCGTAAGGCAAAATAATAGGAAAAGTGGATTTTTACTTTTTGGGGGATAGCCCTTGGAATAAGGTTTCCAACGCCGCTTGAATCGGACAAATCGGACAAATAGCCTCGAAGCTATGGCAAAAATAGTGAAACTGTGCAAAACGGGACCCGACGCAAAAACTATTTTGGCCATAACATCTTCATTTCTCGCCCGATTCGGTCGATCTTTATGTCGATGGAATCCTTATCTAAAGGCCCAATACCCCGCATGATTGGAATTCCTATCCATCGTGCTGACTAAAGAGCTCCAATTTTTTGGCCAGGCCCTAGAAGTACCCCCTAGGAGCCTGGGCTAAAAACTATTTTGGCCATAACTTCTTCATTACTCGCCCGATTCGGTCGATCTTTATGTCCACAGAATCCTTATCTAAAGGCCTAAGACCCCTAATGATCGGATTTCCTATCCATCATGCCGAACAAAGAGTTTTAATTTTCGGGTCGGGCCCTAGTGTTACCACTAGGGGTTCGGGGGCTGAAAAATCATCCGAAACGAAATGTTGATATTTTCTCACATTAGCACATTCACATGTACTTATGGCATTTTAAAGTGAGCTTGCGTAATTTAAAGCCCCAGATCGCGGGTAAATCGGCCGAATACGCCTCAAAATAGTCACTTTTTTGCTTGTTTTGGATTCTCACGAAGTTCTCGCAAGGCAAAATAATAGGAAAAGTGGATTTTTACTTTTTGGGGGATAGCCCTTGGAATAAGGTTTCCAACGCCGCTTGAATCGGCCAAATCGGACAAATAGCCTAGAAGCTATGGCAAAAATAGTGGAACTGCACAAAACGGGACCCGACGCAAAAACTATTTTGGCCATAACTTCTTCATTTCTCGCCCGATTCGGTCGATCTTTATGTCGACGGAATCCTTATCTAAAGGCCCAAGACCCCGCATGATTGGAATTCCTATCCATCGTGCTGACTAAAGAGCTCCAATTTTTTGGCCAGGCCCTAGGAGTACCCCCATAGGGGCCTGGGCTAAAAACTATTTTGGCCATAACTTCTTCGTTACTCGCCCGATTCGGTCGATCTTTATGTCCACATAATCCTTATCTAAAGGCCTAAGATCCCTAATGATCGGAATTCCAATCCATCGTGCCGAACAAAGAGTTTTAATTTTCGGGTCGGGCCCTAGGGACTATGGGTTCGGGGGCTGAAAAATCATCCGAAATGAAATGTTGATATTTTCTCACATTAGCACATTCACATGTACTTATGGCATTTTAAAGTGAGCTTGCGTAATTTAAAGGCCCAGATCGCGGGTAAATCGGCCGAATACGCCCCAAAATAGTCACTTTTTTGCTTGTTTTGGATTCTCACGAAGTTCTCGCAAGGCAAAATAATAGGAAAAGTGGATTTTTACTTTTTGGGGGATAGCCCTTGGAATAAGGTTTCCAACGCCGCATGAATCGGCCAAATCGGACAAATAGCCTAGAAGCTATGGCAAAAATAGTGGAACTGTGCAAAACGGGACCCGACGCAAAAACTATTTTGGCCATAACTTCTTCATTTTTCGCCCGATTCGGTCGATCTTTATGTCGATGGAATCCTTATCTAAAGGCCCAAGACCCCGCATGATTTGAATTTCTATCCATCGTGCTGACTAAAGAGCTCCAATTTTTTGGCCAGGCCCTAGGAGTACCCCCTAGGGGCCTGGGCTAAAAACTATTTTGGCCAAAACTTCTTCGTTACTCGCCCGATTCGGTCGATCTTTATGTCAACAGAATCCTTATCTAAAGGCCTAAGACCCCTAATGATCGGAATTCCTATCCATCGTGCCGATTAAAGAGTTTCAATTTTCGGGCCGGGCCCTAGGGTTACCACTAGGGGTTCGGGGGCTGAAAAATCATCCGAAACGAAATGTTGATTTTTTCTCACATTAGCACATTCACATGTACTTATGGCATTTTAAAGTGAGCTTGCGTAATTTAAAGGCCCAGATCGCGGGTAAATCGGCCGAATACGCCCCAAAATAGTCACTTTTTTGCTTGTTTTGGATTCTCACGAAGTTCTCGCAAGGCAAAATAATAGGAAAAGTGGATTTTTACTTTTTGGGGGATAGCCCTTGGAATAAGGTTTCCAACGCCGCTTGAATCGGCTAAATCGGACAAATAGCCTAGAAGCTATGGCAAAAATAGTGGAACTGCACAAAACGGGACCCGACGCAAAAACTATTTTGGCCATAACTTCTTCATTTCTCGCCCGATTCGGTCGATCTTTATGTCGACGGAATCCTTATCTAAAGGCCCAAGACCCCGCATGATTGGAATTCCTATCCATCGTGCTGACTAAAGAGCTCCAATTTTTTGGCCAGGCCCTAGGAGTACCCCCATAGGGGCCTGGGCTAAAAACTATTTTGGCCATAACTTCTTCGTTACTCACCCGATTCGGTCGATCTTTATGTCCACATAATCCTTATCTAAAGGCCTAAGATCCCTAATGATCGGAATTCCAATCCATCGTGCCGAACAAAGAGTTTTAATTTTCGGGTCGGGCCCTAGGGTTACCACTATGGGTTCGGGGGCTGAAAAATCATCCGAAATGAAATGTTGATATTTTCTCACATTAGCACATTCACATGTACTTATGGCAGTTTAAAGTGAGCTTGCGTAATTTAAAGGCCCAGATCGCGGGTAAATCGGCCGAATACGCCCCAAAATAGTCACTTTTTTGCTTGTTTTGGATTCTCACGAAGTTCTCGCAAGGCAAAATAATAGGAAAAGTGGATTTTTACTTTTTGGGGGATAGCCCTTGGAATAAGGTTTCCAACGCCGCTTGAATCGGCCAAATCGGACAAATAGCCTAGAAGCTATGGCAAAAATAGTGGAACTGTGCAAAACGGGACCCGACGCAAAAACTATTTTGGCCATAACTTCTTCATTTCTCGCCCGATTCGGTCGATCTTTATGTCGATGGAATCCTTATCTAAAGGCCCAAGACCCCGCATGATTGGAATTTCTATCCATCGTGCTGACTAAAGAGCTCCAATTTTTTGGCCAGGCCCTAGGAGTACCCCCTAGGAGCCTGGGCTAAAAACTATTTTAGCCATAACTTCTTCGTTACTCGCCCGATTCGGTCGATCTTTATGTCCACAGAATCCTTATCTAAAGGCCTAAGACCCCTAATGATCGGATTTCCTATCCATCATGCCGAACGAAGAGTTTTAATTTTCGGGTCGGGCCCTAGGGTTACCACTAGGGGTTCGGGGGCTGAAAAATCATCCGAAACGAAATGTTGATATTTTCTCACATTAGCACATTCACATGTACTTATGGCATTTTAAAGTGAGCTTGCGTAATTTAAAGGCCCAGATCGCGGGTAAATCGGCCGAATACGCACCAAAATAGTCACTTTTTTGTTTGTTTTGGACTCTCACGAAGTTCTCGTAAGGCAAAATAATAGGAAAAGTGGTTTTTACTTTTTGGGGGATAGCCCTTGGAATAAGGTTTCCAACGCCGCTTGAATCGACCAAATCGGACAAATAGCCTAGAAGTTATGGCAAAAATAGTGGAACTGCGCAAAACGGGACCCATAGCAAAAACTATTTTGGCCATAACTTCTTCATTTCTCGCCCGATTCGTTCGATCTTTATGTCGACAGAATCCTAATCTAAAGGCCCAAGACCCCACATGAATGGAATTCCTATACATCGTGCTAAACAAGGAGCTCCAATTTTTGGACCGGGCCCTAGGAGTACCCCCTAGGGGCCTGGGCTAAAAACTATTTTGGCCATAACTTCTTCGTTACTCGCCCGATTCGGTCGATCTTTATGTCCACAGAATCCTTATCTAAAGGCCTAAGACCCCTAATGATCGGAATTCCTATCCATCGTGCCGAATAAAGAGTTTTAATATTCGGGCCGGGCCCTAGGGTTACCACTAGGGGTTCGGGGGCTGAAAAATCATCCGAAACGAAATGTTGATTTTTTCTCACATTAGCACATTCACATGTACTTATGGCATTTTAGAGTGAGCTTGCGTAATTTAAAGGCCCAGATCGCGGGTAAATCGGCCGAATACGCCTCAAAATAGTCACTTTTTTGCTTGTTTTGGATTATCACGAAGTTCTCGCAAGGCAAAATAATAGGAAAAGTGTATTTTTACTTTTTGGGGGATAGCCCTTGGAATAAGGTTTCCAACGCCGCTTGAATCGGCCAAATCGGACAAATAGCCTAGAAGCTATGGCAAAAATAGTGGAACTGCACAAAACGGGACCCGACGCAAAAACTATTTTGGCCATAACTTCTTCATTTCTCGCCCGATTCGGTCGATCTTTATGTCGACGGAATCCTTATCTAAAGGCCCAAGACCCCGCATGATTGGAATTCCTATCCGTCGTGCTGACTAAAGAGCTCCAATTTTTTGGCCAGGCCCTAGGAGTACCCCCATAGGGGCCTGGGCTAAAAACTATTTTGGCCATAACTTCTTCGTTACTCGCCCGATTCGGTCGATCTTTATGTCCACATAATCCTTATCTAAAGGCCTAAGACCCCTAATGATCGGAATTCCAATCCATCGTGCCTAACAAAGAGTTTTAATTTTCGGGTCGGGCCCTAGGGTTACCACAACGGGTTCGGGGGCTGAAAAATCATCCGAAATGAAATGTTGATATTTCTCACATTAGCACATTCACATGTACTTATGGCATTTTAAAGTGAGCTTGCGTAATTTAAAGGCCCAGATCGCGGGTAAATCGGCCGAATACGCCCCAAAATAGTCACTTTTTTGCTTATTTTGGATTCTCACGAAGTTCTCGCAAGGCAAAATAATAGGAAAAGTGGATTTTTACTTTTTGGGGGATAGCCCTTGGAATAAGGTTTCCAACGCCGCTTGAATCGGCCAAATCGGACAAATAGCCTAGAAGCTATGGCAAAAATAGTGGAACTGTGCAAAACGGGACCCGACGCAAAAACTATTTTGGCCATAACTTCTTCATTTCTCGCCCGATTCGGTCGATCTTTATGTCGATGGAATCCTTATCTAAAGGCCCAAGACCCCGCATGATTGGAATTTCTATCCATCGTGCTGACTAAAGAGCTCCAATTTTTTGGCCAGGCCCTAGGAGTACCCCCTAGGGGCCTGGGCTAAAAACTATTTTGGCCAAAACTTCTTCGTTACTCGCCCGATTCGGTCGATCTTTATGTCAACAGAATCCTTATCTAAAGGCCTAAGACCCCTAATGATCGGAATTCCTATCCATCGTGCCGATTAAAGAGTTTCAATTTTCGGGCCGGGCCCTAGGGTTACCACTAGGGGTTCGGGGGCTGAAAAATCATCCGAAACGAAATGTTGATTTTTTCTCACATTAGCACATTCACATGTACTTATGGCATTTTAAAGTGAGCTTGCGTAATTTAAAGGCCCAGATCGCGGGTAAATCGGCCGAATACGCCCCAAAATAGTCACTTTTTTGCTTGTTTTGGATTCTCACGAAGTTCTCACAAGGCAAAATAATAAGAAAAGTGGATTTTTACTTTTTGGGGGATAGCCCTTGGAATAAGGTTTCCAACGCCGCTTGAATCGGCTAAATCGGACAAATAGCCTAGAAGCTATGGCAAAAATAGTGGAACTGCACAAAACGGGACCCGACGCAAAAACTATTTTGGCCATAACTTCTTCATTTCTCGCCCGATTCGGTCGATCTTTATGTCGACGGAATCCTTATCTAAAGGCCCAAGACCCCGCATGATTGGAATTCCTATCCATCGTGCTGACTAAAGAGCTCCAATTTTTTGGCCAGGCCCTAGGAGTACCCCCATAGGGGCCTGGGCTAAAAACTATTTTGGCCATAACTTCTTCGTTACTCGCCCGATTCGGTCGATCTTTATGTCCACATAATCCTTATCTAAAGGCCTAAGATCCCTAATGATCGGAATTCCAATCCATCGTGCCGAACAAAGAGTTTTAATTTTCGGGTCGGGCCCTAGTGTTACCACTATGGGTTCGGGGGCTGAAAAATCATCCTTAATGAAATGTTGATATTTTCTCACATTAGCACATTCACATGTACTTATGGCATTTTAAAGTGAGCTTGCGTAATTTAAAGGCCCAGATCGCGGGTAAATCGGCCGAATACGCACCAAAATAGTCACTTTTTTGTTTGTTTTGGACTCTCACGAAGTTCTCGTAAGGCAAAATAATAGGAAAAGTGGTTTTTACTTTTTGGAGGATAGCCCTTGGAATAAGGTTTCCAACGCCGCTTGAATCGACCAAATCGGACAAATAGCCTAGAAGTTATGGCAAAAATAGTGGAACTGCGCAAAACGGGACCCATAGCAAAAACTATTTTGGCCATAACTTCTTCATTTCTCGCCCGATTCGTTCGATCTTTATGTCGACAGAATCCTAATCTAAAGGCCCAAGACCCCACATGAATGGAATTCCTATACATCGTGCTAAACAAGGAGCTCCAATTTTTGGACCGGGCCCTAGGAGTACCCCCTAGGGGCATGGGCTAAAAACTATTTTGCCATAACTTCTTCGTTACTCGCCCGATTCGGTCGATCTTTATGTCCACAGAATCCTTATCTAAAGGCCTAAGACCCCTAATGATCGGAATTCCTATCCATCGTGCCGAATAAAGAGTTTTAATATTCGGGCCGAGCCCTAGGGTTACCACTAGGGGTTCGGGGGCTGAAAAATCATCCGAAACGAAATGTTGATTTTTTCTCACATTAGCACATTCACATGTACTTATGGCATTTTAGAGTGAGCTTGCGTAATTTAAAGGCCCAGATCGCGGGTAAATCGGCCGAATACGCCCCAAAATAGTCACTTTTTTGCTTGTTTTGGATTCTCACGAAGTTCTCACAAGGCAAAATAATAAGAAAAGTGGATTTTTACTTTTTGGGGGATAGCCCTTGGAATAAGGTTTCCAACGCCGCTTGAATCGGCTAAATCGGACAAATAGCCTAGAAGCTATGGCAAAAATAGTGGAACTGCACAAAACGGGACCCGACGCAAAAACTATTTTGGCCATAACTTCTTCATTTCTCGCCCGATTCGGTCGATCTTTATGTCGACGGAATCCTTATCTAAAGGCCCAAGACCCCGCATGATTGGAATTCCTATCCATCGTGCTGACTAAAGAGCTCCAATTTTTTGGCCAGGCCCTAGGAGTACCCCCATAGGGGCCTGGGCTAAAAACTATTTTGGCCATAACTTCTTCGTTACTCGCCCGATTCGGTCGATCTTTATGTCCACATAATCCTTATCTAAAGGCCTAAGATCCCTAATGATCGGAATTCCAATCCATCGTGCCGAACAAAGAGTTTTAATTTTCGGGTCGGGCCCTAGTGTTACCACTATGGGTTCGGGGGCTGAAAAATCATCCTTAATGAAATGTTGATATTTTCTCACATTAGCACATTCACATGTACTTATGGCATTTTAAATTGAGCTTGCGTAATTTAAAGGCCCAGATCGCGGGTAAATCGGCCGAATACGCACCAAAATAGTCACTTTTTTGTTTGTTTTGGACTCTCACGAAGTTCTCGTAAGGCAAAATAATAGGAAAAGTGGTTTTTACTTTTTGGAGGATAGCCCTTGGAATAAGGTTTCCAACGCCGCTTGAATCGACCAAATCGGACAAATAGCCTAGAAGTTATGGCAAAAATAGTGGAACTGCGCAAAACGGGACCCATAGCAAAAACTATTTTGGCCATAACTTCTTCATTTCTCGCCCGATTCGTTCGATCTTTATGTCGACAGAATCCTAATCTAAAGGCCCAAGACCCCACATGAATGGAATTCCTATACATCGTGCTAAACAAGGAGCTCCAATTTTTGGACCGGGCCCTAGGAGTACCCCCTAGGGGCATGGGCTAAAAACTATTTTGCCATAACTTCTTCGTTACTCGCCCGATTCGGTCGATCTTTATGTCCACAGAATCCTTATCTAAAGGCCTAAGACCCCTAATGATCGGAATTCCTATCCATCGTGCCGAATAAAGAGTTTTAATATTCGGGCCGGGCCCTAGGGTTACCACTAGGGGTTCGGGGGCTGAAAAATCATCCGAAACGAAATGTTGATTTTTTCTCACATTAGCACATTCACATGTACTTATGGCATTTTAGAGTGAGCTTGCGTAATTTAAAGGCCCAGATCGCGGGTAAATCGGCCGAATACGCCTCAAAATAGTCACTTTTTTGCTTGTTTTGGATTCTCACGAAGTTCTCGCAAGGCAAAATAATAGGAAAAGTGGATTTTTACTTTTTGGGGGATAGCCCTTGGAATAAGGTTTCCAACGCCGCTTGAATCGGCCAAATCGGACAAATAGCCTAGAAGCTATGGCAAAAATAGTGGAACTGCACAAAACGGGACCCGACGCAAAAACTATTTTGGCCATAACTTCTTCATTTCTCGCCCGATTCGGTCGATCTTTATGTCGACGGAATCCTTATCTAAAGGCCCAAGACCCCGCATGATTGGAATTCCTATCCGTCGTGCTGACTAAAGAGCTCCAATTTTTTTGCCAGGCCCTAGGAGTACCCCCATAGGGGCCTGGGCTAAAAACTATTTTGGCCATAACTTCTTCGTTACTCGCCCGATTCGGTCGATCTTTATGTCCACATAATCCTTATCTAAAGGCCTAAGACCCCTAATGATCGGAATTCCAATCCATCGTGCCTAACAAAGAGTTTTAATTTTCGGGTCGGGCCCTAGGGTTACCACAACGGGTTCGGGGGCTGAAAAATCATCCGAAATGAAATGTTGATATTTTCTCACATTAGCACATTCACATGTACTTATGGCATTTTAAAGTGAGCTTGCGTAATTTAAAGGCCCAGATCGCGGGTAAATCGGCCGAATACGCCCCAAAATAGTCACTTTTTTGCTTGTTTTGGATTCTCACGAAGTTCTCGCAAGGCAAAATAATAGGAAAAGTGGATTTTTACTTTTTGGGGGATAGCCCTTGGAATAAGGTTTCCAACGCCGCTTGAATCGGCCAAATCGGACAAATAGCCTAGAAGCTATGGCAAAAATAGTGGAACTGTGCAAAACGGGACCCGACGCAAAAACTATTTTGGCCATAACTTCTTCATTTCTCGCCCGATTCGGTCGATCTTTATGTCGATGGAATCCTTATCTAAAGGCCCAAGACCCCGCATGATTGGAATTTCTATCCATCGTGCTGACTAAAGAGCTCCAATTTTTTGGCCAGGCCCTAGGAGTACCCCCTAGGGGCCTGGGCTAAAAACTATTTTGGCCATAACTTCTTCGTTACTCGCCCGATTCGGTCGATCTTTATGTCCACAGAATCCTTATCTAAAGGCCTAAGATCCCTAATGATCGGAATTCCTATCCATCGTGCCGAACAAAGATTTTCAATTTTCGGGTCGGGCCCTAGGGTTACCACTAGGGGTTCGGGGGCTGAAAAATCATCCGAAACGAAATATTAATTTTTTCTCACATTAGACAATTCACATGTACTTATGGCATTTTAAAGTGAGCTTGCGTAATTTAAAGGCCCAGATCGCGGGTAAATCGGCCGAATACGCCCCAAAATAGTCACTTTTTCGCTTGTTTTGTACTCTCACGAAGTTCTAGTAAAGCAAAATAATAGGAAAAGTGGATTTTGACTTTTTGAAGGATAGCCCTTGGAATAAGGTTTTCAACGCCACTTGAATCGGCCAAATCGAACAAATAGCCTAGAAGTTATGGCAAAAATAGTGGAACTGCGCAAAACGGGACCCGACGCAAAAACTATTTTGGCCATAACTTCTTCGTTTCTCGCCCGATTCGGTCGATCTTTATGTCAATGGAATCCTTATCTATAGGCCAAAGACCCCGCATGATTGAATTCCTATCCATCATGTTGAACCTAGAGCTCCAATTTTTGGGCCGGGCTCTAGAAGTACCCCTTAGGGGCCAGGGCGAAAAATTATTTTGCCATAACTTCTTCGTTACTCGCCCGATTCGGTCGATCTTTATGTCCACAGAATCCTTATCTAAAGGCCTAAGATCCCTAATGATCGGAATTCCTATCCATCGTGCCGAACAAAGAGTTTTAATTTTGGGGTCGGGCCCTAGGGTTACCATTAGGGGTTCGGGGCCTGAAAAATCATCCGTAACGAAATGTTGATTTTTTCTCACATTAGCACATTTACATGTACTTATGGCATTTTAAAGTGACCTTGCGTAATTTAAAGGCCCAGATCGCGTGTAAATCGGCCGAAAACGCCCCAAAATAGTCACTTTTTTGCTTATTTTGGATTCTCACGAAGTTCTCGAAAGGCAAAATAATAGGAAAAGTGGATTTTTACTTTTTGGGGGATAGCCCTTGGAATAAGGTTTCCAACGCCGCTTGAATCGGCCAAATCGGACAAATAGCCTAGAAGCTATGGCAAAAATAGTGGAACTCTGCAAAACGGGACCCGACGCAAAAACTATTTTGGCCATAACTTCTTCATTTCTCGCCCGATTCGATCGATCTTTATGTCGACGGAATCCTTATCTAAAGGCCCAAGACCCCGCATGATTGGAATTCCTATCCGTCGTGCTGACTAAAGAGCTCCAATTTTTTGGCCAGGCCCTAGGAGTACCCCCATAGGGGCCTGGGCTAAAAACTATTTTGGCCATAACTTCTTCGTTACTCGCCCGATTCGGTCGATCTTTATGTCCACATAATCCTTATCTAAAGGCCTAAGACCCCTAATGATCGGAATTCCAATCCATCGTGCCTAACAAAGAGTTTTAATTTTCGGGTCGGGCCCTAGGGTTACCACAACGGGTTCGGGGGCTGAAAAATCATCCGAAAGGAAATGTTGATATTTTCTCACATTAGCACATTCACATGTACTTATGGCATTTTAAAGTGAGCTTGCGTAATTTAAAGGCCCAGATCGCGGGTAAATCGGCCGAATACGCCCCAAAATAGTCACTTTTTTGCTTATTTTGGATTCTCACGAAGTTCTCGAAAGGCAAAATATTAGGAAAAGTGGATTTTTACTTTTTGGGGGATAGCCCTTGGAATAAGGTTTCCAACGCCGCTTGAATCGGCCAAATCGGACAAATAGCCTAGAAGCTATGGCAAAAATAGTGGAACTGTGCAAAACGGGACCCGACGCAAAAACTATTTTGGCCATAGCTTCTTCATTTCTCGCCCGATTCGTTCGATCTTTATGTCGACGGAATCCTTATCTAAAGGCCCAAGACCCCGCATGATTGGAATTTCTATCCATCGTGCTGACTAAAGAGCTCCAATTTTTTGGCCAGGCCCTAGGAGTACCCCCTAGGGGCCTGGGCTAAAAACTATTTTGGCCAAAACTTCTTCGTTACTCGCCCGATTCGGTCGATCTTTATGTCAACAGAATCCTTATCTAAAGGCCTAAGACCCCTAATGATCGGAATTCCTATCCATCGTGCCGATTAAAGAGTTTCAATTTTCGGGCCGGGCCCTAGGGTTACCACTAGGGGTTCGGGGCCTGAAAAATCATCCGAAACGAAATGTTGATTTTTTCTCACATTAGCACATTCACATGCACTTATGGCATTTTAAAGTGACATTGCGTAATTTAAAGGCCCAGATCGCGGGTAAATCGGCCGAAAACGCCCCAAAATAGTCACTTTTTTTCTTGTTTTGGACTATCACGAAGTTCTCGTAAGGCAAAATAATAGGAAAAGTGGATTTTGACTTTTTGGGGGATAGTTCCAATGCCGCTTGAATCGGCCAAATCGGACAAATAGCCTAGAAGCTATTGCAAAAATAGTGGAACTACGCAAACTAGGACCCGACGCAAAAACTATTTTGGCCATAACTTCTTCATTTCTCGCCCGATTCGGTCGATCTTTATGTCGACGGAATCCTTATCTAAAGGCCCAAGACCCCGCATGATTGGAATTCCTATCCATCGTGCTGAACAAAGAGCTCCTATTTTTGGGCCGGGCCCTAGGAGTACCCCTTAGGGGTCTGGGCTAAAAACTATTTTGCCATAACTTCTTCGTTACTCGCCCGATTTGGTCGATCTTTATGTCCACAGAATCCTTATCTAAAGGCCTAAGATCCCTAATGATCGGAATTCCTATCCATCGTGCCGAACAAAGAGTTTTAATTTTCGGGTCGGGCCCTCGGGTTACCACTAGGGGTTCGTGGGCTGAAAAATCATCCGAAACGAAATGTTGATTTTTTCTCACATTAGCACATTCACATGTACTTATGGCATTTTAAAGTGACCTTGCGTAATTCAAAGGCCCAGATCGCGGGTAAATCGGCCGAATACGCCCCAAAATAGTCACTTTTTTGCTTGTTTTGGACTCTCACGAAGTTCTCGTAAGGCAAAATAATAGGAAAAGTGGATTTTTACTTTTTTCGGGATATCCCTTGGAATAAGGTTTCCAACGCCGCTTGAATCGGCCAAATCGGACAAAAAGCCTAGAAGCTATGGCAAAAATAGTGGAACTGCGCAAAACGGGACCCGACGCAAAAACTATTTTGGCCATAACTTTTTCATTTCTCGCCCGATTCGGTCGAACTTTATGTTGACGGAATCCTTATCTAAAGGCCCAAGACCCCGCATGATTGAATTCCTATCCATCGTGTTGAACTTAGAGCTCCAATTTTTGGGTCGGGCCCTAGGAGTACCCCCTAGGGGCCTGGGCTGAAAACTATTTTGCCATAACTTCTTCGTTACTCGCCCGATTTGGTCGATCTTTATGTCCATAGAATCCTTATCTAAAGGCCTAAGACCCCTAATGATCGGAATTCCTATCCATCGTGCCGAACAAAGAGTTTTAATTTTCGGGTCGGGCCCTAGGGTTACCACTAGGGGTTCGTGGGCTGAAAAATCATCCGAAACGAAATGTTGATTTTTTCTCACATTAGCACATTCACATGTACTTATGGCATTTTAAAGTGACCTTGTGTAATTTAAAGGCCCGGATCGCGGGTAAATCGGTCGAATACGCCACAAAATAGTCACTTTTTTGCTTGTTTTGGACTCTCACGAAGTTCTCGTTAGGCAAAATAATAGGAAAAGTGGATTTTGACTTTTTGGAGGATAGCCCTTGGAATAAGGTTTTCAACGCCGCTTGAATCGGCCAAATCGAACAAATAGCCTAGAAGTTATGGCAAAAATAGTGGAACTGCGCAAAACGGGACCCGACGCAAAAACTATTTTGGCCATAACTTTTTCGTTTCTCACCCGATTCGGTCGATCTTTATGATAATGGAATCCTTATCTAAAGGCATAAGATCCTTAATGATCGGAATTCCTATCCATCGTGCCGAACAAAGAGTTTCAATTTTCGGGTCGGGCCCTAGGGTTACCACTAGGGGTTCGGGGGCTGAAAAATCATCCGAAACGAAATGTTGATTTTTTCTCACATTATCACATTCACATGTACTTATGGCATTTTAAAGTGACCTTGCGTAATTCAAAGGCCCAGATCGCGGGTAAATCGGCCGAATACGCCCCAAAATAGTCACTTTTTTGCTTGTTTTGGACTCTCACGAAGTTCTCGTAAGGCAAAATAATAGGAAAAGTGGATTTTTACTTTTTGCGGGATATCCCTTGGAATAAGGTTTCCAACGCCGCTTGAATCGGCCAAATCGGAGAAAAAGCCTAGAAGCTATGGCAAAAATAGTGGAACTGCGCAAAACGGGACCCGACGCAAAAACTATTTTGGCCATAACTTGTTCATTTCTCGCCCGATTCGGTCGAACTTTATGTTGACGGAATCCTTATCTAAAGGCCCAAGACCCCGCATGATTGAATTCCTATCCATCGTGTTGAACTTAGAGCTCCAATTTTTGGGTCGGGCCCTAGGAGTACCCCCTAGGGGCCTGGGCTAAAAACTATTTTGCCATAACTTCTTCGTTACTCGCCCGATTTGGTCGATCTTTATGTCCATAGAATCCTTATCTAAAGGCCTAAGACCCCTAATGATCGGAATTCCTATCCATCGTGCCGAACAAAGAGTTTTAATTTTCGGGTCGGGCCCTAGGGTTACCACTAGGGGTTCGTGGGCTGAAAAATCATCCGAAACGAAATGTTGATTTTTTCTCACATTAGCACATTCACATGTACTTATGGCATTTTAAAGTGACCTTGTGTAATTTAAAGGCCCGGATCGCGGGTAAATCGGTCGAATACGCCACAAAATA